>JBBMKD010000222.1:5351047-5471861 GCA_037834095.1 Argya squamiceps | reverse complement strand
AGTTACAAAAACATTTCTCTTGTTTACAGAAAATTCCCTGGGAAAAGAATTTCAGAAAACCAAAACATCTCAGGCACGAAACCAGGGCTATAGTAAGCCACATGCTAATATATCAGTCTCTGAGGGACCAGCCTTTTCAGAGAAGTGGCTATAATTAATTTGAGCAAGACTGCTCCTCAGAGGTGTTTTATAAACCAAAATGTTTAATAAGTAAAAATATCAAAATAACAAACGTTACAGAAAACAAATTATAAAGCCACGCACAGGTATCTGAGAAAACCTCAGACACCCTGCTAGAAACACCCCAAAAAGCCTTTACTTCCTTTTGTGTTCCTTCCTAAATACTGAATGTTTTAGGAAGGATAACCTGGCTTGCAGCCAATAAGATCACCAGGAGGTTTTGACCTACATTCTTAGAGCCCAACCCATGCCCCTGTGCTGGCTCCAAGCCAATTACAATGCGAAACCCACAGAACCTTCCAGCTAACTCCCTAAAATGTCTAAAGGTAAACTGAAATTCTTTTTGTATTTGGAAGCACCTGCTGGGTGTGTGGTGGGTGCATCACGACATCACCCATACCCTGTTTTCTGTTCAACACAAGCTCTTCCCATTCCAGCACACACATGCCTTGGAACCAGATGGGCTTTGCATGGAGGCAGTTGTGGCTGGCTGCATCTGCATCCCTCTGCACTCTTCACTGTGCTGCTTTTTTATCCCCAAAGTTTACTAAAAACTCAGCGGTGTCTATTTTTACACAGGTGCTAATATTTCTGGGATGACAGTGTTATCTTTACAGGTCCATGCCCAGTGAATGAAGACAAGTAGTTCTCATGACAAAGAGGGAGATGAATTTATGTTTCTGGAAAACATTTCTCTTTCACTGTCTGGAGTATAAGGAGGTATCTGCTGGGAGTTATTTAATTTAAAGTAAACAGGTGTTTTGATGTGGAAAGGGAGGGTTCTTAAGTAAAGTTTTGTTGAACTATGGATCCACAACAGCAAGGCAAATGCAGCAGGTCTGTATTTGTATTTTTTGGCTTAGTTAGGTTACGGTGTTTTGCTTTCCAGTCTGTAAAACGACGATAGTTTCATTTGTTTCCTTCACAGAAGTATTGTGCTGATAAGTTCACTAAAGAAATGAGGAAGAATAATAAGCTGTGGAGATATTAGCTATAGCAGCATCTGTGGTGGGTAGAGAAATGATGTGTGGTGACAAAATCAGTGTGACAATGGCACTGCACATCATATCTTTCCTAAAGAAATTTCTACACTCAGGATGGCAGAGTCCACTTCTCTCAGGTCCTGACTCTTTCTGCTGAGATCTCGGGTAAAGGGCAGACCTGAATTTTTATTTCCATAGGTGTGTTTTCCTTACACACACTGAATTATTATAGCATTTAGTTCTGAGCCATCTGGTCTGCTATACAGCGTGCATTTTCTTCTCAAGAAGCCACTCAAGTTTTCATGAATCCTTTGGCTGATAGAAAATTAAACTGTGGTGCTGCTCAAACCAGTCAGAATCTAACTGCTGGTTTCAGGACTTAGAGTGTTTCTTGAGGAATACTTAGTTTTCTGTCCCAGACTGCTAATTATCATCAGATAAGGGTAAAGTTCTAGAAATGGTGGCCATAAAATGAATCTGAAATTAAAATAAGTGATTTTCTGATATTAAAATAAGTTATTTTCATATCATTCTTCCCACTTGCAGAATTGCTTGATAATTTATAAAGATAGCATTAAGGTATTTTAAGATGTATTTCTAGCACAATCAAATAATGTGTCTTATTCCTTATGGAAAAAATGTCATGAAATATAATTTAAATTAACTCTGTGCAGTACTATGGGAACAGAACTAAAATCTACAGATATTAATGACATATTATCTCTCATATCGAATCCTTTAAGGCTGTCTCACCTCACATCTTATGGAAAAGTCCTGGCTCATTTTCAAGGTTCTTGATTCAATTAAATTGGAGGTTTCCATGAGGAATAGTTATTGCCATTCCAGCCCCATGAGCTGTGCTCACAACCCAGAACAAAAGTTTAAAATCAAAGAAAATCATCTTGTCAAAATAGTAGCGATAAACTTAACAGGAGCCGAACTCCAGTGGCTCTGCTGTGCCTTGGCGTTCATTATGATATTGTCTGAACTTGGAGAGATATTTCTGTGCTTGTAATTAGCTTTCTTATCACTTATTCCCTACGTAATTAGCACAACAGTGTAGTTATATGGATTCAGTCAGACAAGGAGCTTGTCAGTTAATTTATTCGGTATAAACGGATCACAGCTAAAATGGTTTTTATTTTTAATTTCCAGTGCTGTGGCCAGCACACATTTTTCAGAAGCCCGCAGTGTTCCTTCAGATAAACTAATGGACCCTAAAGACAATAAAGGCTCTGAGCAAACGTGGCTGTGCAGACATCCAGCAGCAGATCCTCAGCCTTAAGTACATATAGATAGCTCGATAGATAACAGCCCCAATTGTCATCTGAGGAAATAGCCTCAGGATGGAGCAACCACGGGCTGGAGCTGCCTTTAGTTTGAGCTGCAGAAATGAGTTGATGGAAAGTAACAGAAATTTTCCACTTCAGTGACAACTTCCTTCAAATATGAGTTAATTGGAGGAGTTGTGCCTTCCTCCTGGCACCTCTTGGCACCAACACATCAAGCCCATTGACAGCTTGAAAGTAGAATTGCTTCTGCAAGTCTTGTGTTCTCTCTTTCTTCCAGTCAAGTGCACACTGTGGGACTGGAGGAGACCTTGGTGAGAGGTCAGTCTCAGTGCCATGTGCTGAGCTCATCCTCCCCCACTTGAGAACTCCTGGCCCACGCCCTCAGTGTCAGGGAGATTCTGACAGCTTTGATCCATGCCTGAGAAAATGTGAGTTAAACACATGGCCTTGAGTGGCACTAATTCCTCTCTGATCCTCAGAGCAGTCACTGAGTTGCTCGGGATCTGTGGGGATGTCCCAGCACACACCAGCCCTGACCCCCCTAAATCCCTCAGTGTGAGGCAGCCTCTCCTCTCCCCTGCTATCCAAGGAAATCCTTTCCCATGAGCTCAGAGGATGTTTTCCTGGTGGAGCAGCACAGACTCCAAGCCAAGTGTAGAGCAGAGCAGCACTGAGCCATGGAGAAATGCAAAGTACTCCACGGACGAGAGCCAACACAGCTGCTGGAACCATAAGGTGCTGCTCAGTTTAAGATCATTGTGTTATGATGTCGTTTAAATTATTTTTCTTTCTTCTGTCTAAGCACTTGGCTGGTGGCGAGGAGAGCTAGGAAAGGGGAATTAAAAAGAGAAAAATATCAGGAGCTCTCTGGGTTTTGCCAACATTTTTTAGAGCTGGCTTTTTGTGGGTAGAGAAACTGCAGCTGTAATCTTATCTCTAAACATTTCTCTCACTGAGTCTCTTATGGGAGAGAAAGAAGTGACTTGTTAGAAAAAGGCTTGGGTGTTTTATTTAGTGCAAATGGAAAGTAAATACCTACGTGCCACCTTTAGGCAGGAAGGGTATTCCACCTGATTGACCTGAAAACAGCATTTACTGAATAAAAGGGCAAAAGTTTTTTCAGTGACATTGTCAATGTTTTCAAGTTAATAAAATAAAAAATACCCTAAATGTTTGGAAAGAGAATAATACATAAGCACAAGAATGATTTTTTCTTTCTGTATTAAGTTAGACACAAACTATACACCAGCAAAAGATAGAAAAAAGGCTTCACTATGCATTTACTGAATAATAAATCTGCAGGGGAGCTTCTTATTGATAATTAATGAAATTATTCTACCTAAGAACATTCCTGCTACCAAAAAACCTTAAAATGGAATTTTACGCTCCTGGAATTTAAAATAAGTTCTTTTACTCTCAGTTATTTCATCCATAAATCTCAACAGACTACTATTCAGGTTATTGCTAGTCAGATTTATGGCTATGGGGTTTTTTTCTCTCAAAAACCTGTCAGATATTATCAGCTGTTTTATTTTGCAGATAAAAATATGGCCTAGTTCACTGATTTTATGGCTTCTGCCCTTTGGTATTATTTATATATTACATTTTCCATTAGAATTCATTGTAACTTAAATAGTGGAAAAACTGATCACATTGATTTGATGTCAATATGTAAAACACTTACCTGAGTCCTCAATACTGAGTTGCAAAGTAATTTTACAGGAATCATCTTGCCCAGAACATGCAATGGGTACTGTGCTCAGGACAGTGAAAACATGCTCCTTGCCATCCTCTGCAATTTCTAGTGATTCTGGGAAAAACTGGAAATAAGAAAACAATTTTTACATCATTTTGACAGCCAAGAGAGATGACAGATTAATCAGGCAATGCTGACATCTATGAAGTCTTAAGTGGTTTCAATCAATTATTAAGATATATAATTACCTGCAAAATAATAATAATCTTTATCATAATCTCCCTAATAATAATAAATTTTGCAATAGTGATCTTCAACTTTATAAGGTGAAATTGCTGTTAACATACTTTAACATTTTTGGCAATTAAGAAAATGTTTGCAGTTCCCATAAATAATGTGTAATTGCTTCTCGTCTCCAAATCTGAAAGCTGGCTTTTATTAAGCCTGAGAATAATACTGTAGAATTATTTCATTTTTAATGGTTTAAAGGCACTCCTATCCCAATGCAGTAGAAGAAATACCATGGCATAAAGTCTGGCATAACCTCATGGTCATGGACTCTATGTTTGTAGTCTGAACCAGGTGCAAAATAATTGCAGATTTTGACCAATTCCCCTTCCCTGCTATAGCAGGAAGAAGAATTTCTCTGCACATAAAATATTACATGTTTGGAGACCCCTGCCCCTGGGGGGACAGCTTGGGTTGTGCCTTTTCTGTGTGCCCATTGTCCTGGGAAAAGAGCAGAAGCAGCACTCAGGGCTAGTCAGAAATGGGAATTTCCACTTCCTGGAAAATTCTGACATTTAAAAAAATTCCTCAGAAACTGTTCTTTAGATACCACACAGAATGGGCTGTCAGATATTTGAAAGCTCTTTCATGGAGGCATGACAGTCAGGCACTCAGAAAATTCCAAAATCTCCTGGACTGCCAGGTTGACAACCTAATCCTTGAGTGGGATTAGACCTGGTCCTTGCACTCAGTGTAAATTTATCTTCAGCAACTTCTCTTTGGCAATGCCTGACTGTAACAAGATGATGGAGAAAAATTCATATTTTGTCTTCACTTTGCTCTGGTTTAGTTCCAACATAACTGTGGATCCTTGCAGGATTGTGGGTGTGTTTTCCCATCATACAAAACCCCCAGAGCTGCTCAGGACACACTTACTAGGACACAGAGCTTTGCTCCTACTCTTTGGGACATCAGTGTCCACAGATGCACAGGGTGCCATGGGTGCTTTGGGGTGTTTTACAGACAAACTGAACAAAGTTTCTCAAAGTGAACGTGGAAGCAGCACTGGTTGTGATGATCAGGACTTGTTTCCTCATCATGATTTTCAAATCTTCCCTAGTCAGTGACTCAGGGCCGTGGGCATTACCTTAATCCCAGCATAGAAACCTTTGCTGTCCTCAGGCAGTGACTGCTGCTCAGGAGTGCCCCTCCTGAAAGCTGTGACAGTGCAAAAGACCTGTAATAAATAAATAAACAGCACATGCTATAGCATTTCTTGAATAACATTCATATAAATATGCATCTTCCTGTTGCTCAGAGTTTTTAAGCTTTCATTCTACTGCTGGAATATATTTTTGAGATTTGAGCTTTGAGAATATTTATGTGTAAATTTTGAGATTTGGAAGAATTTTTTATGCATTTAATAAGCAAAGAAATATGGCTTTTTTCTCAAGAATTAATAACACTTTATGCTTGAAATCTGTTTTCTTCTGCAGTTTTTAAACACCTTGGTTTGTCATTTTAACTCATTTTACTAAGGAAGAATTGCATTGTTCATAGATGCTACAGTCAGCATTCAGACATTTGCTCTTGGGATCCCAGACTCCAAATTGTCCACTGGATCAAGTATCTTCTGTCTGTATCACATTTGTAAGCATTTTATTTTAAAATTTAAATTAGTTTGACAGTCATCCCATCTCAGAAACTGTCAGCAATAAGAGAAGCTCCTTTTTTTCCCTTATTGTGTTATAAAAGATGATGCAGATGTGCCTATAGGGTTTATATTGTATTAAAAAGAAAAAGAAGATTCACCCAAAGAAAAAACTCCCCCAAACACAATGTACCAGGACACTTATGTTGTATTCCTAGCACAGCCACACAACTTTTATCTCTGCTGAGCCCGCACACCATCTGCCAACTTAATGTTTCATTGGTTTCAGAAAAACCAAATTGCAAAAATCATTTCCAGGATCATAAGATTAAAATACAGAAATTTTCCTTAAAGCAAATGACAATAGACTCGGAAACTGTAGTTGTGAATATTTTTTTTTCAGTCTTCTTGGAAATGGAGTAACAGATTGTGACATATTAAATCAAATTCCAGATACTCAGATGACATATTTATAGCTGCTGCCTTTTTAAAGCCTCAAGTAACCCACGAGGAAGAACTGGACCGATCCAATTTATTTTCCATTATAACAAAAACCTTTGGATAGATTTTCCAGCATCACTCACAGGCTGTGCTGATGCCTGTAGCTCTCACCTGCTGGCTCAGGCAAGACCCTCAAGACCACTACCTGCAAAGCAGGTTCTGCACCAGGATATTCCCAGATTCATGTGGTGTTATGGGCACGAGCTGCATAACAGCCTGCAATATTTCTTTTCCCTAAAAATTTTCCCTAAAAATCCCTCCTCGTTACCAAGTCGTGAGTTTCCTCCAAACCGAAGAATCCTCTTCCCTCCCTCATTCGTGCACAGCAGAAATTCCCCACCAGCAATACAGGGTCTTTTGTAGGGCTGTGGGGAAAAACAAGTGTTTTCTGTGCTCTTCAAGTGGATTATTTCCAGTTCAGTTCAGTCCCAGGCTTATGTGCCTTTTGGGATGTTTTTACCTTCACAATTTTTCTCACTCTCTTGCAGACAGCTCCAGACAGTTCGGCCCAGTGAAAATGGTGTCATTTGTTATATTAACAAGATGGAAGCCTGGAGGTTATACTGGGTGTACTGGGGGAAAAACAGACACAGATCTCACCTCACAGAGATGCTTTGGAGCTAAAATTCCTCAGATATTTCATAGTTATCCAGTTTGCCTCTGAAGGAGAGCAAGCTGTTGTCTCCTCAAGGTAATAAGCCCCTCTTATCATTAGATATTTATTATCTCCAATCCTTCCCTAAAGGCTCGTGTTCAGCTTACAGACTTTTCAAAACAGTTCTGCTGGGAAGGCAGAAAGTGAGTGCTGATCATGCTCCTGCAGCTTCTCCTGCTGCTGCCACAGGGAGAGTCTGCAAAATCAGGATCTGACAAGGCGGTGACAACAGAGAGAGACTTCAGATAGTGCATATTCCCCCTACCAAAAAATAACCAGCACTGACCCTCTTGCAGAGCTCATTGAGCAGATCACAGACACCCACATTGCAGATGATGTATTTGCACTTTTGGCTTCAGTGCTTTTCACCAAAACTGTTCCCACTGAGATTCCCTGTGAGCACAGCATGGGGAGAGTTTGTGCCAGGGAGGGAGCTGCAGCCAGAGGCAGCCGGGGCAGCCCAGCACTGACAGAGGCACTGCCTGGTGATCTTCCCCAAAGTGATATTCTGTCAATTATCAGCACCCAGCCTCCTTGTATTTCCTCTCACATATATTTTACAGGTATATTTTATTGATAAAGCAGCCAACACTCAAATAAAAATTTACTCCCTAATGATGCACTGAGATATCTGTAGATTATCATCCCATCCCAGCTCAATCTTCAGTGCTTTTGGAGGTCAGCACAAACTTTAAAAATTCAAAATGTATGGATGGCCAGCACAATTTACATTTTATTTCTGTCTTTTATATCATCCCTTGTATTGTCTCTTCCTTGTTGGGTGCACACCTCACAATCAGCAGACATGTTCATCAGCTGCTGAGCTACAGGTTGACAGTTTGTCACATAATTATGACAGTCATTCCAAGTAGGAAGGGTTTTTTTTTTTTTGCCTTCAGCTAAATACTAACTCTTTTTTTCTGCACTTCAGTAATCAAATTTTTCTTTCTCTTTTTCCCCCTACACCCATCTCAGGATGCAGCCTTTTTAAAGCAAAAAGATTAAAGCACCACTGACAGCAGTATGCTGATGGCCGTGACAAGTTAGGAAGTATTTTTCCACAAACTCATTGGATCTGTTAAAAAAAAAAAGTCACATTCTATTTTTTCATCATCTCTTTTAAAGGGACAGGTGCCCTTGGACAACATGAATGGATTACTTCTTAACATGGGATGCTTCCTTTTTCTTGTGTGCTGGCAAAACTTCCCATAGGGCAGAAAACTTCTTCTAGGGACAAAACTCTTATCAAAAAAGGCTCTTCTAGCTAAGAAGTGTCTCCCTTCATGTGTGTTGGAGCAGATTTCCCCCTTCCGTGGACTCAAACAGACATGAACCCCATGAGCACCTTCTTTAGCTAAAAGCAGAAGTCAGTCATTAATTTGCTGAGGGTCTCAGTTAGTTCTGTGAAACAATTTAGAAGAATATTTTAATCCTAGGACCTGTCACCATCTCCAGAAAGTTTCTCCCTAATAACTTGCTCATTAAAATGTGGGCATTTTCCCCTATAACTTTCAGAATTCAAGTTTCCTCCAAATCAGTTGTTTCTACTTATTTTGATGATAATAATGTCTTCAATTCCACCTTTTCCCCTGACTAATTCTGAATGTAGTGTGAGGAGTCCAGGCTGGGGCATGCAGGGGACATTTGCCAGCATATCCAGCTTTGCTCTGCCTCCTCTCCAGCAGCCCTGTGCAGGGTTCAGTTAGCAAAGGCAGCTATAGGAAAATAAGGAACCATTTAGGGTTTCCTACTGCTGGCCATTCCCTCAGCAGGGAAATCTGGGTGCAGGTGCCCAGTCTGAGGCAGGTTGTTACCTCTGGGGTTGGATCCAGCCTCCTGTAGATGCATCACCCATTTCAGAGGGCAGAAATGGGCTGCAGGGGTCAGAACCCCAGGTAACACTCCTGGATTGAAGGGCTGGGCAGGGAATCACCACACGAGGTGAAGGTGTCTTCTGATGGCTGTCAGGGCACTGGGGCTGCCATTGCCTTCTCCATTAAACACTAATGGGCTGGGGTCAGGAAAACCTGGAGTCACCACTCTGCTGGGAGCTGGGAGGGGGTGTGGAGGGAGCTATGGTTTACAGCCTTGATGAAAAGAGCAAAGGATGAGCAGAACTGAGGGATGACATTTCTAGGGGAGCCGGAAGAAAAGAAAAATAGTTCTCATTAGCTCGAGAAAATGATCTGGCTGTGGGTATTTGCAGAAAGGGGTAGGAACAAAGTCTCTGGGAAGGCTTTCCAGAAGGGTTAGCAGGAAGGGGAAAGTAGGGAGAATCTGTCTTTGATTTAATTAATGAACTAGACCTTCCAGCTTTAGAACACAAATCACTCCCTGTGAGGGGCTGCTGGCTGTGGAAAGGAGGGAGCAGGTGCAGCTGTGTGACCTGGCACTGCAGGTAGTCCAGCTCTGATCACTTTGCTACTGGCTGTACAGGAAGAAGGCAGCTCTTCCCAGTTGTCAAATGGCCAGGCAGTGTGTGGAAGCTGACTCTAGGTCATTGTTCTGCTAAGGAAGAAAATTTTCCCAGGGTAGTAGTAAGGTGTTTTATCATCTGCAGAGTTTTGCTCATCAACTCTCTGACCCTTTCTGCTTTAAAATCTCTGTTCAAGTTCACCTAGAGTTCTGTTTCTGAGGGGATGCTTCTCATTTTCTACCTGAAGGTTGAGGGAGAAATTGTTAACTCAGCTGTGACCTACAAACAGGCAGGTCTTCCTGTTCCTGTTGTTGATTTTGACAAATCCAGTGGCTGGGAGGGGATTAGCACTTAAGTAAGGGAAATGCCACTTTGACACTTTGGAGTCCAGATGCTGGTGCAGACCTCTGAACTGGGCAGTGGCAGAGTCTGAGTCAGTGAGAGCTGAGCCAAGGGCATGAGGTGACCCCAAAGGGGAGATGCTGAGAGTCAGTGCTGATGGGGTCTGTGAGATGAGACCTTACTATTTCTGGGAGAGGAGAAGGGGCAATTCTTCAAGATGGCCTTCTAAGTGCTTGAGTATTTCCACAGGTATAGACTTAATACAATTGAACATTTATGAGCCCACATGCCCAGGATTTTCTGCCTAAGTGCAATAAATATAGTGGATCCATCATCTGGTATCCATCATGAACTGCTTCTCTCCCCTGAGCTGAACTGGGACATCTCTTAGAAGTGCTGGCAATAAGACAAAAATCCTACTTCCTTGAGAGCTGAAGTGTAAGTGCTCTGCAAGGTTTGGCTTTCTTCAGCATCAGGAACAACAGGATGGTAAGACCTCTTGCCTCATCCCTGGAGGTGTTTAAGGCCATCTTGGATGGGATTTGGAGCAACCTGGTCTAGCAGAAGGTGTCCCTGCCCATGGAGTGAGATTGGATGACTTTTGGGGTCTCTTCCAATCCAAATCACTCTAGGAAATTTCACGCTTTTTCCCTTGTGAGAGAAAAATAGTTATTTTATATATTAAGGCAATAATTTGCTATCTTTTTGGCTGGGGCATAATCTCATTTCGTTGCAGAGTGCCACGCAAAGCAGCCTTCTATCACAGAGCTCAGAAAGGCTGGTTTTACTTAAACATTCTTATTTCACAACGAGCACCATGGTTTATGTAGGGTGACAATTGCTCCTCACTGTGTGAACTTTTGGATTGCTGTGCTGAGCAAAATCTGCACAGTTTTCTTCTAAACACCTTTCTTTCTTAGCATAACTCATTACTCACAGTGTGCTGCTATAATTTATAGATAGCTGTGCCTCGAGGAATGAAATGACCTCTGTCACTATCACATAAATAAGGCTTAGGAATGCCAGGATTTTCATATCAGATGGAGTAGGCTTCTTTCAGGGTTTCTAGAGAAATTGTGTCATGTTATAGATTTATTTAAGACTGCAATAGTTTCATGAACATTAGGCTGCCAGCATTACTGTCTGAAATAGCAAAATTGGAGCCCAAATATGAGGGGAAGAAAGGACACATGATGGCTATTAAAAAATAACTGGCTGTTTAGTCGATACAAGTTCAGGAATGTTGGCTGGTAAATCTCAACTCTTCTCTAAGGTTTGACTGCATATTAAAATATATCAATAGCTGTTCCATTATGTGACTGACCTATTACCCGGAGACTTTTTTACAGACAAAGAATAGCATCAACATCAACCACCCAAAAAGTGATGTTAAAAAAAATTGTCTTCCTTGGCTGTAGTTTTTTGTGAAGAAACAAATAGAGAAGATGCTGATTTCAGGCCCTGAATGTGTGGAACCAAATGCCCGTTATTGGGCAGGTAGAGATAATCAGTTAAAAAGGTTCAAAAAATGCAAGTGGTTTTCAAAATGCTACAAATTCTCTGTTCTGGGGGACGAATTCTGCCTTGGATGCTTCCCATTCACCCTGGCAGTGCACAGCCTTGGGGATGTTACCACTGGGCTCTGCATGGAGAAGGGGAAAAGTACTGGAAAATGCTCCTGATTTGCTGTCTCCTCTCTCCTATAGCTTTTATCAGTGTGAATCTGGTCTCCCTTTAATGCTGCCTGAGAGAATATTCTTCCACCTGCATCTTTCTTGGGCAGGTGAGAGTTACCCATTGTCTCTGTGTGTCAGACTTTAGTGTCCAGGGTGTGATTCTCCTTTTAGTGGCATCATCTTCTCTCTAAGGTAGCCCTACTAATGCTAAATTTCTTCAGATCTGCACTGAAGGTGAGTCTTCTCCTTTTTGACTCCTGTTAGGCACCCAGACTGGGATGGCAAACACAGTGAAATGCTTTGTTAAAATCTTTATTTTGTAAAACCGAAATCTCAGTTTCAGCTGAAGCTACATTGCTTGGTTTTCACCTGTGATGATTTATGGATAATTATAATTAGTCAAATAGGCCATGAAGACCTTTAAAGAAGCCTAAAAAGGAAAAGAACACTTTAGTCTCACTAAACCCACTAAATTAAACACGTCGTTTCAGCAGAGGACAAAGAAGGGCTTACTGGAAACTTAATACAATAAAATAGTCTTATAAAGATTTGGCAACGCTACTTGTTAACAGAACCATATTTTCTCTGAATCCCTCAGGATTGTTAAAACAAGATTTGAAGTGATTGCAAGTGAAATTATTTTGATGACAATATCCCTTCACAGCACAAACTTGTCTTAAACTGACAGAATTTTCTGCCTTATGTTGTAACATGTGAGGGTTCAATTAGTCAGATCCTGAACAGGGCTAAAGAAATCATTACGTCAGTGAGCATTTCTCAAGCCACATCTGGAATTCTGTGTTCAGTTTGGGTCACCGCTGCACAAAAATATGTGGGCAGACTGGAGAGGGTCCAGGGAAGGGCCACAAAGATGAGCCAAGGCCTGGGAAGCTGCCATGTGATGAAAGGTTGAAAGAACTGGATTCATTTTTGATAAAGGAGGGCTCAGGGGAAACCTCATCACCGTGTTCCATTTTTTAAAGAGTGGATACAAAGAAGATGGAGGGTCCCTTTTTACAAGTAACATGGAAAAGATGAGGGAAAATTCAAATTCAACACAAAAAAAATTTTTCTCACAATGAGGACAGTTGTCCATTGGAATAATCTCAGCAGTGGTGGATTTCCCAACACTGGACACTTCAGGTTCAACGGGAAAGGGTGCTGGGCTATCCTGTCTAGACCATGCTTTTGCCAAGAAAATTTAGACCAGATGAACCCTGAATCCTCTGTTTGGGCTTGTATTCTATGATTCCATGATCTCAAAGAACAGCTGCAAAATGCCAAGACTATTTCCAACTTACTTTTAACACCAGGCTGTTATCCCTATTTATTCTTTCAAGTTGCTGTAGCATCACTAATGTCCCTCTGAATATAAAAGTTATGAACCTAATTTAACTTTAAGAGTCTTGTTTCTGTATCATAAAAGGCCATGAATTCATACATAAGTCAATTTTTTTTCACATCTGTATTGGTTTCTGTTTTGTTGTTGTTGTTGAGAGCAGATCATTGTTGCTGTGTAAGCCATCAAATATACTTCTTAAAGATTGTTTTGTAATGAACTCTATCTTTCAGTATGCCATTGAACCAGGAATTTGGAATCAGAGAAGCAGAACAACGTGAAAAAAAACCCCATAAAATGAATCTCCCTCTATTTTAAAATGTACAAGTTTTTTTTTCTGTGAAAAGATGTTATTGTGTCTCTGATCCATGGATATAAAAATTACTGAGTGCATGCAGCTGAGCCTGCTCAAAATCTCACTGCCGCAGGATACAAAAAAGTACTAAGCAAAAATTGGCTCAGGCACATGTACCCACCACTTATACAAGCCTCACAGCATTCAAGGTGTAATGTAACTGCAAATATTCAATTTGCCTTTAGAATGTGGTAAAATACCTTCCAAGAGCTCACTGCATTTCAAAGAAATGTTACAGGTCCCGAACCGGGTTAATGCTATTAAATTATCTTGGCGTGGAGCAGTTTCAGGTCTTTTTTTGGGCAGTAGCCCTGAGCATAAGGAGTGAGGAGCAGCACTAATAAAAACACAACAAAGATTTACAGGAAGGTTTGATCCCCTCTGTGTGTGTGACCCGTGCTGATTGAAGGCATTACCGTGTCTCCCAAGCGGAGATTGGCACCGTCCATCTCCACGTAGGAAAAGGGCTGTGGGGTTGTCTCCTGGTGGATCTGCTCCCTCTTCCCAGGGCTGGAGAGGCGAGACCAGAGCACCCTGTACTGCACTGGGGGCTCGGGGGAAGAGGGGCTGTAGCTGCACTTCAGGTGGACTCGGCCTTGCACGAGCTCAGGAGTGATCACTGGTTGCAAATCTGGGCCCGTGAGCTTGTCTGGAACAGGAGAACAAAAGAGTGATGTAGCACAAAATGCTATTTTGATGTTACAGTTGTTCACCTCACAAGAAGATGTCAATGTAATTAAGCATGGGAGAAGCACTACATTTTATGTTCCCGTGGCTTAATTAGTAACCATGCAAGCAAGAAGGTGTGTTTCATGTAAAATGCAAAAATTGTTAATTGTGTACTGACTACCTATTGCTGTTACGCCATCTGACCTGCTGGTTTTGAATGTGGTTTTTTTTTTATTCTTTTATTTTGCAGTGAGAGAAACAGTATTTAAATGAAGCACTCAGATTAATACAAATTAATTACTCTGCCAAAGGTCATCAGCTTTGCATTTCCCTGGAGCAAAGCCTTTTGATCCAAGTTCTGCAATAAGCACAGAAGAGATAAGAGAAATCATTATGTTGCAGAGGTAAACTGACTCCCAGAAAGCAGCTAACCCCTACTGCCTTACTGTGAAGATCCTTTCCAGGCTGTTTTAGGATGTATCTAGGCTAAGTCTGCTCAATATACTCTCCCTCTGCCCAGAATAATGCCATTGCTCTAAAATTACATCTTGCTTTCTGTAGGCTTCGACAAGTAATAAAATCTGAAGCCTTTCTTCCTGTTAAACTCACCTAAAAAGTAGAAACAAAGAGAGGTATAATGGTGTAAGGGGTTGTTTTTCATCTCTAGAGACCCAGACTCAAACAAAATGTGAAGTTGGTTCAGATGTTTTGAAAGGATAAATTAAGTAACTTTTTTGGAGGAGTGCAGAAAATATAATACGTGGGAACCCAAGAGAATAAAATATGAAGCTGTTCCAGCAGAACAGAGAACCAATGTGTTAACATCTGTCCAGGGCAAACAGCAAGATGTAAGAAAAAGAAACAAGTTGCTTAAAAGATGAATAAAGACCAGTTGTTTATACCCTTTTCTACTTCGTTTCTCAGAGAAGCTGCCTCAGACTGTGGCTCACATCATGACTGTGAGCAAGAAATTATCCCAGAAGGACAGAGTGAGGTGATCAGCTCAGGGGAGGATGTGAGTGGAATTGCAAGCACGAATGGTGCTTTTCCCAGCTGTGTCCTTTCTGCCAAGTTATGGAATTTTAAATTCTTTTTGTTTTGCAGCTCAGAAGCGCTGACTGGTGTCCTGCTCCTGAACCTCCAGCAGAAGGGGCTGGGGAAATGACCCTGACACAAAGCCATGACCATGCCAGCTGGACCCAGCTGAGCCTCCTGTGGTGTAATACCTACAGCTGAATTTAAGACAGTGAGTGGAAAAAAACCTCCAGCTTTGGGTGTTTTCCATCCAATGCATGAGACTGCAAAAACATCCTAAAGGCAAAAAATTAAAGACTCTGAAGGACTGGACCTCACTGAAAATAAGATTGGGATAGATGGGAAGGAATAAGCTTTATTTTATTAGAAATGCAGCCGGCTTTACATCACTGAACAGGTATGAATCATCAAATAGGACAAAATTATTCACCTAAAATGTATTGGCAAAGAATATCTTTCAACAAGAGTAGTAGAAATCTTATAATTTATAAAAAAACCAAGCTTAAACTGAAAAATGACTCTATTCAGTTAAAAAGTAATTTCTGAGTAAGAATCGGTTTCATTTATTTTAATGGATTTTATTTTATTTCAAATAGTGAATTAATCTCATTTTCTTTGAGCCTTTCTTCCTTCCTCTTCTTCAAGTAGGAATGTTAAAATATTGATAAAGTTAAGAGAATATTTATCTTTCTTTTTTCAAATTTATTTAGCTTGGATTTTGCCTGATTGAAAAGCTGATAACCCTCGTTTCTCAGTGATGTTGTTTCTGTCCAAGAACACTAAAAGGAAAGTTTAAAGGTAATTTTTTCATTTGGAGAAAGAAGCATGTTTTCTGATGAAATCTACATGCATCTGGCCATGCTCCAAAGTTCGGGAGGTTTAACTGAATGAGCAATTGCTTTCTGCTTTCCCTTTGTTTCCTAGCTACTGAACAGGGGTTACATCTCTCGTAGTAGCCTGAAAATTATTTCTGAGGAGAACAATTATATAAATGTCATGAAAAAGATGTTATCAATTTAGTCTGGGTTTTTTTTCCTCACAGAATTTCAGAATTCTTTTTTTTTTTTGAGGGGGGATACTGGTTATTAAAGATAAGAAGAGGCCTTAGAGACAGTATCCTGGATACAGTGCCGCGGTACAGCTGAGATGCCTCTGCTCACTCGCTTTGCAACTTCAAGCCAAAGTGGAGCCAAAGACAGTGGGAAAGGTTACATGTGAGCTGTAACCAAGCAAAGAACACTTCAGTAATACACACCAGATTACATTTTGCACTGGTAATAGGAGCTATTCTTCAGGAACACCTTGGACTGCCACTGATTTATTTTCTACACGCTCTGCGCCTTAGCGGGAGTGACGCTTGACTCGCAAGGTCACCGAGATGTACATTGCAACACCAGGGCCTTTGAACACCCAGCCTGAGAGGCATAAGTAATCTTATTGATAAATACTTTACTGGTGCTCACCTTCTGCACAGTAGCCCATGCATCCTGGAGTGGGCTGCAGGAGATACACAAAGAAGGCGCCGCAGTTCCTGACGGCGATGGGGATCCGGAACAGGCAGCAGTCCCTGGTGCCCCCAAAGACCTGCCAGGTGGCACAGCCCGTCAGCCTCTTGCTCTCCCCAGGAGCTGGCAGGGATTCAGACTTCAGTGAGAGCCACACTGGAGCTTGTGTCCCACATTTGTTCATCTGAGGGTGCACACAAAAGGAACCGTTTACAGCAAGTGTGGTAAGACCCCGTGGAGGTCACTAAAACCCAAGAGCCTGCGTGTGGTGAATCTGGAGGGTCAGTGAAAAAACCTTGTAGGTGGGGATGAAAATATCTTGCTTGGTTTTGAGAGGTGGCTTTACACAAATAAAATGCTTAAAGAGCACAATAACAGGATTCCAAAGTATTTTCCTCTGGTTTTGGTTAGTTTGCATGAAGAAGATGAAAGCATGAAAGCAGGCTGGATCACCTGCCTCCAAAACAGCTGCCCTGCTCCTGACAGTTCCTGCCCTTCCAGCACACACTGGACATGTCTGTGGCACCTGTACCTCCCCTTATTTTTGAAGAGAATATGAAGGACAGACAAAACATGTGCAGGATAGTATGACTTAACTTTTAATTTTTTTTTTTTAATTTTACTTTTGCTTTCAGGCTTTTATCTATTAAGAAATTCCCTGAATACCCTGAACAAAGGTAATCTCGAAGCAGAAGGCATTGGTCCTAAATGTTTTAAATGACAGCATGTTGAGTCATGGCCAGGAGAGACTGATTTCCATTTCCCAACTTAGGGATATGTGTTCAGGAAGCTCAGATCTGAGCTGCCCTCTGTACCTGTCAGGCTCTCTCCCCTGACTAAAGGAACACGGTTCTCTAAAGCTGTCTTTAATTTAAGCACCTTGGTGAGGAGATTAGGTGTAATCAGGGCCTTATTAAATATACAAAGCCAATTACAATGGTGACTCATTTTTCACACCATTACCTAGCATTTGCCAATATGCAAAGCACAGAGATATTTGAGCTAAAGTTTGGAAAATATTACCAAATACTGACAATAATTTGCTCTCAGATATCAGTCATATTCAGCAGAGCGTGACTGCTGCCATCACTTTGCATTTCTTCAGCCAGTGACAGTGAACCATCTCTACAAGTCCAGTTTGGGGAATGTGATTCCTCCCAGTGTGAGTGTTTGGCTATAAATCACATTGGGGGGAAAAAAACCAACCAAACTCCAAGCCTAAACCTCACCATTTTTTCCCATTTGCCCAGGTTTGCTGCTTCACTTTCAAGATGGAAAGCTATTTGTGACAGCAGGTGAAGCAGTGAAAGTCAAAGGATAAATTTATTAAGCCACGCACCAGTACCCTCCTGCAGCTTGAGTTGTACCTGGGAGCTGCTCAAGCCAGAAAGCAGCACCAGGGGACAAGGGGTGTACACTCGGGAAAGCAAGGGTAGTTGAAAGAAAACAACCATGTGACATGACACAGTCTGATTTCCATTTGGAGCTGGTTATTGCCAGGCTTCTGAAAACAAGGATTCCAGAGGGACACCACTGAGATTGTCCAAGGTTGTTGGGGTTTTTTTCCCTGAAAAGTGGCAGCAGCTGAGCAGAGAGGCTGACCCTGCCTCCCCTGTTTGATGTCCTGGTGGTCTTGCAGGTGGCACTGGAGCTCACACAGTGCAGCAGCTCCCTGGGGAGGAGCAGCCTTCTAGAATTGTGCAAGCAAAGGACAAGAGGAGACCAACATAAAAATTATTCCAGGTGGAATTTTAGACCAATCCCTTTCTTTCTTTAAAAGCCACGTTGTGTGTAACTTTTGAGAGGTTTGTTCTGTTTGTTTACAGCTTTAAGGGACATAGGTATTTTCTGTGCTGGTAAAAATACAGATGATGGGAATTTGTTGCATCCTGGTGAACTTCTGACCCAGAGTGCGAGATGTAGTGTGAAGAAACATGTTTCCAAAGCATGTTTATGAGCATGCACTTGTAATGACCTGGGAAAGTGGAAAAAACAACATCCAGAGAAGCAGCATGGGAGAAGAGAGAAGGATGGGAATTGGAGCTCAGTGATCTCTGCTCCATACTCATCTGGATGTGACACCTGCAACCTGAATTTCCTCTCACACAAGGAAACTGCAAACTTCAGTGCCTCTGCATGTGTGAATAAAGACTGCTGGACTGGAACACTCTTTTTGAAATTACACTAAAGTGCAGTTATTAGTGAGTTCACCTTGGAGGTGTTTGGAACCACACAGGGTGAGAAGAATTAGTTATGGGGAGCAGAGCAGCAGGGATGGGTGAGCACTGGATTTCACTGGATGAGTGCAAACTCAGACAGTCTTGTAGGAAATGGTTTGGTGAGGAGTCACAGCACAGCCCACCCATCCCAACTGAAAAAATACTCCTACAATTCTCTGATAAAGAACTTTTGTTGCTTAAAATGAGCTGTAGCATCCATCTGATGCTGCCTTTACTGTTGTAACTGGTGCCAACACGTCAGTGCTTCTCCAGTGGGAGTGCAGCTGCTGGGCTGCCCCTGGCCAGGCACACTCAGTGCCTCAGTTTCTCTGGTTGCTTGACCTTGGGCAAATAACAAACCACTGACTCTCTGTGTACCTCACTTTCTTATCTCTCAAGCAGAGGTGGAGGTGGCTGAGATGGTGATAGCACTTCAGTGCCTTGCAGCAGTGTTGGGAAGATAATTTATTAATGAGACACCCATCTCTCTGCTGTGCTGGGGGCCATGTAGATAAATAGATGTGAGTGAATTCTGGCTGTGAAAAAAGACAAAAACTGATCCATACATAAAAGTGGGCCTGGAGCTCTTGTTAACACACAGAGGAAAAACTGAAATGCTGGAATAAGAGGATGGTGATTTTCCTCCTCTGTTATTATCCTCACCAGCAGTCCACGAGCCATTTCAGTGCTGGAGAAAGTGTGGATTAGCATCACTGACGTCAGCATGCAGCTTTCTGATAAACCCCCAGTGGGATCTCCTGCATTAGCCCTGGCCAAACTTGCACTGAAACCACTTGAGTGAGACAGTTTGTTATGTAACATGCACAAATTACAAGAAATGACCAACCCTTACAAGGATAAAAAAATCAGACTGTGAGAGAGCAAGTCATTGTACCAAACTGTAATACAGGATTACAGGCTGGCCAAGGAAGGATTTTGGTATAAATCAAGTATTTCTCTTTTCCTGGCAGCTCTATGACACACGTGAATTTATTTTCTGTTATGAGCTGCATGTGGTCCTGCTGAGTCAGGCAAGTTGCCACACACTAGCCAAAAGGATTTGCTGCATGATGCTTCTGTGAATTAAAAGACAGACCTGGGAAGGCAAGGGCAAATGTATATTCATGTGTTCAACCAGCAGTAGAGACAAGAACAGGAAAAAAACCCCCAAAAAAACAATAAAACAAAGATACTTAGAACAATCCAGGAGAAGAGGATTCAAAGAGCCAAAATTTTTAAGTCCCCACTGTGGCATAATTTGCATTGAACTTTGTATCTGTCGTTTGGATGAGTAACCAGAAAATTGAATAGAGAGGCAGCAAATGACTGGCATTTTGGACAGAGCATTTACCTGCAATGTCTGCAGTCACTGCTGCTCTGAGGATATTGGAGAGATGTGGGAGTCTCAGCCTCACTCAGCAGCATCTCCAAAAGGAAGGAGGAATTACACAGCTGCCACTATAAGAGAGCAAACTCCACAAGTTCAGGTGTCCAGTGACACAGCTTGCACAAAGGAGAAATTTTCCAGCACAAAAGGGACACTTTAGGCTGTTCACAGCCTTCTTTAGTATCTTTCCATACTTTATCTAATTGTAATTAAGTGGTGTTATTAATCATCAAAGCATTTTATAAACCTTACCCAGCTAATCTTTGCAACACCTCTATGTGGCAGGTAAGCATTCATTAAGTATTTTTGATTCCTAATTAGGCACCAGATAATAATTTAAATAATCCAATTTAGAAAACCTAAACAATAAAAAAAATTGCCAAAAGAAAGGAACAAGCCATTATTTTTTAATCCAATGATGCCTCCTTCTATTTGCTTGGGGTTTGGAGTATCAACCAGTTTGATTGATTGAACACTGAAGTTCTTCATAACTGCACAAAGAAATCAAGCTCAATTGTTCTTGTCACTTGGGTATAGCTGAAATTATGCTGTTAAAAATAAGTAGCACCATATGTGAGGAATGCATTGTTTTAGTTGGATGGAGATGGAAGGCTTTTTGGTGTGCTGCTGGTTGGCAGTTAAAGCATTGTGATTTTGCATCTGTTATCCACTCAAAACTTTATTTTAGCTTTTTTGTTTTTTATTTCTTTGTACTTACTTAAAGTAAATAAGTTTTGTTTTTGTTTTGTTGGTTTTTTTTAATTTCAGTCTGGGGCCAAACTCCACAGAAATCAGTTTACATCAGGAATATCTGTGGTAGCAATTAAACTGGTGCCTGTCTTGTTTTTCTTTTAAGCACATGCTTCTGAACAATAAAGGCTGTAATTGTAATTTCTACAGAAGGGTTTTTGCATGTCTGAAAAACAAACAAGAAAAACAAAGGCTCTTCATACCTACCATTATGATTTGGAAAATTCACATATGTGTTCAAGAAAGAATTACAGGAGAATAATACCTTGAAAGTGTCACTTGTTTTTAAATTCATAAAACAATTGCAAATCAAAGTGGGGCTGGATTCAGAGCAAAGCAATAACTGAAACAAAATAATAATTTAATGGTATGCAGCTGAGGTACTGTGCTCTGATTGTGAGTATAAAATGTTCTAGAAGAGGCTAAAGAGGAGGGAAGGAAACTAAGTACAGAAAAATAAATCTTCTCTAGGGACTGTCATATTAAGCATCGTGAGCAGGTTAGATTTGACACACTTTAACATGACCTTCTTTTATACACCGAAGATTAACATTTAAACCTATGTTTCAGCCTAGTATTTATGTAAAAAAGTAAACCTGTATTGCTAAAAAAGAAACTATTGAGAAAATACCAACCCTTGCTGCATAACACGTCTTTCGTTTACACATGCACTTTTACAGTTGTACGTGAATTTAGAGCATACTCAGATTTCAGAGGGTTTTATTAATTTAGAGGATGAAATTTCTGAAGAAGGGTATTGGAAGTTATCTTGATACCCCATCACAGGCAGGTATTACTGGGCATTTCTCAAACAGAGTCTCATATCCATAAGTAGCCTGTGGAAAATCTTGCTACACAATTGTGTGTGCCAAAAAATGGCAGTTCTGGGGCTGGCTTATGGGAGAGAAATTAATTTAAATCACAGAATCACAGAATCTGTGGATCTGGAAGGGACCCACCAGGATCATCCAGTCCAAATCCTAGCCCTGCACAGGACAACCCCAAGAGTCACACCAAGTGCCCCAGAGCATTCCTCAAACACTTCTTGAGCTCTGTGAAGATCTGTGGATCACTTCCTTGGAGTTCTTGGAGCTGTGATCACTTCCCTGGGGCTTCTGTTCAGTGCCCAACCAGCTCTGGGGGAAGAATCTTTTCCTAATATCCAACCTAAACCTCCCCTGACACAACTTCAGGCCATTCCCTCAGCTCCTGTCACTGTCACCACAAAGAAGAGATCAGTGTCTGCCCCTCCTCTTGCCCTCACAAGAAAATTGAACAGCCCATGTCTGAGCCCAGAAGTCTCTGAACCAGGGGTTGCTGTTAATGTGCAAAAATGAAATTATTCCCCTTTCCTGCCATTCCCTCCAGAAAAAGACATTCAGCTGCTGGTGAGGACAAGCACCTGGGGCCAGTGGAACCTCTCCACAGGAAGAAGAGAATGTTCAGCCCATTTCTGGCTTTGCTGTGAGCATGGTGTGGCATTTCAAATTTGCATTACAGGCAGCAGCAGGCACTGCTCTGCTGTAATCCACAGATTGATCTTTTATCTGACTGTGGAGCAGATCTTCAATAACATTAGTGTGTGATGTTCCCTCACATTTCTTTTTAGTGTTTACACCTCCCATGGGGCCTGCCCATATGTAGATGTATCCAGATGTATGCATATACCCTGTGTGATTTTAATTCAGAAGCTGGAATTTCTGTAATTGATGTATGTTTTCCCATATTGGCTGTTAAGTGCTTTGCTGTATGTTTAATAGAATTTCTGTTGAGCTTTAATTTTTCCATCTTTTGTTCTTCCTCTGAAGGTCATTCTACTATGGTCTGGCCATGTTTGTGCATTGTTTCTTGCTTCTTAATATACTGCCTTAATCTTAGTAAAAGCTCCACTATAGTTTTATTCATTTAGTGTTTTTGCCTTTCACAGAAAATTTGGCAGTTCTTGAAGAGCAAACCATGACCTGCAGCAGAAGCCTCAATACCTGAGGATCCAAACTTTGCAAATTTTTATTGTAGTTCTACTACAGTATATTTTTGGATAAGGAAGTGGCTGTGGCCAGGAGTGCATGTCCAGGATCTGGTAATTGCTGTGCTTCCTTCGGGACCACAGGGGGAAAAGCAGGGAAGAAACAGAGGGAGGAAGGTCAGGATCATTTGTTACCCACCCTGAGAAATTCAGCAGGCAAAGCCTAAATTGGAAAGCCCTTTCAATCAAAAACATTTTGCCACTGGAGAAATAAGGTTATGGACAGCACAGTTGGATTTAAGGGATGGCAAGTTCAGGAACACAATTAATATTTTCACTTTCTCTGACATAAAAGCTTTTGGGTTTTTCTTCCGTCTTTTTTTTCCCTTGTAGCTTGTGGAGTTTTCTTCTGTATTTTCTTCTTCCCCCCACTCCCCCCTCCCTCCGCCCTGGCTTTTTCTATTAAATGAGGGGATGAGAAGCAGCTCCTGAAAAGCTGCTGCTCGTTTTTCATTGCAAGTTTTCTGTGCCCCTGAGCTGTGGCTCAGTTGCATTCTGGGGCTCTCACAACCCCTGTGTGTGACCTGCTTCTCCTCCCTGTTGAATAGGAGCCTCCCTATGGTTATCAAACAACATGCAGACAGGGACACATTTTTATTGTGGAGGTTTATTTCATGGCAAGATTCAGAGCACAGGCCTCGAGAGGCTGTCTGGAGGAGGCAGGCTGTGGGAGCTGCCCTCCCTCATGTCCCCAGCACGTGCCATTTGTCCTCCCACACTTCTCCCCCCCCTCCAAATCTCCATTATGGCTTAAATCCCTCCTGAGCTCATTGGGTGACAGGAATCCTAACCCACCAGCACTTCGAATTAAGAAGTTAATCTCATCCATCGATAAGCAGCTAATTGTATCTGGCCAGTATCAACATGATAACACCAGGCAGATATTTTACAAGGTGCTGGAGTAATGTACTTTTTAATTCTGCAGCCGTATTGTCAGGCTTTATTTGGTCTCTTTTCTCTTCTGTCTGTTCAGGGTTTTGTCTTTGACTTTTTTAATTAAAATCAGCTCGCTCCAGCCAGACTGGAATGTCCAATAATAACTGCTTATTAAGGAGTGGAAGCTGCGCAGTTATTAATTTAAATTATTTTGTTCCAGAGGTTTCGCTGAAATTAAATGGAGAACCAAATCAAACAATGATTTAATTAAGTGGAAGAGATAGACTGTAGAGGCAGATTTAGAAGGTGAAGATCTAAAAGAAGCATATTCTTCCAGTTTTGACATCTAACAGATGTAATCCTTCATCAGCGTGTCGAAGCAGAGATTTACTGTCATTCAAGGGATAATGAAGAAACCAATGGCAAGAATTATGTTACAAGATAAGAAACTAAACTAATGAATATACCTTCACAAACCTGAATGAAAAACTCCAGAGAAGAGATTAAAAGAAACAAAGCATGCATTGTTAGAAAGCAATCTCATACAGCTGAGCATTGCTACACACTCAAAACTGCTGAAATATAATGGAAAATTAAATAATGTTATAGAATATGTATGTACACTTACAGAGCAACCTGGAAAACTTCATAGTTCATTGGGATAATCGAGGATGCCATGAAATTAAACTTTCAATCATGATCCTGACAATTTATTAATGTCAATAAAATTTATAGTTTATATATGTGAAGTGTTGGAAATTCTGCAGAAATAAAAACTGTCTCTCAACATTTAATTAAATGTTAAATTATTAAGATAAACTTCAGCTGTGATGAGTTCACAGGTCCAGCTTCAATGGATATAAAATGTTTTGCTAATTTTGAGAGGGTTCTCCAGCTAGAGTAGAATCACCCAATACCAAACATCCTGGCACTCTAGGTTGAATATTTCATCTTTTAAGTAATTTATGGTGATTAGTTTATTATTTTCTGAATAATTTTGTTTAACTTTATGCTTGAAATTATGCTAACCTCCTGCAGTTGGGATATTTGAGGTGGCAATGACTCTAGTGAGGGGCTCAAGTTGCTCTGGCAACAATGATTGCAAGTTAAACATTATTGTCATACATATTAAACACCCATAAAAGCAGATAATTATTGTTTTGTCTCTTTTATAGAGAAGTCTTATGTGGTGGAAGGTTTTTTTGCTCCACAAAACCATTAGCATACTTATGAAAATAAAGAATGCAAGAAATAATTCAATGCAGAAAAAGATTCAACTTTAGCTTTTCCTTCAGTTTCCCCAAAGGTTGTTTTAAATATTATTTTTTGTGTTTCCTCCCTTCTGATTTCATCAGCAGAAGAAATCCCTAACTCATAATAATTTATATAGGAAGAGAGTCAGGTTGCAGAATCCATTCTTAAAGCCATACGTTTGTTTGGAAAAAAGCACAGCTTGAGGTGACATACCTGGTTTACTAAAAATCTCTCTGTAGAGCTGGAAAACACCTGATTTTATGTTGGAATATCTCCTAACCAGGTTGAATATTGGCTGTTCCATTGGGATCCTGGTGTCTGACTAGTGCCCTTGCACGTGACAGTGGTACTGTTGGTTTTGATGTTGGCGATGGTGGTTTTGTCGCTGTCGGCTTTATTGTTGTTGCCATTATTCTTGAAATAATAATAATAATAATAATAATAATAATAATAATAATAATAATAATAATAATAATTTAAGTGGTTTTCCCATCACCACCCACCTATCCCCACTGGATACACAATCTAGGAGTGTACAGAGAGAGGGATGGGGAGGAAAACCCCCTGAGAGGGTTGATTCCAGGTGCTCAGAGGGAGCACTCAGGTTCTGCTGACCTCGACACATCTGGTGGGCATCTCTCCGGGCCGGTGGCCGAGCATGAGGCGGTACCATGCTGGTGGCAGGGAGTGGTCACACACCAGGTCCTGGCTGGCCACTCTCTGTAGCTCCAGGGAGTCGAAGCTGGTGCTCCTGTGGGGGTCGCGGAGGACGCGGTGTCCCCCCGGCCAGCACTCGGGAGCTGGGGAGGAGGGAAAAGGGCAATCAGTAAGGAGTTAATCAGATTAATTCAACTGGACACTGCTAATAGCTGCTTAAATCCTCTATCCTTCTATGTTCCCATTCATTTTAGGATTAAGCTCATTTTCGATGCAAACAAATCCAGATTTGTATAAAGATGCAAATAACATAAAGATTCCAGTTATCTAGATTTTCACCACAACTGAATCAGGACCCTTCACCTTTTAACGTGATTTCAGCCTAATTTTAGGGATTAACATCTGAGTCACTCCTCCTCAGAAATCAAGAAGTGTTTTGAGGTTCCAAAGCCTTGTGACCTTTGAAAGTATGTGGGGTTTTAATTTAATTTACTACATGCATGAGTGATTTAATCATAATATGAATTGATGCTCAAGTGTAAAGTGCACTTCACATGCTTTTAAATAGGTGCTGAGAAGATTCAGAACAAGAACTGCTACAAAGACAAAAAAAAAAGAAATGGTATACAAACAACAGTAAAGGGATTTGAGAAATCAGCTCAAGTTAGGCTTGCAAATATTGAAGCCACGGGTCAGACTCACTTGAGGCATAAAGCCAAACACATCAGGGCTTGTGTGTGTGCATCCCAAAGTCTGAATCAAACCTGCTGTCCCTTGATGTGTGCTTGTTTACTCGCCTGCCCTGTTTATTTTCATACATCTCTTGACTTTTTTACAGAATATTCAATTCTTTTCTTCTCACCTAATAAAAAGAAGCCTTGTGGTGATTCTGTTGGAAGTTGTTTATCTCCAAGGGGCTGATATGTAGCAAAAATGGCCTTTTCTTGATTATCTGAGCCATTCCTTGTTGAGGCCAGGTCCCTTTCCACCACATCAGCACTGCAGAGTGGTCACAGGAGGGGATGAGGTGGAGCTGCTCTGCTCTGTGCCTCAGCAACAGAAGGCTCAGCTAATTTCTTGCTGCAGTAATCTTTAATTGCTAATGATGATGTAAGAGGCAGAGGCCACATCACAGGAATTGCACAACCTGGCAGTTAGAAAAACCACCTCCTTTCATTGTAAATAGAGCTTATTTATGTGGCACCTCTGACAGAGAATAGGACCCCACCCCTTACCTTAATTTTTCAAATGTCACTTTTCAGATTGTAACTCTGCTTTAATATCACGCCAGTGGCACTCTGAAACACATTTATCATTTTTATTTTATTGACAAGATACTCAGAAGGTCAAAGTCAATCCATTTATGGCAGTATTTTTAAAGATTATTTTGATTGTGCCAAAGGCAAGGCAATGGTATACAAGACAAATGGGGACAAAATGTAGCGTAACGAAGGCTTTATTGCAATTTTTAGGGAACTAAACTGTCAAAGCCATTCCAATTCCAATGCAAAATTCAGCTGAATTAATACAATTGCCTTTTTGAATAAAAAAAGAAGTGCCCTAAGCTTTTCTTTCCTATAGGTAAGAGACATTTCAGAGAGGGAACACTTGGAAATATTGCACCTCTAATTAAATCTGGGATCCATTTCCTTCCCTTAGAAGTCCTTTCTGGAGACCAGATGGAGACTGTCCTTTGCTAATTCCAAGCCCAAGGGAAGAAGTGACATTTCAGCAGACCAACTATTTTACAAAAATGAAAAGTTTACCCTATATTTAAAACCCCTTAAAAAAATGCAGGCCCTTGCTGACCCCTCCAGTACCACTCAGGGCTTCAGGAGTGTTAATGGGAAGAGAATGTTGGCTCCTGATGCCTTTTGCTTGCCTGAATTAGTTCCTGCCTGAACAAAAGGAAAAAGGAATCTAAAAGCAAACACCTCTTTGCATGGTATTGCCACAGGAATCTTGCAAGGACATTGTAATATAATTAATTGCATTCACTTTCTCAATAATAACAATATCAAAGAGTGCCTTTAGATGTAACTAATAGCCTTCTGCTCGATGTGTATTAGGTATAATCCAAATTCACACCACATGTTGTGGTCTTACCAATGATTAACTACTCTGTCTAAACAATGCAAATATATCAGACACTGACACATGGCTAATTATTTTTCGTCCCCTGCATGGTTTTGTTTGCAGTAGTTTAGGAAAGGCTTTCTCACATGAACACCAGAGGAGCTGAGGGCTGCAGATGGGCCTGGCAAAGGCCAGGGAGGAGCACATGGGGGAGACATGCAAGGTCCCCAAGGAGAGGGGTGTTCATCCAGTAAATTTAACAGGATTTGGGACAAAAGCCACGTGTTTGGTCCCAAGGGAGGCCTGGCTCAAACAGCCACCTCTGAAGGTGTATTTTAGCCTGAATTCCCTGCCAGAGTCTGTTTATGTACCTGTGCCTGGGTTTAGTCATGCTGGCAGGCTGTCACTGAGGAGGCAGGGTGGCAAACTGACCTGCTGCCAGCCCCCCTGGGGCCAACCTGACAGATTTTCTTCCCTGCCTGACGCAGATCAGACCAAGACACGCAGAGCTGGTGGCACAAAAAGCCTCACCCAGGTTTTGCAGCGAGCCATGAGCAAAACAAACCCTCAATTAGTGAGTTCCCCTTGTAAAATGGTGCTTATTATAGACCCGTGACAGGATGATTGTAAACTTTAACATGCAAATTGCAGGCTGTGGTGCAAGTTAATTACCACTGGCTTTCCCGCAGAAATAAATGAACAAAGTAATCAGACTTTGTTATAAAAATGCTATTTAAAAGAAAACAACAAAAGGCACAGCTGAGCCCTGCTGGTTCTTCATCTGAGAGATGGCCACAGGTACCTTATGGTGGCTGCAGGTACATTCAGATCAGACAAAACCTTCCTGTTCATTTTTAATTCAGGTGCAGGTGTCAAGGTTACGGACAGTCATGAAGTGCTCAACATCCCAGTTGTCCCCCTTCATGTCCACATTCATGCCTAGTATGGAACCACTGCTACTCCGGGATATGCAGATTAGGTTGTCTTTAAAAGGAAATATTTTTTTTATTGAGTTAAGAAATTGAATTTCATCTAGCTGTAATCCTACTATTGTATTTAAGGGGCCCATAAAAAAAATTAAAAATCCAAAAATCTGGTCTTTTAGGGAACATGTCATTATGACCATTCTGCTTTCCTTCAGGAAGAAATTAAACATTGCAGTGAGATTTTGTCTCTCTCTATCCAGAGTTGTTGGAATTAAATGCTGGATGTACCTGGTGCTTTAGTCTCCTGCAAAGAGCTGCTTCTTGAACTACCACCAATTCAATACAGGCAAGGAGCTGTTGCTAAGACATAAGGATTTGTTTGCTTTACTAGACTCAAAAGCTTTTTCTCTTTTTTTTAATGTAACAATTTTTTGTCAGAAAGTTGTGGCAAAGAGACACTGAGTAGCTCCTTTTTGACACTGAAAGCAAACAAAATAGTAGTACCTGCTGTATCTGCTAAGTGAAAATGACATTTGAGTAACTCTGGTGCAGGTTCCTTGGGGAAAAGCCTGTCTCCATCGAAGCCATGAGGAATGCTGCTGTTAATGCCTGGATGTTGAGAGCCACCTGTTAATGTGTGGGAAAGGAGGGGCAGCCTGTGGGCTTCCTGGGGAGAGGAGAGCCTCCTGCAGAAGGCAGAAACATCCAGAAATATCCCATGGAAAATGAGCAGGAGGAGGATATCTGAACTGAACATGCTGCCATGCACAGGGGGTTTGGACCTCAGCTAAAGGAAACATCTATGTGACCACAACTGGAGGAAGATAAATTGTGTCAGCAGGTTCTGGGGACAGCCTGGAAACCCATTCTGTGCTGGCCAGTATTGTACAGGTGGCAGTGAGGATCCACAGAGCTGCACCAGGTATCAGCTGAACAGAAATCTGGAAAGGCATTTTTAGGGAATCACTTTGGGATGCTTCACACTTTGGGATACTTCACACTTCAGGATACGTCCCCCTACCCACACATTTAACACCTGAAACACCCACTGGCTGCAGCTTTTTTCAAGCAGGTTGGTACCTGGATGCTCTGCAAACAGCTGAGTCACCTCTACACTTCTTGGACAGAGGCATTGTGAAAAAAATGCTGCTTTGGGACCACCAGGTATTTTCTGAGGGTCTGTCCCTCCTGGCTGGTGCTCATGGCCACAGGAAGAAGCATCAGCCATATCAGAGATAAAGCTAGGAAACTTAAGAGTGGCAGGCTGAAAAGTCATAAGGAAATAACTTGCTAAACCTTTGCTTTCATTTCTAAAGACAGGTGAGTACAAGTGTAATAGAGCTTTACCTGTCCCTCTTGCTCCCAGTAAATATCAGTGGCTTATGTGGAGGAAGGTTTAAGAAGTTGTGAGATTTTGTTTGTTTGCTTTGAACAGAGGCTGCAAATCAAATAATATCAATAGGTGATGGCAGCCAGGAAACCCTGAAAGAAATATAGTCCACAAGCCTGAGGTGCATGTTTGCTTTGGGCAAAGCCACACAATATATCTAAAGGGTACTCTAAAGCCTTGGGAAATAGCTGGCAAATTGTAAAATAACTTTTGTGTGGAGGGTGAATGAAAAGCCAGTGGCTGATGCAGGAAATGCTAACCAACAGCAGCATTTGGTGATGGGCTGTGATTGCTCTTTGACCAGCAAAGATGTGTCCCCACGTGCAGATTTTCTTTTTGCCATCATCTCCCGTATTGTAGGAACACAGTCTGGAGTTTCCCCCCAAAATACATGTAAGTATATGTATGTATGCATACATATATATGAAAAAAAAAAGATATATTTCAAGTGATGTATAAATATTCATATTTTTGACATTTGTATGACATGCAGTAAATTTTTGAAATCCCTCCCTCTGTGACAGATTTTCAGATTTCTGCTTTTTGTTTCTTACAGTCTACAGTGGAACAGAACCTTTCCCAGCATGTTTGACTTTCTCTTCACAGGAGAATTATGAAACATTTTCATTTGGAAAAATCAGTCTGAAATACTGAAGCTCATAAGCCATAATTCCAAATTAATTGCAGACAAAGGATGTGTTCTCTTTCTTCTCTTTATGTTTTAGAAACAGAAGGAAACTTTTTAATCACCAGCCACTTCCATGCTCAGGGCTGGACTGCAGTAACATAGAAAAGCTCAGGTAAGAGTTTCTGAAGCTTTCAGCATGTCAGTGATATCACTTCTCCATATTATGATTTGCCACACATTGAAAAAGAGTTTGTGTAGAGAAGAAAAGGCAAATGTTGGGAAAGGGAAATTCTTTCCAAGCTCTTCATGGATGTGTTCAAAATAACAGTAGAATCCAACCAATCTGACAACATTTAAAAATTCCTTTTGGTGGATGCACCTTCCAGGTGAACAAACATCTATTAGTAGATAAGATATTTGTAGCTAAGGAACACCTGACAGTTTATTAAAGATAAAAGTTCCTGCCTTATTTCACCAATACTTTAAAGATTTTGCTTCAATTATTCTTCCTGCTGATGATAAAAATTTTTATTCTTAACGATATCCAGAGGCAGAAATTTGTTGTGAATGTGACAGTGATCACTGCATTAAAATGCTTGAACTACGAGTGCTCTTCTGGTAGATAAAACATAATAACTGTATTAAAAAACTTTGATATCTAATAAATAAAGCTATTTTCAGAGATTTCAGAAGCAGAAGAACCTCCTACTGAACTGAAATGATAAGGAACCCTATTGTACAAACACCACACACTCATAATGGTCATGTCTTGAACAGGTCACAAAGCATTCATAAGGCAAAATTGATAGAGATAAATGAACCATTGTGCAAAATGAATGTAATTATAGAAATTTTGACCCAGGAAGAGGCAAGAGGCTGAGCACCTGCTGAAAAGAATATGACATTTAATAGATGTTATTTGTACTGAATAACAGGCAGATCTGAGGAAAAAAACCCTCCTACAAGCTGAAGGTGTTGCTTTATAATGCATCTGAGTTTCATTTGTCTGGGAACAAGGTCACTTGTCATCCTGGTCTTCCATGGAGTAAAGCAATAAACTATTGACAAACCAAGAGCCAATGCTCAATTCCAGAGCAAACAATTATTTATTCATGCTCGTATCTCTTATCTTGCCTTGCATTTCTATTTTTAACTCATGGTTTAAAAAGGAGGAATTGATTATGTGAGGCTTTTCTTCCAGCTTGTGTATCCTCTGAATAATTTGCAGAATAATGAGCTCCATGCAGCTCACACAGGAGGATACAGAGACAGGCAGAGAAGAATTTTGTGTGGGGCCAGGGGAGGTGTCAAGAGAGACTGACCAAACAGGTGAAAATAAGGGGTCTCTGTGAAGAGTGTGAGCAAAATCTGAGGAACTTCCTGGCAGGTTACAGTGGAGTTTGGAGATCTGTCACAGCAGATGGGATGGACAGCGCTTTCTTCAGTGCTCCATAAACAGAGAAGATGAAAGAACTTTTTATTTTCAATAAATAAAATGCATGTGGCCAACTGAAGTAAATGAGCCAAGAAGTGTCCAGCAGAAGTGTTTTCCTTTAAAATGTTTTAGTCTCTGAGAATCACTGTCTGGCATCTCTGATCAATGTGAAAATTGCTCGTGGATAATGTGGTGGACACAAAAAGGACAGGAAACATCACATGGGTAAATAGCAATGGGCAGTTGTACAGGCCAGGTGAAGTCAGTACACCTGCTTTGAAAAATGCAGCCTCATCTATTGAATGTGCCAGTTAGAAAAAACAGGAAAGCCAAATTGTGTCAATAGCTCTATTATATTTGACCAAGTCCCCTCCTCACTCATTCTGGCTCAGCCCTAGAGCCAGGAAGGCTGAGAATCTGAATATAGAAACCACTTACTATTGCTGTGTCACAACAGAATTCCAAACCTCATAAATTTCCTCAAGTTATCTCTAAGTTAATGATGATGCCTTTAAGGGCTTCTGAGCAATCAATAAAAAGAAAATTATAATTATTGTTATTGATTGGTCTATTTTGCTCTCATCCCTCAGAATGAAAAAGCGAAATCAAATGAAAAGGGTCTTTCTTACCTCCTAATCTCAGCTGAGCATACAGTCACAAATGTAGCTTTCCTAAATAGAAGCAGCAAAAACAAACTCACAGGTTTTGATTTTAGAAGCCACTGGGCTCTATTCAGGTGGAAATTTGATTTCCATGGTTTATCCCCTTGGGAGCTGGAGTTATTTCTGTGCCTCAGCCACGACACTGGCTAATTACCACTCACCAGCCACACACTTTTCCAGACTGCTCCCATGGATAATGCTGAATTTTGGCCACATTTTCCTGCACTTCCTCAATGCAGTGCTGTGTGTGGGTGATATTAGGCTGGGGGAAGTGCCACACTCCCTTGCTGCCAGTGCTTGCAGGATGCAGCAGAGGCTGGTGAGCAGATAAGGGGATTCCAAGTGCAGCACTGCCAAATTCCAGGTCCTGGGTGTGATTTAGCTCCTCTTGGATGCAGGGTGATGAGGCAATTTTTCCCTGCTATTGTTTTGCTATTATTCATTGCTGTTATTCATCCCATTCACTGGCACAACAGTGGCTTCAGCTCTTCACTCATTTATAATGGGTTTTTCTGTCAGGGCTCTGACATTTAGGATGAATGGGTGGGTTCCCTCTTGCCTTTAAGTAAGGCAAGGAGTAAGGCTTTATTTGTGACAGCACTGTAATAATGTACACAGACAGGCTCCTCTTCCCACCTAATGCACAAACCTGGAAGGATCTCTCCTCCATCCTAACAAAATTTAGGTTTTCTTTGCCCCTGTCCTACGTCCCTTGTGGACTGTCTGCTGTGTGAAACTTGGAGAGAGTTGATATGAAACAGGCTCGAGCACACAGCAGTTCCTGCTGTGGATGCAAAAAGTTCTTCTCATGCATTATAGCACTCTGGATGGATTTAAAAATATTGAAATAAAAGGTCATCAGCTAGAAATAGCCAGCAGCCTGCCTGGCCACTGTGATAAGATAGAGCTGTGTACTCCCAACCGTGGAATTGCAATATTAAGCCTAATAGATTTCTAAAATCCAAATTTATCAGCAATCCTCACTGTTTGTTTCTTCAACTTTCAAAAGGCACAGATTCTGTACATATAGTCATGGTATCTTCAAGCCTCAAATAAATCAGTGCCTTTCTCCATAGAAACAGGACTGTATCAGTTCCAGCCAGTATTTTCCCTGAGCCATGATGGTATTCCAGGGGATCTCACACCTGTTTGTGTGTCTAGCACCTGACAGAGGTCTAGTAATGACTAGTCACGCCACAAAACAGCAAGACTTTCAGTTCCTATATACAAAACCTCCAGATAAGCATTTGTTATTTTTATTTAGTGGATTTTAGTTCCCAGTTCTAACAGGCACTGATTTTCCTTATTTTTAGAGTAATCTCTTTTTTTTTAGGATTGCTCCACAGATCTCTGCTTATTTACCAGGAGTAGTAGGACCATCAATAAAAATAGCAAGGTTACAGGGACCTATAAGGGTTTAAGCTATAAGCTGCTCTTTGATGTGAAAGAAAATGCAGCTCAGCTGATATCAGCCAAGTCTTCACCACATTTATAGCTGCTACCTGTGCAACCTTTTAGGATGTAATTACCATAATAAGAAGAAACATCTCCATAATTACATGTGTGTAAAGCCAAACACCTTTCTGTGGCCATCCAGGCAGAGCTGCAGTACAGATCTGCACGTTCATGGGGGACACGGGGGATTAGGGAGGCACAGGAACAAACAGGAGACAATTGTTGCCCCATATGGTGCATATTATGGGCAGCTGTGCTTTGATCAGGATCAGCCATGCAGAAGGCAAACCTACTGATTTCTTCTCATTTGCACTGAATTGACTTTGATCACAGATTAGGTTTGTGTGTTTTAAAGCTTCTGCTGTCTTAAAAATGTGCTGGGGAGGTCTGTGTCCTCAGAAGAGACGAAATGAGCAAAATGGGCTCTGCCCCTCAATGGCTGATTGGGCTGTGGGAGGGCTTCCCATGCAGGGATAGGTTGGAGTGGGATGGAGATTTCTTCCACCACAGTTGACCTGGTGTTTCTTACAGGAGGTATAGCACTGGCACTTTCTGTTCTTTAGAAAGAAAAGAAAAGAAAATCAGATTGCCAGATGGAGTATTCTCAATGGGAACCACTTCCCTCCTCAGACACTGACAATGCAGTGCATTTTCTTCTCACCAGAGGAGATGAATCCCAGCAATTTTTTATTTCCATGGAGCCATTTCCATGCTGAGCTTTTCATTCTACTCTACCACCTCCTTCTTGCCTGATAACAGCCAGAGTATGCTTTTAGATTGTAAAATAAAGTTATACTTTTTAGTGTAACACATGGCTTAAAAATAGCATTGCTGAACTGAAGGAAGAAGCAACCAGCTCTCAATTCTTTTACTAGGGAATAATTCAACTGAAAATGTTATCTGTGCATCTCCATCCCTAGGTAAACAAGGTGATGACAGGCAGTACTTCAGGTTTTCTTCCATTTTTCCTTTATCAAAACAAGACTCAGTTTTGCATTCTTAGTTGGTAATTGGCTAATAACTGTAATTTTCATCCTGAGAAGATAGGCCAGAAACCAGTGTTCAGAAAAACCCTACAATATGACAATTGATCAATTCTTCATTAGACTTGATGCATTCAGGTTACCACAGTCACTTCTTTTGCAATTTGAGCTAAAAATAAAAAACAATCGGCAAAAATCTAGTCAAGCAATTTCAGATTGGAAAGCCATAGCACAAATTAATGCACAAAGAAACAGCAGGCAATCAATTTATCATTTGCTACTTTATTCTTTAGCAATTTGCAGTCATTGCTGAGTTGCTTTTGAAACCTGTAAAATTTGATTATGTGAAACCTGGTGAGTGTCAGGCTTTGGTCATCTCTGTGTTGTGTTTTATGAGTTGTTTTATGACAAAAGGAGGTAACCTCAAGCTGCACCTGGGGAGGTTCAGGTTGGAAATCAGAAAAAATTAATTCACTGCAAAAAGGTTGTTAAGCATTGGAATGGACTTCCCAGGGAAGTGGTGGAGTCACCACCCCTGGAGGTGTCCAAGAATTGACTGGATGTGGCACACAGTACTCTGGTCTGGTTGAAAAGGTGGTGTTTGGCCAAAGGTTGGACTCAATAATCTCAGAGGTTTTTTTCCAACCTTAATGATGCTGTGATTACGTGTTTCTGTGATTCTATTATAGGAACTGGCTGGAGAACAGAGGGTTTGTACAGGTGTTGTATTTATTTAGGTGTATGTGTTTATTAGACCTGTCTGGCATCTGCTGATATCCTGCACAAGCACGCATAGCCAAATCTTAGTCTGGAAGTCCTGGCAGCAATTTTTTTGTAGTTTTCTACCACTAACCCAATTCAGAAGAGGTTTAGTTACCCCTAAAACTTTGAATGCCACTTTAAAAGCCACAGTGTGGACCTGCAGCTGCAGATAGGGCAGGAGCCAGCTGTGGCTCCATGTGCAGGAGTGGCCTGTGCCTCTCCCACTGTACCCTCAGTGTGGGTGAGCAGCACAGAAATGTGATGATGTTTGTAATGTGAATGGCAGCACAGAAATGTGATGATGTTAATGATGTTTGTAACCCTGGGGTTTGGGTAACTCACCTGCCAGCCCCTGAAGAAAAAGGGGTTTGCCTGTAGCAGACTGAGGAGTGGTGGTGCCTGTGGTGCTGGCAGCCCTTTCACCTTTCACATTTACCCACAGCTGAGCAGGAGGATAATTAAGACCAACATGATTAAGTTACACAACCAACTGCCCATGTAGAACACAGTCATGGAGGGGAAAGTAGAGGGCAAACTAAAATTAAGTCAAAAGGACACAGGAGACAAGAGGCTACACATACAGGACATGGAGGGGATGTACAGTGAGCTGATTTGTGCAGCAGGCAGAGGGCAGATTTTTCATGCCCTCTATTCAGATATTTCCTGTTGATATTGATGGGAAGTGTGCACTAACCAGTGCTGGAATGGACAGTCTGTTGGAGAGAGGCATGTTTAATTAATTTTACAGTCATGGGCAGAAAGGTCAGATGACAGCCTGTGAGTAAAATCCCCTTCTCTTTTAGTATCCCCCACAATGCTCATCTTTTGCATTCAGAAATGAGGATCCCATTAGCCCCATTAGCCCTGATGATGAACTGAGCTGTATAACTGTTGCTTGCAAGCAGCAGAAATGCTCCAAGAGGCATTGGGTGTGTTTGGATCACAGGCTGCAGAACAGGCCCAGCAGAAGGCAAAAAAAAAGATGACAGGAGCAGGGTGACTTGGGGACATTTTCTGCTGGGTTTGAGCTTCATGGGCAGGTTTGGAGGTGGCTGATTTTCCCTGACTTCAAACCATGTCTGCCATGTGCTGGGGCAATGGCCTGAGCATTGCCTGAGCTCTCTTTTCTATAATTTTGTTAACTATCCCATATAAATATGAACACTCCAACTTTGCCAGTTTCCAGTGCTGTTTCCCTTATTTGAATTTTCCTTTGCACTGATGCATACTCAATTCTGTTTATAAAATGCATGATTTCTTGAAGAAAACCTACAGATCTAATACCAGAATGTTCTACTGTCTCCTTGCTGGACTCTCATTCTCACCCCATATTATTTAAGCAAGGTTACCCTTTTGCCATGAACTGCAGCTCTCTGTGGTGATCTCTCAACTCTCCCTCAATGATCCTTGTGGGTCCCTTCCAATTCAGGCTACTCTAGGATTCTATTTTTAACCCATAAGGGCTTTGAAATGTGGCGTGGAAGAATATCCAGGGTCCAAATTTACTGTGAAGATCTTTGCTAGATATTCCTTAGCCTTTCATCCCTCCTCTGTCATGCCACAGTAACACTGTAGGGCTGAAGTCAAGTTCCATTTCATTCTTTCCATTATTTGCTGAAATAAATGTCTGGTGCAAAGCAAGGCAATCAAATCTAGGTTATTCCCTCACAGAACATAGAGATTCAGCAGCATGGCTTGATATTAATAACATCTGAATGGCTAAATCCCTGCAAAGTGGGGTAAAAGTTTGCTCCTAGGGATCCAGCAAACACACTTAAACCACTGAGTTATCTTAATTGTAAAGTAAAAACCTTCCAGCAGCACCACAGGGCCAGGATACGCTCATGGGTTATTTTGCTGTATCTGGAATTTTCAAGCTATTCCAGGCACACGAAGGCACAATGAAAAGCAGAGTTGGACAAACATGTGAAGGCTTGAGGTATAAAAGGATTAACAGATGCTAATGTTCTACATTTTTCTGCTGCAATAACATAGGAACAGACAGCACCCAGAGCGAAGCAGAAAGTGAAAGATTGCATGTAGGAGGGACAGAAAGACATGGCTATCATGGTGTGCTGCTGTAAATTCTGAAAAAAGGCAACTGTTGAACAGATGTTACCAGCACACAGAAGATTTAGTGTGTAGATGGTTTGCAATTCTCTGATCCGCTGGGGAAAAGTCACTTTTATCAATCTAAAGTAAAATCTTTCCATTTTCCCAGAGAAATAAAATCTTTAAAATCACAAAGAATGATTGATAATATTGGAATTCAAGCTAAACTCCTCTTCAACATAAAATTAAACATCCTCGAAGCAGGAGGCATTGAGGCATTTCATTTGCAAAGACACTGAAAGGAAAAAAAATTAAACTTTCAGAAAAATATAGCTCTTTTTCTCTAGGCTAAATAGCTTGTCAGATTGAAAATGAAATTATGATAGATCTTGCTGACATGGGGAAAAGTGTCACTGATGCCATTTTAACCCCCTGTTAACCCATAATACTCTCCCAAGGGTGCCCACAGAGTTAGGTTTGCTCCAAGGAGCATTATCCCTGTGGGTTTGTTTTCCATATCTCCATTTCCTTCATTCAGACAAACTGCTGAACTTCTTTGTGGAATGAGGTGTGGGGTTTTTGTTTTGTTTTGTTGTTGTTGGTGGTGTTGTTTTAGGGTTTTTTTCTTGTTGGTTTTTTTGTTTTGTTTTGGTTTTTGTTTTTGGGGTTTTTTTTGTTTGTTTAGAGTTTGATTTTTTTTTGGCAGGGGTTTTTGGTTTGACTTTTTTTGGGGGGAGGGTTTGTTGTTGTTGGGTTTTTTGGGGGTGGGTTTTTTTTGTTGTTGTTTTTTTTGGGGTTTTTTTTCCTGTGTTTTTTGGTTTGGTTTGGGTTTTTTGGGTGTTTTTTTTTTTTGTTTTTTGGGGGTTTTGTTTGTTTGTTTGCTTTTTGTTTGTTTTGTTTTGTTTTGTTTTGTTTTTTGGTTTTTGTGGGTTTTTTTGTAATTCTGTCTGTGGGACAGCCAGATCCAAAGTGCAAATCACCTCAAGCAAGGATGTCTAATTCTAATTTATCTCCCATACAGTAGTGATCAAGCATCTGAACAAATACCTCCCCTAGATACTCCTGCAAGATTTTTACATATTTCTTCAACAGCAGGACAGTCTTCATCCATCCTGAGACACAGCTGCCCTCACTACAGTTCTGGACCTTTTTGGGTTGCAATTCTTCATGGTCACAATGAAAATTTGTTGAGGTTGCCAGCCAGTCTGACCTGCCACTGGGGTGTGGACACGGATAATGGACATTGGAGTCACTGCCAGGGATAGTGCAGGGCAGGTCTGACTCCAGAACCAGTTAATTTCTGTGTTTCTCTCAAGCTCATTTCTTGCTATTTGTTGCTCATTCATTATGAGTCCTGACTGCAGAGAGCACATCAAAGTGGAAATTTTTCCTTTAATCAGAGACCAAAAACATTATCACTCTGATCATAGGATTGCAGTCTCCATAGTCACTTCTCAGACCTATTCTTGGAATGTATCCCATCATTTAAAATCCTCTTCTAAGGTAGGAAAAATTACCTTTTCTCTTTAAGGCAAACCTTTTCTTAGGAGATAGACTTTGTGTGTATATGCCAAGAATGACAGATATTTTTATACAGATTAAATTTTATTAACAATAATGATTTGCAGTATTTTCTCATCACCAAAGTCCTTTCCAAGATTTCTTACACGAGCAGGTTATTTTGGCTGTGATTACATGAGAAATGACAGTCCAGCTCTTTGCAAAAGCCTCTGCAAATAGTCATTAAGCTAAATCTCCTTTCCCCTGAGAGGGGAATGTAAAGAACTGACATGTGATCATGTGTGTGTGCACATGAAATATGCAGCAGAGACTGTTTTTCACCCTTTTAAAAAGACAGGTGTATAACACTTGTTATAACACTTATATTATATTATATTATATATAATTTTATATATAATATAAAATTATATAGTTATTATATAGTTATTATATAGTTATTATATAGTTATTATATAGTTATTATACACACTCATATTATATAGTTATTATGTATTTATAATAACTAAAATAAGAGTTGATGTTTTCTTGCCAGATCAAGCAGAAGGTGAACCTGTTAATAGTGTCAAGATTCAAAAGAATAAACTTACCAATTAATCACTTCTTCTGGCCCAAGCAGAATTAACACTACAGCTGAGTTAGCACCTTTTACACTGAGTGGGGGGAGGAAAAATCTCTGTCTAAAAGGGAAAATCTTACTAGAAGGAGAAAGAGAGGGATGCTTTGGGGACACACTCCCTGTCCCTGCTGTCCTGAGGTCCAAGTTGAGCCAGGAGCAAGGAACCACAGGACACCTGGGCACTGCAATGGAAGGTCAAAACAAACAGGGCAGGAAAGGACTGAGGAAGGTCATTTAATCTAACAATACACCCCAGGGATTGCACACTCCCATTTGTCACACAAGGGATAACCTCTGTGAGCTTCAGGGATGCTAAATTTCATGGGGTGTGCTCTTAGCAAGGAGCATTGTTTTGGCACAGGACTTATCTCTCTGAGCAGCTCCCAGAAATTCCCTAAAACACGATACAAATTCATTTTTTCAGCTCCTCCAGTGCTTCCCTGGAGGAATATCTGCAGGTGCCTCCGAGGAGAGAAGTCCCCTGTTGCTCAACAACGAGGGAGGCTTGTTCACACCCTTGTGCTTTTAGGGCTTGGCATGGATTTTCTGTGCTGGTTTTACTTTCTCCCTGCTAACAACTCGCCCCTGAGTATTTGGATTCAGTTGCAAGTAAATAGAGTGAGATACTATATGTTAATTGCAGTATGCTTTTTGGCTGATAAAAGTGAAAAGCATAAGCTCTTGGGGAGATTTTTGCATGTAAATAGGCTAAGGCAATGGCATGGAGAACCTAGCAAAGCTTCACCAGTTAGATTTTATCTAAATGATCCAATGTTATGAAGGAAGAAAAAAACAGCACAAGGCTGGGCAGCAAGATCCAGCTAGCTAAAAATCTGATTTCTGCTCATGCAGAGGTTGTGAATGTTGAGGTTTTTAATATGTCTAAGAGATGCTCAGGCTGTGGTCGTGCATCAGAACAGTTAATCTCTTGCTGGGGTGATTGTGTACATTTTGCTCGAGCAAACAAATATAAGTGGCAAGGGAGAGGAAGTTGTTCCTTGACGCAGTTGCTCTCCTGACACTTCACACTGTGAAATACACTCCAATTTCCCAACAGAAAGAAACCGAAATTATAAAGAGCGAGATTGACTGGAATGGATGACAGTGTTTAAAAAATGTTAGCTGGTATTGATGTTTTGGAGGGAAAAAAAAACGACTCCAGGAATGCTGGCCCGGGGAGGTGATGGATGGGGCTGCCACGGGGGCCCGTGTCGTGCTGGATAAGTCACTCCAGCCATGTCAGGGGTGATCATCACTCCTGTGCTCCTTGTGCTCTGGGTGCCTGACTGAGGACCCTGATATGCAGAAATATGAGCCACTTAAAGCTCAGCTGCCTCCCAAATCTTGATGCTGGGAGCTGGCTGTGAGCTTTCTGAGGAAAAGCTTTTTTTTTTCAGTCTGCTGGAAAATGTTGACTCGCCACAGCTGAGATTTTCACAGAGTGTGTTCCTCCATTGAAGTCCTTGTTGTGTGATTTTTAGTACAGAATTGCTGGAGGGGAAAAAGAGAGAAAAGAAAAGGGAGGAAGCTCTGCACTTTGGCATAATCAAAGCACATGAGAAACCACAAAATGAGGGGCTTGGGCTCTGCTGTGGGTCTGCCTGAGCAAAACTTCCCAAATTAATGTCGCTATCTCCTGGACCATAGCTGCTAGAGGGTTGTGGATGGGGGAAAGGGGAGGAGAAGAGGATCTTTCTCCCTTTCCCTCTCTTTGTATGTGCTTTTGCTAAACATTTCAAAAGAATTTGTTTCATTTCAGTGTGAAAGAGTGAAGAAAGTGTTTGTGCTTTTCATGAAAGGGAAGAGGAGCTCTGTGCCTGGCTCTGCTTTGGGCAGCTCTGGGTTCAGGGATCAGACACCTCAGCACAAATGGGACACATTCAGCCCCATTTCCCTGTCTCTGCAACAATTAGCTTGTTGTTCTGGAGATGCTGGTGAGGGCAGGATACCCCACACCTCACACTTGCCTCATTAGACCAGAAATGCTGTAAGGAAAGAGAATTGGCTCACATGGTGCAATTGGCCCTTAATAATCCACACCAACTTTTTCCTTACTTCCCTGTTTTCTGAGGGAGGATTTAGGGTTACTAAGCCATGCACCTGTGGGGTTTGCCTGTCCCCCTTCTAGTTCCAGGTGAACTTTGTGAACGGTGATCTCCAGACAAGGTGTCTCACCACTTAAATCTTGGCTAACCCTGTTCCAGCCCTGCTCAGGCTGGTCTCCCTCTCTCTCCACCATCCTTGGCTATGAAGAACAGCTAATTTGTGGCTCTCTGCTCCATGTGTAAGAAGAATAAACACAGCCCCTTCCAGTGTTCCCTTTTCCAAGGTAAGCCTATTTCCTTTTCACTTTCTTTTCAGGTCACATTTCCAGGTCCCTTGTTAGCATTGCAGCTTGCTTTCTGAACTGCCTCTAATTTGTCCACCTTTATTTCAGTAGGATGATCAAAGTTAGTCACAGTGGTCCAGCTGTGGCCTCTCAAATCCATGTGCACAGGTCTAATGCGTTGATGTGTTTTATGTGCACTGTGCTCAGTAACAAATTCCATTCTTAATTTTTCCTAATAACTCTGCAAGGTGCAAATCATTAGGAACCTGCATGGAAGGCAGTCTGGCTGGTTTGTAGCATCTCAAACCATCCTTTTTTTTTTCACTTCTTCTTGTTAAGCACTGAGTTTTTGCCTCTGTTTTTGCCCTTTTGATGTCACAAGTTCTGCGTTCATTTTTGAAGGCAACTTTTGTTTCTAATGATTTGTTTTTTACTCATGGTGATATACCCATTTTTAGCTCTCTCTCTCTTTTTTGTGCCTTGTGCTCTTATTAAGGTCTTGAAATAAACTGCTAAATATCTGATTGTAATGAAATGTCTGAGAAAAATGAAGCAAAAAAGGATTTTGAATGCTTTTATATTCCCTTTATATTACTTGCTCTTCTTCCTTGTTAATGGATCTGCACTTCTTTCCTTTGCCTTTAACATTGATATTATTTTGTCTTCACCTTTCAAAGGCTATGAAAGTAAATTAATGACTGCAAATTAGGTGCCCAGTTAGTATAATAAAGAAGCAAAAGAGCCAGTCTGGAAATAAATGGCATTTCCAAGATGGTTTTTTATCTACTTTGAGCAGTGCATGCATTAAAGCCGTGTGCTCACAAAAAGAGTGACATGAAATACTGGCTCAGTGCTCTGCAGTGGAGTGTCATCTATCCTTGGAGCTACAGGAAGCCCCAGTCCTGGAGGAAATCAGGGCATGGTGATGCCACAGAGGCTGGATCACAATTTCCAGGCACCAGGAGCAAACTAACAGCTGCAGCTTGGGGATCTCCTGGCTGGTGAGCACTTCCCACTGTGTGTTGATAGATGGAAGGGGAAATATTTTCTCTGTCCTGGTAGTGTCCTGTCAGGCTCTTCAGGGCAATGAGGGCTTCCTTGTCTTGGAAGGATTTGGGTCTTTCCCTCCTGCCTGGGATGGTGACTTGCATCTGTTACTCTTCCATGCTTTCACAGATCTTTATCCACTGGAAAAGGACAGAATAATAAACATACTCATGGTAAACACGTACATTTGTAGACATTTCCAGTGCTGCAGTGTGAGATGGGTGACTGATGGTCCCAGGCAGTGCTGCTGTCCTCAGTGCTGGTTCCCTGCCTGCCCCATGTCTCAGGTGAGCATTTGCTTTGTGACTTGTGTCCACACTGTTCTACCCAGAGGGAACCAATTAAAGTGAACTATGTTGTCTCTGAAGTGACCAGGATTTCCTGCAATAAGGCTGTTCTTACATGGTGACCTGCAGCAAAATTAAGACCTTATTTTCTGCTGAAGAGGTGTGAACAGCCACCAGAGTGAGTCCAGACTTGACCTTGCTTTCCTTTCAAATACTTCTTTTTTTTCTCTTGTACTTATTTTTATTCTCTTGTCCAATCTGGCTGCTGGGGATTTTTCTCACAGGCTGTCATCTGACCTTTCTGCCCATGACTGTAAAATTAATTAAACATGCCTCTCTCCATGCACGTTCACTCAACAGACTGTCCATTCCAGCACTGGTTAGTGCACACTTCCCATCAATATTAACAGGAAATATCTGAATAGAGGGCATGAAAAATCTGCCCTCTGCCTGCTGCACAAATCAGCTCATGTACATCCCCTCCATGTCCTGTATGTGTAGCCTCTTGTCTCCTGTGTCCTTTTGACTTAATTTTGGTTTGCCCTCTACTTTCCCCTCCATGACTGTGTTCTACATGGGCAGTTGGTTGTGTGACTTAATCATATTGGTCTCCTCCTGCTGTTTTACCTCAATCATCTCCAACCTTTCTCCACTGAACTGACAAAGGTACTTTCTCCCGTGCCATGGAGAGCATGAGCTAAACCAATATGACAGAGCTGGAGTTCTGCTTGCATAATTTCAATAACATCCTGTGTAACCAGTCACCGGGCTGAGCTCTTTTTAATGAAATCACCCTTGTTATCAGCCTGTTTTCATTCAGTTCTCACAGAAGGATTGCTCACAGCATGAGTCATGTGAGGCATTTCAGAGTCTCAGGAAGACAGTAAAGATAATAAAAAGGGGTGAAAGCATAAAAACATTTGGAAATACAACACTTAGGAGCAGTGATGCTGCTGATAATTTTCAGCCATTTTGCAGAACATTAAGCGAAAGAAAACCTAATCAAATGCTAAAAGTGACATTTTATTCATTGACTTTTTTAAAAAAAAATATTTCTGGGCTTACTTGCATCATTGTGCAACTCTGAAGTTTTTTTTATTTTTTTCATTTTAAGGTCTTCTGCTCTCAGAACTTTTTTCTCCACAGGATAATAGAAAGCTCAGCAGGGCAGGAAGAGGCACTCATTTAATCATGTAAGGTTGGGGCTGAGCCCCCTGCCATGGCTCCAGTGAGGTGGTGCTGAGGGCTGAAGGGAAATGTGCCCTCCTGCTGCCATCCTTAGGGAGCAGGATGGACACTGTCCCTTTATTCTGACCTCAATCCTCTCCTGTCTAAACAAGGGAGGGATAACACCACACACACAAGTGTGCACTGAGATCATCTATTGGTTTGTTGGGGGTTTTTTGCATATGTTTTCCCCCAAAAGTACTTTTTTTCCTTTTATGCAAAGTCAGTTGGTGATATCTGCATCATTATGGAGCTTTCCTGGCACTGCATCTGCTGATTGATGGCTGTGAAAATGCAACATATTTCATTTTCTTTTCCTAGACGTGAAGCCAGCTGCTAATGGTTTTCCCAGGGTGAAGCTGGCAGCTGCAGGATCAGGTCTCCAGGCTCTGAAATGTACATTTGCAGGAGAGCCACCTGGGCTTTTGGCTGTTTCATTAGTGGTCTTTACTGCTTGTGGAAAAGGATCTAAGCAAAGTGGGTGCTGAGCCTGGCTGTAAATTCTGGGCTTTGATTTGGGAAACCACAGCCATTAGTGTCGGATGGGAGCGATCTCCATGATCTCAAAACCTTTCTGTCTGCAATTAAAACTTCCATCTCCCATTTCCAAAACCACATTAAGTCCCCTGGTCTAAAAGTTCACATTTATTTAGTTTTATTCATTTGCCTCTTCAAGTCAAATGGAGAAACTAATGCATAAGTAGCACCCTTTTAATGTTAATTGTGAGTGCTTACTGAGGACTGAAGTGTGAATGCCAGAGCACCATTAAGATGAAACTGTAGCTCTCTGCAGACACCAGACAGCAATAAGCAATCTTCTTCAGTTCTTGGATAAAATTATTATCTAATTCACTCTAGAAAAGATGTTCTATTTCAACATGTCTGTATTTTGTCTGACTTTCCTATATTTTATGCACAACAAGGGACTGTGGTGGCCTCTAAGGCCATCTGGGCTATGGGATTGTTGCTCTGCTCCTTCAAGCCCCAGGTAGCAGCTCCTGCTGTCATAAACCCCCTCTTTAACTGTGAAGAAAAGGGGGTTCATCCTCATGAAGTTCATCCCTCCCAGATGTGTGTTCTAGGAGGTGGAGGCAGGTAAAATACTCAGGCTTTGGTGGTGCTGGTGTTGCTCCCTAAGCTGACCTTTAACAAGTCAGGCAGGAATTCTAATCTTTCCTAGAGAAAGATCGACTCACCAGGATGCCTGTGGGGGAAAAAAATATAAAATAAAGCAGAGCTGTGGAGAGATTCCCCATCAGTTTTGTAAGCTGCTGTCAGGCAGGAAGCAGGGGGATCTGCATTTGCATTTCGTGGTTTCACGGCCACTTAAATGGGAAAGAACAAAGCAGGAATGATTGCTTGTGCTGCAGTTTCTGAGAGCAGCAAGAGGATTTCATAATCACACAAAATCACGCAAGCACAAATTTCACATTGCTGGCCCCTGACAGAAAACCAACCTTGACATACACTTGAACAATCTTAAATGGAGGAAATAGGTTTTGTAAGCAGAAATACTATAAATCAGAACCTTGCTTCCAGGTAGGAAAGTCTTGTTTGCTTGATTTCTAATCTAAATGCTCAAGAAAAAGCATTCATAATTGTGGAGTGGTTGAAAAGTGGACCCAAAGTGTAGATCCTTTTTTCCTGTGGGCTGAATTCCCTCTCCTCAGTGACTGCCACAGAGGCTTTAGATAAAGGAACCTGTGAAGAACAGCTGAAGAGTGGAAGCTATTATCCTTAAAGACTGATATTTACTGGATTCCTGCTTTTTGCCTTTCTAGTTGAGTCACAGAATTTCCTTTGTTGCTGCACATTCATTTTCCTCCTTCCTGTAGCAAATACCACTGAATCGAGCAGGCACATGTCTTATATGCAGCTATCTAGAATCATCCCCAAAAACCCTTCTAAGTCCTGCTCTCACACAAATGAGCCTTGAACACTTCCAGGGCAGAGCAGTACATTAGCAAGCCTGAGAATTAATAATAGAATTGGGTCAATAAAAAAAGGGATATACTATCTGATCACAGGGTGAATGTTTCCAGTGCCATGTGAAAAGCTGCTTTTCAGAGCTGGAAATACAGTAGAGCAACAGTTAAATTAGTGCCACTGTACAGAGCTCATTTGGATCCCTGCCTGCTTGTTCTGATTTGCACAAGCAGGGGGAAAGGCTATTAGGATAATCAGGAGAATAAAGAGCTTGCTTTTAAAGTATAGGTTGAAATTAATTTGCTTAGCCTAGCAAAAGGGAAAACGAGGATGCATTTTGTGTTGCTGGTATCTGCATAGCAGGGAGGGGAGCTTGGGGTAAGGGAGAATGTTGTGAAAACATCTGCTTTAAGAGCAACATCTGTGAGCATATTTCAGGTGGAAAACAGGGAATTTTTTTCTTTTGAAAGGTAAAGATCCAGGTGATTGAAGCAAAATGTCCTTTCTCTGAGATGGATTTGTCCCTTTCCTCTGTAGCAAGGGAGTTGAACTGAGCAAGAGCCATGGCATGGTTGGTTCAGGAGGGGTTTCTACCCTGTCACTGAGGGGGCTCTGTGTGTTGTGTTGGCATTTGCTAAATCCTCTCTTTTCCCTCCCTCCTCAGAGCATGGGTGTGATCAAAACAAGTCCTCTATGTGGCAGGCATAAAACCAGAGACATCCCCAGCCACACTGGCTGGACAGACAGATCTCTCCTACCACCCTCTTTCTCCTGAAAAAACTTTCTGAAGACCAGAAATGAGCATGATGCAAAGAATCTCCCCCCCACCCCAGGTTACTTGAGTATATTTAATGAAAGGAAAATATCTGCACATTACTGCAGACACTGGAGCACTGAAGCTGGAAGATTCTGGATCAGGGGATCAGAGAGCTCTGAAAGTTTTGAAATTATGGTCTTGCCCTCTCCCACTGCAGATTTGATTGAATGCTTACAAACCATGATATTGTTTACAATATTTCACTCTTCTGACGCAAGAACTTTGAAACCTGTTATCTATTTTTGTTATTTTATCATCAATTATTGAATTATTCTTGAGGGAGGTTTGTACATTCACCATCTCATCATAAATATCCTGGAGTATAAAAATATCCAATTTTTACACTCTTGCTATGAATAAATTAAGTTGGATTTATGAGGCTTATGGCCTGTTCTTCCCCTGTTCTTTGGAGGGCTTTGTGAATGCTCAGTGAGAGCTCTTATTTCTTATTATGGAATTTTATAGGCACCCTGTAACTGGGTTAATATAAGAAGTATAAATAAGGATATGCATTTGCCTGTGAGATGTTTGAATATGGAGAAGAGCATCTGAAGTTCAGAAAATATGAACTGAAGCACAGACTGTATATCTTACTCTGTAAATAGGAAGAGAAACTGCTTCAAGTGCTGAAAAAAAAGAATGGAGTGTGTGGGAATTGTCCCATAGGAAAGGTAAAAAAGCCATTGGAGTTTCTTTTTTTTTTAAGCCATCGTGCTCTACTCTACAACTAGATTTTAGCAAACATGCTCAGATGCTGCAGTTGCTCCCTCTCACCTGCTGCTCTCCTGCACAGACTTTCACAAAGCAAAAGAAAAGGCACTCAAAGCAAGAGAAGCTGGAAAGGATTAACAGCCAGGATGCTTTGCCTTCTAATAGTTCTCTCCTCTTTGGTCTACAGGAACTTGGGTGATGCTGGTTCATGCAGACTGAGACCCAGACAATAACCACATCTGACTTTTGGAAGAAAAAAAATAAGTAGAGACACACAAAATGCTCTTTTTATTAAAGAATACAGAGTAAATCCTGTGATTCTCTCTCCTGTGCTTGAGCAAAACTTATCCTCATTCATCCCTGTGCTGTGTTCTTGTCCTTTCCATAGTTCAATGCTACTTTAGCAGCTCCAGGAGGATGCAGGCTGTGTCCATGCACACAAAGGAAGGGATGGAGCCAGCACAGATTTGGCCACCGAAAGAGAGAACAGCTGGAAAACCAAAAAAACCCCCAAGAAACTGGTTTTAAGGGAGGCACAGAGAAGCTGGCTGAAGTGAGAGGAGCAGGTGCTGGGTGTGGAGAGGCGAGGTTGCTTTGCAGGCTGGGGGGACCCTGGGAAAGGAGCAGCAACAGGAGATGGGAAGGAGAAAAGGAAGTTTGTGCTTCACACAGGATGGGAGAAACACCATTGCTGCAGCTCTGCAACCTCTGGGCTGAAAAGGCTGTGGGGAAGGGGTTTGGCACAAGAGAGATTTTTGGTTTCCCTTCAAAGCAGAAATTGATGGGGAAACCAGCACGAGGCTGCTGCTCCCAAAGGGCTGCTGCTGCTCTCAGCCCTCCTGGGCAGATTTCCTTCTGCTGCCAGCAGGATTGGCTGTGGATTTCTGTAGGAATGGGATAGCCACAAGCTCATGGACAGGCTGGCTGTAAAGCTCAGTGTTTTGGAGTAGGGGCTCATTGCTCTTTGTGTAGTACTGTAGATGAGAACCTTTGTACTCCTTTCACAGGTTAAAGACCCATTTTCCTTTAGCCCTAAAAGTGGGAGTGCAACAGGTATTCCAAGCACAATGGGCACTTTATTTCAAAGGTTAAAAATCACTCTGCTGTAAAGCAAAATGGTGATTTGCCACATTGCCTCAGTGCTGTACCCATCTTTGCTGCTCTGGGGTGTCTGAGGGAGAGCCAGGCAATTGTGCTGGATTCTGCTTTGCTGGGAAATCCAGGCAGATTAATGAATTTGGGGTCCCTCGGGATTTGCATAATTTATATCGATGACTTGCTGTTTAAAGTGTTTTACAAAGTCAGGAAATAAATTGTGGGTTTTATAAAAATATCATAATTAAAAATTGACTTGTACTAAATGTTGGCTCCAGGAACGTGTATGAAGTTCAAGTATGATGGATTGTTTTGCTCATTGAAAACTATAAAAAACCAGGAGAGACTTATGATGATAAAAGGTATTTTTTTTAGGTGGTTACATTATCAATCTTTATATTGAGCCAAATGCTGCTTGCATTTCTTCCGTGCATATTTTATTGACTTCATTGTGACCCATTGGGGAAGGACAGAAATATTTGTATTACAGTGAAGAAATATTGTCACACACAAAATCAAAACGTGTTCTTTAACCAAACATAAAACTTCAGGAGACAGAAATGTCTTTAATATGACTTAATCACTCCAGATCCTGGCAAGCTGCAATAAATTTTCTGCTACAAAAACAGAAGGGGAATTTTCTTGCCTTCCTTTGCTTTAGTAATACAAATATTAAGATGATGAATGTTATTTTTTCAACAGCTTGATTTAGGAGGAAAAAAATGTAAAACTATGCAAAGGGGAGTCTGTGACATGTAAGGCTGGTCTCAATGTTTTTTTAATGAAAATGAGTTTGAGGACAGCTGTTACAACGTAAAAATGAGCCAAACGCTGTTCACTGTGTGGCTGTTCTGTTCCCAGTGAAAATCAGTGGAGCTGGACAGCACCAACAGCTTCAAATTTAACATGGTATGGCATGTTAATTTAACTCGTGGTAAATAACACACAAGTTTAAAATCAGACACACACTCTTCTATTTTTTATTTGGTATCAAACCAAGACTCAATTGTTTGAGCAAGGTACAGAGACATGCAAAAGAACCGCAGAAAAAGAAGTGCTGAAAATGTAAAAGTCTACCTTGTTGCTATGATTAGAGATGAAGCAAGAAATGCTTTCCTGCCCTTTTCCCCTGGAACAAAGGTTCTGGAAGAGACAGAATGTCCAAGGAAAAGATTGAGCAGGATCTGGAGAGCAGCAGGTGGGATGAGGCAGGCTCTGGGCAGGGCAGGAAGGCAGCAGAGCCCCTGGACAGGGATGGGAGGCACAACAGCACCAAAATATTCTGCTAAAGCACCTCTCATGAGCCTTGGCTTGAGCAGAATGACTCAAACATGTGAATTTCTTAGTGTGGGCCACGGTGAGAGGCTGCAGGAGCAGGCAGGGCTGGCTGGAGGCTCTCCCAGTCCAGCCCTTCCCTGGAATGCAGCAGTGTGAGCACAGCAAGGAGCTCTCTCCTGCTGGATTGATGTGTTCTACCAGCTCTGCCTCACAGCCATGGGATGGAATGGCTGGAAAACAGGGAGGGAGGCATCCTTCTGATGCAAGCCCTCATGAAACAGGTTTGAAATAAGTCCTGATCTCTGTCTGTGAATATAAAAATGAAATTCTACTCAATGGCTGTTTTTTTGCAGATTTTGCTGCCCAGTTCTTGTTTGCTTCATGATCTTACCTCACTGAGAGCCCTGAGAGGAGCCAAAAGATGATGGGATTTTCTTTAAATAACCACACTGAGATCATGAGGCAAATATGGGGAGAGCTGTGTAAAACTGCTTGATGATAAGCACATCATGAATGTGGCAAACCCAAGAGACTGATTTTAGTCCCACAGATGCTGTTGTGCTGCTCTCTGTCACTGCCAGCTCACGTTCCTCCACAGCCTCACTTGGGTTTCAGATCAACCATCACACACTGATAAGTTTTCTGGGCCTTTATTTTCCAGTTCCCTGAATTATGGGCTAGTGGCAAAATCACACAGATAAAATCTTCCAGATGCTTTATCTGAGTTTCAGGAATAAATAACACGTTGGATTTACTCTTGAACTCTCTCACAAAATGCATCACTAGGGGGTCACCAGAAAGAAGCACAACTTTGTTATTTAACCTGGAATGCTTATGGATTTACACAGTGTTTTCCAGCTAATCTTTTAGAGAGGGTAATTTAGTTTTCAAAAAGCAAGACAAATTATTTTTCTACAGACAACAGGTATTTCCTGTTAATGAAAATGCCGTTATAGAAGGCCTGTATTTAAAAAAAAGAGGTGAAAAAAATAGGCTTGTGTGCAATTCCTCACTCCCATATTTGCATGCTGATACTGAATAGACGCTGTGATTTGAAATTTTACTGCAAGCTAAAACAAGATGTTTGCCTTTCTGGTTTGGTAACCTGTGTCAGAATACTGGCTAATTTAGCAGTCTGAATTTTAATGTTTCAGCTGGGCTTTAACGAAGCAGCAGTGATTTTATTCTGATAAAAAACTTCCTGCAGTATCTTTAGGTTGAAAATTATAGAAATACAGATTACAGATTTACAGAATTTGTTCCAGCTCTTTGGTTGCAAATCTTAGAAAATATATCATGAGGTGATGAGGACTTTATCCAAGGACAGTCTGCTCAGGTAGAAAGATGAATATTTCAGGATATTTTGGAAGAAAAGAGCAAAGATAACATGGGTGGAGTTCAGTGGGGATTTGAGAAAGAATGAAGAAAAGAACAATAAAATGATACCAAGCCAAATTCTTAGTGCTGAACAAAGGCAAAGTTTACCTGTGAATATTCAGCCAATGGTCAGTTTGGCTTTAACAAAAATTAAGAACAAGTCAAGAGATTTTTTTTTAAATACATCTATTTCTGCATTTTTCCAATGATGATGCCTGACATAGGAGAGGCCAGTGTCTGTAGGCGTGTTTGGATGTGCTGAGGACAGAGATCTGCCTGTGCCCAGCAAAGGGGCACAGTCTGTCTTCCCATCAGTGAACATTTATTCAAGTTCTCCCACGTTTTGTCTTGTCCTCCTCCAGTTTGGGTAGAAATGACATTCTTTCCTCCTCCCTCCTCCAATGTATGTATTTTACAGCTAACGAAAAAGCTCAGGAAATATAACTGTCCCTCGTATTGATTTTGCTTTTATGTAGTGCCTTTTCCCCAAATGGATGCCAGAAGGCACTCTTAAAATCAAACTATATAGAACAATAATTTCTACCAGAATGGAAAAACATGGCAGCAGCTTAACAGAGCACTTTAGTGCTAGGCAACACTTTAGGAAATGAAGGTGGCTTTAAAGAGCAGGAATAAGCTCGTGGCCTTGAAGAAGTTATTGGGTATGAATAAAGAGCAAGATCAAGAACAGCCTCTGTAATCCACAGCTGCCCATTCTGGATGCAGGGAATATATTGCCAGTCCCTTGCTCAGAGCCTCTGATATTAGAGAATGGGTGTTCCCAAGCATATCTTATAGGCTGAAATATTAGTTAAGTTATGAGGGCTCTTAAGATGTCAGATTTCAGCTCATGTCACAAATAACCCAAGAGTCTCCGGCCCTTCACACAGAATTTGCTCCAATATATCCCTGTCTGCTGTGTGGCTGTGGGTACCTCCTGCCCCGGCTCCAGGACCCTCTCACAACCTCCCAAATTCAGGAGTCCTGTGCTTTAAGCAAAATGATGCTCTTTGTAAAGTAGAAATTGGGTTCACTTTGTCCCTTTTTCTTTATGCAAAATATCTGGTTGCCTTATGCCTTCCCTTAAGCATAAAACAATAGGGGATGCAGGAATACTACTGCATGTCTTTCTTTTGGCAGAAAAGGACCTTTGATTAAAAAAGAAGTTGAAAATTGGTGTGTTAAATCATTGCTTCTCAAGCACAAATGAACATAAATCACTCCTTTCTGCATTGCTGGGGACTCACAAACAAGTATAATTATTAATATTGAAATTTATTGCCCTTTTTATCCAGCTTCTTCATTCTTTTTTTAAAAAAGGTATGCTTTGGTTAGAGCTGGTCAGGAATTTTAATGTTTATTTTACATGCTGTTAATTAAACTTTTCATTTGAATGCAAATTTTGTTGGTGGTGTAAGTTCTGTGTTAGGAAGGGAAGAATTTGAAGGCTTGTGCACTTGGACATAAGGTTTTGACCAAAATAACATGTATTGATCAACTGATGATTAGTCTCTCTACTCATCTAACTGTGCTGGAACAGCTTTATTATTATTTTTTAATAAATAGCATATATACATTATGCCATGGAATGATTGAAGGTGCTGTCCATCACAGGTATTTATACCTTTACTGAACACATGGAAGGCTGACACCAAAGCCCTCATCTCAAGATGTATTTAATTACTAATAGAAAGGGAAACAGTTCAGGTAAGATATTCTCTCTGGCATAATCGATGGGGCACTTCTGAGGGCACCTGTCTGTGACAGAAGAGATTGATCCAGTCCCTGTATCCTAAAACACAACATCTTTCCTGTCAGTGATTAACAAAATATCAGACCATCAGTTAACACTTTAGGCTTTTCCTGGCTATGTCTTAGTGGAAAAGTATTAAAATTTTTAAGTGTTTGGAGTTTTGAAAGCAATCAGACAGAAGAAAACCTTTCTGTGTGGATCAGCAGTGGTTACTCATGCTGGAGTAGGACATCTTTGGGAAGTGATAGAGCCTGTGAGCTGTAATGCAGATAAACACAGTGAGGAGCTGGGCTGTAATAGCAGTGATGGAATTCAGAAGAAAAATCCCCCCTTAATGGGTGGATTTGTGAGGTTTATTTTTTGTGGCCACAATTTTTCTCACAGCATTTCTGCAGCACTAATTGCTGTGGTAATTGCATGAAGCAGGGATGACTGTGGTGGCCAAAGTGAGGTTTCCTGTTCTCAGGTTTACTGTGCCACCTTTTGCAGGACTGCAGTGTTTTAGTATCATACTCAGTTTAGCCCCATTGAAAACAACATAAAGTTGTCTGCTATGGGTCTTAAAAAAGTAAAACCTGATGGTGCCAAAATCCCCAGATTTTTTTGTTTGCAGAGCTGACTGTTTTCCAACTAATCATCATATATACAGGTATTATATCTCTGCTTCCAGTTTTCTGAGCAGTGAAGAAGCTTCTGCCTTCTTCCAACACAGTTTTTTTTGCCCTTGTGAATGTTTCTGAGTCCTTGGGAGCAGGGTGGGGCTGACCAAGCACAGCTCTTCATGTCCCCTCACATCCTTCCAGTGCCTAATGGGGGTGTTTGTTATTCTCAGGGGAAATCTGCAAGCTCAGGTCTGAGACAGAAGATGAAGTTGTTTGGAAACAGCAGATGAATAACATTGTCAGAGGTGTATTAATGAGAGGAAGTGTCTCCACACCCATGCAGAGCAGAGGTAATAGCAAACAGAACACTAAATCCTCATGGATAACAGGCGTTAGGAAGCAGCAGGAATAACTGTGGGGGATTTTCATGATTAAGATCTCAGTTATTGGGGAAACACAAAGCAGCAGCAAGGGGCTGGGGTGGGCAGTAGATTTATGATTTATGTCAGAGCTGTTTGTACTGTGAGGCAGCAGTCATGTCAAGAGGAGGAAAGAGTTGTAAAATTCCTCTGGGAGATGCATGGGTTGTGCTGGGATGGCCTGCAGCCCCAATCCAGCTGTCCTGGAGTACATCAAAAGTACCTTTGAGCCTCATGCCTGCACAGGAGCACACACAGGAGCCACACAGGGCTGAGCCAAACCTCACCCTTCCACATCCAAGACTGAGAATTCCACATGCTCCTGGTCTTTGGCTGTGACCCCTTAAAGGAATGCCAAAGCTTCCTTCTTCTGAGCTATGCTGAGGGGCACAAATGAGCCTTTTCTGGGCAGATGTTGAGCCCAGAGGTGATGGCACAGCCTGTCCTGCCCCTGAGCAGGTACCCACACCCAGGAGGGGAGGGTGAGCCAAAGACATCCTTACTCCAGAGTGGGAATGCTGAGAGGTACTCCAGCTTTCCCAGAGAATTTCCGTTGCATGATCAATTGGCAAAGATAAACCTGACAATTATCTGAAACTGGAGGGTTTGCATATATAGCAGTCATGAGTGAGACTTTTAATGGATAATATGGGAGAAAAGAAGCCCAAATGCTTCAGGAAGGTTATGGGATGTGGGTGTCTGGCACTCACAAGACTCTGGTGGATGCAAAAAAGCTTCTGGGATGGTTCTGGGCTAGTGAAAAGGATAGATTTCTTTGACCTTTATTCTGCTTTATACACATTCAGAAAATCAAATGTCCATGTGTTTTAGCATTTGAAGTAGGAGTTGCAGGTACAGTAGGGTAGGAAATAGCCTTCTCTTCATTTTCCTTCTATTTCTTGCAAAAGAAAACCAAGGAATTAATTAGATTTCATCCTGTTTATGTCTTTGTTGCTAGCTTTAATCTTATCATCCAATAGAAAAAACAGAGAAAATGGCTCTGTGAATTTCTATTTTTTTTTCCTTTAGTCCATTAAGAAAAGAACAGAGCTGATGACGAGGTAGCCTGAGTGAATCAAAGTATCTGTCCTGTCCTGTTGAGGGAGGCTGAGTCACAGACAACTAATTTTATGGCAAGCCCATGATTGATTATAAAGTAAATAATTGGAGGATAGGGGCAAAGAAGATTACTTTAAGCTCTGAATCATGTTTGTGAACTGGTCTGTTCTGGTACCTGGACCAGATCAACAAACAACACAGCTGATGGATGGAGTGAAGTCTATTAATGCTAATTTCTAAAGAAATTTTTAATTATTAAGTTATGAATAACAAAACATTAGCTTAGGTGTTACTGAATTTTACCTCCCTTCGCTCTTGATATAAACCTGCAGGAAACCAGTGAGATAAAATTCCATGAAAAGTTTGCATGATGGTCAAACCTCAGCAAAATGCAATTTCCAATGGAGATGAGAAGGAAGAAAGTGTTGACATAGGACAGGCTCCTTTCTGTAAAGTAATTGTCTAGTTCACATCCCAAGCAGTTTTTCATATTTCCCATTAAACTCATTCAGGAACTTTAACTTTAACTTTTCATATTTCCCATTAAGCTATTCAGGAACTTCTGAGAACTCTCTTGTCTGTAACATCTTCTAGATTTATTTTTGTTGCACAGACTTTTTCTTCTGAGACAAATTGAACATAAATTGATCAGCCACTTAAAAAAATGGAGAGAAAGTAAGGCTGGAGGATGTTATGCCTCTTTTTATTAGTGTGAGGAGGAGGAAAAGTTGGGGTATCCACCAGTTTGGGGGAAGTGCAGTGGCTACTGAAATGATTAGCAAATACTGCAGGAGGGGGCATTTACTGAAATAGCACACAAAGCTGCCAAGGGACAGTTGAGTTGTAAAACACTTCAGCTACCACAGGAGATGCCTTACATTATTGTGGTAGGCAGATAATTTGCTATCCAGAATTTGGAAGCTGCTTTGTAGGAAAAAAAAAAATTGGGCAATAAGCAAACTTGTTCTCAATCGATAAATTAATATAAAACCAGCAAAAGGAGCAGAGCAGGCTACTACAATCCCTCAGCTATATTAGGCAATCAATTATTTTTTCCCTTTCAATATGTAGAATATTCCCTGGTGGCTCCCCGTGGATGCCACGCAGTATGAACACAGCAATCAAAGTAATAGACGTCGGAATAATCAAAATAAGATGTGTCAGAAAGAAGCAAATGAGTACATACTCTCATTAAGTAAATCTCCTAAGAGCTTAATGTACAAAACTCTTCCCAGAAAAGCTGTACAAACAATTGCATGCACTAACACATGGTTTTATTGCTGCTTCAAAGGCAGATAAAAATGTTCTTCAATCTAATCCGGGTTTTTTTCAGATTTCATCATAAATAATCTCTACCTGAGGCAAAGCACATAATGTAGCTGCCACAGTGACATTAGTAAAGGTCATAACTGAAGGTAAAATATACTACTTTGAAAAAAATCTTAAAAATCATTAAATAAGGAACATGCTGCAAACCCTGTTAAAGACAATATCCATTTCTGCAATGGACTGGCAATATCCAGCACTAAACTTCCATCTGTTAGGTGACAAGACACTTCATCCAGGTAGTAAAAAAGTCAGTACAAATCTTCCAGGGAAACAACATTTTAGACAAAATCAGTAATCTGGTTACCTTGAGGACTTTTCCTAGCAAAAGGTTCAAAGAAGTGCAGTGTAAACCCAATGAAAAATCAACACAATTGTACTTCCACAATGTGCCCAGCCTTTTGAGGCAGCAAGCCTACTGCACAAAAAACCCCAAAAACAACAACAACAACAAACAACAAAAAAACAAACAAAAAACAAAAAAACACAAACACCAAAAAACCAAAAACAAACAAAAAAAGGACATTTATCTGGAGGAAAGGGCCATTTCCAAACCATTTCCAAAGCCTGAATTATTTAAATAGGCTACAGAAGTGGTCTAGGAAGAAGTAGGAACAATAGGAAAAGAAATTCTGTCTCTAATGAAGCTAATTCAGGATTAACTTTTCCTTCTGCTCTCCTACTATATTTGTATGATGAAGAACTTACAGCATTTTGAAAGGTAAATGGATAATTTCTCATTGAAAACAAAGGGAATCTGGGGGGAATTTCAAGTACTGGCCACCTAGAACATGTTAAGCAGACTAAAACCTACCCAAAATTCTTTATGTCCCCTTGAGTTTGTGTGTGGGCATTTGACTGCAGACTTTACAGGGAAGATGGTGAGAGGCTGAGGGGTTTTATTGCCCTCCAGTTTGGCTTTTGTGCCAGTTTTGGGCTGTGCCAGAGCTGATGGGGCTGGGCTGTGACTCCTGAGGCCTCACCAAAGGATTTTTCCTTGTGACCTTGAGCCACTTCACGTCCCCATGCCATCAGTGAGGCAGAGTGATGATGTTCCCCCTCCTCAGCCATCTGTCTTGTCAGGTCAGGAGCATACACTGATTTGTCTCGACTCCTCACAGTTCCCATCAATTGCCAGGGGAGCTGGATGTGCACAATACTTCCTCAGGTTTGGCATGAGGAGACAAAATAACTTTGAGGAACTGGACCATTAAAGGAAACATTTTGGCCATGAATGTCCTACACTGTTATGAGCAGTGTCTAATAAATTGATTCTCCATTTTAGCGCAGTGCAGAGGAGTAAATAGCTGTTAAGGGGTTTGAACAGCTTATATTTCTGACAGGCCAGTGGGAAATAGGCAAATCCTTGGGAGATGCAGCTGAAAGGCAGCCCTCTCACAACAAACGTATCTTTAAGCCTCTAACTTTGAATAAATCAAACAATCATTAATTTTCGTCAGAGGATTAAAAGGCAAACGGGTGAGCAAAAAATTATTTCCCTGAAAGTTTCAAAGTCCTAAAATCCAATAATGAAATACCAGTACAGGTCAGGAGAGTCAAAACCAAAGGTGACAGAGGTTCCCTCACTCCTTGACTGCAAAAGTGCCCAATTTTTGCCTTCCTTACGTGAGTCAAGATTTTAAAGAGTTAAGAGTGATAAATGAACCTTCCCTGAAGTGGCACAGACAGCCCTTGTCCTTCAAGTAAAAAGGAGTGGAACAAAAAAGTTATCAGCAAGTGGAAATCATTGTGCAGCCCCTGCTTTCCTTTGACAGCAGAAAATCAGATAAATTTAGATTTCAATCTCAGTTTAAAAAATGCAAACTGGCTTAATTTGGGTTGGTGGCCTGGTCTGGTGGGTGACAACCCTGTCCATGGCAGGAGCGTTGGAACAAGGTGATCTTTAAGGTCTCTTCCAAACCAAACTGTTCTGTGACTCCATGATAATTGCAGACAGTGAGGCCATAGTGGTACTTGACATGGACAAGATTTAATAAAAGTGAAATAAAATATTAGCTTGTAAACAACTTTTGGTGATTAAAAATAATGTTGGGAGAAAAATATACTGCAAAGGTTGTTCCTCCCCCTTTAGGAGTTGCTGCTCTTTCTTTGGCATGGTCTTGGCTCTGCTTCCCTAGGAAAGCATTCAGTGGGTTATTGTTTGTTTGTAAATGTCTGCTCTGCTTTCCACAGAGCAAAGCCACGGAGCCAGATTAATCCCAGTGTTCTTTCCATGGGAAATGGTCTGACCAAACCCACTCATGGCCCGAGAGCCTGATCCCTGTAAGTTGTTTCCAGGCCTGGGATTCCAGATCCTGAGGGTGCTCTGGGGTGGTCACAACCCTCTTTGCTCAGGGACCCTGAGGGTGGAACAAGCCCTGGGGCTCCAGGGTGTTGCTGGAGACCCGTGTGGAATGTCTGAACCAAGGGATGGCAGAGTTTGCCATCTCTGGCAGACACTGGAAGCAGGTGGGAAAAGTCCTGAATAGTTTGATTAGTTCCTGTTGAAATGCTCATGGGAAAAGACTTTCTCCAGCCCCAGCAGGTTTTTGTTTTTGGGATGGACAGTCCATGACACTCAGGTTTTACAGCAGAAGCTCACAGTGAAATCATGGGTTGCTTGTGGGTAGAACATAGAGCAAATTAGATCCTCTGATTTTATTTCACTCTTCTGTACAAAGCAAGACCAGGGCTCATATAATTGCAAGAGGTATTGAGTGATTTTTGCCATTCTAGACTATTTCCATTTAGTTTCTTAAATCAAATTAGACCACTTGGGTGGCTGGAAAACACATCAGCTTTCCATGCTGGCTGTAGGCACCTCACCTTCCCCTGACACCATCCTCTCTCTTCTTTTTCTTCACCTCTGGATATGCTCAGATTTTTTCTTATGTGTTTCAGAGTTCAGGGAAACCCACAGGAGCAAACTTGCAAACAATTAATTGTATCTGAGTTTACTACATATGTAACACCTTGCAGTGAAGCCCCCGTGGATTTTGGGGAGCATCAAGGGTACCTTTGCAGGAAATTCATATCCAAATTAAAAACTTTCTCAGTTGTACATTATGAGAAGGCTCCAGAGGGGATGGGGAAAAATTCCTTTTTGCTGTTGAAGTTACAAGCAACTATTTTAAGATAAATGATTTTCTGTAAGATACCACTGTATGGAATTTATTGTCTTTTTCTCTTGATTGACTTATTTACAGAATTTCATCTCAGAAAAGTCTGATGAGCTCTGTGTTGTGTCAGCCCTCCCACATCTATGATTCACTGAGTTGCTTTTGTCCCTGATGCTTTACTTAGTCCTGTAATAGAGAGCAGCTACAGGTGTTGTTGGTAACCTTTTTGTGTTTCTCAGTCATGGCAAATAATGTAAAAACCCCAAATACTGAGAATTCTCTCAGTACACAGGGAGCTTCATTACCTAAAATAAGAGTGCAGAAGATGATAAAGTTCTTCCTTGGTCTTTAAATGACTTTTTCATCTTCTCTCTTTTAACAAAGCATCTGCAAAGAGCTCTTTGGTCAGATCTTTCTTATTCACCATTAAATTCTTATGTGATTGTAGGTATGCTAGAGTACAAAAGTAAACAGCATATGGCTCTGTTAATATCCTTGCAATGCCACAACACAATCTGTCAGAATGTAAACTTTTTGAGCAGTTTCATTTACTTCAAGTTCACTCTACAAAAAAAAAAAACAAACCACAACAAGCCTGATGAATCCTTCTGCATCACCTAAGAGGCAGCACAATGCTTAATTCTTTTGTGTTCCCAGTTTAATAAGTATGTCCATATACATTACCTGCAGTAGGAGAAATACAGTGGCAAATACAGTTACTCAGTTACTCGGAGTTAAAAGGTCGTTTCCCCCGATGAAAAGCTTGCTCTATCAGATAAGTAGCTGCTACACTCCATAAGACTGGCAACCCTTCAAAAGGTTTCAGAAATTAAAGGCATTGTTTGAAGATGAAGGCAATAAGGTCATTTGCTTTGTGTTTAGTCCTGCAAAACTTTCTGGGTGACCCTTTGATATTCAAGCAAGAATGGCTCTGAATTGTTTTATCTTCATAGAGCTAATGAGTGCTGGCTGACAATCACTGTTAAGACAGTTGGGACTCTGCTAGAATTAAATTTTGTAAAACATTTCAACACATTTCCTTTAAGGGAGAGTGCTTGCTTCCACAGTTTGCCAAAGCTGAACCCACAATCACTCACAGCACTACCCTCCTTGCTTTTCTCAGTTTCTTTTATTAACTCAGTTATCACTAGCTGAATAATGCCTAACATGATTCTCAGTGTATTTCTGTGTTCAATTAATAAAGCTGTATAAACAAGCCACACATGTAAAATCTATGTCCCCTTCAAACTCCCTGCTAGAGTGAAACAAGACTTACATTTAATGTGTACAGTAGTAGAGAAATTACTCAAGAACTTTTTATTGCCAGAGGCTGTAGAGCTGTGTATGATTATTATATGTGTAATTAAGTAATCTATAATGTTCCTCTGATATATGGTGTATATAATTCTTTCCTAGAGGAATAGAATGTTATTTTAAAGGCTTTTTTCTTTTATGGTTCGTTTCATTTATTCCATTTGTGGGAAAATGTTATGTATATTCCTAGAATCACTTTTTTTTTCCTAGTAGGAAGTAAGAATTTTTACAGGTTTGTTTTTTTGTTTTGTTTTGTTTTGTTAAAAAAGAAACAACATAACAAAAGAAAGTGAATGTCCTGTAGTGATCAATATATATCACATGCTGAAATTGTGCTTGGCTTTCACTGTGACCTTCTTAATTACTTTAGTTGTTTATTTTAACCTTACTTCCATCCTATTTCAGAGACTCTCTAATAATAGCCCTCTGTCACTCTAACCCACATCCAAAAGCAAACATAAACAAGACCATCTCAGTTTCAAATACACATGAACTCTATCCCCCAAACGACCATCGAGTAATTAAAAAGCACAAAATCCTTACCTAATGTCGCTGACTCAGTGCTAATGGCCAGCAAGGGAATCCAACAGAGGTAAGCAGCAAGCTGGAGATGCTGATGGAAAGGAAAGGGCTGCTGCATAGTGTCCAAGACAGCTTTTATCCCTGCATCTGCAGTTGCTTACAAGTTAACTTTTGAAGTCCTAAACTTTGCAGGAAAATCCATCAACCCGCCTGCCTTGTTTCAATTGTTTTTTTTTCCTTTCCCCCTCCCCGCTTTTCTTTCATTCCACTCTCTTGGAGAGGGCTCAATGTGTCATTAATGCCAGAATTTCCAGGAGGGAAGCCCTCCAGCCACACACAAACCCCACGTTCCCCTCCCACACACGCAGAGCGCACGTGTCCCCGCAGCTGCTGCAGCTGCCGGGGTTTGCACACACGGAGCACCAGGACAGCCTGTCCTGGCTGCTGGGAGGTGATCCCGCAGGAATTGGGGTTCCTCAGGGTTTGGGGAGCAGGCAGCACTCAGTGAGGATCACTGCAGTCATATCTTGGTGTTGTGCATAAGTGTGAGGGGCCTGAAAAATGACACTTTTCCGCGTGTCGCTGTGCCAGCCAGAGTGGCAGAACAGAGCACAGAAGCAAAGAATTCCATCACTCAGGTTGCATTGGTGCCTTAGAGTTTTAGATTTTATATTTTTTCATGTGTTTGTAAGCCGGCAGTTCTTTAGTGTATAACTCTAAACTCCATGTACAAGGTCAGCTGCTGCTTTCACATTTTGGTCAGACGCAATTCCTCTCCAGGCCTGGGAATCAAGGACACCTCACTGCTCAGAGCCTGAGAAATGTAAACAAAAGTGAGTTTGGGGGAGCAAATTGGGGTAAATGACTTCATTACCTTGAAGCTGTAACTGGAGATTAACCCCCAATATGCAAATGGCAAACCCGTGACCATCATCCATTTTGGGTGCAGACTCTGGGGAGGCTTCATCTGCCCTAAGTGTACCTGAAGTCCCTTCAATAAATATACCCACTTTTTATTCTCCTAATTTTGTCTGGCCTCTGTTTTAGATAGCCCCAAAAAGGCGTCAGCGCTATCACATTTTTCTGAAGTTTGGTCTCTCAAGGTGCCCTGTTGTCACCACATGGTTCCTCCTTTTTCTGGGTGTGAGCAGAGTTTATTGTATGACAATGCATGCTGACACCTTAATGCAAACGAGAAGAATTTGCTATTGAATCCCATCTTATACTCTGATATTTACACTCATAGTGTTTTATTTAGAAAATGTTGCATCCCCTCCCACTGTTCAGTGTTTTCCATACCTGCCAGTGCTTCTTTCACTTGTCAAGTTTAAATATCTTGTGTCTGTTTAAGTGAGGATATTGTGAGTTATCTGATAAGATAATGTTATGCAAGACTGTAAACATTCCACACAAATCATTGTGAGGAGCATTTAATGGAAAAGCACACACCAAGCCATTAAAAATATTTTGCAGTATAGCCAAGGAGTTTCAAAAGTTGTTCATTTAGCTTAACATTGCTCAAGGAATTTTATTACCAGATTCCTTGAGGAAAAAATAGGTTATTTAGGAAGAAACTTCTAAATCTTTGTTCTTCATTTGGATTTTGATGTTGCAGAATCACTGGTTTTACCAGTCTCATTGGATTAGCCATCTTATAGGCCTGACTTGTAGCCCCTTGGGAGTCTTTGGAAGTGTCTCCATTAATTTCACTGATGTTTAGATTATGTTCCTTCAAGATCACTCTAATTCTAGTATTTCTGATATTTTTATAAGAGATCTCTGTCCATTTCTTAGAAATTAAAAAAATAATTTGTTTTTAACATTACACAATTTTTACTTTTCTTAGCTTTCTCAGCTAATGTTTGAATTTATTTGTGGCAGTTTCCCTGCACTGGTAGGGGCCCAGTGTGGATTTTGACTCTAAGTTTTGGCCTAAAAGGCACAGCTCTGAAATCTGTTGAAGGGTGAGACTTATCCTTGCCAAAATATTGGTAATCAAAACCAATTTCCAACAAAGAGACTTTTCCAAAATCAGTCCAGCCTTTTTTAGCTGTCTGTTTACAGAAAACTAAAGTAACCAGGCAAAAAGAAGTGTAAGTGGAAGGTGTTCAGGGCAACAGGAGAAAAGGGAAAGTTTTGGAGACTTGCTTATTCCCTTTTCTATGTTCTCCTAAGCAGGTTTTAATCAAAGGAAACCTTTGAGGGTGGTAAAAATGAAATTGAAGCTTCCTATTGTCTCAAGTGAGAATTTTTCCTGGACTGGATATGGCTCCTTTCATTTCAGGAAGACAGACAATGGCAGGTCAGACAATGAGGTATTTCCCATTCTCCCAATCCAAGACAAGAGCCAAAAAAAAAAAGACACTACTTTCTCCCTTTCCCCTAACATCATTCTAAAAAATAATGTGAAATTAAAACCGTGGAGAACCTGCATAACAATATCTGAAAATATTCTCACAGTTTCCACAGTTATTAAGAATAATGGGAGAATAAGAGGAGAACCTGAAACTCCACAGGAAGTTGGTGTAGTCAAGTGTGGGTAGTGGATGCTTGGAACAGTTCTCTTCACTGTGAACAGCATTACAGTGAAACCCTGACACCAGTCCTTCTAGTATTAAATGAATTTTCAATGGTAGGGATGCATACAGGGAGATAAAACAAGCCAAAATTCACAGCTGGAAGCTGCCAGCAGCATTTCAGTCTCGGCCAAAAATTTCCTGATGGATACACACGTTGGGTATTCAGATGTCTTCACTTTGTTATACAGAGACAGTGTTTGCCTGAACATCCCTCCTGGCATGCCAGAGCTGGGGAGGGCTGCAGGACATGGGCTGGCTCTGCAGGCAGGATGGAGCAGCCTGGGGGATCAGCAGAGGGAGGAGGAAGGCTGGAGGAAGAGTACCAAGAGCAGCAATCTTTGCCTTTTCCTTCAGATGCAGCATCAGGATGGAACCGAGTGATAACACAGTGGTAAAAATGCAAATACAAAAAAGGCTTCCAAAGATGTGGCTGTTTGACACTTTGCTCCAAGTAGGAAATGGTCAGGCTCCAGGTTTGAGAGTCACCTGCAGAAGATCTGGGCTGAAGTGGAATTTTAAGTGATGAATCCCATCACTCACATGTTTTCTGAAGGTGAGGTAGGAGTATTTTTCTACATGGGTACCCCCAGTAAGGAAAGGAGAGGGGTGTTTCATGTTCTGCCTCTCAAACTGTGAGTGTGGCTAGCAGTTTCCTTTTGCACTCGAGCCAGCAGGGAGATGTGCAATCCTTTATTTCCTTCTGCTTCCCATGAGGAATGCCCTTAACATGAGGCTGTCCCCTGGGGTGGCTTTCTAGGCAGAGATTTGTTATTCACAGGTGACATAAGAGAGCATGACCCTGTCTGTACACACACTTTCCTAGTAGGACAGTGTCCTTCAGAGGGAAAAAATGTCTTCACTATAAAGTTTTTTTTTGCAAGTCTGAATTTACACATTTCACATTGTAAAACCCTCCTCTGTCCATTTTTGTTTGCTTATTCTCTCATCTGGCTGAAAATACCTGCCAAGTCCAGTGACAAGAAATAAACTCACAGTGCTCCCAGGGCAGTCCCCTCTCTGTTGGTGTGGGCTGGCTGTGTCCTCTGATTCTTCCAGTCCTTTCTGCAGCTTCTAAGCAGGGGGAAATTTTGGCATAATGGATTTTGACTGAGTCCCAGCAGCCTCCAGCAAGGACCCCTCACGCTAAAGGGTTTTCCTAACAAGGATGAGAAGAGGATAAGTTAATGGGATTCTTTCTCCCTATTTTTTTAGTCATCTTTGTCAGTATATTTTAGAGAGATGCCAAAAATCTTAGGATCGCCAGAGTGCAGTATTCAAACCCCTTGTTAACCCAAAAAACTGCTCCTTATCTCTTACCTTAGGACTGCACAGATGACATGGAATGTGAAGAACTTCATCTCAGTTTATTCCCACTTTGGGGAAATCCACAGTGGGCATACAGTGATCAGAGCTCATGTTTTCCTCTGTTTTGTGTTCTTGTGTACAGAACAGAGCATTGCTGGTTCTTCAGAAAATAATGCAAGAAGTATTGTTTGTAATTTAGGGGACCAAGTTCTTAATTTAAGTGAGAACTAGTTGTGATTTTTAGGGTAATAATTCATTGCATGTAAGCATATCCCCCTTTTCAGAGCTCTGGGATTATGGAGAACGATTTCTACCTTAGATCATTTGGTGTGTTTATCTTCCAGCTCCTAATTCCCTTGTGAGAGGGAGAACTCTTTTAGAGAATCACTCCCCATTAGCCAGTGAATTGAAAACATGGGACTTCAAACCCCAAAGCAGAGACAAAACGCAGGAACCTAATGATCATCCCCAGGTTTGTTCAGGGTAGCAAGAGCACGAGTGCCTGGGCTCTGACTCAGCATAAATGCAGCTATTAGAGGCAATAAATCAGTTTCTTGTAACTGCAGTGCCCCTTGGCATGGATCAAGGCAGGCTGTGATCCCTGACCTGACCTGCAGCACTCTCAGCTCTGTCAGAGCAGGGCAGGACCCTCTGTTTCTCTCTCTTCCCTGTTCTACCACCTGTGTTGCTCTGACCACCTGAACTTTAACTGGGCACCTTGTGCCCTGATTAAATTTGCAGAGTCCCTTCTTGGATGGCAGCACTGCCAGGTGCCAGGACACAGTCAGGACTGAAGTGTGAATTATTCATGTGAGCTCCTTATTTAACGAAAAAAACCCCAAATTGTTGCAGAGATGTCAAAATAAATCACGTTGCAATTTGCCTCTGCTCCACAGTGCCCCAAGACATGTCTGAGAATGGTTGCTGCTGCTCAGCAGCTCAAACCCAAAAATGATTATTCTGTGTGAGGAGATTGGCAATTACCAAATATTCGTAAAGAGGACACTCATGTATAAACTATGTATATTGGAACTGGCTGGTGATTTCCCATCAGAATCCATTTTCAGAAAAGCATATGATTCCCACAAAATCTGTATGAAAGAGATACATTTTTTAGAAATATTTTTTTTCTTCTTCTTCTTCCTACATCAACTCAGTATTTATTTCACTTTTGTGAACTGCCTGGCTGTCTGAATTCCTTCTACAAGGAATTGCTTCAGCCTCTGTAAACATCGTTTATTATGCAACTTAAGTGAAATGGATACATGATTAAAAAACCAAACAAACTGCATTTTGATATTTCTTCTGCAAAATTAATATTAATGACTATGGAAGTGCTATTGAAACACTTTGCCTCTCCTCCCTAATTCTTGACTTATTTTGTCTTGATAGTAAAAGGAAGAGAAATGGCCACTCAGAGCCTTCATGTAGGAAAGCCTTCATCACTCAGGAAATTTTCTGACTGAATTTTCCCACTGAGTGAACTTTCCATTTGGGAAAGAATTTCCTTTGAAAAGGCAGCAGAAAGAAAGACATTCCACAAGAGGTTTTCATCAGTACCAGCAGTGGAAAGGCATGAAGTAGAAAGGTGTTGCCCATCCCTTGAACCATTTCATTCAGCCTTTTCCTGGAACCTTTCTTTCTTTGAAGAAATCAAGACTCTAAAGAGAGGGAACCCCTCCTCAGTGTTCCGGCCAGGGGTAATAATAAGAGTCAGAGCAGAACCCCCAGCTTGGATGGAAAACAGACCAGAGCCAGCACTGGAACTGCCTGTCCATATATCTGTCATCTCTTCTTTCATCCTCCTGCCCCATCCTGGCTGCTACAATTGGGTCTTGCAGGAGAGGCTGTGTGAGCAGATGTGTTCAAAGGGAGCTAAATTCCTGCTCGTGGCCTTGGCAGGGCTCCTCTGGGGCAGGCCTGGGGCTTGCTGACATTTCTCCCACACTGATGTTGCCTCTTCCTGGCTTTCAGAACACCAAAAAGGCCAGGGATGCCAAGAGTAAATAAAAGAACCCATCAGAGCTCTACCAAAAATATTATGCAAATGGTATGAGATGTAAAATACGGCAAAGCTATTGGGTGAATGAAAACAGGTGGCAGAGAAATGTGAGTATTGCAGTGTAGATCACTCCCCTAATTTGATTCAATTGCCTTTCCACATTCATTCAAGACAGAAAAATGCTGCAAATGTCATTTCTTTTCAGAGATGATGGTTAATATAAGTATTAATGGGAGTATTCATCACTATCAGATTAACTCTACAGCCCTCAGAGACAGGCATCCCAGCAGATTTAGGAGGACAGTTGGGTTCCTCCTTAGGAATAAATAATATATTGTTTCAGGATACCTGAGAAATCCCCTGGATAATCCTTACTGCATCACTATAAAGGAAACCAAGGCATCAAACTGTGTTTTTAAAACTCCTCCTCTTCTTCCAGTCTGTGTCATACACAAATAGGAAATGAGGTTTAATAATTTTGTTAAAACGCAATTACAAATAAGAATTTTATGTCAAGCTCCCAGTGACATATGTTTCACTCTATAACCTTATCACAGAGTAGATTGCTTTGGAAAAGACAGATTTATTCTGAAACATTTTTCTTTCATCTCTTTATGGTTCTTTTGATGATTTTAAATGTTTGTGCTATTGGTACTTACATACAGTAAATGACAAATGATATATTATAACAACAACTCCATGAAGCTGAATTGCTTTTTTTTTACTGAACTTAGTGAATTTACTGCCTTGAAAGGTAACAGATTGATAGCACTGATGAATTAAACCCTCTCTTTATCCCCAGAACAAGTATAATATGGGCATTGCAAATATTTTCCAGGCCTATAAATCAGTCATGGCACCTCAAGTCTCATCCACAGGGACCTGCTGCTCCCTGCCTTTCTTTTGCTTTTCTTTCCTAAAGCTTCTTTAGGGATTTTACAGAATATATAGATTTTAAGAAGAAAAGGGACATGGAATACCCCACAAACCTCTGGTTTATGTATGAAGCAAAATTTATTAAATTGTAAATTATTAGAATTGTTAGGGGATACATGGTTTGGTGGTCAGTGCTGCCTTAGAAGGTGGAACAGGAGCTGTTCATGTTTATCCAGCCAATCCAGCTATGGATGGGAGACTCTCCACCTCTCACAGACACTGTTTCCAAAATCTCCACTTTTTTACTGCTAATACTGTCATAAAGCTCCAAGTGGCCACCTTGAAAACACCAAGAACCACAGAAAAGTTGGAAATACAGTGCTGTAGTCTCTCAGATATATTTACTTCCTTGCTCTCAGTGAAGTTAATCTGATTTATACACATCACCCCACAGCAAAAGCAAGTTTCCAACAGAGCTCAGAAAGACCTCATGGGAGCTAAGGGTCAATTTCTAGCCAGCCCAATAATTTATTTTCCACAAGGCTTGCTCCATTCAGTATTCACCAGCACACATTTTTGCAAAATCCAGATTTTCATCATTTGAGACGGGTAAAAATCAATTCATTACTGAATTTTTCTGAAGAAAATTGTGTGCAGGGAAAAAGCAGGTGTTAAATAAAAACTGAGGCACTCCAAACACATTAGTTCAGCTCTTATAAATAACAGTTGTCTCTTAAATTCATCTCTTGCAAAGAGATCTCATCTAATTCACCTGCTTTTGAAAACCCAGTAATATAAAACTAATGGAATAATATTTATTGTTATAGACCAGTAGCATTTTAGAGGCAATGAAGGGTCTAGAATAGGTTTTATTTCATGTGGCTTTTTTTTTTTTTTTCCCCAAGGTAAGTATTCATTTCAAATATCACATAAATTGGAATCATAACTCTGTGTTACAAACCTGTGTGGCTGTTTGGGCAGCAGATAATGGGTTGCTCTTAAATAATTGCCTTGCTGCCTCACACTGCACACAGACCTCCCTCGGGCTAGTTTCTCAATGATTCCTTTCTTTCTGCCCAACTTTTTGGTTGTTGTTGTTGTCCATTTCGACATTTTTATGACCTCATTTTGGATTAGCTGTTTTAGCCACATTTTAAGGGACATTTCTCCCTCAGTGCAATGGCCCTTGGCTTCTAATATTCATAAAATTCAACCCTTGCCTTCAGCCAGTTATTCCTGTTGTTCCCTTCTCCAGTTGCTTTCCTATCCTTTTAGTTTGACTGGCAACATGAGTTTTGCTGTGAACCACCCAAAAATTCCGCAGTTGCTGCTTCTGAAAGTTCATGAAAACAATACAAATGCAGCAGCAGAGATAATTTTTCTGTTTTCAGCTTTATATTTTATTGTGGCTCAAACCAGTGCAATGCAGGTACATGAAATTAGTGGTGTATCACAGCATATCTTATGAAAGCATTCTGGTATCTATTTTTATAAACCCAAGAAAAAATGTTTTTTGCTTTAATAGGGACTTTAATAACATTTACCTGTTTGGATTTTACAGCCTCAGTGTCACATGATGAGCTTTACACAGCTGACTGCTTGTTAATTGAATACTCTAATTCAGCCTCTAATTCTGCCTTTTAATGGTTGAAAGGTCATTAAAGCAGCTATTTCTCTAATAGTTTTGTAGGCAAGTTGATTTTTGTTGTTTCATCCCAACCAAGTCTCCCCCTCACCTTTGGCTGAGTGGTCTGGAGGGCCTGACACTCTTTTGGTTCAAGCTTGGTTCCTGAGCAGCTCAAAGCTCATTTTCTCAATTATCTCACAATGTAAATAAAACAGAAGTGTTCTGTGAGTGTTTTCCACAATAAAACACTCAGATCAGTGTTTCCTGTTAGCATGTACTAATTTTATTTATTAGCCTGAAACAATGGTCTGTAGAACTCCTTTCAAAAATTCAGCCAAACCCTTTTACCTATCCAGCTAGAAAACCTGGATGAAGCTAAATAAGTCCTCAGAAAATTGCACAGGGGGAAGGAAAGCTTTTTCTTTTTCTTTTTCTTTTTTTTTTCCCAGCACACCCAGAGCTTTATAAAATTCTTGTCCAAGTTGAAGCACACTGGGTTACAGGACACTTCTCTGCAGCTATAAAAAAAGGAGCAGATGTTTGCACCTGCCAGATTTGCTTCTGACTTCCATGCTGTGAACGTGTAATCACTGCAGGTAATGGCATCTTGCTGAAGAGTTAACTCAATAAGTTGCATTAAGGGACATGGAGCTTATGATTCATTTTGTTACAGCATTTTGTTACACATTCGGTAGAACTGACTCAATATCAATGGCTAAATTATGGCTAAATACCACTGGCTAAGTTATCAAGGTATCTGATTTTATAACTCCATCTGAAATGTGCTTTGCTCTTTTTTTTGGGCTTGCTAATGTGTTGCAAATTGTCAGTTCTTTAAAATATCCTAGAAAATGTCAACTCACATCGTTGCTTGGCCTAAAGTCAAATGTAACAAATGCTTTGTTAAATAATTGGCATAAGACTGGAGAACCAAGTCATCCATCACCGAGTCACAGGTTTTGTTTTGTTTCCAGTAAGTTCTTTCAGTGCAATTTCCTTTGGTAATAAATCTTAAATCTGTGATATTCAATAGCATTACACGACACTGAATTTTCTCTGTGCGTTCAATGTTAGGCTAAACACCAATATGAAAACCAAGAGCTTACACAGACCTTCCACAGCATTTTTGAGTGTATAATGGACATAAAACATTTAAGATATGAGCCAAATATTCTTCAGCTGAAGAGGGAACTTCTGTTATTCCCCCAGTGCTCATTATCAAGTTTGCTGAACTTTTCTCAGGAGCAGCTGGTGCCGGGCAGTGCCTGGTAAAATGAGCAGTCTGCTTTGTCACATCACAAATGCTTCCTCGATTTGGGAGTGGGTCACAGAGCAGGAATTGGTTGTTTCATGGAGCAGGAATTGTTGCACCAGCCACATTTTCAGCCTTTGGATAAAGCCCACCTCACTGCCCCTGAGTGAGGATCCTCCTGGCCCAGCACTGGGGATGAGCATTTGGGGAATGAGGCACTTCAGTGACGCAAAAGCATCTCAACAACCAGTTTGGAAAGGCATGCTTCCTCTTCTAGTGTGAATCAGTACATCTGAGGGTCTAATTCCCATTATATTAACCTTCTTTGTCATTGTGGTTTTGTTTTTAATTTATTTAAATGGTTTGGAAGGCAAATCGATTAGTAAAAGATTCAGTTGCACAGGCTCACAGAGACATGAAGGTCTAAGTGGTTCATTAAATCAAAGACTAAACAGAAATATTTTTGATAAATTCTGGCTTTCTCCATGTTTTATGATCTGAGTTAAAATGGTACCAAAACACAATACAATCTGGTCCATTTTTTTGGCTGAAATTACTGAGAATTTTAATGATTCTATAAGATTTTCAGATGAATTACGAAGCCCATTTTATCACAAGTTTCTCTGATACTGGTTTACCAAAACTGACTCCAAGTTAAGCTGGAAAAAAATTGCAATTTTTTCCCCCTAAAACAACACTCTGAACCCATTTTCTGTTGGCCAAGATTCCATTACCAGTCCTACCAGGAGGTGCTAAAGCAGAGATTAAACTCCAGAGGAACACATGACCACCAGATCCATGGATGAGCCTACAGGCAGCTCCCAGTCTCTCATGGGGTTTGTTGTTATTTTCTAAGGTGAGGACAAGATATTGGTGGTGTTTTAACATTTGCACAACATCCAACAGCACATCAAGGGCAGTGGATGAAAGCACTGGAGTCTCAAAAAGGCTTGTGAGGAATTTCTGGAATACCTGCAGCATTTCCTACAAATTGCTAATGTCATTTGGTGACAGACTGCAAATAATTTAAAATGGCTAAATATGCTGTTTGTAGATGGGCTTGTTGAAAACTTTGATCACAGGGAGAAAGGGATTCTTTAAAAAACCTACTGTTAACAGTAGGTAAAAAGTTAATGAGAAACATGTAAATAATTAATTCTTCCTCTAGAGCCAGAAAAGATTTGTTGTTGCTGTTAATGGACTCACAATATCTGTTGTTTTGTCTTTTCTGAAGTAAGCACTGAATTACTTGATCTCCATACAAAAGGAAATTATTTATTGCACCAATAGCTTTATTAGTGTTTGCATTCCCAGAAAACAGTATTTTCCTGGGTTAACTACAGCAGCATGCCTTCATGGTAACACATGGCTCAGCTAAACTGACACTTCAAAAATAAACTTTAAATCAAAAAACTGGAGAAGGAAAAAAATCTGGCACTTGGTATTTGCAGGAAAGCTATTGCAAAGCACACAGAACTGTCTCAGATGACCCAGTTGTAATACTGCATTTAAATATATTTCCTTCCTCCACATGATGTTCTCTGAAGCAGTTGCTCCAGGAGAAGCAGCACCCTGACTTTATTCACAAATATAATAAGCAGAGTCTGAAGGTCACACCCTGAAGGTCATTCAGGTCAAAAGTACTCACAGGATTGTTCAGATGTGGTCATTCCACAGCTGAGCTGAAAGTATCTTCTCCCCACTTTATTTGGTAAATATTTTGGCAATGTTACAAAAAAGTCTGCCATAATTTGACATTATGATATTAAGTTATGTGATTGCACTTAGCTGTCTCAAGGAAAATAATTCCTTGATAGTTATGATGAGCTCTTAATTTTAATTCAACCTTTCTGACCACATTCTCCACATTGTTTTAGAACCTGTGCTGAAGCAGGTGCATCTCCTGTAGTGATATCTTGGTATGAACCAGAGGAGAGCTGGGGTTTAAAAAAATACTGGGTATTTTTTAACCCAGTATTTAAACCCAGTATGGTACTGGGTTTAAAAATTCCATTAAAAAATTTCAGCCAGGTCCTTTCTGGATAAGATACTCAGCTCCTGGTAGAGCTTCATTCATGTGTGACAGACAGCAATGGTATTTAATCATTATAAATGCACAGGACCCACTGCTGCTCCTGCTACTGTTGGAAAAGTTGCACCTCTCCTATCTGATTCTATTAATTTTCATTTCTAAGGAAATATAAGTGAATAAATATAGTGGAAGGATTTTTATTTTATTTTATTTAATGAGAGGCATGGTAAATTCTGGAGACTAGGGATTTACCAACACCTGCAAAGATACACATTAACACTAAACAGAAACTAACCTAAAAGAAAACAAAACAAAAACACAGAAAAAGCAGGGGGAAAAGCAATTTAAATATCCCGAGGGAGTCTTTTCCTGGACTGATCATCCCAGAAGGAAGCCCTGGCAGGGTCCCCAGCAGGGCTGCAGCCACACCCATGCCCACACTGCTGCAGGACCTGGCCTAAGCTTGTGCCTTCCCTCAGCCTTTGCATCATCACATCTCCCAGTCTCCATGTATTCCATACAAAATAGTCAGGCTCTTCATCCAGCCTCACCATCCTCACCCTGCAGTGTTTCCCTGCCTGTGGCCCTGTCCTGCCTCCAGGCAAACCTTTGCAGTTCAGGTAGTAGATCACATCTCCTCTGAGCATCACTTTCCAAAAAGTGAAGCGTTTTAAATTTCACCAGCACCCAGCAGGAGTTTCGGGAGGTTGAAATTACTCCATTCTATTTTATTTTTTTCCCCAGGGGGGTCTGAAATAGCTGGAGGTGTCACAGCTTTTCTAACTTAGTGAAAAATCAATGGGGTGATGGAGTGGGGGTAGGTCTTGTGTAACTCCAGGAATTCTTCCTCTGCAGAAATGGGAAATCTCACTGACTTTTCACATGAGGGTTGTCACTCATCATTCGAGGGACCCCAGCAGATTTTCTACCCACAGCAACAGGCACATGCTTTACCCTTTTTTTCTGGTTCCTGTGAAAGCTTTTCTCCACTGATCCAACTGTTAGCAAGTCTTTGGTCACTTGGTGGGTGGGGGAAAGCTCCATGCAATCCCGGGCACACCATCCCTGTTTGTGCCTTGGGCTACAGAGGATGATGAGCCTTGCCCACGTTAGCTGAGCTGGCAGGCTTGTGGCTTTTCAGCTCATTTCTGCTGAATGCCACCCACGTGTCACAGGGGCTTCACACCCTCCCCGGAAAAGACTTGTGTCAGAAATGAGGCTGCAGAAACAGCAAGTGATCCTGCTGCCTTTATAATTCCTGCAAGGACTGTTCCTGGGTCTCTGTGACATGCTGTCCCCCACATCTGGCCATGGCAAGCAGCTCAACTTGTCAGTGGACGTTGCTATTTCTGGGTTTCTGCTTCCCAGGCTGGATGTGAGCAGCTGCATGTGACCTAGCAACAGATATGGGAGAGCAAATGATATCAGTCCTGATGGGAATTAAATTCATATATCTTTTACAGGGCACAGCTGCTGTAGGGGTGCTGCTCCCCACACAGAAATGCTGTGAAAAATGTTCCCCAATTCCCTCCTCATGTCGTGTAAGGCAGACATGCTTTATTATGTCTGTTTTCAGCTATGTCTTACACAGCAAGCAGCCTGGGAATGCATCAGTCGGCGTCAATAATAAAAATAATTAAGAATTACATGATGAGGGCTTACCAGGCGTGTTCTAGAGTGTACCAGGGATGCAATGGCTGGGAGTCACACACACTTCCATCTCCAAAGGAGCTCTCCACTCCCTGAATTATCCGACTGCCCAGCAGATGGTGGTATTATTTCAATTACTTTGCTCTGAGCTCCCAGAGAAGCAACCAGGCTGCACGGAACAGCCATCGGAAGAGCTGCTTCAGGATTTCACAGCTCACACTATTGCATTTACAGGTTATTTCCTGCAGCATCCTGACATGCCTTCTTGTAGAAATAAATGTTACTGATATATATCAGCCTCCTGGTACCAAAGGGGACTTCCAAGAAGGTTGAAGAGGAACTTTTTCAAGGGCAGAGTGGCAGGACAAGGGTGAATGGCTTCAGGCTGACAAGGGCAGGGTTAGATTGGATATTAGGAACAATTTCTTCCCTGTGAGGGTGCTGAGGCCCTGGCACAAGTTGCCCAGAGAAGCCGTGGCTGCACCAGGATCCCTGGAAGAGTCCAAGGCCAGGTTGGATGTGATTTTTAAGCAACCTGGTCTAGAGAAAGGTGCTGCCCACAGCAGAGGGATTGGAACAAGATTCTATGATCTATTCAATTAAGCTTTCTTACAGTTGTCTTGCATAAAATGCTGGCAACACTAGGAAGATCCCTTTCTCACTATCAGGAAGAAATCTTTGACAGATCTCTTTTCCAGAACTTTCAGTCAGCTACAAGCAGCATTTGAGCCATGGTCTTGTGGTGTCATTACCTCCTGGGAGTTCCAGCCTTTTCCATACCTTATGTGGGATAACCTGATTACTCGTCATCTTTACCAGCAATAAGCTGCTTCCTTCTTTTTCAGTTCTTGTAACATTTTATTCTGCTCTGTTTTTTTTTTTTTCCCATTCTGAGAAGATACTTCATTAGATTTGCTGACCCTCTTCCAGCTCCTTTTTGCAGTCTGTGTTGTGTCCTTTTCCCTCTTGAGCTGCTGGCACATCTACAAACATCAGCTCCTCTCTTGGCTGTTTGGCTGCCACGGAGAAAGATTCCCCAAGGGAGTAGTAAACCCCATCCCAGATTGATGGTGTTTGGGCCTTTGGATGGGAGCTAGAGAGGGGAAATAACATTTTTAGGATGGAGACTCTCTCTACTCCCCTATGCTGCACTTAATCATTTGCTTACTTTAAAAAACTATTATAAGCCATTGAAGCCTGACATGGTCAGTCACCAGCTGGGAATGATCGTCTAAAGGCAGTTGGAAAAATTCACTTGCTGAATAATATTCAATAATAATCGATAATATTCAATCAGTTGTGACCTGACACAGTATCTGGAGGCTTTCCAGAGAGTGAGGAATGACATGTTCCAGTGCAGACTTCATGAGCTGCTGCACGTATTTATTTAGCTGATGTGTATCTTCATTAATACTTTATATGAACCCAAAGCCTGGAACATGATGCGGGTGAATTTCTTGATGCCAGCAGGAGCAGAAATTTGTCACACCAGTTTAGGTCTCAGTGACTCTATATTAGAGTGCTAAGAAAGCAGTAACTGATCATAAATATTAAATATTATATAAAAAATTTGTAGGATCAAACCTTTTTGTTTTTATACATATATTGCTCAGCTGCAGTTTTCCTTGAGCTCTATCACTGAACCTGCAGCCAGGTTGCACAGAGCTGGCAGAACATTCCAGCCCCTGGCATTCTGATCCTGCTGGGAACTCTCAGAAATATCAGCACTTTGAGGCACCCACAGTGCACATACAGCTGAAATTTGAGGGTGGGCCCCAAAATTCTGTTTCAAGCGTGTTTCCTCAAACAGCACAGGCCATGCCTGACCAAGGTTGGTAATGCAGAGCCTGAGTTGCAGTTATCCCACCCACTCAGCCATGCTCAGTAAGGTGCACATCAAAAGGTGAGGGACATGACAAGGAGACTGCTCATGGGAACTGCAGAGTATAATTTTTGTGATATAAGGCAATTTATATGTAAAATGTCCTCAATCAGAAAAAAAAAAGTGCCTTAAATACAATATTCAAAATTCAGCAATAAAAATCCTGTATCTGACAATGATAGAACAGAAAATTAAAAACATGTCACTCAGAGAGGAGGTGTTCTTTGTGAGGGAGACAAGGTTTGTAATGTGGAGTTAAAATAGCTGACATGAGCAGGATCAGCCATGCACAGCTGATCCCTGTCCCCAGCAGTGCCAGGATGGGAGCTCAGAGGTGCAGGAATATTTCACACTTCAGAGTGTTGCTGTGGGCACCAGAACTCTTCACTGGGGCTGCCAGGACTGTGGGTTTGGAGAATTGGACCCTACAGTGATAGGAACCAGTTGTTGGTCAAGTGGTAAATTCTTCTAAATTGGCTCAAATAGGAATAGTCTAGCAATTTCATTGTGTTCCAGACCCCAATCCACTTCATTTTCAGTCAAAAATAATTCATAAACTCATCAAGTCTTACCTAATCCTACTGTTACCCACCACTATGAATATTCCCTTTGAATCTTATCCCTCCCTGGTCTTTTAGATGACCTTTCACTGCACTTGATATCTACACAGATGATCAGAAGATTTCCTTGTAACCCAAAAGACAAACAAACTAAGGAGATCTCTCAAAGTAGAAAATAGAAGCAGTTCCCTTACTCTTAGAGAAAAAGCAGCCAAAAAAATTCACCAAAGAGAGTGGAATAATGCATACCCTACATCCCTGAAATGAACTTTAGACAGCTGTAAAGGAACTGGGGCATTTCAGCTGTACAGTACCAAGAACAAGGTCACAAACTGGCTTTCGTGGGAATTAGACCTTTATATATCTTGTCTGTGCTTGATTAGAGCAGTGGGAGGAAGTGCAAGTTTTCTAGTATTTTCTTTTCTCTTCTCTCTCGCTCTCTCTTTTTCCTCAGTTAAATCTATTTCCAAAACAGTGAGATGGAAGGTTTAGATACTGGAAACTAACAATGCCATCAAGCAGTCTCAGTCACAGAAGACATAAACATGTAATACAATGTGCAATTTAACAGGATTATCAGAAAGTAATACCCAAGATTTTGTTCTACTAAATGTTCACCCATCCTTTGTCAAGTATTTCTAATTACCAGGATTTTAATGGCAATGTTTAACAGCCCCAGAACTCCAGGGTCTTTTAATATCTGCCACGACTGAGTTTTCAATTATCATAATTCTGTCCTTAATTTCCATCATCATAATTATCCTTCATTACAGCAACATTTTTAAATCGGACTCATCAAAGCAAAACTTTTCCTTGTTTAACTTGACTTGCAACTCAGACTGAGATTTAACCTCTCAAACTGTCATTTCACTCTATAGTTTCAGTACATGGAAAAAAAAACCAAATAAACCAACTCACTTCTCTGGTTTTCCCCATTCAACTGTTGTTGTTTCAGTGTCAGGGACACACCATGGTTGTTTTTTTTTTTGTCAAAACTAAAAGTCAAGGGTTGAGTATTTATACAATTCTTGTAATAATAAGAGGAACAGTACAAGATAGAGCTCTGTGATATTTGCAACAGTCACTCACATCACAGCATGGCTGACCTTCAGAAAACCCAGCACGTAACAAAAGAGTATTTGTAGTAGATAAGAGCCACCTCTCTGATAATTCACCTATCTTACAAGAGCAATCCATTTGATATGCTATTAATTACATTAAAAAATGCTGGGATACCAGTAAGCTGCAGCTCTTAATTTATTTAAATTTCTCATATGCAATTCATTTCCAAAGTGCCTCGATGTTTGCCTTTGAAAGACGTGATCAGCCTACAAAGGAATTTAGATGTTCTCAGTGTCAGATCTCCCAGCCTGACCTCAGTTTGATGGCAAAGCAGGATGGGGTCTGTCTGCCTCAGAAAAGTGGCTTTCAAGCCCACTGAAGCAGGTCACTGGAACCAGTGGTGCACTGCTGCATCGAGTCCTTCCCCACCTCACCCCGACTTCATTGAAGTCAATTTTATTGCTGATTTTGTGGGAACAGACTTCCAGCTCTCCATCCCTTTGTCAGTGTGCTTTCAAAATCCCTTCTGCAGTGCTTCATCCAAGAACTCAATTCCACAAATTCAGATCAGGAGGACTGCAAAACAAATGCAGCTGTGACAAGCAGGTCATGATAAAGGGTTGGGTACTGTTTATTACTTTGAGTACTTCTGTGGTATTTCCTCTCTTAAGTCTGTGCAGCAGCCTCAGCTTAGAAGGCTTCTAAATTAAAACTCGAATATGAGAAATGCTACATCATAGAGAAAAAGAACTGGCAATCTCACTTTATTTGATGGAGAAAAATAACTGGCAATCTCATTATCCTCTTCTGTCATTGCCCTGTGGGGTTCTGTGTGGTGCAAGGAGATTGTGTGGAGTGAGCAAGCCCTGGTGCCCAGCTGAGCCTTGGAGTGGCTCTGGAATTTTGGGCCAGTCACTTGACCTTCTTCCATTTCATTCAAGCAAACTGGAAAATTAGAGGCAGCAGAGACCCAAACTGAAAACTGGACCTTGCTTAGAGCAGTATTTTCTAGGAAGGTGATTTGCAAAGCATAATTTTGGAGCAGCAGTCTTGTTCAGCACTGTAATAATGTGTGTGCTACATGCAAGCAGCAATTCTATATATACAGAGTGCAATATAAATTTATGAGATTTATGGATGCATGTATTTGCTTTTTGGCTGTGTGCTATGCACTAAAGAGATCTTGCAGCTGCCTAAAACCTACAGATAATAAAAGTATAGTCCATACTCAATTGCTAATTAATCTAAGATCTTCTCTTTACATTTTTATTAATTTTAATGCGCTGATTAGTGGGCAAAAGACATGATTTATATAAAGGCTGCACTTAGCTCATTGCAAGAGCTCTCAGCTGTAACATGAGAAGAAAGGAGCCTGGAAACATTTTTCTCTCTCTCTTCTGCATCCTTGCTCTCTGCAATCCAGTGTTGACTGCACAGTCTGGCCAGGAGGAGATGGAGTCATTCCTGATCCTGGTGATCATCCTGCACATTCCTGTTATTTCTGGCCTTGGTGATCATCCTGCTGCATTCAGGTGAAGTAGGTGACCTCCAGATGTTCCTCCAACAGACATTTCTGGATTCTCTTGGTGCTGCTGCTCAGGGGTACAAAACCAGCCTAGATGGCATCATCTGTGAGCAGGAGACACTGCAGGGCCTGAGGAGCCTTATTGAACTTTTTAACAGTTATCTTGGGAACTTCGAAATCCTCAAGAGTTCATTTTGACTCATGTTTGCCCAGGAACTCTTCTGGGGGTAAAAAACTGGATCTGTGTCTTACTTTTACTTGCCCCCCCACCACCCCATCAAGTGCCTTTGATCCAAAACCTGCAACTGATGTAAATGGGAGATGGTAGAAGATGCTCATCTAAAAAACCAGAAAAACCAGAAATTCCCCCCAAAAAAACAAAACCAAAACCAAAACCCAAACAAACAAACTCAAAAACCCCATCAAATAAAACAAAAAAACCCAAAATCCAAACCAAACCAAAAACAAACCAAACCAAAAACAAACATAAAAAAGGCACCATAAAATATATTTTTCATCTAAGATGATAGTTGACTTTTAAACAAAATTTTCTGTTTCACGTAAGAGTTCCTGAGCTGCTGACAACTCCAGAGGGGAAGCCTGTGAGCAGTTTTGTTCTTCCTCTCTGATAAAACTCCTCCTGTTGTCCCAAATGCAGCAGTAGGATAATATCAGCAATGAAATCTACCTGTGTCGGATCAACATTTTGATTTATAGTCTGTATGTAGCTACTTAATTCACAGCTATATAAATAAATGTTTTTTAAAAAATTGAGTACAGCAAATAAATATGTCAGAGTGGGAATAACTAAGATAGTTTATGGAAATATCAATGGCACCAAGTGCATGTGTGTGACACCAAAGAAATAAGCAATTACAAGGCATGGTTAGAATACTACTCCTGTAGTAGGAAAGCAGCCTGAAGCAAGGATGAGGATTTTTATTTCCTGATGGCATTTTGAGGGCCAGCCCCCTTACAAGCTGGTGATCCTTAATTTAATGTTCTTAAGAATTGTCAAGATTAAAGCAAATTTGTGTACATGAAAGGGTAAGTGAATCCTTGTGCTTGATCTCACCTGCTTGTTTTCATGCAGTCCCAGTGTCACTGCTCTTTACATTTATAAAGTTAATCAACATCATGACTTGACTCTTGTCCATTTAAAATCTTCAGAAATTATTGGCTGGCTTAAATAATGAGAGGATAAAATATCATTTGATTCTTGCTGGTCTTTGGACTGGTTTGTGCTGCAATGCTTGCAATGTACAGGAATGTATAATTCATAAATTATCTACTGTGTTTTAAAAATATTCACTGAAAATACTTTTACTCACACAACATTACCTCTTCCACTTCAATTTGGGTTTCTGGTGAAAACATGTTGAATTTCAGGGGTGATCAGGAGAGGCAGCACAAAGCATTGCCCCAGTCTCAAGTAAATTCATGAACAAGTTCTATCTGTCCTGGATGAATTACCAGCTCTTGCTACTGCGACACACTGCTCTGGGTAGGGTCCATCTGCCACTTTAGCGCATCCTACCCAACATCTTCTGTAGGAGGGAAGCAAAAAAAAAAAAGTCATTCTTTGTTTAACCTCTACTTGAAGGAGAATCTCATAAAACATTGGGCCCTGAGTGGGGAAGGTGTCTGAGCTCACTCAGAGCAGCTGTGCTGGGAGAGGGTTCCATTGCAGGAGTCCCTCACAGCTGGAATTCCAGTTTCATCTGCTGGGACTGAACCAGTGCATTGCATCCAAGCAGTAATCCAAGCCCCCAGAAGAGGCAGGCAGGCAAATTCTACCAGGAAAATCAAAATTTGGCTGCGTGGGGAGAGTTGACTCTGGCTTGAGTTACCTTCACAAGCAAAAGTGCATATTTCAAACGCTGCAAGCACATATGGCAAGGGCTGGCAATTAGGCATCCTCTGACAAGGTTATTTGTCTTCAAAGTCAACAAATACAGTGTGATCAACCTTTGTCTAGGTAAAGAACAAAAATATTGCAGTTCTTTATTTAAAATTATTTACTTTGTTTATTATTCATAACATTCATTTACTTTATCATTCATAAAAGTCTAATCGCACCATCTCTTAATAAAAATAATATTGAAGCAGCCAGCAAAATCTCAACAAGAAATTTTATCTGTCCTTTGATTGAAATAACTTTTAGGCCAAGCAGAAAACCACTAAAGAAAATAGAGAACATTCATCCTGTTCACTTTTCTATTGGCACAGGATTGTTTTGCCTTTTGTTTTGTCAGTGTCTTGTCTAGTTTAGTATCCAGAGTTCCTGACTATGAGACTTTTGAAATAATGTAGCAATAAAACAGATAGTGCTGTTAAATTTTCTCTTTAATATGTATTATTTGCCAGACATTTCACTCTTCTCTGATTAGGAAGAAGTGGATAAATGTAAACTTTAACCAATTTTTTTTTGCAGGGCTTTTTGCTTTTTTATGATATGCAATGAAAACAAAGATTTTTTTTAAAGTCATACTAAAACTGGGATTTGGTTAAGATCATGATTGATAAAATTTAAGAAGTTGCATTTACAACCTCTGAGTTAATGTCCTGTCTAATGAATCATATTTTTGTGTTCTTTTTATCACATTTCTGTCATTGATAGGAAGAAGCTGCCCTATAGTGCTTGTGATCAAATCTGTTATTCATAGGCATGTTTTCAGACGAAGCTGTAATGAAGAAATATTTTCAATGGAGCTGTGAGCTGAAAGCTCCATTGAAACCGAAAATATTTCAATGAACCATTGAAATATTTTCAATGGAGCAATGTAACAAACTATTAAATGCATTTTTGCAAATTAAATCAAAATTAAAGGAAAGCATGTTAAAGGCAAGTATGTCAACAGTCACAGGCTGTGCAGTCCTGTCCTTGACTGACTGAGAGAAAGCTTTTCTGCTTTGGTAAATATTAAGAGTAGAATGTGAAAAACACTAATTAATGTGCACAAGCTCCTATTGACTCTCAGACAGACATGACTTTCAAGGTCACTTATCCATTTTCAATTATTCCATCTTTAGGCTTTAACAGGAGACTCACATCACCATGGTGTTCAAGAAAAAATGATGTGTCATGTATTAGGAGCTACTCTAATGAGTGAAAAATCTAAATCCATTTTATTTAACTATTTTAAGTATTCCATTAGAGGAGACTTGCCTGGAGATTGGACGGGGAAATCCAAAAATTCCTTGGATGATGGGGAAAAAAGTGTTGTAATTCCCTCTGATAATGAATGCAGCACAGCTCGTCTTCGTCTGACTCCCAAACATTTTTACCTGGGCCCAAAGTGAGATGTCATTCGAAAAAAAAAAAAAAATCATAAATAAAATATGATTTTGCTATACACAGTAAAGAACAAATACAATGCTTTAGTACCAAGAGCAGACTGAATGACTGCTCGTAGAGGAGAAGAGCTGCTGTTATGACCAACATCAGATTAAAAATGAGTGTTCCAGAACAGATTCCTTATTGGACGTAAAAGACACTACCTGTCCTTCTCTGAGGAACTGAAGGTTGGTTGTTTCTTTTTAAGGGAAAAAGCCAAAAGACTACACAGGAAATAAAGAGGAATCATACAATCTGCCAGCAAGGCAAACAGAGAAATATGGATATGTGCATCCCATTTTAACTTGCATGCTGACAACTGATACCGAGAAATACCACCAGCCCATACCTCTGTCCTCCCACTGCTCATCCTAATCTTGCCTAAAAAAAAAAAAAGAAATATGGAGTCCAGTTATAAGAATACAGAGATTCCTGTCCTGGAGCAGTGGGGAGTCAACAATGAAGGGAAACACTGAGATAAAAGGATTTAATGGATAAGGAATATTTGTATTATAATTAGCCCAAGAAGAAAAATTACTTATGTGAGTAGCAGGAGGAATATTTTGTCCTGTGATACCAAAATTTCAATTCACCTCTACACTGGAGGCTTACGACGTCCTGAGGTGTTAAAACAAACTGTTCCATTTCCAGCTCTGCCACCAGCACCACACAGGGTGGTGGAGCCACCCACTTCTCCTCTGTCTCAGCTTCCAGCTCTGAAAAACAGGTTAATAACACCTATCTCACAGAGAAGTCGTGAGCTTGCATTTTTCAGCCAGATTGGAGACAGACAGAAAACACGCTGAGGTAATTGACTGATAGTTGCAAAGCACTTTGAATGTAAATATCCAGTAGCCTGACTTTATTCAGGATTTCTTATCTTTAATTTCCCATTTACAAACATGTGGCACGCTTTTGAGTTGCAAAAGAGGTTTTTTAAGGGAGCTTACAGAGTGGTAGCATATCAGAAGATCTGAACAGGGTGGATTTGTTGTGCTTCTTTCAGGTTAACTCTTTGCAGCTTTTACCACGGAATTTCAAAAGTGCAAGAACACAAACCTAGATGCCTATTTAGCTTTAATAGCATTTTGAAGACTAATGACATGATGGTTTTCTTCCCATCATTTTGGTAATTTTTCTTCTTTCCATTTCTGTCTTAATCTTGTGTTTTTATCCTTTTCCAGTTTTGTTGGGTTTTTTTTTGTTTGTTTGTTTTTTGTTTTTTACCTAGTGTTTGATTTCTTCCCAGGCACCTCCAGAAAGAGGGCAAAAGGTGGGATCCAGAAAATCTGCTGGTGCCAACTGCAGCTCCTCCCTCACAGAAATGCTCCTAGGAAATACCTGTTCTTCCTCGTGGATTTGGAGAGGTGGGTTCCTCCTCTTCTTCCTCCCTTGCCTTTAGTCACACACTGATCCAGGTGCTGTTTCTCCTAGTTAGGCATCACACAGTCATGACTGGAGTTACACAACAAGGCCAAGAGGTGTGGATCAAACCCCCATCTCCTTTCTAGAGGCTGGTGTGGTTTTTGAAGGATGAAACAGTCCCTTTGGATGATCTAGGACAAACTTTTAGTTTAATGAAGAGACCAGGAAGGCTTTATCAGGATCAAAGACCATTATAAATGCCACAGACTTTTGTGACCCTGACTCACACATGCAAGGAAAGACCAATCAGCTGTAATAATGTGCTTTGCCACACTGAAATGTATTGAGTCCTCATCTAAGCTCCCATTTTCCACTGCATTTCCAGGCTCCCAAAATCTGAAGTTCTGTCAATTGGCAGCACAAGTACTCAGACTTAGATTTCAAATTGTGATGTTGCTTTTGCTAAATGGGAGTGCTTTTGAGACCAGTGTTCCTGCTCCAATAACTCTGTAGCTGCTTGTTTCCATCAAACCCTTCCTCTGAGCTGGAGTGATTGCAGTTCCTTCCAGTTCAGGAGCACTGTCACAGGCTGACTGGTCAGAACTAGCTCTGGCATGCCTGAAATTCTGACTTCTGCTTCTGCATGTCACTAATCATCTTATCTGGGCTTTAAGATGAGGGATCATTGTGCAGTATTGTTCCAGAAGGCCTCAGAGTCATTGATCAAGAAATACAAATCCATCACTGCGTGTAATTGGGTGTGAACTGTCTTCATCCCACAACTGGCACTTTGGCAACATCAGAAGGGATGAGCTTTTACTGAAGTAATCACCACAGCAGGATCCTGTGTCTTGTTCCTGCAGCTTTTACTAACTGGGAATGCAGAAGATAATTTGATATTGCTGCTCAAAGCAGTTGGGAGCAACCCTTCAGCCTGTTGCATGGGCTGTCATGGGCAAGTCTTCTCTGACATTCAAATAAATGAATTTATGGTCCTACTGTTGGGTAGCCAAATTCTCCTCCAAACAAGATCACTCCACAGCACTATCCAGAGCTGTCAACAGGAGAGCTTTCAAAAGGGTCTCAGTGAAGTCCCAGCTGTTGTTAGTCCCATCACAGTGGGTGAATAAATATTTGAGCCCACCAACTGTTGGGAGGGAGAGAGGCTGCTCTGACAGGGACATTAGGTAGGAATTTGAAGTGGTTTCTTAAACAGGAAACATTCTTGGTATTGTGAGAGATCATGATACACTCTTTTTTTCTGCTGTACAAATTTTAATCCCTTGTTTGACCTTCTTAGATACCCACAAGAGGTTCAGTTGCTTGTCTCACACTTAACTCCCTCTCATGAGCTCTATTCTGCTGGGCTGTCTGCAGAAAATGAGGGTAACCAGTGTGTAAACTCACATTATTCCCACTCTTTATTCCCTTTTTTATCCCTCTTTGCATGTGAGAGTTGAAGAGGGATTGTATTTCTGAACCATGCAGAGATCATCACAGTTGTAGGCAGTGCTACCAAAAAAATCAAAAAGAGTAAAAAATGGAACAGAGGTTGTTTTCGAAACACTTCATTATATTTCACTGGCTCCCATCAGTCAACAGAACATGCAAAAGGAAATCCTGCACACAGATGACATCAGAAACAGGAACAGACTTTTGCTTTCTAACCCAAGAGCTCTTATCAATATTTGATGTTACTTTCACTTGGTCTGTGTATTTCTAAATGTACCTTGAAATCTCTTGTAATGTGAATCCAGTCATGTAAGTGTAGAGACTGCTCCTTTCTCTGTATTTCTCATTATTGCTTTGGACAAAATATTTCCAAAGAACCTCTGGCAGTGCATGGGAAGCTTCATATAATAGAGGCTTGCAATGGATTTGCTGACAGGCTCTTAGTGCAGCACTAGCCACCAGAGCTATGATAAAGAGCTTTATCTGGGATTAAAGCTTCTGGAATTACTCATTAATTGGATTAATGAACTGTAATTCATCATGCATGTCAATCCTACTTTGCTCCAGCATCTTCTTCCACCCTCCTTCAGCATTCATCCGAAGGAAGACCTCTGTTCTGGGAAAGTTCAAGAACAATGTTAAGACTTCCATGATTCATTTTAAATCCCTAATGTGATCAAAAAATCCCTTTATTTCTTCCCTGAGCACCTCTATAACTTTTTGTTGTATAATACTTCGGGCATTTCTTTAAAACCCCTCATTTCAGAGCTTAGGTCTCTCTGGGGGGTTTTCTTTTAAGCTTTCAAGGCTGTAGAACCATCTTCATTGTTGTTTTTTAATTTTTTAATTTAAGAAATTAAAGTACTTCAAGGACTTAACTAATATTTGTGTGTGTGTACATGTTGTGATGCATTCTATTACAATATTTACCTAAGTACAGCCAGAAAGAAACACAAGTTGAGACTTCCAATTGATTGTGGTCAAAAATCCTTTGGAAAATAGGCTCTAACATTTTTTCCCTCACTTTTTTTTCCTATGTGCTGATAAATGATCTAAAATATTAGGGTTTTTTTTTTATCTATTTGCCTCAAATAAGCTGCTTCATTTGCACCTTCAAAGGATACTTCATTGAATATACAGAATATAACATTGCTCTAGCGATGACACTGAAACATTAGCCCTGCTCAGCTGTCAAAAGCTGAAAAACAGTTTCTGCAGATATCACTCCTCGAGAGCTGTTAATAAATTGCCTCAGAGTCTGCTTACAGAAGAATATGTGCGTGGCAGGAAGTCAGAATTTGAAATGAAAATGTTTCTGGAGTTACCTAATCCCACATCTTCCCATTTGCTCCATGTGTGTCGAATCCCCTTGGCCTGAAAATCAGAAGGGTAGGGAGAAAGGGATGTTTCACCTGCATATCCCAGCCACTCTCCATTTTCAGCAGCCAGCAGCTCCTGTGGGATAGGGGCTATCTACTCCCATTTATTTGCAGAGTGGAAGTCAAACACGGTCACAGGAATGGTTTAATGTACATGTACTTTCTGTGCAGAGCATCAGTGGTAAAACAGCAGCACTCGCCCTGCTGAAAAGAAGTCAGAATAGACTGAGGAGTGGAGTAAAAAGAGATTCTGCTATTTCGTATCATTTCTCTGCCTGTGTTGGTGGAAGGATGCTTTGATGGAAGCCTGCATCTCACTGAGGGGCAGAGTAAAGCCCCTGTGGAGGAGGACAGCGGAGATGAGCCAGCCCTAGCTCAGCCTATGAACGTGAGTCACTCCTTCAGAGCTGGGTCAGGCACCTCCAGAGAGGGCCAGGCTTGACAAACAGACCAGAATCAGAATCAGAATCATTAGGTTGGAAGAGACCTTCAGGATCATCAAGTCCAGCCCAACCCTAACCTCAACTAAACCATGGCACCAAGTGCCACATCTAGACTTTTCTTAAACACACCCAGAGACTAGACCAGAAATCAGGTCGGGCTCATTGCACCCAGACTCTGATATTACAATATTCTCTAGCACAAAAGCAGGGACCCAGCTCAGCCAAGGAAGAGGAGTAGAATAAATGACATCCAAATTACATTTTTCCATGTGCCCTTCTCTTAGTCTGAGGGAACTGAGCTAGTGAAATACCAACAGTGCTTCTATGAGCGAATGCATTACTTAACATAAGAGAAATATCTTTTATAAGGAAAGGTAATATCCCTTATTAAACCAACTAATATAATTAGAAAACAGAGAGACAGACTTTCAAGCCAGGGTCCTTTTGTCAATCTGACAAGAAGAACAAAATTCAGCCTAATGTAGGCCAGACATAAGAGCTCATAATTCAGCATAATTGTGTTAATCACTTTGTGGCAGAGAAGGGAGCTGGCACATCGGTGCAGGGAGGGCTGATATCAGGGGAAAAGGGACCATGACCTTAGTTTGAGAGAAATATGAAGGTTCTCAGCATTGCAGAGTGGGTGAAAGGAAGATTGTAATATACTCTAAAACCAGGGCTTTCACAGATTTTTATTAACCAGTCACCTTCTAAGATTTAGTTCCTGGCTTGACTTCTGAAGGGGCTTTTTTGGTATTTTCCTTTTCTGAGGATCAGCTCTGAGAAATTAAAGATGGAGCACCCACTTGGAGGAAACGCTCTTCCACTGGCAGAGTAGAATTGTGATTATATGGCACCTCTGCTTACTAACAGGACTGTTCACTGTCTTTTACCCCCAGATTTTCCCTTGTTTTGTACACAGACTCAGGGTGGGATTTACATCACTAATATTTAGCTGTTTTGTACAGGAGAGCCATCACCAAATCAGTTAAGGGAAAAAACACTCCTCCAGGGAAAAAATTCACCTCACCCACCTTCAGGAGAGGCTGCTACTGGATTAGCATAATGTATTTGACAGAAAACCCTGGTAATTCAATAGCTGTCATGTCATCAACAGCATCCTACAAAGAGGCAATGACTGAGGGATCCCCCCGGGGTGGAAACCATCCAGGTTATGCAGCCTAAGCTACTCCTGGTGTTCCAGATATATTTTTAAGATGGGTTGGATCAGCCTTTAGAGGTGATGAAACAGAGAGCTTTAGGTAAGAAGCTTTAAGTATCTGCCTCGCCAAGGCAACCATCCCAAGTTTATTTATTTCACTGTTTGAAAATAGGGCTTACCAAAATAGTATTGATGCCAGGAATTCACAGAGGCTGGCTGTACAAGAGAGAAGTCACTTTCTTTAGAGAGATCAGCTTGTTATTTGAATCCAGCCCTTGCTGCTAATAGTAGGATATGAAAGATTAAATCTAAAGGTAAGTAGGCATGGAAGATGTTTGCAATAAAAATTTTGTACTTTTTAAAAAAATTAGGATAATAAAAGCGAATTGGGTTGAGTGGCCAGTTGATTTTCTGCTTTCAGGACACCTGGAAAACTTACCACTGCTCTGAGGTTTCTCAGCATGGGTAGAAGATAGAAATTATCTTAGCCAGTGGAATAAATAAATAATTTTGAAAGACTGTCCCATTAGTTTCAAGTAGGGAGATTTTTTATTTTTTTCACTGCTGATGTAAACTGGGATGATGACAGGTAAACACTCCCATGTCATGGATAATGAAGGTGAAAAGAGAGAGTCCAGGACTCTTGGGAAAATCATCCTCGTGTAGTGAAGGTCCCATGAAGGTGACTCCACCCATGCCAGCAGTGACTTTGTGTGTCCATGGAGCTGCTGACTCGAGGCTCCGGTCGCTGCAGGCAAAACCCTCTCCCTTGACCTCAAAATTGGAGCAATTTGCACCAAGTTTAACAGGCAGAGTTCAGGCCCTGGAGCACAACAACAAGCAGGCACTGTGCAGAGATGCCACTGCAGAGATTGACATGCCAAAGGAGCAGGATGCTGAATGGAAATTACATTTCTGGCTTTAATTTCCTTAGGTGAGAGGCAGGGTTGTAAACTCCGTGTCCTGAGAATCACAGTGCTGGCACATCTCCATCCCACTTGGAAGTGTCGTCTCCACTGAAACCCTCATACAGTGTGACACCCTGTCTATACTGAAATAAATCTCTTTAGATTGTCTTTTTCTTTACTCAAAGCAGACTGTGGGGGTTTTTTACACCACAATATACAATATACTCTATATCTCCTGATCAGTCTGGGTGGTTTTTCCCTCCAAAGCATTGATCCCATCCTGCTCCTGGATCACCTCTGCTCAGTTTTGTTCTGTGCTTCACAGAGCAATGATTCCCATTCCCAGGCATTGCTCCAAGCAAATGATAACACTATACTTGCATTTTAGTATGTAGATTGAGGCAAAAAGGCTGTTTTTCTGAAAAATCCCACATCTTCCACCATTATGGAGCCTTTCTTCAACAGAGCTGATACCACTTCAAACCGAACATTTTTAGATGGCTGTCACAAAAAACATCAGACTCTTCTGTTGAGTGCAACAGTCGATGCTGGACCGCAGGAAACATTGCTCAAATTATCATTTCAAATGTCAGCACTGGCTATGATGAAAACTGAATTTCTAACCATTCCAATATCACACATACAAAGGGATTTTTTCTGGAGTTTTTGAAATTCTGTGGTGTGTGAGGGAACAAAACAATGTTATATGTATATAAATTAATTTCCAGAAGAACAGATTATGTTGCATTATTATTTTATTAACAGTTAATGACTGGATCACCCTACCAGGAAGATGACATTTTCTGCAGAATTGTAAAAAATATGTGAGCCTAGCAAATAGAATCTAACACAGCACAAAATAAATTATGATATGTAGTTTTACCAAAACATGAATATGCCACAATATTAAAGAAAAAGTTTATTACAGATAATTGCTTGCTCTGTTTATGCTGTTTCTGTAGAACTTGGATAAGCAATTTAAGTTTCAGAGATTTATAACTGTTTCCCTGAAGATGTATGGAACTAAAAAAATTGCAAGCCTTTTTAATCCACCTATAAATCATTTTATGCATTTAATTTCTCCTGTATACATTTCATAGGTTCATATATAAAATACAACTGAAAATTGCTACATGCTTTCAGATGAACCAGCTTTTGCATTTCATTTCACCTCCTTACTTCACGTATTCACTTCAAGTAGAATATATTAAAAAATTCCCAGGGGTTACTTAATATTAAACATTTAATGGCTGTATAATTCCGCATTTAAAAATATTTTTGTATGGACATCAGTGGTGAGTGTTGGGTGAGTTTCTCCTCAAAAGGACTCAGAATGTGTTGGTTACTTTGGAAACCCGAGTGCTGATGAAGGAGCCCCAGACAAGGCAAGGCTGGCTGCAAGGCCAAAGACTGGAGAAGGCTCTGGGGAGACCTCAGAGACCCTCAAGGGGCTCCAAGGGAGCTGGAGAGGGGCTTTTCACAAGGACAAGGAGTGAGAGGACAAGGGGGAACAGCCTTAAGCTGAAGGAGGGCAGGGTTGGATGGGATATTAGGAGGAATTTATCCCTCTGAGGGTGGTGAGGGCTTGGCACAGGTTGCCCAGAGAAGGTGGGGATGCTCCATCTCTAAAAGTGTTCAATGCCAATTTGGACAGGACAGTCTGGTCTAGAGAAGGTGTCCCTGCCCATGGCAGAACTCGATTAATTATGGTCCCTTCCAACACAAAGCATTCTGTGATTCCATGATTCCAAGGGAAACCCCAGCTGAGACCCTTTGGATCAAGCCGAAGCCTCCTGCATTGTCCCACCTCTGATCCCTGCCCTCAAAGCAAGCCCTGGGGAGTTGGGGATGTTGGACTCACCACTCAAAGACTCTCCTGCTCCAATCCATTTTCCCTCTTTGCAAGGTGCAGCAAAACCCCTCATTTGCTATCAAGAATCATTGTATTTAACTGGAAAAAAGTGGCAGAGAGACATTTTCTCTAAACGTTCCATGGAGGAAATCCAAAGAGACAACAACAGCTAGGGAAAACTCAGCACATTTTCTGCATGATAAAACAGGTGGGGACATAATTTCCATTATTATTTATAAAGAACTCCTGTTTTCACTGAGCAAAGGAAAATTTAATCTTACTGTGAAAAGCCCTGGTACTGTGACTGCAGTCATGGCACTGAGGAAAAGAGCATGGATTGTCCCTTGCCACTTGACTTTCAGTTCGAGTTCCATAAAGTGTCTGAGCACCTCCTTCACATTGTACTTCCTCTCACAATTGTCTTGCTCCTTTTGTAGTTTTGTACTTTTCCTTTTTTTCCAGTTGTGTATGTGGGTGTGGTTTGGGTGGTGTGTGCAGTATGCAAACCTAATAATGAAAGATATTCCCAGTTTCTGCCCTGCAACTCCCCACAGTTTGCTCCAGGACACTATAATCCAGCTGGTCCACCAGGATTTCTATTTTCTCCTACCCTCCAGTGAACTCAGAGTCCTTGTAGGCTGTTTAATGATTTTTTCAAAAGGTTTAACAAGGTTATTGCCACTAAAGTGCTTATATCTCAGAGGACCCAGAAAGAAAAATTTGCAGTTTAAGCCATGGAATTTTACAAAATGCTTATGGAGAAGAATCCTCCAAACTTTGCATTTAGGTATCTGTGACATATTTTGGTGATATGCAACTACTGTCAATGTGCTGCTACACATAGTTTAAACACAACAGGGCTGCTGTTATAGATTACTGGTTTTCTAAATGGTAGTTGAGAAGTTCAAAGCCATTTTATTGCTATTGAGAAATTTATCTGTAGGGTCATTAGGATAAAAAGTACTTATTTCTTTGTGACTTAAATTGCACTATTGTGGGGTATCAGCTTGCATTTTAAAGCTGTAAATTCATGAAATTGCATTATGTTTATAGTTGTCATCAAAATGTGAAAAGGAACATTAATCTTTTCAGATTTAATTTTGCCTGGATTTTAATTTCATTGCTTATTATCAGAGGGATTTATAGATTTTTTCTTCTTAATATCTCTGACTTCACAAAGTTTATGTTTGAAAATATATATATATGCCACAGTACTAAAGAGATTTTCTAGTTAATTATTTTTCCATTTCTTTTCGTAGGCAAATATTTTATTGAGCAGATGGGACTCTGATCCTCCAGAATCAGAGAACATATGTAAAATATAATATCCCTGGCTGCCTTATTTACAGTGGTATGAGAGAAGCCTATTTTGTCCTGCAGTTTTGAAACCTTGATCGAGATGCAAGATGAGAAATATGTGTAAGATGGTGGATGTACATTTATTTTTCTCATAGGTAAAGGTGGGAACAGTAGCTGAAATAAGAAGATGCTACAACAAAATAAACTTTTGGCTAGATCTCAAAGTGCTTTTGTTTAACAGCTTAGGCTTGTTTTGTTTCTTAATAAAATGAAAAGAATAAACCCAGAAATGGTGAAAAGTTACCTGCACTGCTTATTTCCTGCTGTGTGTCACTGGAGGATCCTCTGTGAGATTCACTGCCCATTTAGGGTGAATTTCTCATGGTGGAAATTGGACCACAAAATCCAAGTTCAGGAAGAGATCTCTCTTTTACCTCTAAGCCAGGCCCTTTTCATCACTGCCTACCCCACTCTATTTTTGCCTGAATTTTTATGGGCTGTATTTTAGCTCTGCCAAGAGGGCAGCAGCTCCTAAACCATGAAATATTTTCACACAGGGTACCTTAGCCCTTCGTGTGTTTCCTTATGGATTTTTGCTTCTTTCCATTTTGTTGTACAAAGGCAGGCAGCAGACCCAGTCTCCCCTAGGAATGGTTTGCCGTGTTTGCTAACCTTGAGAGAGGGAAACAGTTAATTTGGATGTGCTCATTTAGATGATCTTTTTACCAGTCCTTGTGGGAAGACAGAGAATTACTTGCAGATATTAAAATCTCAAAAATGCGACTGAGATGCTACCTTAATAGAAGTCAGACCTTATAAATATTCCATGTGCCTGGGATTGTATATTACATTTCTGCAATTTTCATTCTGCTATGATCTATTTTTATTATGAGCTTTATTCCATCAGCAGCTCTGATAACTTCAGTAAAAGTTTATTTAGACAAAAACAAATCCAGAAAGGTTTTCATTGTAGACGGCTAGGGAATTTTTGGACTGCTAGTCATTCTTATTTCCAGTTGGGATTTATAGCCTGTTTGTCACTTGTAGTCTACAGATTATACTTATCCATAAACAAATACCTGATTTTTTTTTAAATTATAGCCTATGCATGTCAGGGATGACTTTTCATTCACCTGCATCATCAGACATGTTAATTTCTTAATATCCAACACCTCTAGTTTGTCAGCTCATGAGATGACATGACACCCCTGCTGCCATCCTTGAGGGGTTTTTATATTAAGCATTATGTTAGTGTCAAACTCATGGATCTGTGACTGAAGGTAGAAATGTGAACAGCTCTGATGGGTGGTTGGATCTCACAAGTTCCTTAGGATTAACGAGGTTTGGTGACACTGTTTTACACCACAATGACACAGACTCCGAGTTTCAGAAGGCTGAAAATGACTCCTTTATTTTTGGGATGTGTCTCCCTTTTATACCATTTTACACAGACCAATTTGATTGGTGATAAAAAGACAAACCTCTTCAATCACATTGGTCAGACCAGAGGGACATCAAGAAGAAGCCCCTCCCAGAAAAAGGAATGAATAACAAAGTACAGTTACAAAAACACTTCTCTTGTTTACAGAAAATACCCTGGGAAAACAACTTCAGAAAACTAACACATCTCAGGCATGAAACCAGGGCTACAGTTTGGAGTCCAACTTAAAATGGAGAAAAATGTGGCTGATTTCAGAGTTTCAAGAGTTTTTTTCCATGGTCAATCTGCTAGAATCTGCTCCAGGGAGGGAAGCTAAATAGAGAAATGATTTACCTCTCTTGCAAAAGCTGATCCAGGACCTTTCTGCTTACCTGCCTACATGGGTTAGAGCAGTCACACAGCGAGGAGGAGGCATTTGCACGGGGCCACCTCCTCCATATGGGGTTCAGACACACTAAATAAATAATACATCCCTTCCTAATGTCTCAGCAGGATGATCTTTCACCCTCTGTCTCTGGTCTCCGGGAAGCCGTTGTAGTTCCAGTTACAGTCATGGGCTTCTAATTTTTGAAAAGGTTAACACAGTTTTATCTTTAATAGCTGCTTGATCATGGCAGAAGCTAACAAGTCATGTTGGAAACATTAGTCAGGGAGACAGGGGAATATATCTGGATGTCTCACACAATTATAAGGAGAGTTATTCTCCTGCTGTTATCGCTGCATTACCATGGCTGGTATTGAAATGACATATTTATTAGGGAAGAGTACATGAGGTTCAAGAAGTTTTGGGTGCTTGCCAGCAGTGGAGTGTTCTCTCCTCCATCTGGTCATCTGCTTGTCCAAACCATCTTGTGAAAACAATCAGGCTATTGCTGCTCCTCTTATGTTCAAGGATTTCACTCTGGCACTTTCACTGAAGGGCATCACCATGTTCTCTGCCATGGTAATTTGATTAAAATGGCAGAGTGCTCTGTTAGATAGAGAGTCAAATAAAACAGCTTCTTTTTTAAATGTACTTAATTAGGCATATGCAACTCTGTGCCAATTGTCTTTGAAAAATGAATTATAATACAAACTTATTGTTAATTTTAAAAAGCAGTCTTGTGGTTTCCCCCACAATTTCTCTCTGACCAGATCCAGTTGAGCTCTCTGTTTGCCAGGAATAAGTAAAATCCCTGAATCCCTCCTGCTTTGGTGCTCCATCTTGGGAGAGATTAATATCAGGAACTGGAGTCCCATGAAAACTGGAGCCATGGGACAGGTCAAGGAAAAAAAAAACAAAATCAGTGACCTCTCAGTCATTGGTGGTTTCAGCCACAAATCCACTCTCTTTCCAACAATTCAGACTAAGAAATGTTATAATTCCCTCTGTGTTTTAAATAACTATGTGCTCGGGGAAAAAGGTGGATGCAAATGTGTTTAAGTTGCTTTTTCACTGGAAAATAAAGATGGTATTAACTTGGGGATCAGCAAACAGATATAATGTTAGTTGGCAGTAGTCCATGACTATGGCTTATTTATAGTGATGTATTTCTGTGTTTGCTTTAGTTCATAAAATACTTTGCAAAGATAGACTGCAAACAAAACTGTATTCCTTTTTTATTGCAAAATATATTATTATACTTTTTTGTATATTACATATGAACTCATAAAGAATAATATATCTATATATTACTAATATATCTATATCAATACCTACATTTGTAGAGAGGAACAAATATGATATGGATATTGATATCATTACAGATATAAATATCCATATAGATATTCCCAAAAGTATTTTGTGCTTAAGAAATAAATTGTCTTAAGTCAAATATAACTAGCAACATCTGCAGCTGTTGGCAAGGTTGCTCAGGTAATCTATAATAAAGAAGTAACAAAAATTGTAAAATTCATTAGTTTAGAGAAAGCACACATTGCAAGTAGGGCATGAAGAAATATTCAGTGCAAGAGGATTGACATTTCCCCACACCTACCTACATTTTAGCTGAATATAGGTTAATATCTCAGTGCCTTTCATAACAATTTTCACTGAAAAGTTGTGTTTTAGTGGTAATTTTGTTGCTAATTTCACACTGAACCACTATCAGACTGCATTTAGGCTGGTTTAAATTTTAAAGTTGTGGCTGCCCCATCCCTGGAAGTGTCCAAGGCCAGGTTGGATGTTTTGGAGCAACCGGGGACAGTGGAAGGTGTCCCTGCCCTTGGCAGGGAAGTTGGAATGAGATGAGTTTTAACTTCAATTCCACCCCAAACCATTCTATGATCCCTTGGTTTTAGTGGCTCAGTGTTACTACTTGAAGGTTCATTATTTGCTGCAATTTCCTAAACATTCCATATTGCCTTTAAGTGGGGAAAAGAAAAACTAATGAGGTTGTACAATTAGAGTAATCATAGCTAATAATTAAATAAGGCTGTAAATTGCATCTGTGGAGGTGTTCTGCCTTTTTTTTTTTTTTATGCCCTAATTTTAATATCTTTCCTGAGTCTTGAGAGCAGAAGCTTAAGAGAAAATAAATGTTCCCTATCTAGAGCTGGTTGCCAGAAATTGTGCAACACTCCAAAACAATTAAATTCTACCTGAAAGCCCAGCACACATTCAGTGTAATGCAATAACATTTTGATGCAGTTACTGCAATGACATTTTGATTTTTGTATCATGTGAAAGTATTTTGGAATTAGAGAAAAAATCTACAGAAGAAGCAAAAGGGGCAGAAATTGAGTCTTTTGTCTTGCACAGTTCCAGGAGAGGTCTCTGACATGTGTTGTGGGTGTGCAAACCCTGACATCCTTTCCTGTGGCCACCTTCTGGTGAGCAGGGAGGGTACTGGGGACATCCAGAGCAGTGAAGAGGAGGAGACATCTTAACTAAAACTCGTTAGATCAACACCACAAGCTGGGAGGGAAATGCTTGGACTGATAGCTGGGGGCAAGTCTGTAATGATTCTAGGCAGTAGAACACCAGCCTGGCCACACCAGAGGCGAGAGAAAAGAAGATAAAAATGATTTTTTTTAGCATTTTGAGCTAAAGATTATTTTTATGTGTTTGGGGGTTTTTTTTATAGCTAGAGCACGCTCTCAAATTTTCTTTATTTAGACTGTTTGCACACACATATTTTCTAGTGTTGGAATTCTCTGCTGCTTAATGTAAACACTGGGCAACATCTTGGTTATTTTGTCAGGAGTGTTGCATTAAACATGAATGTGTCAACACATGAATAAACCTAGAAAAATTCAAAATAATTGGACAAGTAGTTTCTATTGCAGCCTCCCATTCACTAAACTAATAGCAAATGAGAATGCCGTGATGGAAATATTGAGACATACAGTGCAGAAAACACATAAAATGCTAAATGAATCAAGGAAACCCTGATATCACATGACAACAGTGAAGTAAAACCTGGCTCCAGGAGAAGGAAAATGGAACTGAGGCTCCTGCTACAATTGTGACAGGCTTTGGCCATAATCCACCATCTAAACCCATATGCCTGTCCCCTGAGTTTAACCTCAGTGTCACAAAAATTAAAAAAAAAAAAATCCCAGATGGCAAAATACAGAAAAACTGGGATAAATTAAATACATTTTAATTTATTTAATTAAATAAATTTTCATTTATTCTGCTTTTGCCTTTCTCCCCTCCAGGGAAAGGTGCTGCTGGTACCAAAGCTCTGGAGTCACCTGGAACTTCTACCAAAGCACAAAACCAGTTTAGAGTAGTTCACAGGCTGGGAAGAGCATGTCAAAAACTCTCTGAGCCTCACAAAACTGTCATTAAAAAGTTTCCTTCAACCTGCAAAGTTTAAAAAAAAAAACAACAAAAAAACCAAACCAACTAAACAGAAGATAAGAACAAACTTCCAACAGATGTAGCTGTCATTTCAGATTAAAGCAAAGCTGTGGTACAAAACCTCACTATGTGTGCAATAACCCTTGTTTCTAGCAAAGCAAAAGCAGCAACGTCTCCCAAAATATATCTGTTAAAAATAAAGGAACAAAGTGCACCAACAGTGATTAAATGAAAGCACTGGGTAGAGGAGCTCCACAATCTGTCCACACGTGCATCCTACAAGCACCTCAAAGCCCTGTCCTCAAGGACCAATAATCCCTCCAAGAAGTTATTTGCTCTCCTTGCCACGAAACATGCTGAAACATGAAGACATAAGTTCTCCTGCTGAAAAGAGGGAAAAAATACCTGTTATAAAGTGAGAGTGTTAGCATTGAAACACATAATCACAGAATGGTTATATGCAGGTGCTTTTATTGAAGAGTTCAGGGAATCAGGGGTACAGGGTACAGACCCAAATCTGACTCTGACATGGATTTGAAATGGATGTGTTTTTATACCCTTTTGTTATATAACTACATATTAATTATTAAATACATATTGTTCTATTGTATACATTGGTCTTATCCAAGAGATAAGATTCTTGTAGTTTTCATCAGGCACCCCAAACATTGTTTCTCATGATTCTTGTTACAAATAAACTATAATCATATTCAATTGCCAAACAATCGTTACATTTAACAATCATACCATTTATCATATGATGATTATGCAGGTGCAGTTTCACATGATCTAGTAAAGACAAAGCCTTACCTTTCGTTTCTAGGGCTTACGTAGTTTTGGTTTCGTTTCCCAGGCCTATCCAGGCGCAACCTTTCTTTCCACTCCCCCCTGAATCTATTGTATGCAATTCCCATGATTTTAGAAACAGCTTAACCCTATGCTATCAAGAGGAACAGGGAAGAGGAATGGTTAACAAAATTCACAGTGTTGTGTCTTGTTGAGCCTGGGCAGGGGAGCGCTGCTGAAGGCCTTGGCTTGGGATCAAATGCCTACAAAAGAAGCAGGCAAGGTGGTTGTTTAGGAAAAAAGATCCATTTCAATAAAGCAGTCATTGTATCTAACACAAATTAGTGGTGCTTCAAAAAAAAAAAATGCTCCCTGCTAACCTGGAAATAAAGAAATCTTCCCATACTCATCTGTGCCATGTCCAAACATCCCCTGGCTCAAGTGTGAATGGGACAGAAAACACTTCATGTCTCCAGAGCCTTTTTCAACTTCTGGGATCAGAGAGGATTGAGGGAATAGGAGATTGCATACCCAAAGTAGGAATAATTGCTTTCAGGCAAAAGAAGTTTACTGTCATAGCCAAAATCCACTTTGACTCAAGTAGCAGCAAGCTGTCTATGTATATAGAAAAAAAATTCATGGAAATATGTCTAAAGTCCTGTGTATTTTACTTAACTAATAATAATTAAAAAAAACCCTTTTCACTGCATTTTTATTTCTGGAATTATATCTTTCCCGTTCTAGATAGATGGCTTTAAACCATCCTTCTGTGTTGTTTCACCTCATACCTTAACACTTGCATACAAGGAAATGTAATTTTCAGATTACTGCTTCTGCCACACACATTAGAATTGCTTCCCAAGGGAATGAAATCCTAATTTTTAACAGCCAATCCAATTATTTGCATTTTAAATATCATCTTGATTAATCACTGACAAGCTGCTCAGTAAGAGACACCAGTCAAGTGAATATATTTTAAAAGTACTATATAATCAAGCCATTTAACCAAGCATTTTATATGTCTCAGGACAAAACAAACCTCTGTCAATAAAATTACAAGGCATATCACAATCTACAACAGATGCTTTATTGAATTCTTTAAATATATTACTCCATTAGCATCAGTTCATGTCAGTGTGGCATGTCAGGTGAAGGCTTCTTAAATGAACACCAGATAAAGGATGGACCTGTTGCAGCAATAGATTTACTGTTATGGATTTAAGAGGTCTCTGCTGTATTCACATTACTTTATTACCATTTAGCACATTCTAATTAAAAATAAAAAGACTTCTTCCCTTCGCCTCCTTCCCGTGTGCATTGAGAAGTGATTTAATTCTACAGAGAAAGAGCAAACGACAGATCAAAAGAAAATGTTAGACTATAAATTACCTGCTTCTCTGGACATATGGACTATTCATTAAGTATGAGGTTGAATGTTAGTTAAATTGCTTGGCTGTCAGATATGCTAATTCAACCAAGCCATTTTCTACATCATGTAAAACATTCTCAGGCTGTGATTTAGGGAATTGTTTCTCAACTTGAAGTTCTGGTTCCCAGAGACTCTCCAGCCACATCTTTGCTGGTGTGACAAGGACTGGCACTGGTCACGAGGACAGGCAGGTGTCTGCTCCACCACTACCACCCAAACCCTTAATTAACTTAATTAATTTTCACTGTATTAACATTGGATCACATCCTGAGAAGGTAAGAAATTTAACCCCCAAAAAATTGCTAGGAATAGAAATTCCTAGCAGCAGCACAGATTTGTCCTTCTTTTGGAAAAGCTCAAGTTTGCCTTTATGGAAATGAAATGCTGGGCTCCCCATATTTCAAAGTGTCCATGTCTTTAAAGACAGCCTGTGAACAGCAGGACAAGGCAGGCAAATTGCACTCAAAACAGAAATGGAGTTGCAGAAAAAAACGACTTTGTTGACAGCCTAAAAGTATGTTAATGGGAGAGTGGGTAGCTCATGCCTTTCGGTACACTTGGAGGGAGTTGTGCAAAGTACCTACATTAACACTACATTTTATTATTTAATTAAAACCTCCCACAGACTTTTTTGTATTTATGCAAAATTTTGAGAGTGGAAAAAATTGTTGTTATTATGAATGAAAGTCCTGAATCCTCATTGTTGGATTTTTATTTTAAATGTTGATGGTTCTTAACATTCATAAAAATAATAATGGGAAAAATTTCACTGGATAGATCCTGGAAAAACCCTGCCAGAACCAGCTTAGCTTTAACAGAGCTGAGTGAATGCAATTTAGCATTCTCCAGCCACCCTTTACTCTTCCCAGGCTTCCTTTCATCAGAGACTTGCCAAAGTGTTTTGAATTGCTTGGTTATTTCTGACTTAGATAAACACCCTGTAGGAAATTAGATTAATACCAGTTCACAATGGGAAACCCTTATGACCCTGTTTCATTATTACCAGTCCTATCATCATTCACATCATGAATAAAGATGTGGGGCATTGCTCCTGGAAATACATTATGCTGCTAAAAGGCTGCATTTTTTAAATTTACCTTTGCCTTGCTGGAGAGGAAGAGGAGGTGTCAAGGCAGGTTGTCTGGAAGAGTTTCACATTTGCCAAAGTGAGCTGATACAGTGAACCCCCAAAAAACTAAGAAACAGCAGATACTGCCTTAGACTAGGGATTTGTTTTCTTTAGGATCATTTATAGCTTACCTAGTCTCAGGTTAAAAATTTTTCCCTGCCATTGGATAGAGACAGATTAGGAAAGCTGAAGTTTAATCACAGGCTGGCATTGCACTCCAATATGGCTTTTGCTGGATGAGTTTCCAACTCGAAGAGCGACATGGTTAAAATTTATTTGGGGCATTTTCCTACACAGTAAATTTGCCAAAAGGAAATTCAGTTCTCTGAGAGGAGAGAAATCTTCTGTGTATGTCAAACTAGTTCAGTCATTTGGGCTATAATGAAGAATATGTTATCCAGCTGTAACTGGATATTCACATCAGGGAGAAGATTTCAACTTCTTAGCAGGAATTTGGTTATAGAAATCAGGGTTCTCACTGTCATTTCTCTGAAAAAGTAGTGCTGATTAATTCTGTTGTGGCAGGAGTCACCAAGCAATTGTGTTAACAACAGCCTTGAAGTTATTTTATTCAGAGAGAAATAAAATAACTTTGGAGAGAAGGCAAATCAGAATTTTTGTTTGGAAAAACACAATATTGTTCTCTGTTCTCCTAAAGAGTGGCCCTTTGAGAGAAGTTGTCAGATAGTGGAGAACTTATCTTTGCATTTTATTCTTAATCTTTCAAGGAAGTCTCCAGGACAGAGCAGATTTCTGGGAACTGAACTGTGGTTCATGGGCTAAAGTTTTTCAGAAGACTGGGTTATGGTATGCCTGAATGCCCCCTTTTCCTCTGATGAGATTGGTGTGGATATGTACAAAGTAAGTCAAACTCAGACTGTAGTCAGGCTCTGCTTCACTGATTTCTCCTCCCTGAGCAATTCTCTAAGGGCAATGCTAGCACTCAATTGTATATATCTTATTAGAATGACACTGAAAGTCTGGCCAGTTGGTGAGAGCATAAATCTGAACTAAAATGACCACTTCTGAAGATTTTTGGTTGCTGACACTGATTGCAATATCTTTGTAATCATACCCCAAAAATGCAATTGTGCATGAGTTTGTAGGGTTTTATTTGTACATAATTTATGTCTTGTCTCATTGGCAGTGGGTACAGAAGGTTTGCAGTGGTTGGAAAAATGAGGGGAGGAGATGGCAGTTCCTTCTTCAGTACTCAGAGTTTCTAAACTTAAAATTCAAGCTAGATTTCCATAAACATGAAATATGAGGGTGAGAAGTGATTTAAAGTTATGAATGGGGAATAAAATTCTCCTGCTCTAAATTTCTCTTACCATTTCCAAATGGTAGAATGGTAGCTAATGATGGAATGGTTTGTGAATTTACTTTGTGACTAAACTACAGATTGAAAGTTCTGAGCTTTCAGAACATCAGAGTTAGATGACACACAGTACTATGTAATTGTCAATTATCACAATCTATCCATACAGAAAAAGTCATTAAACAGCAGTGAAACTGCAGATGATTTGAAAGGTTTCTAAATGTTTCTAAATTTAGCTCAATTAAAATAGCAGACCAGTGTGAAAAATAGTCCTTAAGAAGTCTGAGGGGAGAAAAAAATTATTCTAGTGATCAAGTAGTCTGTGCTTGGTATAAACAAAGCTCTAAAGATTCAGAAACAAGATACTGTAATTGAAGTCCATTAAAATCAATAGAGGAATAAAAAGCAGATGGAAATAGCACAGGAAGGAAAAACATGCCAGGGGAGTTTCAGGGTACTGATTATACCAAGGGAGTTTCAAAATATTGAGTGCTCACCTGCAATTTCCACTGAATTAATGAAAGCTACTGATGATCAATAACTGAGGAAGCCTTGGAAATCTGTCTGCAGGTAAATTTTGACATGAAGCTCTAAGGGTGTTATTCTGCTGACCTCTCTCAGCCTGGGATTCCACCCCTGTCCCTCTGTTTTTTCCTTTTTACCAGGTGTGGACTGTAAATAAGTCATAATGCTGAATCACACCCTTTCTGCAGTGCAACACTCTCTGATCTGCTGCTGCATTTGCTTCATCTGAAAGGGCAAAGAAAAGTATTTATGTCTGTCCTTAGGCTTGCCACGAATTACCCTGTCAGCACCCAGTATCTCTAAAAATATATCTGCCATTCAGAGAATTCTTGTTCCCACCCTGTCCTCTTCTCCCTCATGAGGAGCCTCACCAGGTACAGGGGACTATACACCAGCAATGACAATTTTCATGTTCTGAGCTCATGAGCCCGGCTTCAACAACAAAAGATTTTACTTCTATTTATGCTTTCCATCTGCTTTTTTCATCTTCAGCTGTCGTTTTCACGATTTTCTTCCTGTCTATGAAGAATGTAATTTTTCCCATTCAGGGAAAACAAAATTTTAAAGAATGTGATTGTCATTTTTCCTCCTTCAGGGAAATACAGTTTTAAAAAATGTGATTCTAAGTGTTGATGCTTTAGAAAAACATAAAGTAGCATGAGATTTATAAGATATATTTAAATGAGATTTAGTTGGTTTACCTTAGAGGAAATTTTCCCTTATTTTCCTGACTCTTCTCGCTATTAAAATAAACACAAAAGCAAGGAAAAACCTACAGCATCCCCATATAGTCACCATTTGAATTTACTGTGCTTGGGTACCCAGCAGACCCATTAGTGAGTATCATTACATACAGGGAGTGCTTATTTCAGGAAGAGCATCATATTTGATTATAAACTGTGGAACACGTATAATTTTAGTGTGCTATATTGGCCAGATTAATTGGCCCTTCCTCTTACATTGTAAGTGGTCTCATTTATTTCAGGACAGCACAAAATTAAGGCAAGGAACAAATAAAAGCGACAATGGGTCAATTTAATAGTCAGGAGGTTGCACAGCCTGCACCACTTTTTCTGCTTGCACTCAAGACAGGCTGCTGTGATAATTTTAACTCTGCCTGGTTAATGATGATGTGAAATGCTGGCCAAATATTGTACACCTTGCTCATGCCAGCAATCCCACTGAACCCTGGTGTTTATAGCAGTTTCTGTACTCCATCACCCGGATGCCATGAAATGAAGTAGGATAGACCATTAATTTCTTTTAGTGCAGGGCTGGCAAACTGAAGACTGCACCAATTGATGTGCTGAACAGGGGGGCTGGGAGGTTGGAAATGTACCTGAGGCTGAATCTTTGCACACAGCTCAAGTGAAAATAATAATTAATCAATAAACAGCAAAATGTATTTTTCAGAGGAATTTTCTTCCCAATGAGAAATCAGCTGCTAAAATGGCTCCCATAGGAAAGTCTTCCCATTTCAAGGGACATATTTGTGTAAACTGGCTGATAAACAAAAGAAACAAGATTATGTTGCAGTCTTAAAAGAAATTTTAGGCCCATCAAGCAAAGGGATGATGTGTTACTGTGCCCATAAGTGCATTCTTGCCTCAGAATTTCCTTTGCCTTCATTTGGTGGGCTAATTAATTCCCATTTATGTTTAAGTAAATGATTCTTCACAGCATTCACTGACTTAGTCCTTATTGAATAAACATAAACAAAATTTATGGATAACTCTAAGCCCAAGTCCTTGAACTGCTGAGAGGACTGTCTTGAGAATTCAGCCTTCAATTTCTAACTTCTTAAAAAGTCCACAGTAAGTAATGATGCTCAGTATATCAGCCTGATACTGCCTCTGCACATTAGCATTGGTTGGATGGTGTCCATAACTCTTGAAATGCTGAAGCCCACAGTAAAAACAAGCACCATCACAAGGCTTTTCTCCCTCAATAAAAACATTTCTTTGCATGGAGAACTATAAGCCTATATCAAAACAACTTGTCTAACTAAATAGCCATTTGCTCAATGAATTTTGGGGAGCAGAAAGGTATAAGTTTCAGTGGGCTAAGCTGCTTGTCTGGCTTTATTTCCTCTGCCATCTTAAAGATCATAAGCTCAAAGGTGGGTGACATTGGATAAATTCATGTGGGGACTTGTACCTCTGTATGATTTTTCTCAGCCTGGAGAAGAGAAGGCTCTGGGGAGACCACATTGAGGCCTTTCAGTACTTAGAGAAGGCCCATAAAAAAGGACAAGGACTTTTTACGTGGGCAGATGGGGACAGGACAAGAGGGAATAATTTTAATCCAAAAGGCAAGAGACTTAGATTAGGTATAAGGAAGAAATTTGTGGCTGTGAACGTGGTGAGGCACAGGTTGACCACAGAAGCTGTGGATGCTCCGTCCCTGGAAGTGTCCAAGGCCAGGTTGGACAGGATTTGGAGCAACCTGGCAGGGTGAAAGGTGTCCCTGTCTCTGGCAGGGGTGGAAGAGCTTTAAGGTTCCATCCCAACCCAAAACATTCTCCAATTCTCTGCCTATGGAACAAAGCAATCTGGCATTTCAGAAATATCAACAGGAGTGAAGTTTACTAACATCTCTCTAAATGATCCCTTTTAGATCTTCAGGCAAAGGCATAACATTTAATATTTATTAAATAAAATGATGAATATTTATTTTTACATTGGTGCTATCTACTAATTCCATATTGCCTTTGGTTAAATTTGGGCAAGAAAAGTGAGTGTGGACCTGACCCATGGGCACTCTGCCAGTGTAAGAAATCTGCTTAAGAAACAAAAGTGGGCAGGTATTTAAAAGAAAAAAGCGGACAAACAAAACCACATTTTCACTTAGAAAAGGAATTTTATAGAAGAAATGGAAAGCAGGCAGGGTAGGAGCATTTGTTCTTAACAGATAGGCAGCACTTTTAGACAATATCCAGACTACAAGGGCAGTAAAATTAAAACAAAAATGGAGAAACTCAATGAAAAGAACAAAAGATTCCAAGAGCACTGGAGTCCATGTTTTACATAATGAAGAATTCAAAGGAAAAGGAGAAAAATAATGAATTTTAAATACTGTTTTCTGTAGTACCTGTCTCTAAGTCTCTAATCAAAATCAGAAGTCTTTGTACATGGCACAGCAATTATAGTTATCAAATACAGTGTGCAAGTTTATTTCTTTGGACTTTTTCTTGTTTCTTCTCTTTTCTTTTGTTCTTTCTTTATTACGCAGTTATTTCTTTTTCTCCCTTTTTTCTCCCTCACATATGCACTCTATCCCTTTTTCATAATTTTTCAGTGCTTTTTCTTATTTTCATTAAGTTATTGCTAGAAAAACCTTAAGATGACGTAGTGAAAACACATGTGAAAGCCACACTTTTTGATTCCTGTAATACAAAATTTCTACAAGGGTGTTCGAGCTTTGACTGTGAATAATTATATTTAGGTCCCAAGATTGTAACATGATCCCAATGGAACAATATTTCTTGTCACCTGTTGAACTTTATTTTGTAAACACAAGGATGTCTCCCACGGGGATTAGATACCAAAATCCTTTGGCATCAGAGTTCTGACAAGAAGATAAAATAGGAAATTAGGCAGGTGAAAATCACTTATCTGTAGGTGGGTCCCATTTGCTGAGACTGCAGACTCCAAAACAGAGTTTACATTGGTATCACCCTCAACACCAATGGCATTAGACAGGAAATGTCTGGTATTATAAATTAGCCCATACTCAGCCCCTTACCAGCAATGATCACACCAATAATTTCAACATCAAATACAGAGTATATAACCCTAGAGCAAAAGTCTGAGTAGCTTTAAATCATTTTTCTTTAGAGTGGTTTAGCTTGTTGCTTTCTCTCTCTGTCATTATATATCTCTCTCCTTTTTTTTTAAGGCTTACATAATTTAGCATCATAAACAGTTGGGAATGAAATTGTCTACATTAGAAACAAAAATAATAAAGCAAATAAAGCAAGTAAAGCAGAAATCACTGATTTATTTTATCCCCGGATCTTACCAAAACCATAAAAAGAAAAACAACTTCAGAATCTCTATCTCTGCCCAGTTTGGTTAAGCAAAACACAAGAAAACTGTGGATAGAAGCAGAAAAGCTGCTGTCGAATAATTTACAGTGTAAAGAAACACATGCACATCTCTCCTTTCTCACTTTCCCAACCAATACCAAGCTTTGTGAAATAACACATCCTGCCAGACATATCTGAATTGCACCCCACCCACAGGATTCTCTATAGAAAACAACCTAGAATGCTGCAACATTCATACATAAAATACTTTTTGTTGTCTGCTATTATCAGGGCAGAGGGATGTTTTGATACACACAGACTAGTTCCTCACAACATCACTGATCTCATTAACATAATAAATATCAATAAGGCAATATGAAGCCTCCAAAATTATTGTTGCCCATTGAAAAAGATTTCCATTTCAAGAAAAAACCTTAAAGGCATTTTAAGAGGCTGATACACAGAGCTTTTAAAAGGCACTGCTGAAGGCTGATTGTCCTCTATCGTGTCTGCAGCTTCTAAGTCTTCCAGGCTGTTCATTTTCAGGGAGATTTACATTAGAGAGAAAATTAAAGGGTTTAGATTAAGCATAAAGATTGTTAGATTACAAATAATAAAGCAAACCTGAGTGCCTGAATAAACCAAGTTATTGAGATTTTCAGGCTCACCTACAAGACTGTTTCTCTTATCACTAGTTCTTGCATTTCTGATAATTCAAGTTTTACTGGAAAGAAAATAAATGCGTTCCTTCAAAACAAACTTATTGTAGAATTAGCATAAAACAGAGCTTAAATATTTGTTTTTCATCAGGATGCTTGATATGGTACATTTTAACTAGAAAATCATAACTGTATTTCCTCCACTAGGGAAAGACTTAGGAAAAAAGTAAAATTATATTGCTTTAGTATTTCCTTTGGAGAGCTCCTCTTTTCCACTTCTTTTATGATCTCTGAAGTCCTCAAAAGAGAATCACTTATGGCATAAAAGAGGAAAAAAATAGAAGTAATTTTCTTTCTGTTGACTTTTAGCTTCTGTGGGCTACACTGTAAGCAGGAGTTGCCTCTTTTTCACCCAAGAATCATTTTCACTCAGTTATCAATACTGACAATTTTACCTGTTTAGGAAAGACAAGATTGGTTTTGACAGGTCCTGGTGAAGGATGCACCCAATTGTGTGCAGCTCTCAGGCTCTCCGCTCTGACTCCTGTCCCAGAACATTAAATCTCTCTTTTCCAGCAGGTCGGCTGCCGTCATCTTCTCCTGAGGACATCAATTTCCTCGAGGGCAATAAAGGAACAAATGAGGGTGCTGCCGTTTCAAAAATCATTGTTGGGCACTGGTGGTTCACAGTAACCAGAGGAAAGAAGCCAGTGAGTGATTCCTACAGTTAACCTTCACACACACACAGAGATGGGCCTGGGCCATTCAGAGAAAATGCCACAGAGAGCAGAGCTGCGAAGCCTTATCAGAAAGACAAATTCTCCTGATGGAAAACGATCTTTCACCATCAGGTCCTTGGTTCAAACCCATTCCAAAGCTGTGAGATTAAGCAAGGTTAAAGGATTGAAGTTACTGGGAGCCCAAGGCTCCAAGAGTTTCCTTGTCCTCTCTGTGTACCTAAAAGGAAAATACAAATACGCAGCAATATTGGCTAAAAATTTCAGTGAGACATGAATGCCCTTTGAAAACTACAGAAAAATAGAGCTCATATATTTCATGTATGCTCCTGCTTCTAATGGTAAATGTGGGAAATCCAGGCACAGAAAATTCTCAAAACCTTGTGCATGCAGGCCCAAGCACAGAAATGAATACAGGGTTTGACCTGAGACCTTGGAAAAGGCTTCCAGATTTAGAGACCATAAGCAAGAATGTGGGTTTGTAGCATGGGCAGAGACATATTAAGCTAGGTAGTGAAAAGTTTTAAAGGTTTATTGTGTAGATATAGGCCTAGTTACAGAAGTAGTAAAAAGTTTTAAGGTGCAGCAAGTAGGTTTGTGTGTTATTATATGATTGGTTAAGAAAGTTGGCATGGCAGTAAGATATGTGATACAATTTAATTAAGGAATTGGTGTGAAAGTACAAACATTGTTTGTGGCAGTAGTTTATTGGCTAATTAACCTTTAAAAGACCTTGTAACTTGTGATCTTGTGACCACTGACCATGAACTTCTGGCTTGTGCATTGAAGACATTCTCACTCCTTCATGAGACCGTAGAAGAAAATAAATATCAATAAATTATGCTTTAAAGCATCTCTCAGTGGTTCCAGCTCTCTCAAAATCCCCATAGTAAACATGGCCACATTGTCCCAGAAATTAAAGGAGTTAAAAGTTGAGTGGGAAAATGAACACTGCTCAGAATAACAACAAAATGTAGAAAGTGGTGATAATGATAAATAAAAGAAGATTTGTGATATCAATGCATGTTTCTGAAGCTAATCCTAGAAGTAAATAGATAACTAAATGTATTCAAATCAAATAAAACTTGGTGATAGGAGCACAATATATACTGAAATGTCAGCCCCCAGAACATCAATTGCACCTCACACTTCAGTGCACACTCACCAAAACTTTTAACCCCCACTTGCACTTAAGCTGGAGTACAGACGATTAACAGAGACTTTCTATCACAAATGCTAGCCTAAGAAATATCAGCACCTTCCAGATATGCCACTGACCATAAAGATGAAAAGCGCCTGCACAAGTACCCTCTTAAAATGTTTTATTTGCAGGAAATCCTAAGGAATTTAAATATGGGCTCTTTCTCATCTATTCAGTCAAAGTTTACATTATCTGAAACTTTCAAAATACCCTTCCTTGTGGACAATAATATCTCTTTTCAAGAGACTGGAATTGCTACATTTTCTATACGGCTATGATTGACTTTTTAGTGAAATTGTTACTGGAGCACCTTTATTATCTCAGAGAAATTCTCAGTCTGTCCTTGACTCACATAACCTGGATAATGTCTGTGAACTACCTCAGTGTGGGCAGTGCAGGTCGTGGCACACATCTTAGGAAAAGGGGTAAGGTCCCTGATTATAGTTAAATATCTGCACCTACATGACTGAGAAAAAAGGATTGTACTGACCTCTGTTTCAGTGCTTTTGGAAATTCTGCCTTTCGTGGTATTTATTGTTGCTGCCACTTAACTGTTTGGGAGAGGAATGAGAAAAAATAAACTTCACAAGTCAGATATTAGTAAATTGAGTAATGCACTTCTAAAAGACTTACAGTTGACAGAAAACGAAGCTGATATAGGAACCTGCACATAACAATACTTCTTCTGCTCTTTTCTCTTCCTAAAGTGAAATAATATGTACCCCCCACATGCAACAATCAATTTCGCAATTCACCACGTTGAAAAATATTTAATTTAGAACTCTTTTTTTTTTCCTCCTACTAGCATGAGGTTTTGCTGTTGAATCCCGAGTTTTGATGCATGGCTTATTGGATAGATGGCAAAACCCAGCATGGCAATTAGCATAGACAAGTATGAGGGAGCAGAATCAAGCTTTTTTTGGTAACACAGTGAGTGCTATGCCCCAATGGATCCATTTTCTCATTTGCTTGCAGAAACAACTGCACCATTTCCTCATGCTGAGTCTCAGTTAGAATTCAGGAGCAAATGTGGAGAAGTCATTGACAAGTTTTATCCAGTACAGAAAGTTAAGTTAATTTGCTAGGAGATTGTTTTTCTGTGCAACAGCACCACGATATCTGACATGAGGAGCTTTCTTCTGAGACCTAAATTGCTTTCACCAATTCTTACACCACCATTTGCTCCACTCTCTTTAATGGTTCAGTTACCAAATGAGATAGAGGGAAATACTCTCATATCTCTAAAATTCCAGGAATAATTAACCTCTCAAATAAACTTTTGTTCTACTTTTGGAGGAATCATTAAGCAATAATGGAAACAATAGACTTTTTAATTAAACTTCACTGGAGAGGCAATTCTGGTATTTGCTGAGCTTGTCAGATGCTTTGATAGCATTTTCCACTTTTGCTGGCATTTTGCTACTTTTTCTCCCTGACCCTCCCTGAACTCTAGCTTTATTTTGGGAATCTTGATGTTGACAAAGATGTTCCCAGCAAACTGAGTTTTCATCTTGCTTGCAGACACTTTCTGGCTGCCAGTGTCACCTTGTGCACTCCAGGTATGTGGTGCAGGCTGCCTCTCTGAGCTCACAGTCGTGGGACAGGTTTCAGAGAAGGAAATATTCATCCTTTAGACTTGGTCATTGGCTCTCTGCTAGTATTTTCTCATAAACCATCTGAAGTCCTGACTTCTCCAGGAGCAAGCCAGATTTCTGAAGGTGTTTCCACTCTGTTTAAAAGGGATTGTCCCTGATAGTTTAACCACCATTACTGACCACCCCAATCTCTGCACTACAAAACTGTGCTCTGAGGAAATCAACCCGTGAAGGATCTGCTGGGGAAAGGACAAGGAGAAGAAACAACAATATCTGCAGCTCTAGATTTTATCTCCTTTTGGGCAGTCTGTACAAGAGCAGAGAAAAAGCACAGAATCAGAAGTGGGTGAAAGAGGCAGAGGAGTAAATTAAGATGTCAGAAGCAGCGGAGCGTGATGAGTTTGGGAAGTCTGTGTCAGACTTGAAATGTGTGAGAGAAAGTTGCCAGACAAGGACACACACACACAAGAGTGGTCAGAGATGGGACTATATTTAGATGTTAGTGAGGGTGGTTAGACATTAATGAGTTTTCAATTCTCACAGTAAAATGGGTGTCAGGAGCTGAAAGGAGAGCAGCTTGTCCATATTCCCCATAGGCAAAATAAAGAGAGCTCACCTTCCACAGTGCCTTTGGGTGCAACAGAAAGAAAATCTGCTGCCAAACCCTGTCTGCAAACACAAAATGAAGATACCAATACAAGTCTCTGTTAGTGACACAGCTCTCCTAAAAATGCTGCTGAGGGCTTTTTGAAGTGCTGGGTAGACAAGAGGTAAAGGCAGAAGGAAAGGAGACAGCTCAGACACAGTGCAACAATTAGACCCTTCTCACCCAGCCAGGTAACAGAGCGTAAGAAAAAGCCTTATAAACTCCTTGTGGGGAAGTGGGAACCTGGGTTAGACAGGTGTATTGAGGTACTATAGAAAAGGATCTCAGGAAAGTACTAACAATTGTACTAGGAGATTATTGTGAAAAAGGAGTTATAAGTAATCAATAATTGTCTGGACGTCAAGAAAGCCTTGGCTGTGCAAAATCATCCAAAGGAAAAAAACTATTTACTTTATTATAAAAACTAGTCCTTTAAGATCAATGTCTTTTTTTGATCTCATAATATCTTTCTGCAATTAACCAAAATTTCAGTTACAATTTGTCCTTTGCAGCTATGGTAAAAATCAAAAATAAACTTTTTTTTTTATCCTCTTCTACCACCTGTTTAAAGAAGTGCATTAAGTTCTCATATAATAAACACAAAATATATAAATAAGATATTTGACTTGTTTAAATTTCACTAAAGAGAAAATAATTTTTACTTGAATATTACAGTTTTCAAACACCAGGATTAATTTCTGACCAGGTGATTTTAATGGGAGTGACACTGGATTATTGCCAGAAAATGCATGAAAAATATCCCCTTAAGTGTCTTCATTATAATTATGAAAACAGTGCAGTTCAGCTAAATCCTAAAAACTTATCCCTAAGTAATCTTGCCACAACTTTTCATTATGGCGCATTAGTTTAAAGCACACATTGAACTCAGGCCAAATCAATACTTGATTTAAAGAGGAAGAATGGAAAGTTTTGCAGAAGTCTGGAGGTGTCAGTGTCTGTACATCTCTTTTTATCCAATAAACATGCATCGCAGTAACATTTTCTGTCTGAGAAAACATTTGGTTGGCAGGTTCTAAACACACAGATCCCAAACACAGAATGCCTTATATAAAGTGTGGAAATCCAGCTGGGACCCGCAGCTGCAGGAGGGACATTTGAATAACAGAATAAATAGGGGGCCATTTCCTGACTGACCGGCTCATTTCTCAACTCCTGTAATTTGAGAAGTGCCGAGTGTTCCCTTCCAAATCTTCCATCACCCAGAGCACACCTAGCAGAGTCTGATCTAATCCTACCAGGAGTTAATTTCCTTTGTGTTCAGCAAAATGTTCAAGACTCCCTATTTAATCTTTTGTCTATGAGCTTTTAGAAGAGGTTCAGAGGGTATAGCACTTTTTGCATTATGTGATTTTACCGTTTATTCTGATCTATGTGAAATCTTAGTCAAATATTTTACTTAATTTTAAAATCCTATTTTTATGCCTTTTCCAGTAACATTAACAAATACTGTGCTAATGCATAAATAAATATTAACATTAAATATATGTTGAATACCTGAATGATTTCTAGTCTGAACTATACCTTCAGCTGTTGCTGTTTAACAGTCATCAATCCCTGGGATTTGGAGGGGAGTTCAATTTTTCTTCCTTCCTAATTTCTCCCTTACACATTTTCAGATTTCAGACTTTGTGGCCTTTTGGGGGAATATTCTCCTTTCTGGACACACACAATACAGTGCTGTGGCCATGGAAACTGGAGTCCAAAACAAGAAGTAAAAGCAGAACAGAAGGTTTTGCCTCCTCCAAGACCCAGCACTAAGTCCCAACTCATCTTCTGCACTTCCCTTCTCTTCCAGATAATTGTTTGCTTCCAACTATTTGTTTTTCTCTTGAAATGTTTTAGTTCTCATCTTAGTTTTCAACTATTTTTAAAGTTATAAAGATTGATTACATTCTCTCCCTTTCTTTTTAGCTGCCATTTGTCACTGTTGTGAAAAACATCAGCATGAAGGCTACTTCTATTAAATGGGAAACACTATAATTCCCATGCAATTTGTCCTTGTACAAGGAACAAAAAAAAGGTAAAAAAACAAAAAAAGAAATAGCATTTCCTCCATGCCTAGATTTGATTTCCCCACATAAATCCACACCTTCACACATCCCACCCACACATCATTTCATACATGCTGCCAAGGTAGTGAAATGCCACAGACTACAAGCAAAGATTTTAGAAGGAATTGCATTTATCTTGTGAATGGCACCCTCTGATTAGCTTCCTTATAATCAATCACACTGATATCTCATTCACAAAAGCCAAATTATGCCTCTGTAAGAGCAATTAGATGGAGACCTTAAAAAAATAGATTAAAAGGTTTGAATACTTGGAGAGAGTAATTTAAAAATATTTAAAGGAAATTACTTTTTAATTTTATGTATTCATCTATTTGTAAGTTAATGAAATTAATGAGGCAAGAAATGAAATGGAAATTCCACAACTTGCATTTCTATAGTTAGTTTGTTTGCCACGAGCAAGCACAGAAAACCATATTTACAACCATTCTGGAGCTAAAAATAATGAATAGTCTAATTGCAAGAGTAATTCTATTACATATTTTGCCCCTTTTCTCTCATATAATCTACAAATATCCTAAATATCTCCTTGAAGGAGTCTCTGTTGGCCTGCATGAGGCTGAAACTCTACTGTAAATGTGTATAAAGTGACCCTGGAAAAATCAAGCATTTCTATTAAGATTGTTTTTTTTCCCTTCTGCAAACAATATCTGCTCATCTTTCCATGTCAACCTAACTTTGAAATGAATCATTTGTGCAGCTGAAAGCTGTGGCCTGAGAACTGTGAAAAAAGCAGTTTTCAGAAGATATGTGTGTACTGGAAATGTTTTCTTCTTGCTACAGATGGGGAGAGATTTGCTCGTTTCTTTCATCTTAGCTTGGAAAAATCAACACAATCAAAATAAATATTGGAAATGGGCTGAAACTCAGCCTGCAGCTGCCTTGCAATCACTGAACATCCAGAAGCTTTGATCAAGCACCCAAGGTAAGGAAGAATTGCAATGATTGATTAGCCTAGGTGCTCTAACAAGGTGGCTGGGCAGCATCTCCTCCTGCTGACATTTTCTATAGTTCATTCTTGGTGGGCTGCCATCCTGAATTCTTTTGCTTATTAAAAAAAATCATTTTTCATCATCTCAATGCAGGGACACACTAATATACACAGGGAATTAAGTTTTAGGGTCTTGGGTTGGGTTGTGTTGGTGGTTTATAGGTGGCTTTAGGTTTATAGGTGGTTTTGCTGTAGGCAGGATCACACCTCTGGGTTAGGATGGGCTATGGGAGGAGATGGGAGGCTCCTAAAAGACAGTGGCTGACACTTTTTTGTTGTTTAGTCTCCCAAAAATCTGCACCCATTGTCGGTGGGTGCAGATTCAGAGCAAGAGAACAAAAACTGACAATGTTGAAATGAGGCAGGAACAGGAACAGCTCTTGAAAATGTTCCTCAGAAATGTTAGGAAGGTCATTAAATAAAGGAGGTACTGATATTTGATAAAGTTCTGAACCTCAGGATCTGACATTACTGCTTATGAAATTGGTGGCAGCCACTTGATTGAATTCTAAGCGCCTTTTGAGAATATCCTTAGAAGGATCAAAAAGAGGAATAAGCAAAGCATCAAAATCTGAATGATTACATCTAAAGTAAAAAGGAGTCAGTGCTAAAATTCTAAGAAAGTGACATCAAGTAGCCTTTAGGTCTTATGAGGAACAAAATGATAACTTTTGAGAAAAGGAAGAAAAAGTACATCATCAGGGCAGATGTCCTAAGCTAATATAACACCAACAGAACATATTTTACTTTTAGTGGAAGCCATGAAGCACTTCATTAAAAAGATCAAGTTGGCAAGAAGCCTTTTTATTAGTTATATCTAATTACAAGCAATTGCTGTAGTATTAAACAGGTAATATAGCAAAAGTGTCATTTATTGTTATGAGATTCTGTGTGGTTTAAAGCTCTGTTTAATAATACCAACAACAGTGATAATAACATTAATGTACAAAAGCATTAGCAGGAAGCTTATGAGGTCATTGTCCCACTTGTCCTGCTCAGAAGGAATCCTCCTGGCAATTTTGGATATCTAAGAAAGAGATAGAAAAAGAAAGTCTCTCAGTTGCACCATTTGGGTCTCAGCCCATCAAATATGAATGTTTTCCAGCTTGTCTGAATCTCTTGTTCTTGATTCCTCATCCTTGGAGACCAGAATGCAGCATGGCTCCATCCCTAGGATCCAAGCATGGGAACTTTTCTGACATTACTATCTTCTTTAAAGAGGATGGTTTAAACCAGGTGGGTTTTTTTAAATTAAATAACTCCTCTAAAATGAATGGCTGGACACACAACATTTCAAAAGCAGCAGACATTTGGCTTTAGACCCTCATTAGTTGCTCTTTGGCTGGGGTAAAAAAGGCATTGATCTGGATTTGATAGGAAAATCCTGTAGGTATTTATTCTCCTCACATTCCCCACTACCTTCACACATAGACCCTGACCCTACACTCCTTTCTGTACCTCAAAATCTCACCTGACCTATGAGTTTCCTTCTTCTTTCACTCACGCCCCACTGCAATGTTGATCAGAATGGTGACTGTGCATTCAGGTCCACGGGCCTGAATGGTCATCAAGCTTTAACAACTTCCCACCATTTCTACCTAAATTATGCTAATGGAAAACTGCACAGAACTGGGATATATCAAAGCATCAAATTAAGGAACAATTTTAGACTTCCACCCCAAAATTCATAAATTCAGCATAAACAGATTCCTGGAGCCATCCCTGTTAAGTCAACTGTGAATATCTGTGGGTAAGTAAAATTGCTTATGTAAGTAAAATAAACAAATAAAGTAGCAGATGACATCATGTCTTTAGTAACACAAAAATAAATCTTCAAAGTAGAAATGGGATTCAGTACATATTTGTGTGAAGACAGAATCTCACCCGAGATGTTAAAAAACAAAAAACGTTTAAGTACATTGACAATGTCCAGCAGTGAAGTAGTTCATCCCCCTGTTTACAGCAGCCCACTGACCAGACTGAAAATCTCAGGCCTTGAAAATCTCAGGCAAGACACTTGACTTGGAGAGGGTTTGGACCAAATTGACACAGCTGCACGTTATGAAAAAATTCTACTGAAAGAAATCTCTTATTGCATATTTGATTTTAGATTTGAAGGAGAAACCCTTTTAAACTTTAAATCTAGACAAATTTTTACTTTCTTGATGATCTTTATATTATTTTTTACAGAGAGATTTTGACTTCACAGCCTGTAAACCAACATGATATCCTGATACTCTGACTAACACAAGTTGTTTATACATAGAGTCATGCTATCTTCTTTGATGCTTTCTCATTGAAACTGGCATCATTGATATTAAATATATTGACATCTACATGATTTTAGGCGTGTCACTGCATCCTTAGGTATTCATTATTTTTGTGTTTCTCATTGCTATATTGTGTTTTTCTTGGCAGCAGCTTTCTCCCCTCTGCTCTCATCACTGTCTGATACAATTAATCAGCAGGAAGTGCTGGTCTCTACAGTCACTGACTCATAAATATTATAAACACTCCTTCATTGCACCCTGAGAAAATAAAAATGATGACATCAAAATGTATTTCTATGAGTCATGCAGTTACTTCTACAGAACCAAAAATACTTTTTTTTTTTCATGGAGAAACAAATAAATGGACCTTTTTGGCAGAGTTTGACTTCCAGAGAAAGAATTCACTGTATCTCTGTAATTCTGCTTGTTCTTCATTTGCTTCATGGATGATTATATGCAGATTATGGATATTGTAATGACTGAATCTTTATTTCAATGACAGTTTGAGAGTGAACTATCTGAATCTGCTCAACAGAAAATAAATTCACAGTAAATAACAAACTACCTTTGTCTTACACAGCAAGCTAAATAATGATTCAAACTTCCTTGAGAAGAAGTATGGAATGTTCTCAAAATGTTAATTTACAAAACAGGATGCTCACATTTGTTTCCTACATTTCAGGCTGATCTGCAAGTGGAATCATTTCTCAACCAAAGCAGGAAAGTGAAATAATAAATTTTTCAGAAATACTTACAGTAAACCTAAGCATAAAAATATTTACTTTTCACTTTGAAAATAATTAATAATAGTGATATAAACCCATGCCAGTTCCTGCTTTCATGTTTTCCAATATATTGGCAACTTTTGCAGTGTGATCTTAGCTCAACTGAAGTCCAGAGTAGAAAATAAAATCCCTCAGCGGATAAACACAAGCACACTGTGGAAAAAGAGGTACTCTGAAAATTAAGACCTTGAAAACACAACACACTTTTTCTTTTGTCCTGCCTTAGCATTTTTACCTCTGTGAGCCCTCAGAAACCTTCAGTTTCTTTTTCATGGAATTATGAACACCTTTCTCTCTCTCTTTTTTTAATCATCTACCAAAGCAGAAGACAACTCTTCTTATTTGCAAAGCAAAGCTTTAGAGCTATTATTTCTCCTCCAAAACATCATAATCTAGGCAGCAGCAGCAGCAAACTGGTTTTGTGCTCTTCACATTTTGCCCCAAAGTACTGCAATCCTTGAAATAAATGTGGAGCTGGAAAAGTCCTGCATTCACAATCCCCTCAATAAAGCTAAGATTCCTTTAGTGGTCCCTGCCAATAAGACATGGCATTTCTTTTGGTCAGGATTCATATGTGTTGACAAGGGAATGAGCAAAGTCCTAACCCACTTTACACAGGCCATGGAATATTCCCATCAAGGGGCTGCACTGCTAAACTAAGGCTGATTTTAAGAGGTGAAGAATGCTGTATAAGCATGATTCCTTGGAGCAATTATAACCTTCAAAAGGCAACCGTATAACAGGATTTCATCTAGAATAAGAAATAAAAGACCTACATTCTTGGGTCACATATGAGATAAAGCTCAAATTCTGCATTTTTAATTTTTTCTCCCAAGAAATGATTTGAAGAACATCCACTTTATTCAACTGCCAGACCTAAAGGTTTCCAAGCTAATACACTGCTTCCTTTGATCCTACTTTGGCGCAGGCACAACCTGCCTCATTGTAATCTGAATCCTCTCTTTTGTTTTCTGTTTAACATCAGACACTTAAAGAGAAGAATAAAAGTCCCTGTTCCATACAGGTCTCAAAAACCTCTTCTCTGCACCCTTTGGCTTTACCTCTGAAACAGGCAGGTCTCACAAGCATAAGACTCCAGCTATGATTTTCCAGTGATTTCTGGAATTTCCCTGTCCACAGTTCTTGTATTCACAAACCTGCAGTTTGCACTGATGCCTTGGGAAGGCTGACCTGAAACAGAGACTGGACAGAGATAAGAGAATAAAGTAGGGATTTATTGAAAGGCCTTTGAGGATACACCTTGGGTAGGACAGGACCTGACCAGGGCTACTCCCAAGCTGGACTGAGAATGGTCACAAAATGGACAGCCAGTCACAAGATCTTACCTTTTTATAAGTTTTGGTCTATTTGCATATTGGGGTTTAATTGTCCAATTACAGCTTCAGGTTGTGAGGTCCCATCCTTCTTGTTCCTCCCTTCAGC
>JBBMKD010000222.1:5338367-5350947 GCA_037834095.1 Argya squamiceps | reverse complement strand
AGCCACCCTTGTTTGTGCTTTTGGGCCTGAAAGTTGTCCTTGGTCTTCAGCAGGAAAAGGATTTGTTTTGTCTCCCTATTCTGTGAAGAGAGCTGACACAAAATATGAGGCTCAGAAAATACCCCTAGGCAGCACAGAATCTGAAAAACACGAAAGTTAAAACTTCAGCACCCATAAAACACCCTCTGTCCTTAACTTGTGGAAAACATCAAATATATACAAGTATTAAATACTTGTAGTTCTCCATCACATTAAGATGGTTGAGTTGAGGTTGCTGCCATGAACTCAGGCCCTCAGATTATCCACCCTGATTATTCATCCAAGAAATCAAGCTTTGAATCTGAGCTCGCAGTCATTGCTAGGAGAAGCACAGAAGAAGAAGCACATTGCTAGAGAAGCACAGCTAGGATTTGTGGCTGTGCTTCTCTGTTTCAAGGAATCACTACTGCTTTTCTGAGACAAGCTGGGCTTTGCAAAATCACCAGCACTGTCACATCTTCATAAATTTTCATAGATTTCCTCCATATAGTCATTAAATATTGCCCAGGCTCTTGAGCCACCTGTGGCAGAGCCCAGTTGTGCACACAGTCACAGTGCCCGGTCAGGGGTGTTTTTAGAAAACAAATCCCACGACAAACAAGTCCATCCCTGCAAATGACCACTTCAGATGGTACAAGAAGAGTTTTGTGATTATGAATCCTTGGGGCTATCCATCTGTTGCTACAGCAGAATCACAGAATAACAAAACAGTTTGGTATGCAAAGGACCTTAAAAAAAGTCATCTGGTTCCAACCCGCAGCCATGGGCACCTTCCACCAGAGCAGGCTGCTCAATGTGTCATCACACATCTTTCATTGCATCTTGTCAGAAAATCTCCTTTAATTTCAGTTTAGATACGATGGACTCAGCTTTTCCTGACTACTTTGAAAGAAAACTCTACAGTTTTTAATTTGTTTTTGTTTACATTTCACTGCCAGAATTTCAAGGAGGGTGGACACCTCTGCATTACGGAGAAATCCTTGCATAGCTGAGAATTTAACAACCTGACTGTGCAAACCAAACATTTCCTGAGTGGAAAAGCTCTGCACATTCTTGCCTCGCTTGTTCAGAGCAATACAAATGAGTGGGTCAGATGGGAATCTTTATTCTTTCGTTTTTAAATATCTGCTAATGAAGCAATTGTCAGAAGGCTGAGTCATAATGTAAATGTGCTTCTGACCAAAGGTCTGACTACTCCAGCACACTTCAGAGTATCCGGAGGAGTACATCTAATCTGCATCCACTCAGTTATTCATCAGACTCCTGCAATTATCTCAAGAGTCTTGGAAAGAAACAAGCAGACACAGGGAAAATCTTGGAGTAAATTTTGATCTAACTGAACTGAAGCTGCTGCTTCTACTACAATAAGAAAGATTCTTTATGGAAGCCAAAAACAATTACAGCAAAATGTCTTGTGGTTCATCCTGGCATCAGAAAGGTGGTTAACAAGTGTTTATTTTAAGCATAAAGACAATCTTGGAATCACAGAATAATTTTTCTTGGAAGGGACCTTTAAAGGTCACCTAGTCCTGCCCCCTGCAATGAGAAGGGACACCTTCAATCAGGTCAGGCTTCTCAGAGCCCTGTCTTCTGAAAGGATGGGTAAGTCCATCCCTTTTGATGCACAGGGGAGGGAAAAGAGCCACCAAGGGAGAGGGAAGAAAAGGAGGGAACAATGGCATGAATACAAAGAAGAAACAGCACATTTAGTTCAAATCCTTCAATATTATGTAAACTAACAGAAACTAAGCTGCAAATTATATTTGAAATTAATAGAAAGTGAAATCATAATATATGGTGAGAAGACTTAGCATTGCTCACGTAAGAGCAATGACACTGTCCCTTCCCCTTGCAAGCATGGATCATTTATAATTGTTACTCCAATTTAAAGGCTTCTGAACAATTTTCAAGCATCTTCTCTAGATGTGGTTATAAGAAGGTCAGAAGTTTTATAACTTTGTAGGAAAAGAAGGGACAGCTAGCAAACAGAAGGAGGAGAAAGAGATGTTAAACTGGTAAAAAGAGAGAAACTGGGATAGTTGTTATCTTCTCCTGCAAATACTGGAATTATTTGCAGAGGTAAAGACCTTCTCTAAAAGACTTTTTCAGACCAAAGTTATACTTGCAGTTTGTAAATCCTGAAATCAACCTGTTCTTTCCTATAGGTATGCACCTCTTCCTTCCATAATTTCAAAAGATATCACCAAAATATGTAACCAGAGTATTTATTTTCTTAATGTTAATTGTTGTCAAAGTCCATGATCTGATTTGACAGCCAGGGCACATTTATTTGCAGCCTCTCAGCTGGAAAGGAGCTGAAGCAGAAGGAAGGATGTTTCTGGACCAGCCTGCTAGGACACAGTTTTTGGCTTCACAAACAGGCTCTGACTCTGAAGTAGGTATATGCATGTGCTTGCACAGTGTTTCAAATATTTTAAACTTTGGATTGCCACCAACTAGTAGACTTTCTGTGTGCCTGTGCACATTAATTCTTTTCCTCACTCTAAATTTCCTCACCTTCAGGGAAAAAATGGCTTGAGATTATGTTGGGAAAATAAACACTCTTGGCCCTAGGTCTAGGTCAAACATTGACTTGAAGAAACAATACTTGTGTCAGTAAATTATTTCTGGCACAATATCTGTCACCTGTTTCAAAAGAGTTGAAGGCAAACATGCCCATTCTTCAGCTTAAACAAATCTGGCCTCCATGCTGCTGAGCTGGCAAGAGATGTTTATATTCCTTTTCAGCTTTTTTTTTAAATCAAGTTTTAAAAGGTCCTTGTTGCCAGGTTTCTAAACAAGCCATTTCAAGCCAACTCCGGGTTTCTTCTTTGTTTTCTGAGGGGGAATTTGAAGGCTTCACTCTGAGGGAGTCAATAATTTTTCTGTGGTCGTGTCTCCTCTTCTGCTGGAGAGTCAATGTCAGAGAAAGATTAAAAATCTGGGGAGTTGGAAGGGGCTAGCAGTCAAAGTACTCAATGAAAGTATTTGTTTAAACACTAGGAAATCAAAATCTGACATAATGTAAACATTATTGTATAGGAGAATGACAATATTGAATAGATGTATCCACACACCTGCTCTGGAGAGCTCATTTTAAATAGATGGTTCAGGACTCACCAAATGCAGCAACCTCTTCTGTTGATGCTTGTACCAGTTTGAAGCTCAAGTGCAATGTTATTATTAGCTGCTTCTCAGTTTGTTTCTCACTTTACCCGTTTCTGAAGGATTTAAGACCAATCTTGTTATTTTTCGTACTAAATGAGGAAAACCAGATGGACAAGGTGGATCACAGACAGCCTTGAAATTGTGCTTGTTCTCCCAATGAAGGGATGAAATCTTGCAGTTATATCATTTATGAGTGGCTGTTTACTTTTACTGCCTCATAACTAGACCTTGGGATCCATTAATGACTAGAAATCACAGACCCTGTAGCAACTATTTATGCAAACTTTAGTGAGCAAAAAAAAGAGTCATCCATATCTTTCAGGTTATGTTATAGGAGAATAATAATATCAAATAACCCAGAATGTGCTGCAATGTAAAAGTATCAGCTGCAGGTCTGCATACAAAAAAAAAAAAAAAGACACATAAAACTTTATAGTCAATGTCTTTTTAATGTTCTAAATTAACACATAACTGTAAAAAACTACTTTGCCTGTGTTCTGTTAGCCAAGGAGGGCAGAGGTCTAATGTTTCATCTTATAAATTTATTTTAAGAAATAAGAAAACTTGCCTTTGAGAGGTATGTCAATGCAAAAATAATTATTGCATGCAAGCCCCTCAGCATAAAATGAAATTAGACAAGAAATAAGGGAAATGAAACAATACTATTTGAATGATTGAATCAATTTTGGCTGGGGTCATGTTGCATTAAGGGAAGACTTTATAAAGGCAGGGGTATATTTTCCCTTCCTGTCAAGAGGACTGCTGTTCATTTGACTCCTACACCTCAGCAGTACATGTGCCACAGAGGAATGTTATCTTCCACTGCCATTTTAGTAGGAAATGGAAGCTGTTCCCCTTCAGTGCACACCTTGTCACTGTGACCCAGGTATTGTTGAGTTTGGGCTGTTTAGAAAGGTTGTACCAGGAGTGACCTCAGCAAATTCAATTATCAAGGGCAATCAGATCTCCCCCTCTCAATGTTTTGGCAGAAAAAAAGTCTGATTTTTTAAACAAGTCCTCCTCTGAGATCCTTTATCCCTTCCCGTGGCAGTTCCAGTCTGGATTCACCATAGCTGAGGAGGGATAACAGTCAAGATATGCAGCAACACACTTCAGAGTCTCATTCATTAAGACATCTAAATATTTAATTATCTTCTCTAGAAAGAGCCTGCCATTACAGCCCCACAGAGCAGTCTGAATATATCTTCTATTTTCTCAGGTGTCAAACTGATGACTTCATCACCAGCTTCTGCACCTGAAGTAACAATTTCCCATCTTGCAACATATCAGATGTGCTGCCGAAACTCAACCCCCAAAATATTAGTTTACCTTTCATTTTCTTCTTTTTTTGCCCAAAACATATCACGTCTAAAAAAATCATGATGATTTAGAGATAGTAAATGTATAGAGCATTTTGCTTTTTTGCCTCGTATGCATTTTTTTTTTTGTTCTAAGTGCAGATAGAGGTGAGCCCAGCAGATGTACAGCAGTGGTTTCACATCTTGCCTCAAACCTTTTGTTTTTTTTCTCAGGACCTCCTTCTAGGAGTTGTAAAGGCTACAAAATGTCTAGGCAGTCTTTGTGTGAAGTTGTGTGTCAACAGATTATCTGAGACTCTTTAAGTTATGATTTGTTTACATGGTTGGCATCAAACCATTAGGCTGAGGAAAGCTCTGGGTTTTGGACCATGCCTTTGCAATTTGTTGGACTGACTGCTGTCAGATGTTTCCCTGGGAAGGCATTTGGAAAAACCCAAATGAATGATCAGCCGTGGGCCTGGATGGAGAGGAGGCTGACTGAACATCAAATAAAGACATAATGAAGGGCTGTGAGGGCTTTGCTTCAGGCCATAACAAGAACTGCAGTGCTGAGGAGGAAAGCACTGCTGTGACTGGGTCTTTCCATCACCACCAGGATTATTGGATTTTCTTATTCCTATCAACCAGTGCCTAAAGAGCAAAGGATGCTGCAGTGGACGGACCACAGGACAGCTGTGATATTCCAAGGGACAAACTCAGAAAATCAACACTCATCAGTTTAAACCTCCTAATCTGTTCTATCATTTATTCTGCCTATTCTGTTTGTAAACTCCATTAAAGTGCATTAACAAACTATAATACTGAAGGCAGACAAGAAATCTAATTATCTTTTGTCGCAGAGCACCATATGTTTCTTTTAACTTCAAATAATAGGCTGAAAAACATTAGTATTTTAAATGAATCTTTGATGAAGTTGAACAAGACTGAAGAAAAAAAATAAGTTAATCAATCTCCTCCAGTTATATTGTTTTTTGCTAAACAATGGATGGATTTACTTTTTTCATGTGCTTGTTTTGCAGCATACTAAAGGGCAAATGAAAACAGGTGACAGGGTTAGTCACTTTTATGTCAGACATTATTTTGCTCCCAGCTGTGGCCCTGAGGAAGGTTTTGTTCATGGCTTTTTTTATTATTACTGTATTTTTGGCATGTTCATCTAGCTGCAAAAGCACCAGATGTCTCCATTGACTTTCTGAATAAACAAGCAAACTAGAAAATTATAATAATTTTAAATCCCTTCATATGTCGCACGCATCAAGGAGGGTCCTGTTCTTTGGGGTTTATTTTTTTTTTATTTCAAAATGTTACACAGCAAAAAATAAAATGCAAACAACACCCCAACCCACCAAAACAAAACAACCCCACGGAGCAATACCTTCTCCTGGCTGGTGGCAAGTGTGGATCCACTGAAGGGGAGAGCATTTTGTCAGAAAAAGGGAAACCAAAGAATTGCCTCTCCATCCTGCTGAGTGTCTGTGCACTGAGGCTGTGTGAGGACAGAATCACCCCAAAATACGATCTTCATTCAGGAATATTGAATGAGTCAAATGAGGAGTCCATTCCTCCAGGGGTATCTGTGAGGAGGAGAAACCTGCTGTCAAATGGCAACCTTCCTGGTGCTTAGTATATAAAATACATATGTAAATATGTATGATAGTTGAAAACATTTCTATTGCTTAGCTATGACTTTTTATTTCTTCTCTTCCTTGTTCACAGGTTTTCCATAAAACTTTCTGAGGTAAACTGGTTGATCTGTACATCTCTATCAGCAGCAGCTACCAGATTTTTTTTTTAAAGCATTATTAGTCTTATACAGAATAATCCACAAATAAACTGAGGGTAAAAGATTGGCTGTTTACAATACTGACAATAGGAAAAAAAAATCTATTTTAGATACTTGGCAAGGCTCCTTTTTGCTTTGTCTCCAGCCAGGAAGAGAGCAGGAACCATTTGGTGTGTCTGTGCTGGTAATGAAGACATACTCATGGATTATTACCAGCTCTGCTTCATGAAGCCATTCCCAGCTCTTCAGGTGATTAATAAAAGGCTTTATGGGTGAGATTTAAGGAAGAGAAGAGAAAGGTTTTCACCCATTTGCTCTGGTTTTCTTTTAAAGGATTACTCACATTCTTTCCAAAAGAAGCTGGCAATACTTTTTCTCAGAAAGGAAATTAATTATAACAGCAACTTCTGGTTTTATTAAATATATTAGTACTTTAATATTTCATATTTGGTTAAGATCTGAAAAGAGAAATAAAAGCTGTTAAATCTTTAGCACATCACTTCAATTTCCTCAGAAAGTCTGGGGAAGCAATTCCATCTATTCTATTCTTTACCTAAAGGAAAAGAGGATTATTTCAAATGTATTCAGAGACCTTAACTATGCAATATCCTGGTGGAATTTGCATGTAATGAAGAGTTTAGACCAAATTCTTCTTTCAGATAAAGTCACAGCAGTATTTTTGATTTCAGGACTGGTTCTAATGAAATCAGACCTTGACCTCACTGAGCTCAGGCAGTTTTTTGGGCAGTGCCCCCTCCCTTGCTCAAAGAACTGTTCCTATGGGTCAATCCTGCTCCGAGTGGAGTCTCAGGGACCATCAGTCACCTGCAATATCCTCCAATTCTGAGTGCAAAGTGAAAGGATATGGAATTTAGATAAAGAAATGCAATATTGGTTAGCTGAAGAATTTTACTCAAAGCAATAATCCACAATTAACAATGCTTTTAACAAGTCCTAAGAATTCCCTTTTCCAGTTTCACCTGCAGGAGAGACACAACTGGCTAATACAAGTTCCAGACCGGAAAGAAATATTTTCCTTTCTAAGCATTTCATTTAGATCCTGACAGTTCTTTCACAACCCTTTGGGTTTTCATCTCTCCATTTCAAATATATTATTCCAGGTAATAACTACAGTGTTTACCATTTTTATCTCCTCCTCTCAGTGGTGCTATGAAAGTACTTTTTGGAGGTCTAAAATGCTTCTTGCAGAGCATCTGAGTGCACTGAGGGACACTGCAGCCCCTCTCACTTGGAAGTGGGTGCTCAAGACACTTCTGATCTTTTTACCCTTTTATCAATGAGACTTTTGAATACTCACTTTACAATTAGATCATCCACACCAGTCTTATTTGTGTTTCTTTATAAAGTCACCCCGCTGCCTCCTCTTTGCAGTGATTCTTTTGCAGCTGGCCTTGCTTTTTTGGGCTGCATGCTCTATTTTCCTGGAATGAATCTTATAGTACTTCTGAAATGTGGAATGCTGTCAAAGGGAGGGATATTGACTGCATCCTGAGATAAAACTGCTGAGAAAGGCACAAAAAATTGATCTCACCCCTGGCTGAGGAGGACTTAGCCCCATCCCAAGACTAAACTTGGCCTACAAATAAAAGATGTCAAACTACCTCCCTTTTAGGAGTTCTGCTGCACATTTAGGGCTGAACAGCAGGGATGCTGTTCTTACCTCAGCCTCCATCAGCTGTTCCAAGACAGGCACATGGTACCTCTCTCCAGTCAGTCCTTTCAGGTGAGCTGCATGTGGATGTTGACAGGTCTGCAAAGCCTCAGGTGAGAAATCTGTGCTGCAGTGGGGACAGCATGCAAAGGACTTTCCTCTTTAATATCTCACACTTATTTCTTTCAAGTGGATGTTTCCTAAATTGTACAGTTAAAGACCTTAATCATTGAGGGTGTCTCCTCACTGTACAGTTTTGTATCCCAGCCACTCTGGAGAAAGACTAGAATGCAAATAACTGAAATACACTTTTTGAAAAAATTAGCTTTCTTTTTATTTTCACTGTGATATTATTGTTATTGTTGGTCTCTGCTAGGTGAAAATAATATATTCTCTTTTAATGAGTTCAGTCTTAAGCAACATTTGCACTAGCAGCCCCTCATCCTATCTTTGTGTAGCAGCCTGTCTTCACTGCTGAGAGGTACTCTGATCAACAGGAAAGAACAGAGAAGTGGACAGTTTCCCCTAAGCCATCATAAATATTTCCTGCCAGGACCCCCGTGATAAGATGGAGCTGCTGATTTCATACTGCAGCTGCATCCCAAAATGGCAAAAAGGAATTGCATGGTGTTGCTGCTCAGGGAGCTCATAAAGTCCTAGCAAGATCTGTCCCCACATGCCCACACCAAAGAATGGATATGATAAAGCTTGGACACCATCCAAACCCTGCTTTCTGTCTCCAGCTTTCTGTTTTCAGCAGCTGAGCCTTTCAAATTTATACCAGAATAATGTGACCTCAGGAGATCTTTATTTAAACAAATAGAATTAGGTTGTATAGCTATGTGGTTAATGACAGCTCCTGAAACACATTCAGCAGCAATTTGATGTTATTATTACAGCTAAGTAGTTTTCATAAGGTCCCAGTTAAATATTTCTCCACTAACTCATCAAGACAAAGAGTTGACCTCAGCTTTCTTTCTGAGTCCATCAGTACAGCTCCTTGTGAAGCAGAGGGGCTGTTTAAAACAGAAATAAATCCAAGAACTTCCACCTCCTCCTGTTCTGTATTAGCTAAACACACAGAGTCGGCAGGGCTGCCCATCCCCTGATGGCCTGTCAGATCTGTTCTCATTCCATTTTTAAGGGTAAAGCTCTCCATAAAGGTGGGCTGCCTGCTGGGCTCCTGATGGATTTAAGATCTTGGTATTCAGATTAGGGCAGAAGAAGCTAAAAAGGAAGGAAAATATGTTCTGGTCTTGCTGTTGTGTTCAATGAAAGTCTAATCACATCAGGCAATTTTTTTTCAAATTAGCATTATTTGTGCTTAGCCTTCATTAACACAGTTTAGATTGAGCAGTTGGTTACAATAAACCCTACAGATACAGGCATGTGCTTAAGCTTCTCAGCAAAGGGGCCTGGGTGCTGCATATTTATAGACATGCATGGCAAAGATTAGAACTAAAAAAACACAGATGCTTTTGTGTCAATTTAATTAATAATAGTAATGTGAAACTATCAACACAAAGGAAAGAGATTCTGCTAATAAGGGAGCGTCTCTGCACTTGTCAGCAGGACAGAAATGTTCTCTAGATGGGTATTTTCTTTAGAATGTGCACATTGTAAAGCTCACCAAGCCTGACATTGCCCCAGAGTCTGAGTTCACATTCAGGGGCAGATACAGAAGGGTTTGGGTGGAAAGGAACCTTAAAGACCATCTTTGCAACCTCTTTCTATGGGCAGGAACACCTCTCACAATCCCAGTTTGCTCCAAGCCCTGTCCAACCTGGCCTTGGACATTTCCAGGGATCCAGGGGCAGCCAGCTTCTGTGGACACCCTCACAGGGAAGAAGTAGAAACACAGACATTTATTTCCCTCACAGCACAGCCACATGAGACCTCCATGAATTTTTGAGGGTGGAACACACAATTTTTGCTACTTGGCCTCTCTGGTTATGGAAAGCTCTCCTGGACCCAGGGAATGGTGTGGGCTGCCAGGCAGAGCTGGTGCCCCAGAGGTGCCCAGCACTGTCTCAGAAAGGTTATCTGAGAATGAGCTACCTGAGTTTTGTCTACTGCCTGGAAAAGTCCTCATGTCAGCCTGTGAAGTTATCCCTGTTATCCCAGATGTCCTTGTCCATGCCTTCTACTTGCCCTCTATACTTTTAAGCCTGAACTAATGTAAAACTACATCCTCCAAAACGTCAAGGCCCATTTCCTTCAATCTTCCCTTCATGAGCATTAAATCCTAAACAGTGTGGGATACATAAGGCTTCCTAACTGGCACACAGCTCTCTCTTCCAATTCCAGATAAATTAACAGTCTGAGCTGCTCTTCACTTTGTTCAAGGTTGTAGTTTTGCACCAAGCCCTTGGAGTCTGGGGACTAAAGAGGTCATGGGACAAAAGAGGTCATGGGACACCTCTGGAGGCCACGCCTGGCTGCTGGAGGCCCAAGGACAGTGCCAAAGCCCACCACAGCCATGTGAGGTTGTGCCTGTCATTGTACGACACAAAAGAAAGATGAGAGACTCCAAATATTTCAGAAGGCAAAGAGCATAGAAAAAAGTCTTTGTTTCTAATTCTTACTGCCTTTTATAAGGTGTTCTGAGACAGACTTAACATGGTTGGTGAATAGGAACAACACCTCTCTAATCCCTTTGGTTAAACTAGAGAAACAGCAAAACACCACCTGGAGAAAGATTGTTTTGAGAAAGGAGAGTTGTTTGCCAAGGTTGTTTTGACAAGAAGCTTTCTTGAGAAACTTTTTCCTTGGGAAAAAGTTAGCAGCTGCCAGCAGACTACAATCTCTCAGACCCAGAAATATCAGGCCCACATATGCCCATCCATCAGCAATCAAAGGTGATGCCACTGCAGGAGGAGTTCACCCAGCATCAGGGAGGCAGGACCCCTCTGTGTGAGCCTCCACCTGTTCTCCATGATTTAAAAATAAAGCTACAGAAAAATAAACAAGATTTTGCTTACAGACAGAAGGAGATATGATTGAAACCACCTCTTGTGGAGGCTTTTAAAGCAGCCAAGGGAGCACAGTGTGAGTTTGTAATCAGGCCACGCTGCACTGTCGCAGACTGAGTCCTTTCAGCAGCCGTGGCAACGACGTGTGTGTGTTGAAAAGTGAAAAAACAACTTTATGTTTTTCCCTGTGGGGGAAAACACTGAAAGCCTTTTTTTTCCTTTTTAATATACTAAGAGGTGTAAAAGATTTCATGCTATCTTCAGATGTCAGTGTTAGATTAGGATGTGATGACAGAGGACATAAGGTATTGCTGGACAGTAAAATGCCTCTGGCCACAAGCAAGCCTGTCCTCGTTAATTTTATCTCAACCTCATCTCTCTGATTTGTCACTGGCTCTGAATTCTTCAATCCTTTCTCTCCATAAAAATGTCTAGCTGTCTCTTAAATTCATTTATGTCATTGCCTTTCATGACCTTTCTTGATAACTTACTCTTTGTATTTTCTATCCTGAGTAAAAAGCTCTGCCTGAATGAATTCTCTCATTGGTCCTAATTTCCTAATTTTGAGGGTTTGTGGCTGTCTGTCCAAGTTATTAAATTCTGCACCAATAAGAGCATTATTTTTATGGACATTTAGTTTTTTCACTAGCTAAAATGCTTGGGGAGTCTTTGTTTTGTTGTTGTTGTTGTTTGTTTGGATTTTTTTTTAATAGAAGTTCATTTACTAAAACACCCATGGGCAGCCTTTTTTCATATTTTCTGCCAGATTAAAGTTTGGAAAGAGTTTTAAAACTATACATATCTATACTATACCTGGAGCAGGGACTCTTTAGCAGGATTGGATGTGAGGCAGATAAACACAGCCCTGAGTCAAGATATTGGCTGTGGCAAGTTCATTCCCAACCTACTGTTCTTTTCCCCTATTTTATGGATTTTGTGTTTTGAATCATCATCCTCTACTATATCAACTATGCATGCAGCTTCTGCAAAAATGTTCCTCTTGACTGTCTTGATAATTTTTGCAGTACTTGGAATATTATGAAACCTTGAGAAATAGTAATAAAAATACAATGTTCTCATGTATCTCTATTCATATGTAGCTCTATTCTTTACACATCAGCTTGGGCTACCTATAAAAGTCTCTCATATGCATTTTCTATTTCCAGACTTTGTGCTCCAGACCAGCTCAAAAGGCTTTATTATTAAAACTTTACCCATTTCATTTCTGTGCAGATTTCATTGTCCGTCATGGCCAATATATCTTCCCTTAATTTTCACAAAGTCCAGCCAGGTAGGTCACGACCAGATTCTTCTATAATCTTTTTATATATTTAGACACTGTAATGAGATCATCATCCAGTGTGCTTTTTTTTTTCCAGGCTAAATATGCTACACTTTTTGAGTCCCTTTCTCATCCATGGCATGAATTTAACTCCTTACCTTTACCACACTACACTAAAAAACTGACTGAAGTGTCAAAGCTCTGGGTGGCTTTTCAATTTCTTGGGTTGGTACATGATTTTAAAATTTGGTGGGTCCAGCTCTGGTACAGTCCTTTCCTTTCCTTTCCTTTCCTTTCCTTTCCTTTCCTTTCCTTTCCTTTCCTTTCCTTTCCTTTCCTTTCCTT
>JBBMKD010000222.1:5175509-5332743 GCA_037834095.1 Argya squamiceps | reverse complement strand
AATGGTCACAAAAATGGCTGACCAGTCACAAGATCTTACATTTTTATAAGTTTTGGTCCATTTGCATATTGGGGTTTAATTGTCCAGTTACAGCTTCAGGTTGTGAGGGCTCATTCTTCTTGTTCCTCCCTTCAGCCACCCTTGTTTGTGCTTTTGGGCCTGAAAGTTGTCCTTGGTCTTCAGCAGCAAAAGGATTTGTTTTGTCTCCCTATTCTGTGAAGAGAACTTACCAGCACTTAATATGAGGCTCAGAACACCCCTAGGCAGAACAGAATCTGAAAAATATGAAAGTTAAAACTTAAAGCATCAATGGGGCAAACAGGTCTTGTTACTCCATGGGTGATACTTTGGGGGGTCCTTTCTTTTGTCCCAAACTGCTTCCCCAGCAGTGGCATCCTGACAAGGCTCCCTGCAGGCCTACACAGGAGGCCCCATTTCCCAACACATCCATTCCAGACCTGAATTACTCAGATTCATCTTCTTCATTGCAGGCACATAAAGCACAGGCACATGGCCACTGGGACACATCTGAGAGGGACATCCTGTGACTGCCCTTCTTCAGGAGCATGCTTGTGTGTCTCCAGGGCACGTTTACAGTGACTGCTAAACACTAAAGGAGTCATGAACTGCAGCGTCCTCTTTGTGCACTTGCTTTACAGCCCACAGCACAGCTGGACACAGTACACAGGCACATTTCACCCTCACTAGCAGTGCTTGGGTAGTAAATGATCCATCTGATGAACATGGCTGAGCTGGGCAGCTCCTGGTCAGCTGGCTCAGGTTACTGTGTGGATCTAACTCACTCCTCATTTTCAGTTCTCTTTACCCTAACTCCTGTTTTCTGCTAATTCCCCCATCTCCTGCCCCACTGCTGCTCAGAGAAGTGCCCTGGCATTGATTCCACCACCACCTTTAGCACCATCATTGCTCCTATCCCTTCACCTCTATGGCTCCTAATGTTCTCTTCAGCTCACTTTTACTTTCAGCTCACATCCCACCCATTTCTTATCCCCTCGTTTGGTCCCACTTCTTCATTTCCCTTCTTTTCATCCTTCTCTGTCCTTACTTTTCATCTTTTGAGCCAGATGTGTTTTGTGATGCCCTGTCTGCCTCTGGCACCTGCCCAGCCAAAAGCAAGGATGAGACAGCATTTCGTTGTCAGCTCGAGCCTGGCTGTGACAGAAACCCCCAAATGCAAAGAGATATGACTGCTCCAACAGCTGAGGACACAAATGGAGCCACAGGATGATTTGGGTTGGAAAGGATCTTAAAGATCATCTGGTTTCAAACCCCTGCCAAGGGCAGGGACACCTTCCCCTAGAAATATGGTCAGGCTGTCAGCCCTGAGTGGGAGCAGTGGAAGTCTGGACCGTGCATGCCTCATGCAAAGCTCTGCAATAGCTCTCTGCAGAGCTGGGGACACAGGCAGAGGTTTGCAAAGATTTCCCCTTTAGGGAAGTTGTGATTGCAAAGTAAGCAAAAACACCTCTGGTACAAGAGGGTCTGCTGATAAATAAGAAACTCATAGCAGGAGATTAAATCGAAGGAATGTGGATTAAATTATGTAGCCAGAAGCAAACATAAGTGTGGGGAGTTATAAACAACTGAAAATTAGGGGTTGATTATGGGAACTGTTAGACAACTTTAGCTTAAACATAGAATTCCCACTATAGATATGGCTCCCATATTCAATAAACAGGCTTAGATCTACTGAAGTGCCCCAGCACAAGGAGTTTTGCATCCATCAAAAGCTGGCCTTAACACTTTTAAGTTCTACCTTATCTGATTTCACTGAGAGTGTATGGAAACAAGCAAATCTGCCATTCTGGATTTCCATATCAACAGAACTCAGATAAACATCCCAACACCTCAACTGCTCCTTTGAACTGTAGTTTTGATCTTACTGCTTTCAGTCAGAGCCCTCGAAGCTTAACAGCACTGGAATATCCAAACTGGTTTCTGCCTTGCAGATCTGAGGGGGAACTTTGCACTTGACTGTCACATTTATTTTAATGTTTGTTTATATAATTCAATAAACAGAGCAGCAGTATAGATGGAATTTAGCAATTTGTAAATACTTCAAAAATAGTATGCATAACATTTATGGTATAGCATAGTCATAACACATCAACCACTATTAAAAACCCATTTGCTTGAATTTTAGGGTTGCACTTCACACTGCTAAATGTCTTAGACAAGTTTATCCAGCCATTTCTAATGTTACTTGCAACATTACAGTAAAGGCATTTGCAGTGCCTGTTGACCACTTTAACCGGGGTAATAAACCATGAATAATAAGGTACATGCACAGAAGTGTCGAATAAGTATCAGGCTAATCTTCATTATTAAAATATTCATCTCCCCAGCTAAAAGAAACACCTTTTCCTTGAATGACAATGTGCTGAACTCATGTGAATTAAAGACTCTCTTTGTGCTTTCAGTAAATATTTTCCTTTGTGAGCTCAGCCTGTGTGCATTGTCTGGGGGGGTGCTTCAGATGAGTATTTTCTGGCAGTATTTACATTTCTATATGCACGTCACCCACAGTGACAATGAGCAGTTGTTAAGCATCTTGTAGAGCTTTGTCTTGCTCAGAACCACTTCTTGCTCTTGTGCATAAAGAACTGCTGATTCCATAACTGTGTTAGACTGTTTGCATTTAGAGCAAACTTCACCCTTATAATGTGGAAATGTCTTGACTGAGCCATGTTATGTACTTCAGGGGATTTTTAGGTAGCTTCACATGGGGTGGACATGCAGCCTGTTCCATGAGAGAATCTATTCTCAAAGACATAGAGGTGAGACCTGAGAGCATTCACAAACCACATTCTGCTCTCTGTTGTCTCACTCTAGTGCACATTGCTGCACAGAAGCAGCAAGTAGATTTTCCCAGGGATGTGAACTCTGTGTAAATCCCTTACCTGTTTATTCTGTGAAGACACATTCCATACCTTTATTTCTTTGCTAAAGAGCCCTTCATTTAACTACATCTTTGTGGCACATAATCATTACACCCATACACAACTAAATTCCTGTCTCTGTGCTTTCCCTCTGTCCTCCTCCCATTCAGCAGTGGGCAAAGCCCCAGCCTTTCTCTGCATTTATCATTCTTCTCCCTGCTGCAGCCCCTGCAGAACCCGCCTTGCGTGCTGAGGAACAGCCAGAAAAAAAACCCACCCCACCATTTAACAAGACTTTGAGCACCAGTCATCTGGATTTATTCTGTGAGTCTTGCAGCTGGTATTGATCACAAGGAATAACTCTGAAATAGTAAGTTCTGGGAAAGTAAATAGAAACAGCCACCAGGGGTTTTTTTACCCATGCTCCCAAGTATCGAATGCTCCATTATGGAAGCCATTCTGGTTATAATTCTTCCCTTATCCCAACTTCTTTCTGCTGCTTGCTATTTTCAGCAAAACCTAATAAATAGTTTCTCTGGGGTTTTGTTTTCAAGGATACAGAATAATGGGCTGTAACTTGCCTCAGGTGCCTGTTCACCATGGATACCACGTCGAGGTTCTGAGAGCTCTGGACTGTGGAGATGTGGGCTGAGGGACTGAGCCCCTGGCAGGACAGGGAAGCAGCTTGGAGACTCCAAATGTGGCAGAATAAATTACAGATTAATTGCCACTGTCTAAGCAGTGACAATCATAATTTATTTTTCAACAAGAGATGACATCAGAAGTCTTTAAAAAAAGCCCCACATCCTTTTAAAGCCAGGCAAATTAACACAGGTATGTAATATGTCTCATCCTATGGTTATTTATAATTGCAAAACTTTCTTCACCTTCCCCTGAGACGTCAAAATTTTTACTCTGAGCTGTGTCATTTCTTAGTTTTTGCCCTTCTTCAACAGTATGCCTAGATGTTTAAAAGATTTGTCCATAGCACTAAACAGCAATCAAAGGATAATGAATTTTAGACTTTGCATGTAAAGTAGAGAGACAACAGTTCATCAATATGCTGCTGCTCTGAGCAATGACTGAAGCCTACTCTCTCACCAGCTTAGTGGCTGCAAGAGTCTGACTCATAAGAAGGTATTTTATTTAGTTATATCAAAGAGCAGGTTGTGCTCTGTATAGTTCAGTGTCTGCTGACTGAGTCTTCAAGATTAGTAATTATCCAAAGATGAGATTCACAAACACATCACCTAATCAGTGTGCTCTCTTTATTGCACACGTTAGTTGACATTAGCAGTCTGTTTTACTCCAGGCTCTGCAGCATTTTGGACATCTTTTTGCAACTACCTCAATAAAGTTTTGGTAGAGAGCTCAGGGTGTTAAGCACATGTTCAACATTAACAATAATGGCAGTCATGCACATATTGCTATCAGGGCTTCATTTGCTAATTACCTCCAAGGCTTTACATCCTAAACCAAATACATTAAGTGCAGCATTTGCCAGAATGCACTTGAGTTTCTTTCATTCATACTTCTGTTCCAGGCTCCAGACAGACCAAGTATTCTGATCGTGTCACTCTTTGATGTTAAATGGATAAAAATGTACCCGGGTAATTAATCACACTCAGTGTTTATTGTGCATCTTTCTTATTATTATGCAAGCAGATTTCTCACAGCTTGTAGTTCATTATCAGAGTGCATGAAAACATCTGATTACCTTTCTTCTCATATAATTACATTAACAGCAAGGCCAACTTCCTTTATTCCATGTATCTTTGACCATGTGAAGTACTTGGGAAAGAACTGTCGAGAAAAAAAGAGCAATATTTCACATTCTCCAGGTTTCAATTACCACTGACAAATGTTATGTCCAGAAATATCAGCATTCCCAACCCCATAGGAAAAAACCCACAAAAACATAGGATACAGGAAAAAAAGAAAAAAAACAAAGACTGAAGAATAAGTCTAGATAGATCTGGCTGAAGAAACACGTTTTTCATGGATCTGTGTTTTCATTGTTAAATTATTAAAAATTTCAAAAATTACCATGTCTCAAATTCCATCAGTTCACTGACTTTTACTCATCAACCCTCTGGGTCACTGAGATGAGATTTTTTTACCTCATGCAGGTATTGCTTTACTCTGTATCGATAGTCCCAAAAAAAGATCTTTTGGGACCCTTCTTTGGAAATGGGTGCTCATTTTCCAGCCATCCCACAGGTCCCCTTGGGGACACACCCAGACCTCTCTGTGTTCCCTTAGCCAGCTGCCTGTGTTCTGAATAAGATGTGGACATTCAGATCTGGACCAGCTAAAAGAGAGGTAGATCCCATTTGGATTTAAGTTCAGCCTTTTAATGATGGAAAGCATCTAAAAGTTTCACCTAAACTTCTGCTGATGGACATTTTTAAAACAAAGCAAAAGTGTTACTTGGTTAATATTATTTTTATTTCTGCTTGAAAGGATATGCAATTTTTTTTGTCATTAAATTACAAGAAAGTGGACTATGAGGTTTTAGCCTCCTTTTTGAGTTCCCATAGTAGATATTTTGCTTTGTATTGAATCTGCATTGCATTATTATTCATAATTGCCCCATTTTGTCTGATAAACTACAGGGAAATGAAGAAGAGGGGCTTAAATTCTACTAGGAAATTAGGAAATTTGCTGGCAAAAGATTAACATTGACTCACCTTAGTGGTTTTTTAAGACGATTGTTGGAGGAGAATTCATCATCTAAACTTCCCCTAAATATATCAAGCCTCAGCCCACCTCTAATATGGAAAAACACCACCGTTATGAAAAGTCATGGTAAACATAAACCAGAGAAACCTTTGTTCAAGGTGCTCTAATTGGCCCCATCCATGGAAAACAAACAGAGCTGCTGTGTCCCAGAGCAGGGGATAAAATCAGCCTTGTTCTCCCCGTGCAGCTCTTGCAGAGCTGAACAAACAGGTGAGCAGATAGATTTTCCTCACTCAATACTTGGAAGGGGAAGAGCTGCCAATCAAGCACCCGTTTCCAGGAGAGGGATGAGTGATGGTGAGGGCTGCTCAACAGCTCAACAGGGCTTCTTGTGTTTGTAAGGAGACTCCTCACTCCAATTCTGTCCCACAAACTCTCATTTTGTACCCCGTATCTTCTGTTTGGAAACAGAATGCTTGAGCAGTGACTGTGCTTGTTTGCATATGGGCATTTTACAGCACATATCATCAGCCCTGTTCCCTCATGTAATTGTACCAGTCCAGCTTTTTCATGGGCCTTTCTTCTCCTTCTCATTATGCCTCCACCAGCACTAAACTTCTCTGTGCCTGCCTCTAAATTATCTTCTAGACCCAGTCAGTGTTTAGAGCTGTAATGGAACTGAATTCAGACTCTGCATCTTTTCTCATTAGTTTGGTTACACTTTAAAAACTGTAGAGACAAATAGCAGTATTTCTATCATGGAATTATTTCATTTCTATTATACTTTGGAATCACTTCTGGGATCAAATTATCTTTATTATCTGGCTGAAGCTGTTGACTTCACTGGGATTGAATGTGCAGGTATGAAAACAGAGTACAAGGAGACCAATGGATGCTTAATAAATTAATAGTTCCAGAAAATTAGCTCTCTTCCCTGATAGGATAAAGCAGTACCACAAAATCAACCATAAACATATACCTGCAACACAGAGTCCTCAATTATTTTCCTAAAGTTTATTTTTATTGTCTGTAAATTTACTAGGAGGGTAATTCCCTCTAGTAGCTCTTATGAAATTTCATAAACCTGTTATTTTCTAATTAATGGCTTCTCTCTAGATTTTAAGGGAAAAAAAGGGGAAGGTAGGTCATGCACTGTATTGGTCTGGTGTCATATACATATTTAAATACTTACTGCTTACACAGGTTGATGCCACTCCAACAGCAAGTAGAGAAGAGAAACTTTCAATCAGCTTCCACAGTCCCAGGGTTTCTTTCATCACTGCTTTTAGACTTTTATGCTGGAGGGACAAAAAATTATTTTCACTGTTAATTTCACATATTAAACAGAGTAGTCTTTGAAATTTCTGTATGGTTCTTGTACATATTTCCTATGAACATGAATATGTACCGTATTTTCACTGCTAAAATATTGGAGCTTTTTCAGATGGCAAATTGTCCATGAGATTTATTCTTGCAAATAAGAGCATTATTAGTTCCTTCTTTCATTTCTTTTTGAAAATTGGTATATGAAAAAAAGAGAGAACTCTGGCCTCAGATAATTATTCAAGTAAACTGGTTTCATCTTATATCAAAAGCGAGCCAATAACTATGGTGCAACAAGAGACATAACCTAGCATAAATGAAAGGGGTTTAATTACTCCTATGATGATATGAGATGAAGGTAAAATCACAGGTCTCTGGTGGGCAAAAGCTGTATCTCATCTTGTCATTTGTGGAAATTCAGAATGTTTCTACTTACGTTGTTTGGGGCCACTGTTTTAGTTTTCAGTCTTTTCCCCCCTTTGCCCCCTCCCATTTTTATTCCTATTTTTCCAAGAGCCCGAATTTAATTTCTTCAGAAGGCCAGGTTAGAGCAGCTGACCCTCTGTAAGTGTTTGAGTTCATATGCTGTGGGGCACTTTGAAAACAGGAGATAAAATAATATTATTCTCTCCTGATATTCCCTGGGACTCAGCATGCTCTGACAAATACGTTCTCAGACCCAAATGATCCTGTTTGGGTTAGCAGAGCTTGCTGCATCCCAGGAGGGATGGAGGCAGCACAGACTTGTCCTCCTCTTCTTCCTGTGTAAGAACCAAACCGTGGATCAAACATCCTCAAAATCACCACCCTTGTGAAAGAACAACAGATGGACAACCGCAGTTTAGACTCTCTCTGGAATTCCACTGGAATACTTAGCAATGTTTCTTTTGCTGTTCTTGCTGCTGTTGATTTATGGAAGAGAGCAAGATTAAAAAGCATTGTCCCACTGAAGAAACCAAAAATTGTAATGAGTTTTGTGGTCAGCAGTGATCATATTAGCTTTCCCTAAAACAGGATATATCCAAATTCTCATCTAATTACATTTTCAGAATGAAATAGGGGAGAGAAAGGTCACAGCATTATAGCCAGCATATTTTGTTTTCCTCTGGAAAGAGTACAAGAATAGTTTCAATGGAAGCAGTTTGTGATTATGCTTGATAATTTGTAATTAACTCTCCAGGGTGCTGTGAGGCCTAATTAATTACTTATTGGAAAGCATTTGGAGATCTTTGGATCAACGCTGCTATAATAATGCCAAGAATTGTGGTTATTGTTATTGTTAGGTATTTTCCATCCCCAAATGCAGTTAGGTGGAAAATGTACCTTTATTACCTTATGATGTCTTACAGGCAGGACTAATCTGCAGAAAAGCAGTATTTAAAAGCTGAGAATAATTTTCTCTGCAGTGTGAAGCCGGAGATGTTTATTCTAAACCTGCGAACATAATTTATGACTAAGGCAAACACATAAATTGCATTCAGAAGTTTCACAGTAATAACACACTTTATATTCTCCATCTGCAGATAAGCAGGTGCATCTATTTGTAGAATTTGTCTTAAGTTATGAAACTGTCTTCAGTGCTGTGAAACTGGCATATCATGAATGCCTCTGTGTGTTCAGCATCCAGCATCCATTCTCAGGCCTGTCAACAGGAACATGCCACCTGTGCAATTAACCCAAATTAATGCAGAAATGGAGGGTCATGAAGAGATGAGGATCTGTGTCTAAACCAGGATGATACCTTGTTGCAAAACATCCAGAAACCAGTCCATACAATATTTGTTTTTCAAGAAACCTGGTTTTGCAGGGTGGGACAGACTCACATGTAAAAAAGACGGCAGATGCTGGATTTTCTCCCAAAAGTCAGAGCAGAAAAGGAAGCTCCAAAAAAACCAGCACCTTGCAGGACTCTTGAGCTGGAGGAAGGAACTGACTTTTTCAGTCTCTGCTGTTCAGGTGAGCTGTGGAGGAGGGAGGTGAGCAATGGAACAAAAGCTGTGTGCAAGGGCTCAGAAGCCTTTCAGTGTCTACCAACAGAACTCCAAAAATGTTCAGTCTTGGTATAGAAACTGAGGAATCTGTAGAGAATTTTCTCAGAACTGCAGATATTTTTCCCCCTCTCACTCCAGATCTTATGTTTTATGGTAAGTAAATCTAAAGCAAATTATGCTCTGTGACTCCTAATCATAGCTGCAGGTTTATTTTCAGTATCAAGATCCTTTAGAAATACCTGTAGTGAAAAAGTATCTAATTGTGTTACACTGAAGAGTCCAAGAGACAGGAAATATTCCTGAAGTTTCCTCGCTGTGAAGGGCTAACAACCTGGGAGCCTAAAGCAGAATGTTTTGCTATACACTGTTCAAACAAACAAAGTCTGAAGTCTAAAGATGGTGAGTGTCTTTCAAGTACAGAGTGACCCTGGAGGAACTATGCCAGTGCTGGGAAAATGTGGGTAAAAATAGACACAAATATGCACATGATCTACAGAATTCATAATAATTACCCAGAGAAATATGCTTTACTAGTAGTAAGTATTCATGCTTCTTTCAGAAAAAAGAAAGATCTCAAAATATATGGCTTTCAATATTTTTTCCCGTGTAGTAATACATTTATGAATAAATCTCAAGATAAACATATAACACTCTATTTTTTTTGCATTTATTTTTTTATGGTGTTGAATGTGTAGTTCCCTCAAGCATTAGCTGTCTCTAACAAGCAGGTGGTGGTGGCTCTCTGTTTACCTTGTCAACAGTGCTCGTTTCTGTTATCACTCTTCTGGAAGAACAAAGTTTCTAGATATGCCTCAAAGGTGAACGTAATTATGCTGTTTACATTGTTATTCCTACAGGGATCATAAAATAGTGCTCAGAATGATGTTTACAGTCATCAGTGAGGCAGAAATCACTCCGTACATATGAGAAAGGCAGACAACAATACCCTGTCAGTGACTAATTACAAATGGGACTGTGCTGTGCAAAGATCCCCTGCCTCACACGTGATATAGGTGCTAGGTACATCAGTAGCCTGAAGCACTCAGCAATTACTCTGTCCATCAAAACAACATTTCTCTGAGCTGTTTTCATTGGGGCCCTGCACACAGCATGGCTTACCAGTTTCTAGCCTGATATTCAAGGCAACAAAATAAATAAACCAAATATAATGATGTAAGTTTTGATGTACCAAGACCCCCACATCCTTCCTCTGTGCCAAACTTTCCTGATTTTCTGCTAGGCTCAGCAGCAAAGTAAAGTGAAGCCCACAGAATAATTTCCCATAACTCCAGAGCAGCTTGGGTCAGAAGTTTGCAGAGGGGCTCATGAAAAACAGCAATGAAGTGGAAATTCTGCTGCAGGGGTGCTCACACCAAGGGAGCACAGCTGCTCCTCCTGCCCTCTACCCTGTGAGATGACAGACACAGCAACCCTTTTTAAAGTTACTTCTCTAAAATATACAAGAAATACTGATTTAAGACTGCTAAGCAATGATAATTCATGCTTTGCTTTAGACTAAAACTTGGATTTTTGCACGAAACCAGGTGTTTTCCTTACTTCCCCCACTGCTAATCACCAGCAAGCCTGTTCTATTCAATGGAACGTGATGTTATTTCACATTCACAATCTTCCTGCTATATGAACTTTATCCTGGCTGACACTTTCCTTCCCCCGTTTGGTGGCTTGGTAGTCAAACGTTGCTGTTTGTGGAGGAAGAGCACAGGGGAGGCATTCAGCTCCATTGAAAATCCATGGCAGCATCAGCCACAGAAGCTCAAATTAATCAGCCAGCATCATCAAATATGTGTCATAAAAACCCAAAAGCTATCATTTTTGGAGAGAAGAGAAATAATAAAAGAGCTGCAGCATATGAAATGCATGGAGGATGCAGCAAAACCAATTTTTTGTGGGAATCCTTGGACCTTGTCGACACAGCTCTGTTGTTTATGGAGGCAATTACGCCGGTGTAAACACACTGCTGAGAGAAAAGTGAAACCTTTGAAGTCAAACAGATGGAGGATGGACCTTTGCCCTGGTTAACCCATACAGGATAAAGGTCTGGGACAGTCATGCTGTGCTGTTGGTCACCTGTGGGTTGCACTGGAACTTTTGGGGTGTCAGTAGAAGGACACTGGGGCACAGTTGCAACATCTTGAGGACACAAACCACAGAATCATGGGGTGGGTTGGGTTGGAAGGGACCTTTCAAAGGTCATCCAGCCCTGCCATGTACAGGGGTGCCTTCCATGAGAATGGGTTGATCCCATACAAGCTGTCCTTGAATCCAGTAATGCACTGGAAATTATTATCCAGAGACCAAAAAGAGTTTTGAGAGGTTTTCATTAGTTTGCCATTTTTTTCCCCTTTTTATTCTGTGTAAGAATGAGAGCTGGTGAAGTTGCTGAGCACATAACCATGGCTGACAGCGAGGTCAGGGTTTCCACCAAGCTGTGAAGCTTGTTCTTAGCACAGCACTTCCAGCTGCAAAACACAGGCCAAACTCAGGGTTATTGCTGTCACATATATTTAAGAGGTGACAGTCATGAAAGGAAGGGCACAGAGTCCACCAGAGGTACACTTCATACATTAGCAATTTCACAACCCATCTGTTAAATTCTTAACTCTTTAGATTTATCGACAAAATAAAGTTCTAAGAGGACAGAAGCATCTCCTAATCACTCAGAAGGCTGAAATAAAACATTTCCATACCATGGTTTGCTGTATCTTTTTTGTCATTTTTACAGGATATTACAGTCTCTGTTACTCATGGAGTGTTTGAACTATTTTAAGTGAAACTGGAGACAGCATTGTCTGCTTTTCCCTTAAAGAATTTCAAACTAAAGAACTTATCAGGTCTCAAAAAATTCAGTGTTGAATCTGGTCTCATAATATAAAATAGGAAGTTTTGATGTTCTTGTCTTTCCAGAATACTATCAGTATTCTCTGTTGCATATAGGTAATACCTTACAAAAGAAAAGCCTTATAAAATCAGGGCTTAGGCCTGTTACTTTGGCTGAATGCAGTTAGCAGCTAGTTTGTAACTTCCCATGTGAAAAAATTATAAGAATGAAAGTCAGTTTGCATAACAATCTATGCTTGTGAGGAAAATAAGTTTGCACTGGCAAAAACAAGAAACCGATCCCATGAGAATCAGAGAAGAAGATATGTAAACCATCTAGAAATAGAGAGATTTGATGGACATAAAAAATGCCAAAATTTTTGACATTTCTGGTTGACATGTATGTTTTTCTTAATTATTTCTTATTTCATCATAGACCAAACTCTCCAAGTTCAACAGTCATTTATATATAAGTACTCTTATTGATTGTGATTAAATTCTTCCTGCATCTCAGTAATGATGGATAAATGCTCCAATTAATTGTAAAATTAACTGTTCTCAATACCATTACAGAACTACTTTTTTTTAAAACTATCTAAATTAACATGATTTAGCAATTAAGATCAACATAATGAAAAAAAAATGAAAAATTGTAGAAAATTCAGAGAATCTGCCCACAAGGTCTCAGACACATGAACAAAACACAACTGGAAGCTGAGGTAGCACAGATAGAAGGCTTCACCATGGTGCTTTCACAACTTCTCCTCTTCCTCTGGACAGCCATTCTGTTTAGAAAAAATCCTTTTGTTATGGCCCCAAGCATATCTTAAAATTAAATTTGCCATTTCCATCACTGGTTTAAATTCTGACTGTTTTACTTTTCTGCGTAACACCCTAAATTTGTTTATTGCAATAATCTATTAATTTGTATGTGGATAAATCCATGCACAATTTCTTAGGTGGAGCAGGAGGATGAGAATACTGTCAAGAAATCTGTTTCTAGGAAGCTCTAAATTACATTAGCAATATATTTTAGTAATAACAATTAAGCCTGTCTCATTTCCTTGGGATTAATGATTAGCTGGGAGAGCTGATGGCCTCAAGTAGGAGTCATTATTTTATTAGAGGTAATTGTTTTGTTTTGTTTTTAATTAGGCAACAATTAGAAAAAATCCTGACCTCTCTGTGTGTAAGAGGAAAGAAAGCATCATCACAGGAGAAAAAAAAATACCATCACTCAGACAAGGGAAAAGGTCTCTTTAAAGTGTTTGATAACCTTTGGTAAGATAAGCAGGTTAATACTGCAACAAACCAGTATTTTCTGTGGGTTTCGCCTGTTCTCTCAAGTGTTTGTGTTTCTCTGCTCCCAGTGGGTTTTTTTGTTGATGTTTGAAAAATGAAGCATGTAGATTTCGAGGAACATTTGTAAATCTATTGTGAATGCCTGGAAAAGGTTTTACAACATAATCTTTTATGATGAGTGTCTCTGTCTGACTTCAAGTCTGTCAGCTAAAATGCATTGCAAATGGGTGAAGAAAAGGAAAACAGGAAAATGTCAAACACCTTTAACAGAGAAAAGAAACCCACAAGCCCTCGGGGAGATAAAAACCTAAACCAAACCACAGCACAAAAAAAGATTCAGAGATTTACAACCCAGTCAATTTAATCCCTTTCACAAAAGAAAAAAAACATTTAGAACAAATAGTTAAATTGAGTCATTGAAAGTACCCAGAAGACATTAGAGAAATGGGTACCACCCAACACAAGTTCATCCAGAGCTGTGACGTGATTGTGACAAATTTCTTTGTTGCCATTTGTGTCACCTATTTTCCTATTTCACAGTAAAAGACTCGTGCTACTTTCATGGGCTTTTCTTGCACTAACATGACTTGAATGAGCTTGTTAGGATGGAAGGTGGAAAACTGCCATCAAACACACACTGAGAGGGAAGGCAGGAGGTGTCAGAAGGTCAGACCTGGCAAGTGGCTCCTGAGAGAGCTGCAGCAGCTTCAGGTTCCTGCAAGGACAGGTTCTATTACTGACCACTGAAGGTCAGAGCACAGACTTATACAATTTACACCTAACATGAAGCAGAAGAGAACTGCAAACACATTGGAATATGAAAACATGTTTTTTAAAAAGCAAGACATTCTTGAGTGGTGGAGTTGATCTGAAAAAAAAAATAAAGGAGGAAAAAATCAGTCGGAACTAATTTTGTGCTTAAATAAGAGCAATCACCTGCACAACTACAGAATGGTGAAAAGCACCCAGTTATGGGTGCTGTAAATCAGAAAAAGTTGTGGAACTCAACCAAAAGTTTCTGAGAAGTGCAGAAGGTATGACCAGAGTGGAGTTCACATAGGCACCTACATACAGCTGCCATCCTTGATTTTGGGGAAAGAAGAGGCCTGGTACTGTATGACAAGGTGATACAGTGATTTCATAGATAAAGACAAGGGCAAAAATGCTTGAGATCTGATGGATTCTGAAGAGAAGTTTTTCTAACTATACCAGACCACATTGCTCTTAGGTTCCTTGGCAGTTTTTTGCACTTCTCAAGAAATGTTGTCAAGAAAGGGAAGGGAAGAAGCCTTCTTGGTGTGTCTGACAAGCAGGATGACACATCTTGAGTAAGAAAATCTTAACCAACTAGAAAAAAATGGTGTGCTAAGTTCAGATCAGTTGGACCTTCATTTCCCAAACAATTTATAAATTAACTTCATCTTGTAGGTTTTCACTCTCCTTAAATGTGTTATTTATAACCCTAAGTGCTGTAGCTAAAGAGCTACCAGTGCTGTTATCAGCTCAAGCACACTCTTGATGACTTTGTCTTTGTTAACTTATTTGTCTTTGCTTTGTGAAATTATCTGCCATTTGCTCATCATGTTCTGCAAATCCTCTGCAGTAATAACAACATGCAGCAGCCCTTCTGTCTAGTCAGCCGAGATTTGACAGCCTCTGTTTGTTAAACGAATCACTTCACTGAGACTTTGGAACACACTTTTCATCTCCCTCCATTCTCATTATCCAGCTAAGGTCCTTATAACATATGGTCCTATTTTCCTAATTGCATCCACGGCTCCACGTCAAACCAAGCTAATCTTTCAAACCGTCAGGCTAATCAGGACAAAATGCATGGCCACTGTTTGCACACATGCTGGTAACAAGAGGGGAACAGGACCTACACAAATCAGAGAATGCCACCGAGTCCCAGCTGCCTTGTTTATCCCTCCCTCATTTTCTAAGATTATCTGAAATGCATCTTCTCCCACATTTACATTTTCGGAGTGATTTTCTCAGCAGAGAACCATTAGCACTTGTGGCTGCTGTCCTACCCAGCCAGACCTCCAACACAAAGTACAACTTCCACTAGGGATTCCCATGAGACAGATCTTTAGGTGAAGGAATAATGCTGCATAAAATGTTCTTATTATCCACAAGAAAAGACAACATATTATTAAACCACCTTTAAGGCAGCAAAAAACCCTGTGGTTGGTGTGGCAATTACCACTCAGTTGCAGGTTTCTTATTTGGTAAAAATAAAAGGTAACATGTAGCTGGTAATTTACTTATCATAACTTTGACATAATCACAGCAAGCCTGATCATTCCTCTAAAGCTGGGCAGCTAATGCAAAGAGGGGCTGGAGAGATGTTGGTTTGTACATTTAAGCACACAGCTGCAGACTAAAAGAAACAAAGACAAAGAAAATCTCCTTCCTTGCAGTTTAAGTATATTTTTGGTATCTGGGCCAGCTGATACATCATAGACAATTCCATCAGAGCTATATGAATTCAATAGACCTGACATAAATCCTAGTGCATCTTCAGACTGAATTATCTTTATTCACTAATAAATTTAACAGAAACATGAAGTCTGAGACAGTTCTGAGTTAGGATTTTTGTCAGCTTTGGGTTCATTCCCCAACATCCCACATTGCACATTTTGCCACTGCGCCCTGGGCCCCTCCACGTGTGTGTGGGGATGAGCCTTTAACCACACACAGGAACAAAACCCACCCATTTTCTGTGTTTGGTCTGCAAACATTTGTGCCTTGGGGAGCATTTCTTACAGTGCTGCTCCACGATAGCACAGAAAAAACTGAGAGCATCTTCTCAGCGAGCAGCACGAGAGGTGTAAATCCTCATTAAATTAAAATATGAGTGCCAGGGGACAGTTGGCTTACATAATCAGAGTCTGGACTATCTTTAGGTATAAGCAAATGTTTCAAATATAATTAGCACAAATCCTCACAAGCCTATCTCAAAAATTAGTTCCTGTAAGAGCAATTTAGGTGTCTCTCCCCATTCCTGCACCATGGACTTGCTCCTGGTTACACAGATCCTGGTTTACCTGATCTTCCAACTCAAGGTCTGTTCCTAATCCATGATAACGAGCAGTGAATGAAGGAAAAGACTGTATTTTCTCATATAAAGAGAACCAATGCAGAATTCAAGGGTCCTGCTCTTGTTTCATTGGTGCCTTGTGTGTCTCAGATTTATCTGAAACAGGAATTGTGGAACTGTCTCCTGTAAAAGACACCTGAGTACTGCTCCATGGAAATGCATGTATTCACACTGGGGCCCTATTTAGTGCCTTGGTTTGATCTCCAGTCTAAAGATACCTCTGAAGTAACATCAAAGCATGATTTTAGAACAGCTTTTCTTACATGTATTACACAGAGCTGACTTTATACAATTCAACTGGTACAACTCAGACTAGAAACCAAGTAGGGAGGTATTAAATGTGAGAGACATGGCAGTGCCAGGAGAGGCACACAGGACAGGAAAAGGCTGCTGGATCTATATAGATGTTAATACAGCCTCTGAGCAGGGAGAGATTAAATAGGCTGGTGTGCAATCTGTTTGGGAGAGAGATGGCTCAGGTGGGATGTCACAGAGGAAAGTTATGAACAGCACAGAAAAAGTTAATAGGGAGCAATTATCTGCTACTTCTCAGCACAAAAGGGTTTGGGATGGTGCACTAAATTAATTTATGCAATTTAAGAAGAGGCAAAGGGCAGCGGGGTTTTTTTCATGCCTTCACGATTAAACTGTGGAACTGGTAATTATAGGGTGTTAAAGTCATAAAGAGGTTCAAAAGCAATTAAACTAATAGAGGGAAGAAACACACTTCTGGGGCCAATCTGTGGTGATGTGGATGCTGTGTGGGTGAGAACAGAGCAGCCAGGCTGCAGGTGTGCTCTCCTTCCTCAGGCATTTGCTGACAGCCACTGCCAGAGATGAAACCCTGAACAGGGAGACTCCACAGCCCAGCCCATCACAGCAAGCTTTCTGGTTTATATTCTGAGTTTTCCCTTTACACAGAGGCCTCTCAGCAAGTAGTTCCAACCATGGCCACTCCAGAACTTCTAGTAGGAGAGGGCAGTGACATCCCACAGCAAAAAAACCCCAAAACAGGCTACAGTGCTGGGCAAGCAGCAATGCCTGGCAGTAATTAATACAGGTCACTTAAATATAAAATCATTTGCTTCTAAACACATTACAAAAGTTCACCTAATGGCCAAAAGAAAACAAAATGTAATTAAGTAAATTATGTACTTCTCTGTATTTTTGAGGCTTTCTGAAGAAGGGGGGGGGGAAACGATGCTTAGGAGCTTGAATTTTCAAGATAATTAAGTTCTGCATTTGAGGCTTATTAAAATATATTGCCCAAGAGACCAGACAGAATGTGAGATGGCTGGGTACAAAACTTTCAGAGATAAAGAGAACAAAGCTGCGAGGCCTAAATGACCTTTTATTGCTCCTGAATACCTTATGATGCTGGGAAACGAAGACTGTGAAACAGATGGAGCTGTTAACGAGTTTAGGCAACAGCAAGGCATATGCTCAGAAAGGCTGTAGCAAAAAAGCTTGAATTTCACATTAAATACTGTGGGTCAGTTAAGATCAGTCAAACATAGAAGGGAAGAAGAGAGCAAAGAGTCATAACTTTTTCTATTTTTAAAAGCCAGAGGATATAAGAGCTTCTCTCCAAATGAGCTGCCAATTTTGCTCAGCTAGGTGATACCCCAGCTGCTCCTGGTGGGCAGAATAGGCTGGGGATATCTCAGGGGAAGGCACCTGAAGCTGGTCTATAGCAGAGCTACCTGCTGTAGTTTATGCCTAAATAAGTGAATTGAATTTTTCAGCAGAAATCAGTCAGCAGAATTCAGTCACATTCAGAAAATTATGGATATTGCACCTGCAGAAAACTGTTGCTTGAGAGAACTAAAAGTACAGAGTTTTGTTTAAAAAACTGAGGGCTCAGTAAGAGTAGAGATGAAGTCGTTTAGGGTCCTAGGACATCCTGGGTCAATGCCTCTTGCACGTGTCTTGGCTGCTGAACTTGGTCTGTCTCACCAAACCGCACCTGACAGAAAGGTTGGATAAGCTTTCTGTTACATTTCGTACCCACCGCACACAATATAGAAATGTTAATAATTTATTACCATTTGTCATTAATATTGCAAAGTCAAGCATTCATAAGCCGGGTTGTCTGGGCAACCTTCTCTTTTGCTCTCTTGTGCACTGTATTGATGAGATCTGTAATTACAGCAAGACTTGTCATTATTTCTGCAGGACCCTCGACTCGTTTGGCGCGCAGATCAACTGCGGCTCCTTTAATGAGCACAGCTCGTCAATATTTTATTTCAGCCCCGCTGTTAATTGTGTGGCTGCATCACATTTACCAGCAAAGTTTAAACACGGTGCTGAGGACTGACCTGCCAGAGTCCCCAGTGACTTTGAAATCACATTCATGATTCCCCTGGTTCTGTGCAGAGCAACTGTTTGATCCCCACACCGACACCACAAGGACAGGGCAGGAACCTGCTGATTTCCTTGTGGGAAACTGAAATACCAGCAGATGAAGTTTAAAACAGTTTGCTGGTTTTGAATGTCCAGCCTGGGGCCTCTGGGAGGCGAATTTTTGAGTGTGTTCAGCATTATGTGACATGAGTGCACACCTCCTATTGCCATTAGCTGCATCTACAAGCACTCGAAATTTCTACACATCACACAGTCAAAAACAATGACCAAATGGTAAAAATATCAGAACTTGAAAATGCTGCAAGAATTGCCACTTTAGGTTTGATTAAACAGCCTTGCTTGTTCAAATTATGGTTTGTTTCTATCTTGTAGATATTTTACATTATTTGGACTTTCCTTCTCTTGCTCCCACACAGTGCCACAGCATTGATGTCCTGATGCTGCTTTCATGGAATGGCAAACCTTTCAATGGTTTTAACAAAGCCAGGCTTGGCCTGAAATGAACAATATCTAATGCTCTGTTCAATTTGGTCAATAATGTCTCCTCACAATACTGGAAACAAGGATGAACTGACCCACGCAGTGACCCGTGTCCTCCTCTCATTCCCTTGCCTTCCACCATGCAGCTGAACAAATTAATACAACTTCAAGGCAACCAAGTTCAGGAAGAACAGTAAATCGTGTGCTCTCTTCCAAACCCCCAAATAATCTACATTTGTTTTGGAACACTACCATGAATCAATTTAATCTTTCCTTTCTTGAGATATTTCTTTGATTTTTTCCTATGTATTCCATCCTTCCCCAGCTGAACATGTCTATTCTGGGTGCATTTGAAAACTCCTCAGATGAGGGTTTTAGTCATTTGCTTTTTGGTGAGTAATTGTGCTCATTTTCAGCCAGAAGGCAGTTAACCTTTTGAGACAGTCAATTGCCCTCTGTGTGTACCTACTGCTGCTCTTACGGGTGGTGGAAGGCTAAAACTTAATAACCTAGAAAAGATGAAGCATTAACTTCTCTCTGACAAAAACTCATTCTAAGTTTTAAGGCCAGAAATTTTCAAGGGAACCTGAAAGATTTGGTTCTCAGAGAGCTGTTGTAGAGTTGGAAACCTGACTAAGTTAGTACTTATTAAATCACAGTCTGCATGACTCAGACAGCATCTGTGACACTTTCTTATATTTGATTGTGATAACTGTGTGAATTTGAAGACTATTACTGAAAGATAATGTAAAATATAGGGAATGCACAGCTGTATATATCTTTTTATCAATTAGAGAATCTTGCTTTGCTTCAGAAAAAAGAACCCTATGTACTTAAATTAAATGATGGCAATCTTTAATAAACACACCAGGAGACTACCTATAAGTCTATTAAACTTTGCATATCTTTGTAAAAATTCCATTTAAAAAGCATTATATGTATTCCATATGCAAAACAAACATTGCAACAGGATACTCTTGGAATACTATCTGTGATATCAGCCAAGTGCTAAAAGATTGGGCAAACCCAATCATAAAAGACATAAATCTTGAACACTTTATAAGTGAAATTCTACCCCTCCTTTCTGGAAGGGCTCACAGTTATGCAGGCAAGCCCCAGGTGGCCTTTAAAGGGGAGAACAAGGGAGGAGGCTCTTTTTCTGTGCCCTTGAAGGTGGGATTTAAGCACCTACATTTCCTCCTTGTTCCTCCCTCACTGAGGAAGGGATCACTGGGACAACTGGGAGAGAGAGACTGGGGGAGATCAGAGGGTGATTAGACCCATCCAGCATTGGTGATAAAATGAGGGGAAAGAGAGGACAAGAAAAAGTGGAAGGGACAAAATCTTGGCTTGGGTAGCTACCCTCTGTCAGCCTGGGAGTTCTAACACTGCATGGGCACAGACAGAAATCCTGGGAGGTGGTTTTAGGGGGAGGATGTGGCAGAAGATGATGTTGTCTTTGAGAGCTGGCAGGAGACACACAGGTAGAGCTCTCCATCTGAAAATCAAAGACAGAAAAATAACTAGCTATGGCTTTGGAGACTGGTTTTGTTTTAGTTTTGCTTTTATTTGTACATGACAGATGAAGAGGAAACAGGGCATTTCCATTGGGTTTGGATTTAAAATGGATCTGTAAAATCATTCTTCACTTGACAGACTAGGTCTCCTGGGTAGGAAACTTTTAGAAGATGGTTCAAAAAAAAAAACCCCAAAACATCAAACCACCAAAACAACCCAACCCAAAACCTGCTTAATATCCTCATGAGTATAAAATCCAAACAGATCTGTGTGAGAGATGCTCCTACCCCTGGCTGAGTAGCCTAATGATGATGTTGCTGTCTCAGAGAAGAGCAGATGTAAGGCTGCAGAGCGAAGGGAGTCTCAGATTCACACACTTCATTATTTCCCTGTACATCATGAGAAACCAGACTCTGTCTATGCCATACAAAGCAGGTGTTCTTTCACAGCTCCTCACCTACCCTGGTCTTATCTCAGTGTCTTCTTACCCCCCACAGCTTTGCCACCAGGTGCTTTTCCTGCTCCAGCAGCAGGAGAACAGCAAACACCCACACTGGCACATCCACATTTACTTATCCCTATTTGTAGGAAAAGCTCTCATTTCTAGAAGCCTTTGTGTGGGCTTGAATAACTTAAATACAAAATTAATTCTTTTTGAAGTGCTCTAAGTTCTTAATTCCTCAAATGCTAAGAACATTTGCTGCTGAGAGATGTTTTATAGAAAAATTTTCTTACTGCAAATCCATCTGTCTGCATAAAGGTGAAAAGTTACATACATTTCTTAACAGACCCCAAATGATATGCTCTTGTGAGGTGCCTATTTTCAAGTGTTTTGTGTTTTGCTGCAATCAAAATTACAAAACTTTTTAAAATGACAACTCAGAAAATTTTATTTTTGTGCTTTTTTGATCTTCCTTCTGCTGACTACAAAGTCAAAATTCTTTAGGCAGTCATTATCTGGCAATTTTGAGCAATTTCCTTGCCAAAACTAGAAAGAAATATCCCTACAAAGGTACTTAAAAAGAGACAATACCTGCTTTGGTGATCACTCCATGCAAAGCCTTTGTGAGAACTGAATTTAAGCAGACATGCTTGGAGCTGGAAGCCTGTCTTTGTTGAAATAAGAATGAACTGACCTGAAACAGCATTTCCAGCTCCTTTTCAACCCCTCAGAAACTTAAAGGTGTAGCTCAAGGAATGTCCTGCATGAAAGAATAAAATGGAAACTTTTACAAAGCTCAGTAATTTCTGCCCATACAAAGGACACACAGCCATCGAGCTCAGGAAAAATTAGAACCCAACCTGCACATGTTGTAGCATATTAACTAGGGAGGAGCTGGTCCTGCTGGCATGGCAATTCCATGGAAACACTGTGCAAATAAGAAAAGTTAAAGGAAATGAGGATTTTTATCAGCCAGTGCCTGGCAGAGGTGATGTCTCATGCTGTGTTCGTACGTGGTGGTGCCAGGTGAGCACAAACACTTCTTCCAAGAACCCTTGTTTTCATTATTTTCATTGATCTGGCAAGATTTGATTGAAAATTCAGCTTTGACCAGTTCTAAAACCAGTCAAAGCATAATTCCTGAATTTTTGCATGAAGTTATTCTGCACTTTTATAACTAAATACAGTTTTCCTTGTAACATCAGTATAAGATGCTCTAGCACAGAAGACATTTTGGCCTAAGGACACATCCCTGGTTCTTCTCTGCTTTCTCCCTCTGCTTTTACAGCCTGGGCATGGAATTATTCTTGATGACCCCATGTTCCAGGTGGAAAATTTAGTTGCTATTTGGTACATCATCTGTCTTTGCAAACCAATAAAAACACATGTATTATTTATAAACACTTTCTGCTTTCTTAGATACTAAGACGGGCTATGGCTTTCTACACTGTTCTTTTATTAAGAATGTTGTCACATTTTTTATTATTACCTGTTGGGTTTTTCCAACTATTCCTCCTGATCCAATGCCTGGAAATTCAAAAAACATGAAATATGCTGGTTTCTCCTAAGAAGCTTCAAGTATTTCTCCAAATTCCCAGCAAATCAGGCAACAATTATTAAACAGTTATTACAAATCATAAACTATTCCAGAAAAGCTCCCTTCCTTAATACATTCATGATTTAAGAGAAGCAATTATCACTGCCAAGGCTTATTTTAGGGCTGCAGCTGTAACAGACTGAGAGCACTGTGATTTCATTAATAATCAATAAAAGAGGCAATAGAAGCCTTCCCTTTAAGCATCCTATTCATCGTGAAGGAATTTTCTAGTTTGAAGCAAAAATGCAATGCAGATGGATGATGACATCATCACTGGAAATATCTTGAGGCATTTACATATTTTTCTGATTCCAAAACCCATTAGAGAAGTCAGGCACATTTTGCACTCACTTTTGAGCACTGTGAACACCACGAATTTAATAATGAGAAAAGTTCCAAGTCAGTGCTAGCATAGTGCTAAATGCAACCTGTATTTCTCATAGGTTTTTTTTTCCTAAGTGACAATCTTGACAAGTCTAGACAGGCTTTTTCTCCCACTTGTTCACTGAATTCTTCCCATTTTGCCACGGAAAATTTCCAGCAGCCTCCACAGTGCAACAGTGCAGCCAAAACCAAACATTAAATGGTGTTACAAACCTTCAGGGAGAAGTGGTGGGGAAATAACTGGGTTTTGCTACAAAACTGATATTTATAACTTGAAAATCTTGTTTTTATGTATCCAAGTTAAAAAAATCATAGGGAAAGGTTTGCAGATGGATAGATGCTTACCTTTTCCTGCTCATGTTATGATAGTAGTGTTGTGATAACTGGAAGAGAAGAGAGATGAGATTTTCAGGAAAGGAGGAAATACCTTTTATTAAAACCTAGCTGGAAGAATGATGAATCCCTATCTGTGGTAAAAGATTTGTATCTGAAAGTATCTATTGGGGTTTGATGTTTTTTCACCTCTACTGAGAGCAGCGAGTGAGAAAATACTCTACTGAGTATTTTCTTCCTACAACCACTTATAATTCATTTACACCACCTATGACAGGGAATCCTCCAATCCTCACCATTTCTGACATTACCAAAGACAGTAAAAATATTACTCTAAAGAGACACTCAGAGCTTCTTCTCAGCCTTTGGGGTGCAAATTGTCCAGAAAACATGGGGAGAAAAACAGGACTGCAGTTCTCTGTCCTGGCTTACCTACCTCTGGAAGTGGATGATATATAAAGAGGAATAAACAGAGAATCATAGAATATTCTGTGTTGGAAGAGACCCACAAGGATCCTTTAAATCCAACTGCTGTCCCTGAACAGGATAATCCCAAGAATCCCACGTGTGCCGTGGTGTGATTAGCACAGAGGATGGCTAAAATGCCTTGAGGAAGACAATGCCCTGACACTGTTTTACACCACAACAGCATGGACTCTGAGCTTCAGAAGGCTGAAAATTACCTCTTTATTCTTGGGATGTGTCTCCCTTTTATAGTATTCTACACAGACCAATTCTGTTGGTGAAACAAAGGCAAACCTCTTCAACCACATTGGTCAGACCAGAGGGACATCAAGAAGAAGTCCTTCCTAGGAAAAGGAATGAATAACATAGTACAGTTGTGGAATCCTCCATTGTAATCCATTGGAATCCTCCACTGTAGCCATGCACTTCTACATACAGTTACAAAAACATGTCTCTTGTTTACAGGAAATTCCCTGGGAAAAGAATTTCAGAAAACCAAAACACCTCAGGCACGGAACCAAGGCTACAACGCCCTGTGCAGTCCCCGTGTGCAGACCCAGCTGAGCTGAATGCAGTCAGGGCTTTGCACAGAGGAACCATCAGCATCTGGAGCTTTCCTGGAGCTTCCCACCAGCCTTGTCCCCAGCAGACAGGGAGGAGCAGGGCTGGCATGGGACCACTCACCCTGGCTTAGCCCCTGCAAAAAACAATTAGGCAGGGCAAGGAGGAGGGAGCACCACTCAGACCAACACAGAGTTCCCTAACAGGCAGGTCAAGGGGGAAAAAGACTAAAGGATCTCTTTGTCGAAAGTTGTCAAAAATGCCATCTTTTAATGAAAATGGCAAGCACAAAGTCACTTATTTTCCATGTATTACATGGCAACACTTGTCTGGCAGTCAAGTAGCGCAGGCACGCTTTCAGCGCCGGGCTTTTAATGAGGTGCTTGATCCTCATGTAAAATCAGCACCAGAGCCCTTATCCAGCAGGAACTAACAAGGAGCTATAAATGAGCCCAATTACCAGACTGAAATGTCATTCACACATTTGTTATCTCCCACACCAACAAGGAAAAATAACACAGAAAGACAGTAGCTGAAGGCGAATTGAAATTACTGTCAATTGAAAGAGAACTTGTGAAGCTCTTCCTGCAATTCAAAGCTTTAAAATTTAATGTGAGCTATATTTAGTTTCAAACGTTAGCTGGGTTCATTGATATTTTGTTTTAAGCTTGCCAAAAGTCACAATATCCTTATTAATAACATTAGCAGCTCTGAGTGTTGCCTACGTGATGATGCAGTGAACTCTTTGGAGTAGTTCTTTAGAGAAGTCACTCTGGGAGCAGCAGCCCTCAGCACAGAGGATTTCTGGGACATGTAGTCTTGGGGGTCAGATGCTCTTTCTTTAGGTCACCATCACTTCAGTGTAAGGCATATCTGATACATGAAGAAAGGATTTTGCATGTTTGGTTTTTAACTGAATTTTTCACCTTAAATCTTAATAATTCTGTTGCTAAATCATATGCTGTTTAGCTTTGAAAAACAGATGCTAATCCCATACTACTTAGACCCCTATATTGTCAGTACTATAAAAGCAGAACAACTAAATAACAAAATTATAGAATGGTTTGGGTTGGGAAGGACCTTAAAGCTCATCTCCTTCTGACCTCCTGCCATGGGCGAGGACAGCTTCCACTCTGAGCTCCAGACAACCTGGTCTTAAAGACTTCAAGGGATGGAGCATCTGTGGATGAACAGTTCCAGAGCTTCACCACCCTCCCAGTAAATAATAGATAAGTAGCAGAAAACTTCCCTGAAAGAAAAAGAGAGCTGCTGATATCATCATAATGTTTACTACTATAAAATCATTTTAATAATATGAGCTCTGTCAGGCAGTGGGAGTGCCTTGGCCATGGCACAGCAGCCCTCAGCTCCTCCCACCTTCCCCTGTTTCACAGGCACTTTGCCCAACCCAAGAAGAGCTCTGAAATAAAGGATGTTTTCCACTTGGAGTTAGCACAGGCAGCTCCCAGCAGGCAGACATCATCTAAACCCCTCACTGCTTTCTACAGAAACAAAGTTGTTTTTTCCTCCTTCCTTTCCTGTGAGCTGTGTTGTTGCTGTGGGAACCCTGGATCCGTGCCCAGGGGGGTGCTGTGATCCCCCTAAAGCACTTTGGATGTGAGGATGGAACAAAGATTTGCCCTGAATGTCTCCCTGAGGTGCTCAGGGAAGATCCAGGGTGTGCTCAGATCCCAGCACTGCCAAGTTTAAAAAGCCTGTGGAGAGAAAGGAAGAGTCTAGCATTCCCCCTCTTACTTCGAGCTGTCAGTAAATCCTCTAATTGGGGCTGGGAAATTGCTCATTTCTGGTGTTATCTGGAAGGCAAACAAGGGATGAGGATCAAGTGCAGGTTTGAGATCCACTCAGTTCCAGACACACCTTTACACAGGTGCATATCAAACATTTGCAACGCATTTCTGCTGATTCCCAGCCAAGAATTTTCAAGCAGATTTTAATAAATGTGGTTAAATTTGCTTGCGGGAGCACGCCTATATTGCACTTTAAATAAAAACAAATTATGGTAATGCATGTTGCTGAATGCAGAGAGGTATAAGCACTGAAAAGAATAAACATGTCTTATCTTCTTGCCTTTGTAAATGATAATACTTCAGGCTTTTAATAGTGAAATAGCTTTTTTTTTTTTTACCTTTGCATAGGATATTCATTCATTAGATTTCACTGAACTTTGGTGCAGTGAAGGGAGACAGCTTAATTTTCAGTAATTTTGGTAAATCTCAATTTACCATGTATTTTACAGAAAATACTTAGCACATCATGTTAGGGACTGATTTGAGTCACAAAAAAGCGCATTTTTTCCTAATTGATTTTTTTTAAAAAGTAAGGGTAGTAGAAAAAAAGAAAAAAAATCTGAATGTCATCATGACTACAACAACATGAGTATTTTTCATGGGAATATTGCTATAAAACTTCAACATCTTAACACAATTAATAAAGGCCTCTTTTTTTAAAAATTCTATTTCTTCAATTAATATTTAAAACACAAGGAGCTACTCACTGCCATTGAGTACGTTTTTCCTTCTTCTCTTACATTTTTTCTTGTTTTGCTCTTTTGGCTGGCCTTTTGGAGACTTTTCAGGTGATTAGGGGGCAGTGCCGGGTTTGCCTTTTTCTCTTCCTGTTCCCAACTATTAGGATGGAAGAACAAGATAAATTACTTTTCCTACCCATCATTTTTCTCCTGGAGTATCCTTCGCATCAGCATTTCCCTCCAGCTAGACTCATGCCTCACCAGCTTTTTAAGCACAACAAACAATCTCTGTGTTGCCATCTCAGAGCAGAGCCAGCCCAGCTTGCAGGAGAGGATATTACCCTGTGCTCCCTACCCTGCACACATCACTCACTCCCTTGGGGAAGATGTGCTTCTTTTTTCTGCTGTTTAATGAGGGAAGATTCAGCCTTTGGGACAAATGTCACTTGCAGCACCCATTGGAACAGTGGTGTGTGTGGTGGCTTTGCAGCAAAATCCAGTATATTACGGAAGTTTTCCTTAGAAATACAGTGGTCCCAGAAAAAAATCCCTAATAAACCACAGACAGATACAGAGGAAGCCATTGGTGTGAGCAAAGCTACTTCAATGTATTACATTTTAGAGATAACCTGGGTGATGGTGCCTGGACATTGTGATCAAGCTAGATCCTCCTCTCAAACTCTACTGCGATCTGTTGGCTTTATTTTGTTTATTTTTGTTTGGTTGGTTTGGTTTTTTGTGGGGTTTTTGGGTGGTTTTTTTTTTGTAGGGATTTTTTGGTGTTTTTTGGGTTTTTTTGTGATTGTTTTTGCTTTTTTAATATCCTAGAATCATAGGTTTTTGTTTTTTTAATATCCTACTCATCATAGAATGATTTGAGTTGGACAGGACCCTAAAGATCATCCCATTCCAACCCTTGCCATGGAGCACCTTCCACTGGACCAGGTTGCCCCAAGCCCCATCCAACGTGGCTGTGGACACTGCCAGGGATGAGGCATCCATAAGGATTGTCACAAGTTTTGCCTCTAAGCTGTGGAAGGTTACACAGAATTTTAGTTACAAGCAAACAAGCAGGAGAGTTTAAAGTACGTCCCTACTTGAGTCAAACAAGAACTTAATCCCTGTGCAGGAGCAGTTCCTACATTGTAGCCTGGCTTGTAGATTAAATTTGCCACAGGACAAGAATTTTCAAAGGGAGCAGATAATCCTATGGACAGCCAAGGTATCCAGGGACATAATTAGTAGCTCCCAAAGAAGCTGGAAGGAAGTTCAAACATTTATATTTCAGATATTAGTAGGCTGGATTGCATTTTGTATCTTTGCATCCTGAATTTAGTTAGGGAGAGAGCATTTTGCTTTTTACTTTTTATCAGGCATCTCGCCACTGACAGAGACAGATTACTGAAATGTGTGGTCTTTAGGTCTCATTCAGCTCCTAATCACTGGATCCTCAGATGCAGTCAGGTAGCATTTTTCACTGCAATCACATTACAATTTGTAGGTGAACTCAGTAACACTTTCCAAACTTGTTTAATATTTTTAGTGCAGTTGTCAGCCAGCTTATGAAATGTTTACCTTTACAGTGGTTTTCATGTTCCTCTCGCTGAGTTTCTTCTTTGGAAATTAAAGCTATCCATGATTTTGTGCAAAGATATTGCTGACCAGAAGGAGCACTGACTTTCCTGAGGCCACTTTATAATTGCATTTTGGAATACAAATGAGTTTACTCTCTGAAGAAGGTATTTCATTTGAATCCTTCCCAGCTTAATTTCTTTTATAAACTCCATCACCCAGTGTTCCTGCAGTCTATCCACAAATTAAACAGTATTTTGTGACTGTGCAAAGTGGCTCCTGTGAGGGATTCTGACATGTGATTTTATTCCTGGTTTATAGGATGAAGGACAGATGAAGCAAAGTGGGCACAACCCAAAGCCTGTGTGACGTGCACCACTCTGCAGTGGTACTGAAATTGCAAACCCAGTGTCCCTGACTTGCACAGCTGTGAGTTAGATCAAAATAAAATAGGCAACAAATTGCAAGTGAATACGCTCTCAGACCACCCAGGGGCTCTGTGATGGAGCAATGCTGAAGTAACGCTGTCAGGTGGTGGCAATTGCTATTAGAGCTGCCCCACTGTGGAGATTTGGGTCAAAAGTCTCAGGAAATGGCAGAATGTTCTCTATTTCATATCACTCTTTTCTGATTTCAAAAGCTGTGAGTGCTGAACCCCCCCAGAAGTTCGGAAGGGACACTTCTATAACTCGATAAATGTCCTGCCAGAAAAAATGTGGCCACAAGTAAGTGGTGATTCTGTCCTTCTTGTGTTCATTCTTTTTCTCTATCTTTTGTGGCATTTCCTCCCATTTAACCACTAAAACACAGGTCAGAACTGCTGAAATCCTTTGCTCTGTCTCCCTGCACTGTGGTGTCCCAACCAACCCCAGCTGGCTACCAGAATATCTAAAGGGGGATTTTCTACTTTGTGCTCACATTACCTGTGCCAGCCTTCCAGCAGAGTTTTCACACTGAATTCTTCCCCCATCCATTCTTACATCCTTTAAGAATTTCTAATCATGGTTTTCCTGCCAATCTAGACGCTGATAGCTCATTTTATCTTTCCACACAGTGCCTGCTTGGCCGACCTGTGAACCTTTTTTAGAGCTTTTTGCTAAACTCCCTCCAAATTAGTCAACATCTCCCTGCTAATGATGCATTCAGAGTTAACACAAAGGTGAAAAAGCACCACTAAATGAGTTCCTTTCTGCGTTAGCAATGACTTAAATGAAAGCAAGTTCAAGTGAAAAAGCTTATTTTAATGGTAGTGGTGTCTGAGCAAAGTCTGCTCAGATGTGCAGCACCAGGCAGATGAATGGCTGCGTGAATTTTAACAGGCCAATAATGTTAATGTGGGGATGCCAATAAACAGAACCATTTGGATGAATATTTGATGGATCCAGGAGAACTTCATAAGGATTTAAACTTTATTATAAAGGTCTCAGAAATTAGAGAGTGGCAGAAATGTGTTCCCTTCCTGCTGCTTGAAGGGAATTGTTGTGGGTTTTTTCCATCCAAAAAAAGAGAAATTTTTAAAGAGAAGGAATAGTGAGCATGGGGTCTCCATAGCTGTAGACACACCAGTCTTCAGGGATGGTCTGAAATATTGATTCAGTCTGCAACAGAAGGGATATTTGGGGCAGGGGGCTTGAGGTAGAGAAGGAAACTTTCCAGAATATCCGTAGGGAAAACCCTGAGCTGGGATGAACCACAACCACAAGCTGCTCCTCTGTATTCATAGGCTACATTGCAGTTCCTTTGGTGTTACAAGTAAGCAGTAGAATGGACTTGTGTGGAATTGCTCAGCTTATAACAACTTGGTTGTAGAGAAAAATGTCTTTTAAAGTTAAAATTGAATATTGTTCCATACATGCCTTGAATGTAGCACAGCACAGAAAAAGGAGAAATTAAGTATTAAAAACATCTGCTCATGAAACATCTCTTCAACAGAAAAGAGAATGCTAAAAGTTGGATAATATTAAATGCCAGCAGCTAGATCCACAAATGGTAAAGTAAATACTTAATCTTTTGCACCTTAATTACATGAGCACTAAATCCATGACAAAGAGTCACTGGCTGGGCTAAGAAAAACACAAGTAAAGCAACTTAGATTCAACCTCAAATCATGAGAAAACTTCTAATGCTTCCCACAGTTAAGTTAAGAGCAAAACATTTATGGAAATTCATAAGAAAATATAACTCTTAAAGAAAAGGAAAAAGTTCTTGTAAATTTTTAATGTGAACTATGCAGACAATTACATTAATAAGATTTAATTATACCATGAAATATTTAGTGTTTCTCTCTATGCTAAATATTATTTTGAACATAGTTCTAGAAAAATTAGAATGCTTAAGAGATACCAAGAAAGAAAACAAGAACAAGTATTTAAAAAAAATAATTGATTTTGAAAATGCATTAACTGTAAAGACCATTGTTTCAGTCTTTACTTAAAATAAGGGAATATTTTGGTCAGCTACTGCATATTAATCTCTTTATAAATACAGATATAAGAAATACTTTGTGTGCTATGTTTAATTAATAAAAAAAAAAGCTGCTGTCTTATAGGTCACATTTTACAAAATCTACAATTAGCATCCAAGTTTTGGCAGAAATGCAAAACTATTTATTAGTGTCTACATTTACTATTTATTATGCCAGAACTAACCAGCCATATATTTACTGCCAACCCCAATGTCACTGGCTAATTAACCAACTTTTGAAATTCTGTTTCCTAAATTGTGTGATGTTGCTGTCTTCATTCTGTGTCTCTTTGGTCACTACTCCATAGTTAAGGGAAGCCAAGTTTCCTAAAGGAAGTGCACTGGATTCTGCCCATCCTCAGCCCTGATCCTGCTCCAGTGTAGGCTGGATCCCTACTGGGCCACAGGATGGGCTCCCATTCCCACCCAAATGCTTTCCCTGATGCCCATAATTCCTGGTGTTGGTGCTGGGAGTTCAAAGTGTGATTTAAACTTATTGCCAAAAGCAGCAGAACACCCCCCAGGACAGCTGTCATTGGATAAACAAGTTGTTATTCCTTAAAATGCACATTTCTGATGCCATGGAAGTCTCCCCTGTAGTACCTCAGACACTGTACCACTCATCTGTGCCTCAGACCCACTGACTTCACTGAGGTTCATAAAGAATTAGGTGCCAGAATATCATCAAGTGAGGTTTTTTACCCTAAACATGAACAAAATGCGTTATGCACTTAATAAGACCAATATTCAATGACCAGAAAGGGACTCCAAGGGTTTACCTGGCTTCTAGGTGAGGATAGGGCAGGTGGAGCATCCAGGGCAGTGTGCTGGAAAACTGGGCAGCCCATAAAAAAAGGCAGGATAAGTCCTTATGAGAATGAGTGCTGTGGAGGTGGCCCTGAAAATATAAACATCATTATTTGTAAATGGGATATTTGTCTTTACATTTCACAGAGCCATAGAGTCACAGATTGGTTTGGGTTAGAAGCGACCCAAACCAACTTGAACTAGTTCAGGGATCTTAAGTTAAGGTTAAGGGATCTTAAACTACTCTTAACTACCCTTAAGCTAGTTCCACCCCCCTGCCATGGGCAAGGACACTTTAATGTAGTTAATTTATGTACTGACTCAAATCTATACACATTTTTTAATTAGGACATGTGTAACATACATTTGCATATGGATGCAGAGCTGTCTTTATGTACACACACACACAATCTGTACTGAAGCAAAGCCTCCAACATCTGCTCTGTCCTCCCCTCCCCTCCATGTCAGAAATTCAGATTATTTCTGCAGGCCATGACCACAATTTGAGGAAGAAAGAGGTGAGGAGCCTGTGCTGCTGCTGGCACAGACTGTGTGTCCCTGTGAGGACAATCCCTGCAGGATCCCCACAGCCAAGATGCTGTGTGATTTAAGGGATGGGGTTTGGAGCCTGCTCCCTGGACCTGACATATGGAACAGGGAAGTGGCACTCTGTGTATCCAGCCCCAGAAACTCCTGATGTTTTATTTAATAATTTGTCACAGGAGGAGGTGCTATGATTAATTTTGGATACAAAATGCTCACACTGCTTCAATATGGTGAGCTCTTTAAGGGATCTGTTCCCAGCAGACACCAGTTGTGATTTCCCGCCCCACCTGGTCTCACATCAGCTGGGGCACCACAACTTCTAAACTGGTCCTTGGTGGGTGGTGTCCCAGCCTGTGGCAGGGGGGTGGAACTAAAGAGTCCCTTCCAACCCAAACCATTTCATTATTCCATTATGTCATGCTATTCTGTTTTAAACATTTTCTCTGCCTTTCTCCACCACTTTCCTTTTCTTTTTTTTTAACTTTTAATTCTCTTTTTTTTTTTTCCTTTTGCCTACAACACCTTGTTAGCTTTAACTCTGCCTCCTCTGCCAGTAGGATTTGTTTGTTTTCCATTTTATTTGAAAGCCCATAAAGGAGGGAGAGGAGCAAGTGGCCCCAGGTGCACAGGGGCAGCACAAGGGCTGGCAGGAGGAGCCACCTGCCCCTTGTGCCACACGGTGTAGGGGCAGGAAAAGCAAAGTTACAGATGGGGAGCACACAGCTCAAGGAGAGAGGCTGCAGGGAAAATGAGGAGCCAACAGCCTGTGCTCAGAGGAGGTGAGAAAATGAACCTGCCCAGAGATGAGAGAGAGGAGGGCACAGTTTGCTGCAGCTCAGAAAGAGAATTAACCAAAGCAAATCCCACAAGCCAGCACAGCCCTGCAAGTGTGGCAGGGGAGACAGGAGGAGACACACAGAAAACCATTTTTTGCTTTTGTTCTGTCACTGCTCAACTCAGCCCTTTGAAGATTTCTGTTTGTTTTAGATGGCAAATACTAGGCAAAAATGAACTGAAAAAATATTTTGTACATGTTTCTTGTGTGGTTTTTTTTTTTTTTTTAATCTAAAACACTCTGTTCCTTCTTGAGATCTCAAAACCAAGAGGAGGCAAGTGCAGACCACCTCTGACTGCTTTGGGGTCCCATCATGTCTGCCCTGGGAGACACAGACAGGAATGGGCAGGGCTGGTTCCCTGCATAGCACACCAGGCAGGAGAAGACATTCAATTTTATAAGATCAGAAAATAATTTTAGATTTGTATTTGGTGGGCTTTTGTTGAGGGTTTTTATGCCTATAGGGGTTGGGAATATAAATCCCTCAAACTTTTACATCTAGGCACCTGCTAGGGAACTGTGTCACACCTTGTGTTTAGTGAAGGATAGGATTTAGCTATAAATCAATCCTATTTCCACTCTTCCAAGCAGGAAACTGGGCAAGAGACCTCACCTTTTCTTTATAATGTGTGGGACAATCATCCCTGCCCCCCTCTCCTCACTGGCATGCAGGAAGGGTTCCCACTCTGGACCAGCAGTCTGTGGGTAGAAAAAGAGGCCATTGGTGTCACCACAGCATCAGGCTTTGCAGCAAATATCACCATGTCGGGCACCCCCAGATATTGAATTTTCTCACCTTAGACACACTGCCATGCACATGGGCAGGGGGAGGGAGAAGAAGCCTCTGAATTAGGCTAATTATGCACTAGGTTAAAATTTATACTTTCAGAATATATTGATTTCAAAATAAATATTAATTTACCTTGCCAGCCTACAAGCATTTTCCAGAACACTAATTAATGAGCTTTACACACACAAACACAATTGTTGAGAAGCCAGACATAAGATATGCTGGTTGAATTTAAAATTATTTCTACCATAACAAAAAAGAACCCCAAAAAACAAACAAACAAACAAACAAAACCAAAAAACAAACTCAACTTTTTTGGGGACAAATTCCCAGATAAATCTGCACAGCTCCTCTGAAGTGAACTGACCCATGATGTTATGACAGAGTTTGTCCATATCAGATTGATCCCGATGGACACAAAGTCAGCCATCAAATCCCATGTATTTTCAGCAGGGAAGGATTGGTTCCATTGCATAAACAAAGTTGAGTTGCTGGAAAGATGAAGGAAGAAAAAGACATCATAAATTTCCTGGTTTCTTAAGCAGATGGGAGAAAGAAGGCCAATTATAGTGTAAAGCATCATTTCACCAAGAGAAGTGTCAGTGCTGGAAGAGCTCTCAACAGAGGATTTTGCTTTGCCATGTGTGGTCTCTGGGAAACAAAAGGAAGGGTGTGACTGAAATGAAGACAGACAGAATGCAATATTTTCCTTTGATGTGTAAACAGATTTAATGCAACAAAAAAATCAATGAGGAAACTCTCCAAAGGAGAGTGTTTTAATGCGTTATCATATTTCACATAGATTTCATAAAAATTCAATTTCAATTATAGCACAGTTTACAAACAGAGGAAAGCTCTGTGCCTCCCTGGAAAACATATGGCCATCAAAACTTCAAACAAAATACTGCCAAAGTCACTCATAAAAAATAAATAGCCATAAGCCAGTGTGTTATTGTCCTTTTAATGTCTGTTGAATGCCTATAACTCTCCCTGTGTCTGCCTGGCTGGCAGCTCTCTGACACTCCACCCTCCCATTCCTACACCTCCCCTTGCCCAGGAGCAGGAGCTGCATCGTGAGCAGGGCTGGGTTATTCTGGGTGTTCTCTGACATCTCCAGCTGGGCTGCTGCAGGAAAAGGAGAGAATCAATAAACCACAAACACCCCCAGAGTGGTGGTGCAGCAGCAGCAGCAAGGGAGAGGCTGAGCCTGGGCACAGGCCACTGCTGCTGTGGAGGAGAAGGTGCTGCAAGGAGAGAAATGGGCTTTGTCCCAGGCAGCAGCAGTACTTTCCTGAGAGCTCTTGGCTCCAGCCACCAGCTCCTGTTCTGCCAAATTAAAAACACATTTGGTTTTCCCAAGCTGGACAAGAAGACTCAGTGTGGGGCACCTCATTTCTGGCTTTGCTGCAGGTGTCAGGAGGAGCTGGCTCCAGCCCTGCTCAGGATCTAAAATTACTGTGCATACAAGTGGGGACCTGCTTTTGCACTGTTGTCAAGGGATTGGGATAGGGATGAGAGGAAAAGCCCAGGCTGGAAGGCAGAGGTGGCTGTGAAACACCAGGCACTTGGCAGATGTGAAACTTTGACATCAGCACAGCCTCTACCTCAATGCCCATTGCTGGGGTACATTTGGGGGACAAACCCCTTTTCCTGCAACTGGGATAATACATCTCAAGTTTTACAGAAAAGCAGCAATGCTTTTTCCCTACCTTTAACTGCTAGAAGGATCCCCATGTCTCTCTCTGCACTTTCCAGCTGATGGAGGGATGAGCTTCTTCCATTAACAATCAAACCGTGCCCTTTTTTCCAACATTTTGTCCTTTAGGAGCTTCCTGCTGTTGGATGGAGACCAGCACATGCAAGTGAAGATATGCCTGGCTGGGAGAGGAGAACGTGCCCCATCCCTCTCCAAGGTTTTGCCCTTTTGCAGTGCCTACAGAGGGTGAGAGGGAGGGCAAGGAGGGGGAAACTTCTCTTGAGACCAGGCTGGGGGACAGCAAAGGAAGAAAAGGCAGCATCCAGGGAAGAGACAATCTCCAGGGCAACACTCCCCAGCCCCCTCACATCCCAATTTAACTTGGAAATACAACAGGGAGCTACTGGTTGTGGGGTTTTGCTTGGGCTGGAGGGAGGTGAACAAGGAGCAAGTGCCAGGCATGGAGCAGAAGAAATGAAAAGCAGAAGTACAGGGAAGAAGGAAGACATTATTGACGGCATTAGTGAGGTGTAAGTGTGGGGGAAGAACACATGATGGATGCTGGCAAGGGAGAATGAGCTCACAAACCCGATGTATTTTAGCTGTGAGGGAGAGAGGACAGGGCCCAGAGCTGACACTTTTCTCAGTGCACACCTGCCTAGCACAGACTGGGGGATATGATGGCAGCAGTGGGGCTGGCTGCACCTCCACCAGCTCTTACAGCTGTAAGGTACCTGCACATTTTGCTCTGCTTTCACTGGAGCACAGGACAGACACCCTACATAAATGTAAAGAAAAAGAAAAATCTTTTCTCCTTTCTTAATAGTAGCCTGCACCTAGGCTAGAGATTTTTTTTTTCCAGAAAGGATATAAAATGTATCATCCCTACCCTCCCACTGGCATTAATGTGTTGCCTCAAAATACGCCCAATCTTGGCTTTAGGATGTGTGGCCCTTGGAGTAAGGCCAAATATCCACATATCTGCCATTAGGATTTTACAGGAAACCATTCAGTGACAAGGTTTTCCCACAAGCAGTTCATCTCCTCACTAAATGAGCCATTTTGACAGCTTCTGGACCATCTTTCTCTGTGAGCTCTTTGGGGCAGTTTGGTATCAAGGCTCCTGAGCATAAACAGCTGACAGCTCCCTGGGTTTGGTCACTTCTAGAATGATAAAGACAAAAAGGAAAGACTGATTTTTTCTTTCTGTTTGTTTGTTTTTCCTATTACAAGTGATAGTTCCCAGCGGGTATCACAGGAATATTAAAATAGATCATCCTCCAAAGGTCTGAGAAAATAGCAACAATTAAATGTTAAATATAAATGCATGACCCTTTCAAGGTAGTTCAAGCCAGCTTCATCAATAAATAGCATTATAGAGAAAGATGAGTCTCACAGCATCTCCCAAAAGGAACTAAAAATGATGGGGAAACTTCAGGCACAATCACAACAGCAATAGCATCAGGGTGCACAGGAATGCACATTTCTGCACACTAAATATTCTCCTTACAACCTTCCATCTGGGTCTCTCCTGTGGGGGTAAATTTATTCCAATAATGTCCAATCCTCTATTTAGGGATCTGTAATGTCAAGGCAGCCCGAAGCACGAATTCACACTGAGACAAAAGCCCAGGAGAATATTCACAGGTGTGTGCCTCCACTCTGCCTCACCAATGAACACAAAAAGCCTGGAATCTGCAGCAGTTTGGGGTCAGACACAAAGTACTTTTTTCATTTTGTTTTTGTTTTTGTTTTTTTTTAAATTTTGCTTCCTCCTACCCTGCTAGCTGGGTGCCCTTCCTGGGGGTGGGCAGTGTGGTGGGGTGGGATGCTCAGGTGGAAGAGGTTTGGGTCTGTGTGCTAAAAGAAAACAACACATATTTGATCTATAATGATCTATAGAAAAGCTTTGGGTTGATACCTAAATTCTCTTAAATATTTTACAAATAGCCATGAAGAGAAAAGTGGCCACCTTGTTTAACCTATGAATAGCTGGGCTGTGTCAGCTGGAAATTACAGTGTCAAAAAGGCCAAGGAGAATGGGAAAATAAAAAATCACAAGCACAGGGGTAATGGAGACATAAAAGCACCTCTGTCCGTGGCTTTGGTCTGCATGGGAGGTGGGGCTGGAGCCTTCCAGGGATCCTGCTCTGGGTTTGAAGGGTGATGGGGTTTAGGGGCTTCTCAGGGACCAAGCACTGCCTGTCCCCAGGACAAGGCTGGAGGGGAGGAGAGCAGCTCAAGACATGTCACCTCCAGATTTCTAGATGCTTCTGGCTAAAGCAACAGAGAAATAAATCCCCTTCTCTTCCAAAAACTCTCCAAGGATCCACAACAGTAAAATTAGAAAGCTCTAACCTAACATTTATAAAGAGGAATATAAAAGAGGAATAAAAAAATACTGCACTGGTGGGTAAGCAGTTGGTTAAAGTAGGCAGGAAAGCCAGGAAAATGACATCCCATGTGGTGGAGTGCAGCCAGGGGGACACAGCAGTGGGAGGAGGAATGTGGAGCTCCAAAGTGACCCTGAGGGGACACAGGCTGCTTGTCCAGGGTGCTGCAGCAGCCTGCAGGCTTTGACAGTGCTTCCATGCCTTGGGAATACTCAAAGGAAAGAGAGAAAGGAGTCAAGGACATGGTGATGGATCTTCAGGAGGGAAAAGTGGCAAGACCAAAAGAGTTTTGGAGAAATTTGCCCCCTCTCAGGTGCACTCGAGGCTGACTACTGCTGTGGGAATCTCTGCTGGAGCTCCCCAGCATCAGGGGTCTTTCAGAGAGCTGCAGCAACCCAGAAGAAGGCTGGGATGGTGAAGATCAGCCCAGGGAGTGCTATCCAGGAGAAGAGCAAGTAAATTTGGGCCACAGCATCGTCACTCTGGCCAAGGAGCTGGGAGAAGTTGCAGCGAAGGAAAGTTGTGCTGGACTTTAACGAGGCTGCCTGTGGGCAAATGTGGAATGAATAAAAGACAGCTGATGGGAACTAATCACTGCCTAAGAGAGCCCAGTACAGATGTGTTTAAGACACAGTTATGAAAGAGAGGATTGAACATCTCCTCCAATAAAAGCTGTGTCGAATGACAGCCAAGGCCGAGGCAGTTAATTAAAGCACAGCATTGAGACACTCATGTATAGAAAGCAATAAACAGCTTTTGCAGTTGATTAAACAGTGAGGACTGGGGGTTTTAAATTGGCACAGGAGATATTTGCTGTAAGCACACCTCAGAGCCTCAGGTATTATTGTTCCAAAAAGGACAGTTTGCTCGGCTTACCTTCCCCAGAGCAGGAGCAGCAAGTGCATGGACACAGGCAGATGAATTTCCTTCCCAGCAAAGGTGGCTGTGGTCATGAGGGAGGTCAGGGAGAGGCTGCTGCATGGAGCAGAGATGAGCTGAGCTTCCAGGAGTGGGTAAAACACTTGATAAGAGGCACACATTTTGTGGCAGTTCATCTTTTCTAATCTTCCATTTCACGAATGCCCCTGTTGGTTTTCAGACATGCAAAAGCTGAAAATTACCCTCACTGTGAGAGCACCTGGCTTCTGCAGCTTCCAGCCATCCCCACCAGAGGCAGCCAGACGTGCCGTGTGACACTCAGGACACACACACAGCAGAACAGTGCCCCACCCCAACTTATTTTTATAGATAAAGGAAGAACAATAGCAAAGCCAGAGGCATATTCTATGAGTTTCACAATGCCCTGCCTTCAAAAACTGCCTCCTGCAGCCTTCATTCCTGAGCAAAGAGTTTTACAGATCAATTTGCCAGGGCCATGGAGAGCTAAAGCTGGGAGTGAATGAATATTTTGCTTTCCACCTCACTGGTTCATTAAGCACAATTAACCTTGCACTTGAGTGTGCCACCAGCTGTGCCTTCCCACTGCGGGATCCTCTGCTATGCCACACCCACCAGCAGCCCAGAATTCATGAGCACAGTTCATACTGGACATGGAGAGTCTAACAATTGCAGAATATTTGCTTGAATAGGGCATCACAGCCCAGATGAAAAAGGATAAAGTGGCGAGGCAAAATACTTGCTGTGAAATTCACTTGTCTGTTAAGTGGCACCACCATATTTCCCAGCTGTATCAACATAGATAAACAGTGTAGGGAACTCAGAGGAATTCTACTCGAAATACCGAGAACTGTAAATAATATAATTAATACAATATTATAGTGCAATGTAATGCAATGCAAGGTGCATACAGATGTCAGTTGACAGCAAAGAAAGAGAAGATCCTGGATACAGGGGCTAATTGACAATGCTAATTATCTCTCATGAGTGGATAACACATTTTAAAACATTTGACACATATAGAACATTATTATTTGTATAGGATCCTGAATGCTGAGGGAAGATAAAACCACCATGAGGAGTGAAGGGACAGGAGGGATTCCAAGGAAGGGACACAGATCCATGACCCTTTGCTGATTTCAGCCCAAGCTCTCCAGGCTCAGGAATCAAGCAGGGCTCCCTGGCTGTTCTGTACTGAACTTTAGAGTGCAGAGAAAAGCAGGAGCTCAAAGAGAGTTTCAGTAGTGAAGCTGCACTTTACTTTTCATAATAATGGATTTCTTTAAAAGGTGTGTCAAAGAGAATTGAATTTGGGTCCATGAATACAGCAGTGAGTGATGTGACTCAAGTTAATTACATTCTCTCTGCCTCCCAAGAACTGGATTTTTCCTTCTTCCAGTAGATTCACTCTCTATATTGTAGTCTTAGTTAAAATCTAGGTGTTCACTTTAGATCAAGGTGTTGTCCTAGTGAAATATATTGAATATATTTTGAATTTATAAAATACTCTGACAAGCAAAAACTATCGAGAGTGAAGATGGGAAAGTAGAGACCATATGAAACAGTTTGTAAATCTTTTCTGTGAAATTCTGGTGTATGTGTAGGAGTGGCCCTGTCCAAGCCCAGCCTGTGCTCCAGGGGATGGGGCATTGACAGCCCCTTCCCTTTGGCCAATACTTTCCACAGCAGAAAAAAACCCCCCAAAATCTCCATCAATGCATGAAAGAGCCCATGGGACCAGGAAATGGCCAAACTGTTAAAGCATGCAATGTCCTGAGGTGTACATCAGGAAAACAAGGTTTTCTCCAGGCTTTGTGGAGAAGATGTTGCTGCTCTGACAGAGTGATGGTTATTATTTCTTTTTGGCCTTTGGCCTGTGACTATCATTTCACATCCAGATGCCCATCAGCAGTGTCCAAACAATGTTCATTGCAGTGACATTATTGTTACTGTTGTTGAAAAATGGAAGTAAACAAGGGGCCTGGACATATCCATAGGGCAACAGGGTTTTACAAGTACGTTAAAATACATAATTTTAAAATTTTTCACCTGAGTACTCTCAATAGCAGCACTGTGTGTTCTTACATGGGTTTCAGCCAGCAGATTTATGCTCTAGTGTGAACTACATTGCTTCAGCTGTAAACTTGGTCCAGGAAAAGAGAAACAAACTCATATCCCCTGACTGCACAGTGAACCTAAAAAAAAAATATCCTGTCATTAAGAAGAAGGTTTGCTACACAGAATTTTGAACAGCCTTTAATTTTCACTGTACATTCTCACACACACTGGACCGACTGCAAGCTCACACAGGAAACATCCAGAGAAGGGATTTTAAATTCTAGAGCAAAAAGAAACTGATTTAAACAGCTTAAAGCATGTTGATAAAATAGTTAAGTAGATTAGATTAAAATTCAACAGTTTCAATGCTTCATGAGTAAAGCTGTTTAGTCCCTATGAGAGGAGCTTTTTTTTTTTTTGCCATCATCTAAGGAAAGCAATGAACACTGAATACATGTCACATCACAATAAATGCTCTGTTCCTGGCAAACTTGGAATTCAGAGCACACATAAAGAGCAGGTTATGTAAATATCCATTTCCTATTAGAAATTTAATTATGTGAGACCATGCTATGAAAATCAGAAATTCTCTTCCAGCCCATGTACATGGATTTTAGAATAGATCCATGTGTTTCTGCAGCAAAATAGTCTCAAACATTCTGAAATTCCTAAAAATTCCTAAAATCCAGTGCCACGATATCTCACACTGACATAAAAAATACTTATTTTGATATTCAAATAGAAAGCTAAACAGCACCATGAGCAGAATCAAGTAAAGCAGATCCATCTCTGTGGTGGTTGCTGCCAAGTTCCCCCCAGCTTAGCAGGCAGGACAGGTATAGAGAACTCTTAACACCAATCAAAACTGAAATTACAGGGGGAAAAAAAATATGTAGGATAATGGAGCACTTTGCTTTGCAAGGCTGCTCTAGGTTAGGTCAGGCAGAGTTTTCAATGGAAACAAAAAATCTCTACGCAGTGACAGCAAAGAAAACTGAAGCAGGAGATGTCCTTGTTATCATAAATGTCCATTTGCCTCTGTACTCTTTAGAAATACAACTTTTGATGAACCTCACAACTTTGTAAGGTTATCATGAGCCCTGGGGGAAGTAGCCAGCCCAGCCAAGCTGGCTGAGATGTCCATCCCCTGGAGGTCGTGAGTCTGGTGCCCAGATGAGGTCAGCTCAGAGTGGAGCTGAGAGGGAATTCAAGAGCCATCAGGAGGAGAAATGGCAGAATTTCAATTCCTCAGGGCCAGAGAGCCTGGTGGCAGGGGTGAAGAGTGAGAGGAGGGAGCTGGAGTGGAAATTAAGGGCTGCTGAAACCAGCTGGAGAGAAAATGGGTGAGATCACTGCAGTTGCACAGAACAGACCCAATGCCTTGTACAGCCACAGCCTTTACAGAGAAGCATTTTTCTGCCCTTCATGAAGGAAATCTGGGGTCAGGGCCTTCCTGGGATTGCTCCCAGGTGTTCGCTCCTCTTGCCTTCTTTTCTGCTTTGTGAAATCCTCTTTTTAGCAGCTAGTAATGCTGGAGGGGTAGTAGGTAAGAGGAATCCCAAACAACAAAAGACCCAGCTCACTAAAGCACCTGGGAACACAACAAGATGCCAGATATTTGAAATGTCATCCTCTCTTCTTCATTCTACCAGCACAGACCTTCCCTCAACCCAACAAAGCTCAGAGGTTTCTCCAGCAGAAATGATTCAGAACCTTTGCAGGCACAGATCTTGCTCTTACAGACATAATGAAATTAACTGCATTGCCTACACTAACATAGAGTCATAGAATATCCAGGGTTCAAAGTAACTCACAGGGATTGAGTCCAACTTCTTAGATACATTAAGTACTATCTGCATGACTCTCTGATGCCCAGAATTTTGCAGAGATATGGATACAGCCTTGTTTGTTTGGAGTTTATCTCTGCTGAATCATGAAGATATCTGCTCACAGTGTCAATTCAATTTGGGGGTCAACTCCTTACAGATCCTGCCTGGCATCAGCAAGGGATCAATGCATGTCCTCACTTACTGAGCAGGATTTACAAGCAATGAAGTGACAATCCAGAGCTGTGTGGTCACTTGGACTGCAGTAAGGAGGAGACAGAAGGATAAGTGTCAGGTGTCACACACAGACCAGTGCCAGGTGTCACACAGAGACCACGAGGTGCAGCAAAAGAGGACAAAAAGACCCCTGTGGCCTCTGTGCTGCCCCACAGCCTGGTTGGAGATGACATTCCAGCAGGACCCTCTGTGCTCTTGAGGTGTAGAGCAGCTCCAAGATGAGCCCACCACAATGGGCTCATCTCTGCTTCATTTTAATTCCTCACTTTCTTAAGGGTTGCAGAAAGTAGGATAGTTTGTCCATGATGGATGGGACAAGCAGCTTTAAACTTCACCAGTGGAAACTGAGACTTATGCATGATCAAAAAGGAAAAAAAAAAGATAGCAAGGTCTGAAATTGTCTATTTAAGGACATTGCTGTCACTCTTGAAATTGTCTGTTTAAGCACATTGCTGCCACTCTTCAGAAATTCTGGAGAAATGCCTATGGAGGCTGACTGAGCTATAGCTGATGCTGTTAGGGAAATGTGGAGAGGGCAAGAAGACCCCCAAGGTACTGTCAAGCCCTGTGATTCTGTATTTGTTATTGTTAATTAAGTAGTTCCCTCCCTTGGTGCTGTCCACAGGGTTTCTGTCATCTGTAATGAGTATGATTCCGTTTTCCTGTCACTCAACTCTTCTAAGACACCACAAGTTTTTAAACTGCAATTGGAACTCTAAAATTGCAGGAAGTATAAATAAAAGGAACAGCTCTGTACAAAGAGCTCTATTTCATATTATCTGTACCCATGGAAATCCAGTTAATTTCCCTGACTTTTTTCAACCTGCCAGGGAGTAGGAAGTAAAAAGCCCTATGAAAACATTAAAGAAATAGGATTGCATTTGAGTTCTTTGGAATAGGAATAAGGAAGGGTTGAAAACAATTTAAGAAATAAGGGGCTTCCAGTAACTGAGTCCTGCAGACTTTAGATACACATAGCATCTATAGAGATAGATACTCTCTGATATTTGAAAACAAGAATATCTGATATATACAGTGTTTTACTAATTTTCCATAACTTCCTGCGAGGAGTAATTATCCTGGACTTTGACATCCCTCAAAGCCCCCTCAACCAGCTAAGGGAAAATCTAAACAGAATTATTTCTTCACAACATCCACATTTAAAAGATACCACACAGTTGCAAAGGAACAACCCCCTCGAAAATCATAAGTCTTTTTTTTTTTTTTTTTTTTTTAAATTTTAGGTAACTTACACGTAGTTTTCAATGTACCTCTTGGAATTTTCATCATTTTGCTCCACACTTCTGAAGCAGCCCCTCTGGAGACCGTTCCCTCTCTCAGCACTTGCTCATGAAGCCAGGCAGATTTTGTAGTTCCACAAAGGCTTGCCCTAGATCTAATCTTGCTCTCTTGCCATTACAAGGCCTACATTACATGTAGGTGTTTTTCTTAATTAAGAAGGGGCTCGTTTCCCTTCCATTGAGACACAACTGTTGCTTTATTAGGTCAATAAACACCTTCTCTCCTGATGGGCTAATTAACTGCTCCTTGTCCAAGGGAAGGACACTTCCTGTCCCCTCCCCTTTGGAGAGTCACCCAGCTCCTCTCAGGGTGTCCTTTTCAATGAACATTTGTATTTTACATCAAGCTGTACAAATAAACACCCTTGACCCAGCACTGCAGTGGAGTTTCAATGTTCACAGGTTATTGCCTGTTCCTGGCTGACATGGAAGCAATTAACCACCCCGGGGTGACCCCAGGGTGACTGACCTCAGCGTTTTTCTCTGTGGTGGACTGTAACAATTGCTCTGATATTAATGATGTCGACCGAAATAGGATGTGATACAGTAATATGTGACAAGATCCAGGTTGTCATACTGCATTTATGGGATATGGGTATTTAAACAGACAATATGATTGCTGCTTTTCAATTACATTTTCATTATGATAAACGATTTACTGTTTCATTTATTACTAATGTGCTTGTTAACTTAAATTATTTTATTCCTTCATTAACATATTAATTAAAAAATCTTTCTAAAAATCTATTTTTAAAAGGTATGTGAGAAGAAAATTCCTTGAAGGTATTTTCAAATATTGAAATGTTAGCCACATTTTAAAACACTTATAGCAGTAGAAACAAATCGTAATGGATGCCATGGATGCCATGTGGTAAAAATTAACTTTTTTACTTCAAAAAAGAGTTTTGCCCTGCTTATAGACTCTTAAATGTAATATAATATTGTTTCTTTCAGTTTTGATATTCCTCAAAGAAGGATACTGTTTTCAAGTCAGATGTGCCTAATTAGGACTTTTTCAGTGACAAGAGATGCTGTTCAAGCCTTTAAGACATTAATTTTATAACAAAACACATGGGAGCTGCCATATATTTTGCCAGATACTCTTAAATCTGGGTAGATAATATTTTGGTTAGGATTATGGACAACTGTCCAATATCTGTCCAGAGTGATTCAGTCTGGGAAATAACCACCTAAGAATTTTATTGGTCTGAAGGAGTGGGGCCAAACCCAGTGGTGGTGGTGGTGGTGATGGTTCTTCACCCCATGACTCCTTCAGTGGGACACAAGGATGTGCAATCCCTGTTTCCCTCCCAGTCCTTCCATATTGAATTTCTCAAAGAGCCAGGTGGAATCAGCTCTGGGAAGGGACAATAACTCTGAGGGTGTCCAGCACCTCACAGAAAATGGCTTAAATAATTAGTGAGATGGCATGATCAAGTATGACTTGAAAAAGCAAAAAGGTTTTAATAAAATAAGAAAATAACACAAAAAACAAAGAACAAAGCTGTGCACAGTGTAGGGACAGGTCCCACACACCTGCTACAACACCCTGAGAACGCACTGAGAAGCCTCATGCTCTCCCTTAAGAATTGGATGATTTAGGTGGGGTTTTTGGCAAACAGCCCAATAGAGAACAGCTACTTATCTGAGGAACAGGTAAAGAGACCTGTCACTGTTTTTGTCTTGGCACTGAGCTAATCACTGTCAGGAGAGCAAAGAAACTTCCAGTGTTCTTCCCTTAAAAGATTTTGGGGTGAGTCTTAAACCTTTCCCTATATGGAAACACCTGTTTGGGTGTGGAAATTCCTACACTTCCATGCCTTCCCAGCTGCTGCCACTGTACTCAGGGATTACTCTCAGCCTTTCCACTTGCTGTGTCCCCATGCCCTTGCATATTTAATCATAATTGGAAGTCAAGTGACTTTTACAAGACATGAATGTTAATTACCTTTCAAACTGCTGGAGAGGGTACTTTGGAGTTCCTCTGATTGTGGTAATTAATTACTTGTGTGAGGTCAGCCTCCTGTCTTGCACAGTTCATTGAACAGCGTCTTTTCAAATATTTATAAAGATGTTTTAGTACCTATCACTGAAAGCTGCGTTAATGTTTTAATTTAAGCAGAAAGAAGCACAACTTAATCCTGTCAGACACAACTGTGGTAGTATATATACATAATAGCAATCTCAAATTAGGCATTATGTTTTATTTTATTCCCATTCATTAAGAATAGGGGAGAAATATATCTGGTTCTGCATTGTAAGAAACAAATTAAAAGAAATGAACTAAAGCTAAAACTAGAAAAATTTACATTAAAGTACTTCTCAGGGCAATGAACTACTAGGATTTCAGGACTTTCAAAATGATTAAAATAGCTGAAGATATGCAGAAAATCATCACAGATCTTCCGCAAGGCTTAACAACTTCTGAAAAGTGTCAGATAAGACACATCAGGGCAGAACATGGTCTGAACCCAATCAGGCACACACAGACAAATCCCAAAGAAGGTCACTCTTTCTTTATGACAGACCAGTTTTCAAACTGCCTATTGAGCTACAAAGCCCTCCAGGTTAGATAGGTTTTGTTTGTACCACCACAGCTCCCCACAGCCAGTGGAAAGGACATCAAAAGTCTGTGGGATCTCCAGCCTGGGGGAGCAGGGGCTGCACACCAGCCCTGGGGGGCTCACACACAGTTTTTATTGCACTGTGACTCTGGTTCTGCTGTAGAAAGAGCCCTGGTATAGTCTTACGACATAAAAGAAGTGCCAATGCTTGCCAAGCTCTAATTGGAATATTGTGACTCCTGAAATAAGACATGCAGCATTGCTAGTCCAATAAACCTAATCACTGGACAATGCACTGGACACCTTTAAACTCCCCAGTTCTACTCCCCAGTGAACTCCTCCTGCTCTGAAAAGCAGCAGATATGACCAGACTTTTTAACTTTTACAGGTGTGCACAGAAATGAAGGATATGCACATATTCCATTTTGATGTCAGGTAGGAGAAAAGAGATGTCCAGAATTACAGACTTACCTGGAGAAGGGCAACCTTAGCCTTACACAAAAACCAGACCACTCATCCCATCTTGTTTTATTCTTCCTGAAGGACATCTCTCCTGATGTACTATTATAAGACATAGCAGACCACCTCCTAGTATGTGGGAATATTACTTGAACATTTAGTTCTTTTCCTTTTTAAAAGAAAAATTTCCTTTTAAAAAAAGAAAATTGTTTACGGACCTCTAACACCCCAAAGCAACAGCATAACTATAGCTGCTATACTTACATTTCTGCATTCACTTCCTGATTTACCAAGTAGTTAATCTCATATTTCACCAAAAGTGCAGAATTTCTGTTGGGCAGCTCTGGGGACACCTGGCCACACTCTGTGAATGTGTGAAGGAAAGGCAGAGCGTGATGTGCACAGCACAGCACGAGGGCTGAGGTGGAAGGCAGAAAGCTCCCCCGATGCCCCCTGCTACAGTTTTGCTATCAGGTGTGACTGCTCTCACACCCAGCAACTTCCTGCTCTTCAGAGCTTCATTCCTGCTTTTCCAGTAGACCTCCACCACATGGGATACCCCAAAGCTCAGAGTCCTCAATTTTAATTTAATTTAAAGTGAATTTAAACTTTGTCCTAACATTGGTTGCTGCTCTTCAGACAGAGCAGTCCCTCGTGGCTCCTGCCCTGGTTTAGGTGTGCCACAGAGCTCAGTGAGCAGCTCACACACACAGGGCACCAGATTTAAACAGCATCAGGTAGAAACCCATTCCCTGAGGCTCAAATGCAATCCTTGCCAACCCCTTGATCTACTCAGGTGCTTGGGCACTCACCTGTTGAGCAGGTCATCTCTTCAGCAACTGTTCTCATGAATCTGCACAGACTTACCTTATTCTGTTTATCACTAAGGAATCATCAAACACCAACTCATGTGACAGAATGCTGCCTGTGCATTACCACATTACAAACAGTGAGAAACTATTGGGCTGCACAGCTTGTTTCCTGAAATCTTCCGAGCTCTTGTAACATTCAACATTGTTTATTTAAGAAGTATTTTAAGAAAAAGTCAGTGACCAGCTTCTATAATCCTTTTTTCCCCCCTCTCCAGTGTGAACAGATACTTTGAAAGAACTTTAGCAGTAATCTTAAATTAACATTTCATTTGACTTTCCATGGTAGTTTCAGCGCTTCCTTTCTATTCACCTGTGAAAATTTTTTACTCAGAGTAACTACAGATGAGTTCTGATAATATACACATTTTGTATATGTATGCAATATTTCACGCTGCATTTAAGTACAAATTCTGATACATTAGTCTGTAGGTACATGGACACATTTGTATAGACATGTATGTACTTGTATATGTATGTATTGTGGTATTTTAAAGTTTTTTTTTTTTACCAGAAAATGGATCATTAGTAGGCTTAGTAGCAGTAGTGGAGGTCAGCAGTATCATTATCTTCATTGCAGGGAAAACTCACTGAAGATCCTTTGAGGCCAGCAGAGAGTTCTCTCTATACAAGTTTGACTTTGAACATCACTGTCAGAGGTCATGAGAGGCACAACACGTACCAAGTGATGTGCAGCTGCCACAGGGAAGCAAAAAGATCCCTTATGCTTTTCTCTTCCTTTTTGTCACCTTAAAATATGGCCCCTGAATGAGAAACCCTTGCTTCCATGAGATCTGTATTTCACATGTGGAGATGGTGAGCACGATAAATTAGTGACCTAGGATGATAAATTATCCTTCCCTCCATCAGCCATCCTTCTGTCCAGCTAAGACTTGAAAAATTCCAAATGCCTCAGTACTTTTGCACAGATGCCCAGGGTTGGACAGACAAGATTCATTGTTGGTCTGCTTGTTCCACATGAAAAATGTCTTCACTTTTAAGGCTGACAACCCTGAGGACCTTTTATCATCACTGACATTGCTTCTCTATATCACCTTCTCATCCTCCAAAAAGGGATGCATGAGAAGATAGTTGGTTCTGTTCTGATACATTAGGCACTTCCATAAATTCTCTGAAATGTTTACACAAAATTCAGTTAATGTATGTGACTGCACTGATTCTGACTGAAAATAAAACAATTGCTGCTACTTTAGGAGTTTCTCAACAACCTCACTGCTAGGTAACAGACTGAAGTAGGAATTTTAAAGGCATTCCACTACAGAGCTTTCCTTCTGGAAACATCAAACAACATTACTGTCTTAGAAATGAGCAAGAAGCAATTAGGATATGCACAGCAAAATAAATATTCTCAAAATAAATATCCTCAATTCTGCTTCCTAGTGTGTTTATCAACAGGACTGCATTGATGTTGGCAATCTCAATTGTGTGGAATGACTAATCAGAGTACCAGGAGCATCACCCAGCCCAATTTGTCACCTTGAATTTTGGTGTCATCATTCAGAGTTTATGCAAAATCTTGTATAGACCAACAGGCCAATCACAAGGCAGAGATTCCACTGCACTATTCATTAAATAAACTAGAATAACCTCTGTGGGGAAATAAAAAATCCATTAGACAGAACTATAAAATTTTCAACAAATCCTATGTTTTGCATAGAGATTCTCCATTCAGCAAAGAATTTTAGAACCTAGTTTGTGATGGAGCACATCCCTTCAAACTTAGATTTATTTTGGTTGTCTATTGAATGAAAACGTGGGTATTCCTTAGCCTAACAGCACAAAGTCAATAAACAGTTCAATTCCCATAAATAATTTTAACACCTGCTATTTGTGGAACCCACAGACAGCTTCACATTGCTAAGCAAAATCATTAGTACTGTGGGAGAAAAATTTTACCCCGATGAATTCTGTGGAACAGTTCAGAACTGGCATTTCACCTGAATGTTCACTGAATGCTCTCACAGGAAAGCAACCAGGAAAAGCATTCCAACTACACTCTGAAGAGACAGAGGCTTCTATCTGTGATGCAGCCAACTTTTTTTTTACTTCTAAGCTTGTGTCAACTTAAAACACACATCAATCTGTGCCCTTAATGACAGCAAAAAGGCTGTGGGAATGTAAAATAGTTAAACATTTCTTGTCCCTTGTAAAACTTTATAGAATTTCCTGCCCAAAAACATTTTACTGAACTTATGAGGATGCACATGTAAGAAACTGATCAGGTCCTCAATCTTTCACCCCTCAGCTCCTTGTATGTTCTGCCCACCTATAGAACCTAGGGATTCTAGGGCTGTTGAGGAGATAGTTCCTGTGGAAAACCTTGGTAAAGTAAAAAAAAAAAAAAACAAACAAAATCCCATTGTGGATTATTACACCTATGTGCAATTTAAAGATTTTTAAGTATGGCAATGGTAGAGCTCAGTATCTCCATCAAAACTCTGCTTACATACTTATGACCTCATTCTGATCTACATCAAATATTTAATAGCTCCAGTAACATCAACTGTGTATTTACAAGGAAATAAATTTATTATTTATAAATAATTAACTCTCAAGCGAGACTAAAGTAAATAAAATGTCTCAGTAAAGGGAAACTGAGACATCACAATAAGTAAAATTCCTCAGGCCTGTGCAAGAATTCATGTTTTGGAATTCATGTTACTTCTACAGTCACCAGATAAAATTTAGATCTACCTGAGTTTTGAAGATAAGAGATTCTCTGCCAGAAAATGAATGGTAAAGTTGCTGAAATGTCCAACTACTTACTCCTCATAACAACTGTAATTGTGAAAAAAAAAAATTAAGAGGGCCTAATCCATCTCTGATGATGTCAGCAGAACAAAGGCAGAACCTGTGGAATCGTAACTGTGTGGTATGAAACTATTTAATACAGTATTTTTATAGAAAAAATAATAGCTTTAAAATTCTATTGACATTAATATACAGCTATACACCTAAGTCATCCAAACACGTGCAGAGCTGCAAAAACATTCAAATAGAATTTGTATAAAAAGCAAAAATTTTCATTAAGAAAAGGGATTTTAGCCATTTGTACAAAGTAATGTTCTTTTGCTTCAATTTGCTCTTTCTTTAGCTTTCATTCTATAAGTTAAATTTAAAAATTAGTCAACACACTGAATTAAGTATGTAGATTTTCATTTAAATAAATCAGTCAACAATTTTTTTATAAAGTATTTAACACTTCATTGTAGAAACATAGGCAAAATGACTATTATAACCAAAATGAAAAATACTGTTCAATTTAAAAAAATGTACTTAAACAAGAACCTGAAAAAGTTTATGATATGCATAACATTGTTCAAGCAAAATTGCACTAGTATTACATAAATCAAGAGTTTTATAAAGGCCCCAATATGGCAAAGTTTAGAAATAGGTAGTATGCATGCACAATAGTACAACAAAAATCTCTTATAAAACAGCAGTTATTTTTGTAATGCTTGTACAAAGGGAATAAAGAGCAACCACAAACATATTTAATCTGTTAGGTTAATATATTATGATAGCTAAAAGTCAGTCATGTCTAGCAGAGGAAGGAAGAGTCCTCCACAGTATATGTGTGAATACGTCTTTTGTGCCTTTAAAGTTATGTATAAAACATTTTGATTCAGTTCAAACCTGAAAGTAATTGTATTCTTTATTTCCATCAAAATTAAAAAAGGTGAGTTGGATTTTGCCTTCTTAGCAACAACAGAAAACAGGCCAGGTCAGAGAAGTGCTGGAAACTGATACTGATGCTTTTCACTTTTGATACTTGGATATTGAACCCAGACTACTGAAACTTGGGCTTTGCTAAGGTTTCACTAATATGGTTCCTTTTACCTCCACAATACCACAGTTTATCTCAATTTAACGAAACTGCTGTGTTTTGAATCCTTTAATATCAATAAACGGGTGTGAGGGGTTGTGGGTTTTTGTTTTTTTTTTTTTTGTGATGGTCAAAACCGAATGTTGTGATCATCTGAGTGTGCTTAAGGTTTGGGGTCTGGCTTTTTCCCTACTGCTCCGTGTGTGTTGGGAAGTCATTAATCCATAAGAACTGCGTGTGATTAAGTGAATAAACATGTAAAGCATGTGTAGGCAATGCCCTCTTGTGCTCTAGGGTGGCTACTGTCCTACAGGACTGTTGGAGTTCGAATGCTTTGTCCCACAGCAAGTAAGGTTTCAGCTTCCAAGATATATCGTTACTATGTTCTATAAGGTTTTAATAAATACAAAGCTTGTTTACATGGTATAATATGTTTAGTATATCATGTACAGTCACTGAATTTCTGAAACATAATCATTGTGTTCATGCAGATCATTAGATGTTTCACTTCTATAGTCTCGTTTGCTTCTTGGCAACCTAAAGCTAATTTAAAAGCAAGTTATGTTTGTTTGTGAAAAGTTATCTAGCTTCATCAGGATCTGAAGAGAAGTTCTAATGGGCACAAAGAAGAGAGTAGACCATTCAATCATTCTTTCACCATTTAAAATAAACAAAATTACACACTGTACTACAGCTTCCAGACTACATAATGAAAAAGTGCAGATACCATCTTCATCGATTAAGTAGAACCAAAAAAGTTCATAGAAAATAGATTGCTCATTTTCACGCTACAAACGAATATGTTGTTTGCCATTTTAACAAATTTAAAGGTGTGTTATTTCAGCAGCATTGTTGTAAATTGTACCGTAGTGCAGTTTCTTTTTTCATAAAAATACCTTACAAATGGTCAGTCAAAAGTCATCAGCAAAAAGAAAAACCCAGAAAACAATCAACCGAACAAAAAACAGAGGTAATGCTGATGCCAAAACAATTATAATACTGTTGGTACATAGAAAAGTAATCCTTATATTTTATACATTTATACAGAGTATAAAAGGTAACAGCAGATTATGCCACAGTCTCCCTTATCCCAATATCTATTTTCTTTGGAAGAAGTTCTCTTCTTTCATCAACACTTCCTAAGGAGTTTCGACAGTTTTGTCCATCCACGTATAACTTGGCATATACTGGATTGGCGTAATTTGTTGGCTGCAGAGAAATGAAGCAAACATTGGATCAGCCAGATTGAATCAAAATTAGCATTTATGGAAATGGAAATGGCTTTGTTAAAGCAAGAACAAGTACACATAAAATACAACGGGACATATTTAATAGATACCTGGACGTCTGCAAACCTGATGATGAATTAATTATTTAGTTGAAAATTAAATTCACGATGAGACATGCTATTAAAAGTAACCAATGACATGACATGCAGCATATGATGATATTAAAACCATAAAAACATCGATGAAAATTAAATGAAAAACCTTGAAAAAAATGTCTCTGAGGTTGACTCGTCCACCTTATTACACTGGAAGATTTCAGAATAGATATGAAGGAGTTTATAGAGAAGGTGCACTGTGAGACCATGTGACAAGTTTAACAGTAGAAAACTGCAGCCAACAGTTTCCATATATTACCTGTTCTAAGACATCAGCATCCCATCAATAGCTGACCATGTTTTCGAATTCTGTGGCCCAAATACACAACATGATTTGACCAAAAAATTCAAGACTTTTGTCATGTAAATTAAACTTCAATAATAAACCAGCATAACTGTTAATATATCATAGTAGTTACTAATTGGGAAGTCTTTTCTCAGCAATTTTGGTGGTTTGGACTGTAATGAAAAACACCTGTTGGAATGAGTGGCACTTCAGCAGAGGACAAGTCCATTTATAATGCTGCAAAGCACTTCATGGTGTGAGAAATGCCCTGAGTCTCCACTACTTCCTTCCTACTTTTGTGCCTTTATTGTCTCTAGAAGAACTTGGCTATCAAATTAGAGTTCAGCTTTCACCCATGATAAAATCAAAGGGCACCTTGAGGTCAAAATCCTCCTCTTTTTATACCTAATTTATCAGCATTGCTCTGCTTGCACAGATACTGAGTGGAACACCAACAAGCTCTAAAAAAGGGAAATTAATTTGCTTGGTGTAATAAGAAGTAGCTAAACTTTGAATTGGCCAAACCAGAAATGGGTAGGTTTTCCTGAGTTGAAAATATCCTGAGTACGCCCTGGGAAACAAGGAATGAAGGATGATTTTAGTCTTAGTTCTTCCTTTCCTTGTTGCTCAACTCTGTTTCTGAGCCCAGGATTCAGATATTCCTCAGGCTGGATAGCTACAGCAGCTGCTCAGTTAGTGAGATAAAAGCTGCCCATTCCATCTGCTACAGATGACAAAGTGATTGCCTCTTGATCCAGACTTTACTGGAATGGAGGCAGAACAACGTGAGCCACACTGAGTTGATGAAAAAAAAAAAAAAAAAAGCAAAAAAAAAAAAAAAAAAAAAAAAAGGCAAAAAACCCCCCTACTCTCAGTTCTACCTGCCTGTCCCCATAGATCTTTGCTTTTGTGGTCATGGTTATAATCAGAAATTTAGTTCTATTTCAATTGTCAGGACTTTTTTACTTCACTGACAACCATTATTAAGGGTGATAACCACAACAGACCCTTGGCATCTATGCAGTGCCTTATTGAGTTATTAAAATTATATATAATAGTAAAGTCTGCCTCATGATACCTCTTTGAGTGGTACTGATTGTACAAGGCAGTACAGTGAGGTACAGAAAGAACCTGGAGTGACCATAATTGAAAAGAAAAAGTTAAAGATGGGTGAATATTCTGGCTTTCATCATCCATGGTTCTGTGCTCCATCAGAAAAACCACACCCCATAAAAATTATTAAGCTTCCAAATACAACATATTACAGTCATGCAAGAACGTGAATGGCACAAAAGATGGATATATATTGAGGCACATGAAAATGAATGTCGTGTCGATGTCCCTTTTGTATCTTAAATCTTAATGTTTGCAAACCTCATACTAAGTGGTAGTAAAAATCTGATGTTTTAGAAGGAGCTCTTTTATGATACAAATCCATTGAAATCTGAACAATTAAAAATGCTTTGCAAATATTGAAGGAAATTGTTAATTTTTACGTGCATCAAACTGCTCTAAAATAAAAACACCTGTTACCATTATTTGGGACTACCTTTCAGTTTGATAAACTTCACTAAATGGCTGTAATTCCATAAAAATTGCAAATATATCAGGATACATGGCTGTGAAGGCCACGCTAACTTATATACTATTATGGCAAAGCATCACATTGCTAATTGTTTTTGTATTCCTTTGCAAAGACACATTTGCAGTTTTAGATCATGTGACAATGATGGGTACAGATGAAATTTTGTATGCAGAGGGGGACCTTTTATTTCAAATGGAAAATGTATTATGTACTGTCATTCTTCATTCCATTAAAAGAAGAAAAACAAAATTAAAAACAAACATAAAATGCCTCTATCCAAAAATGACAGACAAACTTTGTTTAGCAAGGGGCTGTGGTGGAATGGAATGGACTTGGATCATCATTTCTCACCCCTGTTGATAGTGGTCCTTTCAAGTCAGAGTTTAGGTAGATTGAAGGAGCTGTGTGGGGAAGCTTGAATGCAGTGGACCCTCCCCCTATGTATCTGGCCTGTATAAACAGAAAATTTCAGTTTCTGTGCTAATAGAGCATTTCCATGTGTACTTATCAACACTGCTAACCAAACAGTGCACCAACTAAAAACATCGTTTTAGAGCGATCTGCATTTACAAAAAACCTCCTTCCAGGTAATCCTCAGCACGGGAGAATTCTCACATTCAACACAAGAACAAAATTCAGCATTTTACAACCATTTTCCACTAAGGATTAGGGTCAGGCCTCACAATGAGCATTGGCTCAGCCACTCTGCCTGCAGTGAGTAACCCCATTTTCAGCTTACCTCCTGCACTGAGCACGCTGCCTGTGTGTGATTCAGCAGTGACATTCCTGGAGCTATCAGTAATCCCCTTATTGCTTTGTCAGAAATGGCACAGAGTGATGGCTGCCCTTTGGTGTGTGTCTGATTAGGGAGCTCGGGGAGAGATAGCGCGGCATTACCCCGCTCATCCCGTGTCACATCACTCAGGGACTTCAATCACTGCAGCGCTGCTGCAGGACTGACAGCATCTCTTACAAGGAAATGATAATAGTCTCTTGGCTTTGTGCAAACATTTAATCTATCTGCCCCGTCAGGAATCCCAGCTCCTTGTGCCTTGGGAAGTTTCCACACGTGTGAAATAAGTTAATCTCGTACGTATGCGCGCGCTCTTTTGTGCTTCAGACAGAGGCTGGCCAATAATCTATTTCCAATTTTAAATATTTGCCACTAGGATAAAAGGACTGGTTGTGGCAGCTCATAGACACGTCTTCCTTGACAAAAAAACCCCAAATCATTTTGTAGTTAATTTCTAACTCTATTTTGATAAAATACAGGCACTAGGAAAAATGACCATCAGACAGCATCAGACTAAAAAACAGCTGTTAATATATACATGACATTTATTCTAATGAAATCTAACTTGGTTTTATATTCATTAACTAAGTCTAAATGTCATTGTTCTACATTTCTATTCGTTACATTTAAAGACAAAACCTTTGCAAGACATAAAATGGCTTTGCAACTAGGAGAAAAGAAATTACCTTTTCTGCATTTAGAGTAAAATCTGAGGCTAAAAGACCACCTTCACTGTGGTCATGGCCCACCTCATACATGTTATATGATGGATTGCCAATTTCTACATTGATTCCTCCATTTATCATGGGTTGTCTTCTGATAGTTTTTGTCCTGTAATGCATAAACATACAAAAAAAAGAGAAGATAGTGAACTTTCAAGCAAGTCGTTGGGTATTTTGTTTCTCTTTAATCTCTAAGATCAACAGGATGAAAAACCATTTCCTGCAGAGACAATCATAAAATCCTTCCATTTCCCAAGCAAAGTAGCAATCTGAGTCTATGTATAGATCACACAGAAGCTGGAAGCAGAATTTTATTGTTTTTCTCAGTTTGGCTGTAGTGGTATCAATCCATACAAAGTTCTAACTCGCTGTCTACAACCCTGACTTCCTCCAGTTATTTCCAGATTTCCCTCACTTCCAAGGAAAGCCTTGCAAAGTCATTGCAGATTCCCTGCAGGAACGAAGACAGAGAGAACACGAGTCATGTCCCCTTGCTCATTCATTTCACTTCTATTTCAAACCAGTTGCCCAAAGTCAGCTGTAAACTGAGGACAAGAAAATGGTTTCATCACGATGCATTAAAAATGTATGAACTTCTCATTGTTCCAGTTTGTATTCCCTGCCAGTGGTGATTGGAACGCCGAAGTTCAACTTGAATTTTCTTTCAAGCTTTAATAAAAGACACAGCCTTATTTTTAACCTTGAATTAGGTATCAGTAAAGATAAGTGGTCGAGTTGAATTGTTTCTGTTGCTGAATTCATTTCTTTTAGCTAAGGAGGTGATTTCAGGCCCAAGCAATTGAAATAACCTCAAGAGGGTAATTTTTTCCCAATGCAATATGTTCTCTAGAATTACAAGGGAATAATAGGGAGGTCACAGTCAGGATGATAACAGTCGAGTCCTCTTGTTGGCTGAGTAAGATGCAGTCAGTGTCTGAAATCCAATATACTAAATGAACTGTATTTTTCAGAAATGTCATTGAAAAAAAAATTTCCTAAAATAGGCACTTAACAGTAGCATGCTAGTGTTGATCAACTGCACCTAGTTTAATACTTGACAGTCTTCTCTGAAGAGATAAAATAACTCTAAAATACATTTTCAAATATAATTTTAAGAAGAAAGCCCTTTATTGAGGCTAGTTCTGTGTCTTTACTGAAAATCTATTATTTAACAAGCGATTCTCAGTAACCTAAATAATTTACAGAGCAGCAACTGGTTTCAGGATTTGGCTATCACTAAACTTGGTGTTTTAGGTGCAGCAGCACATAATGACATCCCTGGAGTCTGGCAGGGTCAGCCTTACTAACAGAATGGTCAGGAAATGTATTTATCTTATTGGCTTTACAAAAAGGTTTTAAAAATTGATGCTCACTAGTTTACACCAGCGTTTGCAGGGGAGAGAGATGCTGCCTGTGATGCCAGATCACAGTAACTTAAAAGATTCTTTTTAGCCTGGAGCACTGAAATTGTCTCATAAATGGTCACGTTTGCAGAAACAGCAGATTCATCACTTATTTCTAAAGGATTTAACAAAGAGACATTATCTTGGTTTCAGAAGTGGGGTAACAAGCCCCAGGAGAAAGGAAGACAGCTGCTCAAGGGCAGCAAGCAGGACAGCTCAGGGCCTGAAGTAAATGGTTTGTTCTCTGATTCCCACTCCGCCTTCCCTGGTGGGCCATGTCCTTATTACCAGGAATCTTCCCTTGCTAAATCTGCATCACCATCAACATCCTGTTCTTTGAACATGTGAAGGGTAGCAGCTCTCTCAGGTGTCTCATACAGCAGAAACACTCTCCTGCCTCCCCTGGCCACCAATCATGGCCTTGGAAGGAATGCCCAAAGTCAAAAAGTCAAACACAAGTCCTCAAGGTCATTATCAGCTCTAAGACAGCTAAATTCAAGAGCACAAAATATTCCCTGCTCAGTGCTGGAATTTGGCTTCCTATGCAAGATACTAAAGGAACACAGTAATGAGGAAAAGGTTTGGGACTCTGCAGTAAATATTTTGAGTATTGTTTACATCTTCAATATAACTCAAATATGTAAACAATACTCAAAATTTGAGTATGTGATTTCAATGAAATACCTCAATTCTGTTAAGTTCTCTAAGTCTCTGGATGAAGTTATTAACACTCAGACAGCCTTGTCACAATTGAGCAAAGTGGGTAAGAACTGCAATTTTTTATCTACTGCAGGAGGAACACAAGTATCAATAACAGACGTGGCTGTTCCAGCAAGAACCAAAATGAAACTGATTTGCTGCCACCAGAAACAAGTCTGGGGTCATTTGTTGTGTTGTTGTTTCTCACATAAAGTGATTTTTTGTATATCAGAAAGATGTAAATACTTTAAAGATTTGGGTTTTTTTTTACTTCATAAATCAATATAAAATTACTTACCTTCGTTTCCTTTTGCAAAGAAATAGTCCAATTACAAGAGTAGTGATCAAAGTCACCAGTAAAACAAGAGGAACAATGATTGCTATGCTTCCTAAAACAGAAGGAAATATCATTGAATCATCATGGCTTCACGGCTGTAAAACAGTTCAATTAATTAAAAGAGAATAATTTCCCACACCAACAATGCAATTTCATGTGATGAGCTTCACTCATCAATTTGAGATTTTAATGGTGATCAATAAAAAAACCCAACTTCATTACAGATAATAGTGTACACACAAGTACTTTTATAAACAAATCAGGAGTTTTTCCTCTTTTTGGATACCAATATACTTTGGACTAATTCCCTGCCCTCATTTGCAGCAATAGTCCATGAAAGTCTGGAATTGCTGAGCAATTTGGACTGGAGTGGCACTGCCACTGACTGCCACCAGGATATTCAGCAGTTTAGGTCATGCAATTATTAATTTAAAATATCCAGTAGGCTTGGCTGTGGTTGAAGTATTAATTAATATTTATAGATACCTATTGTCTTTATTTATGGGAAAATAAAAAGCAGTGAGCAATCTTCACTTCTATATTGTTGGTGCTTTCCTGCATTTTGCTGCATTTTACTGCATTGTACTCAAGAGCCAACAATTTTGTTATGTTGATATAGGCAATCACAAAAACTACAATAATGCTTAATGCAGCAGAAAAACAGTGCATGATCAGACAGCAGTGTTAAAGGAGAGGAGGGAACAGGGAAGAACAAAATGGGCTTCGCATTATTTTGGCAGATAATTTCACTGAAATGTGACTATCTGCAAAAATAAGGTCAGCAACTGCACCCTTATTTCTGAGCCTTACTTTAAGTACCTGCTTGTAAAGAAATACATGCAACAAATAATTTTATGTTATAAATACAGGACTTATAAAAACAGGAATCCAGCATAAAGCCAGTGTGGAGTGGCATGTATTTTCTTTAATATCACAATCCTTAACGGGTGGAAAACAAAAATATTGCTGGTTGTTTCACTGGCAACATTTATTGATTTATTAAAAAAAATAAGCTGCTGGCAGTGTCTGCTCTACATTAAGCACAGTCTAAATAAAGAATTGAAAAATGCTTTGAATTCTGCCTGAAGGCTTTCTGCCTGAAAGCCAAGTCAGGTTATCAGAGACATGAAATGAAAGTACTGAATAAAAACTTGAAGCATCCTGAGTTCACTCCAGCTTATGAAGATTCAGCATGTAAAGGATATTACAAGGCTTTTTTAAGAAAGCATTTGATGAATAACTACATTAAGTTCTTCCCAAAAGTTTTTTTTTTTTTTAAAAAAAAAGGTTAATTTTGTCTTGGCATGTAAACATTCAGAAAAAAAGCCCTGAAGAACATCCCACCAGGCATGAGTTGCCATTTGGTGCAGCCTGGGGTCTGGGAGAAGCCCATTCCCCACACTGCAGCTGCTCTACCCTCACAATGAAGCAGTGATCTGAGTTTTGCCTGCTTTTTCTGCCTATTTCCAGCCTGTGAGTGTTCTTTCACTTGTGTGGATGGCTGGGAAGGTTTCATCTGAGCACCAAGCTGACCTGAATAGCAGGGCAGCTCATTGTGCTGCTCCACTTGGGCTAAATGTGACCAAGGCAGGTACAGCAGGGCACCAGCAGCACACTCAGCACTCTGCAGGGAACCTTGTCCAGTTTCAGCTGCCAATAGTGCAGCAATGCCAGCCTTTTATGCTTACAAATGTGTTTAAAAAAAAAAAATTCAGTAGGAGCTATTCTTACTTTCAGGATGATTTTCACAGTAGGTAAAAATTCACGCCTCTGCAGATGGCCAATACAGAAGTTATGCACTACTTACAGCTCTATTTTTGATGCTTTCAGTAGGATTTAAGTGGTCAGAGGTCCCCCACTAGATCCCTGCACAAGGCTGATATGGCCAAATGCTTGTCACTTGATATGATTTTCTCAAGAAAAGTGCAGCTAGCCCTTGGAGCAGGGAGTCTAAGGTTTAAGAACTGCATCCAAACCACCTTGTGCAACACCAAACAGCAACCAAAAAGTCGAGAAGTATCTACATTTGTTTTTTTTTTAAAGAAAAAGTTACAAGTAATGAGCATTTTTCATGACACAAACTCACATTTTAAAATAGCACAAGGCTTAGATTTCTAAAGTGAGCCAAATTTGACAAGTGACAGCATTTATTGGAAGTACTTACTGGTGCTGATGTTGTCAGACTTGCTGCTTTTGGGAGCTGGCCTCTCACACTGTGTGCCTGACCAGTTGGCTGAACATCTGAAAGGATCCAGTTAGGATGGGAAAGTTAATAAATGTCAGCTATTAACACAGTAAACCCATGAAAGAGAACACCAGCATCTTCTCAAGAGCTACACCAATGACAGCAGTGCTTCTACTAAACCAACAAGGAGCCTCATGGAAGGAGTCAGCAGGACTCTGCCATGGCACTGACAACATTCAGAGTAGGGATTTAGTTTAAAGCTACATCTTTGTGTATTATATTCCTATTATTATCACTGCAACCTTAATTCCAGAGTTCTTTTCTAATTCCTCAAAAAATAAAACAAGTTTAATCAAAGGTATGTTAGCATTTTAACTTTTTAAACATTGAACTTTGCAACCAAATGTTTATTTGCAGAAATAAATTCACATCTGTGTGTGTAAGCAGGCATGTGAGTCAAAGAATAGGAGTTGTTCTAAAGGGACAGGAGCATTTCCTGGCCTCAGAAAGCCCTAAATATTGTTTATATTCAGAATATGTGTTCCAGGAGCCAGGTGCCTGGATTATACACAGCTATCCTGCTGTAATTTCCTTGTGTGAACATCAATATGCAAATATTTCCTAAATTGGGATTCTGAACACCTTCCATGCACACAAGGAAACACAAGGAGTCCATGGAAGCAGACTCAGCAAATCCATCAAAATCGGAAACAAATACCTGAATGAAATTCAATTGCTTATTCAACCTGCTGTAAATATGATTAAGTTTACTACAGACCCTCAAACTCTCCTTGTGAAAACGGCAGGAAGTAGTCACTTCTCATCTGTCTCTGTTGCATATTGTGCAATGAATCATGCTTTTTTTCCAAGTATTTTTGAATTATTTATGAATTTCAACATGAGTTATCTTTAGGGAGGTGCAATAGAGCGTTACCCTCATGCAGTTCCAAGAATTGCTGCTATCTGATGCCTTCCTAAGGATTTAATAAATTGCAAGGTTTAGGGGTGGTTATGCTTAACAACTGATATTGTTCTATAATAAAAGAAGTTCTGGAAAGATACCAAATATTCTGGACAAAAACAATGTCATTCTCAGAGAAGAGCCCTAGGCAGCTTTGCTGGTGTTGCTTTGGGCTCTCTGTCTTTGCAGATCTGCAGAAGACTGGCTCATTCCTCTCCCTGCTCCTAAGCTTATTCCAGCACACCCTGACATTCAGATAAATCTCTTTACTGGTTTCATATTAACCCTGAACTTCTTTTGGGAAGTTAATTTAATTTTTTGGTGGGATACACTATGGAAGTGCTTAAGCTCTATAGAGGGAAGGCACAGAAGGTCTTTAGAAGCATTAGTAACTTTTTTTATATATATTGATTATTATTGCTAGTTGATTCATAAATTGTCACACACTAGCTAAATTGCTTTATAATTTAGACGTTCTTAATTGAAATAAGTTTATTGAAATAAGTTTTACTTACTTAAATAAATATGGTAAATACACACTCGTGTTTCCTTACTGCAAAGAACCCCCAAATCCTAATTACACACATGCTTCACAATGATATATTTTATAACTGAACCCAACTGACTTTTCCACCTGCTTACCATCACCTCAGCACACGGTAAGTCACAGAGAACACAACTTTAATCTTTCAAAAGATGCATCTGTTCCTTTTTCTTTCCAAATCTCTTTTTAGCAATTATGTAAGATAGAAATGCTTGCACTGACAGCTTACCTTACTAAGATACTTGTCAAGGAATTTGCTTTTCAAAATTATCAATTTTCAAAATACAGCTGCAAAATAAGTGTCTCCATTCTTGTAGAGAAACACTATATATCTTTATACTTAGAATATTCTACTCAGCTCCAAGCTGTTGGCAGTGACAGACATGAAACAAAGTCTTTATATTTCTTACTGATATTTTGCATCATTCCTGCTCAGGATTCAGCTCATGTAATTAAAACTTGTGATGACAGGAAATTTGCATTTAATACTATACTACTGAAGGAGAAACAGTTATTTTAGAGTTATACACATACCTAACTTTGCAACTAAATTCTTATATTAAATGTTTCAAATGCTTCCACTGTATATAAAATCATTATGATGAATCTATTGTTAAAACAGCATAGAGAACATAAGACAGTGAGACCAGCAAAAGAATCACCATGAAGCACTGAAGTACAACCTCATGAGAAAATTGTATAATATACAATTACATTCTTCAAAACCTTATAGCAGACATGTTATCACAATACCTGGTGAAGAAAAAAATCCTACAGCTAGATATGCAGTAAACAGAGGAAAAAATTAAGGCAAAAAATATTAAAAGTTCTTTACCTATCTTCTCATTCTAATTGCAAAAATCAGCAATATTGAAACACCTGAGGCATTTGATGGAAGTCTCATAAAAACATTGTTAGCTGCCACTACATTTTAATTTTTTTCCAAATGCTTGCTTTCTCCAATAAACCTTAAAGAGACTGAAGCTGGAAGGATGGCAGTCATTTCCTTTTGCACTTTGAGGTGAAATGATTGCCCTTTGATGGCCCAGCAACGTACTAAAAGCTTGTCTTGGGCACACAGAAGAGTAAAAGAAATAAAGCCCAGGGGAAAGAGCGGTTTTCTGCAAGGGAATTCGACACAGAAAATCATGAGCAGGCACATGAATAATGATGGACTTGGGACATGGATAACTGTTCATGCAGGAATACGGGAAATAAGAAGGTCTTAACCAGTTTTAATTGTCTGCAGAGAAAAATTGTTCATAATGACAGCATTTTCTGGTGTCAGTACATTTAAACTCAGACTACTCAGTTCCTAGCATGGGAACTGACTCCTGGTTCAGTTTGATGCACAGCAGTTTGTCCTTTTCCAAACTCTTTGGTCCCAGGAGCTGCTGCTCTGTGCCACTTTCAGGGGCTGTGTGGTCAGACAGGACATTTGCAGTAGGAGCAAACGAAAAGGGCATTAACAAACCAGAACCACATAAATCCACTTTGTTTCATCAAAGATGTTCACATCACCACAAACTCGGGGGAAGGAACAGTGAAAATGCCTAATTTGAGTCACTCCCAGACAAATACAGATGGAAACAGATGGGGAAGCTGACAGTGAAGGACAGGCTGGAGTCAGCTCCGTGGTGCAAGGTGCTGCAGAGAACATCTCAGGAGCAAACCTCCAGTTCCCAGCAGAACCAGAGCAAGATCAAAGGGCAGCAGCACCACAGGGGATACCAATATGAAAACTGAGGGTGAATGTAATAAATAGAGGTTATACACGTTCTGCTGTCAAGGTCATTAATAAAACTGCTACAGGTCTCTCTGTAACAACTTAGCTCTACATTTCTGAAGAGATGAGAGCTTGGGAAGTGCCTTCTGAGGTACCAAATGCCTGTGCCATTAGAATTATCTATTTGGAGGAAATAGCATTGCAAAGAGAGACATTTAAAAGAAAAAACAACTTTCAGTTGAGATTCTGAAGGTGTGCTCGGAGTGAGGAATGTTTAGAACGAAGATATTTACATTTCCAAGACTGATCATGCTGTTGTGACAGTCTGTTCATGACAGAAAATGTCTTTCTCCTCTCTTTCTGTATAACCCTTACAGGTCAGTGTGATTGAACATCCTAAACCCCATTATACAGGTGCCTGACCATTTGACTATGAAATGACGGATAAATAGAAAAAAATAGTAAAAAATATACCTAATTTGGTTGCAGTGTGCAATTTTTTTTAAATTCTATTTCTCTTTCTTTCCCCTCTTCATGCCACAGGCATTGTCATAAAAATATAATACAGAAGGCATAACATGCAGTTAAAAGTGCTGTTGTAGACAACAGTTTTCCAACTCAATATACCAGTGCAGATCCAAAAATGACAACAGCATTGAAAGATTAGTCTAGAAATGTAACAGAATCTGTGGAACAGTTCTTACAGAACAGAGGTGGAAGGGGAAGTGAAAATGTTTCTTAGCTATAAATGATATTTATTCATTATAAAAAGTGATTCTCTAACTTTGCTTTTCCTTTTGGTCATGACATAGCAATATGTACTAAAACATTCTAAGGAAAGGATCTTGTCTCACTATTTTAAGAACACTTAACATTAAAATTTCACTGGAACTTGTCTCATCATTAATACTAGAACTGTTTGTAAGACAAGAGAACATGTGGCTTACAGTTATTTACTATCTACATTAAATTGCATTGAAAGAGAGAAATAAAAATTCCCTTTTTCCCCAAAAACTCTGTAGGCTGCCAGAGGATCTCAAAAGCCTTGCACTAGACCAAAACATTAAAGTATTTTTAAATTAGGCCAAAACATTAACTATTCCTTATAATAAATTTAGGAGTACTTCTGCAGATGTGCTTTGTCCATACAGGGAGCTGATATAATGGAGTTAAACCCGCTGATAAACCCTCTGAAGTAAAGCACTTTCATAACAAAGACTAAAAATCCCACCCCAGGACTGATCAATAGTTGCACATTCCATAGTTTCCACCTCTATAGTAGAGTTTCATTATTTTCAAGTCATAAGTTTTCCATAATCATTTCATACCTAAACAAACCACATTTTATTAGTTTTGCCTATTGATCATCCCTCAACATCATAAAAGGAAAATAATGTAGAAGCTGAGGGATAGAAAACTTACACTTGTTACCTGAAAATACAAATTACCTTCAATCCAATACATTCAGAGTAAGATAATTGCATCATTCAAAAGCAGGCAAAACAACAAAAAAATTTCAGGAACACAAAAAAACTCCCTGAAATTTAGTCACAATATATGTTTAAAAAAAAAAAAGTGACTTTAAAAATTAATTTTAATTTGAGCATGAGATGTGAAAATCATTATTCACAGTTGCTGCATGATGTTCACTGTAAAGGAACAACTTCCAAGTTCAATTCAGCCTCATTCATCCCAAGGTAAGAAAAAGAAGAAACTGAGAGTCATTAACCACCATAAAATTAGCAATATGTGTACAGAGGCTATACAAGTACTAAAAATAGTAACAGAAAATAAATAAAAAAGCATGTCCAGATGACTACTGCTGCAGCTGTAATTACACGTAGCAATAAAACAAAAAGAAAAGAGATTGAAACAGTAAAACTAAAAGGACTGAGAAAAGATTCTCATTAGGTAGGTAAAGATTCTAAGTAGGTAGGTAAAAAACTACTAAGGTTTTTCCCAAGCAGTGATAAACAGCAGCAAATACTATGCAAGTTTCATCTGAACAATTTTAAACTCATGGACAAAGGATATCTGCATTACAGCCTAGTCAGTAAATGCTCCATGAAAAATATACATATTCCTCTTTTCCAAGATCTTAAAATTTCCCTCTCTGACAACCACTCCTCAAACACCTGTTTGCATTTGGTTCTTGAACTGATACCAGTTTGTGGTACAAAGTGGATAAAAGATCTTTTATCATACAAAGGTACAACCTGCGGATTATATTCAATTTCTAGATATTTATAACAAAGATATTTTTAGTTGAAAAAGAAAGCTCTCAAACGACTGGCAGAATGCTGTGAAATTCCTGTTGTAATGCAATTGGGGAGCTCATTAAATATACCCCAGGAAATCATATGGAAAGCATTTATTGCAGGATACTTGATAAAATTTCTTGGTTTGTGCTGCCTCTCAGGGTTACCAGGGCCTTCTCTCACGCTTTTCAATCCTGTTCTACACCACAGTGGCTTTTTCTACTCAGCCTTCAGAAAATGCCAGCCTGGGACTGCATGCTATGGTCCCTTTCTTGTCCACAACTGGACCATGGATGTCCCTGAACCTTTTTTTGAGCAGAGGTTTACCATAGTGAGTTTATTTATTATAAACCTACATGGAAATGCAGCACCTGTACAAGCTGCGTGTGGACTTAAATAAAAACTTAAATAAAAAATAGAATAAAATTCAAAGATTTTTCAACAAGAAGGGAATGTCAGGAGGAAGGTACAGCATCACAGGCACTTGAGCTGCAGGGGAGCTCCTTCATAAAGAGGAATGCACTCTTTTATTCTTGAATTCTGTGACCTAAACACACACACACTCACCCCCACACACTCCCCTCACACTGTGTCACTCTCCAGCCTACTGGATATAAAGCTGGCAAGAACAACTTGGCAACACTGGACCAGGTTTCCCAGAAAAGCTGTGGCTGCCCCATCCCTGGAAGTGTCCAGGCCAGGCTGGGGCTCTGAGCAGCCTGGGATAGTGGAAGGTGTCCCTGCCCATGGCAGGGGGGTTGGAACAAGATGAGCTTTAAGGTCCCTTCCAACCAAAACCAATCCAGGATTCTGTAAAAACAGCTCTCCTGCTTGTTTCACTCCCACAGGAACTATTTTTCCTAACTTACCCATGTCCGCACTTCCAAATTCAAACTTTGTTATCAGTTTTAAGTAACTCCACAACTTGTGCTCTCCCCAGTTGTTCACTGTCTTTAACCTGTGACTTGACCAAAATTCTCCATTAAAAAATTAAGTAATTTATTCTTTCTCCACCCTTCACTTTTCAGTTTCCTCGGTTACTAAACTTAGGCTTTCTTGCAAGCTCCTGCAGGGTCTGTGCCTTCTCATTAACTCTCCAGGATGACTTGTTCTTCATTACAGAGGAACTGATGTTTGTTCTAATATTGAAATACAACACACACTTGAATCCCTCTGAACAGGCAGCACATCCAGCCCCAGGTAACTAACATAATGCTGCACTTTGTCTTCTGTTTTTTATATTTCTATAATGCCTAGTGTAAGGGGGTTATGGTTTGATCTCATTTATTTGCAGATAATAATAATAATAGAACACGTCCATGCACAGGTATAAATAACAATAGTAATACAAATAAAAAAAATGAAATTATAGCAACATCTGGTCATGATGAAGGTATAAAAGAAACAAAGCTGAGAGAGAGCAGCAATATTCTGTGCTAAAGATTCTGTAATAAATGCCCTGCCTATTCAAAACCAGAGCCACTCTTGAGTGCTTGAAAGTTTCAGTTCTTTCCAGTTCTCTTCACTGGCATCATACAAGGTGTAATCTCTCTCCAAATCCTGCTTCTCTTGCAGGAATGTAGATACAGGTAGGTAATTAGTGAGAAGGAAAGAGAGATATAAATAAAGATATAATTAAAAGACAGACTGATAGAACAGATGGAATGAACAGTTTGTGCAATACACAGAAAAAGCATTTCTTGATTATTTCCTACATGAACCTGATCTCCTGACCGTTCCTTCTTTTCAATTAATTTGTGAATTTCCTGGTGTAATTCAGGCATATCTCACTTGGTTCTACTGTGATGCACATCACACACAGACCCCACCTATTAGTGAGCAGTACTAAAGAGATCCTTAGAAATGTAGTATGGGAATACTCAGATGGCAGTAACTATACATAAGTTTAAGCTACTTTAAGACACCCTAAGTGGAACGTTTTTCAGAAAAGGTCATTACCCCAAATTTTAACATTCTGGAATTCTCTCACAACTTTGTAACTGAGAAAGAACAATAATGTGGGGGGGAGGGGGAATAATAATCACATACTGAAAAATAATGCGAAGAATTAATAATCTAGATTGCATAGAAGTCCAAATAGAAATCACAGCATATTCTGCATATTTTAAACCTTGACAGAGCTTTCACTAAAACTGGGAATGGCCTTCATAAAACCTTTTTTTTGGTGGCTTATATGAAGCCACAGTGAGGCCTTAATTCATTCCTAAAATGGTTAAGTGAAAACCATCACTCCTCCTTCCAGAGTGCAACTGATATTTAGGTCATTTAGTGCATTCAACATTAAAAAGACACCTTGAGACAGGAAGATAAAATAAAAATGTATGCTAGCACTACAGGTTGTTGAAAGGAGAGTGTTCTTACAGGCTTAGAGTTGCTCTGTATAATTATGGCTTTAGGATTGCCCTTTGGAACAGCTAAATCTTATCCTCCATTGTCTTTACTGAATGATAATAAGGGCTTGATTATGTGCAAAGTTTGCATTCTCAAATGATTCTGGATGTGAGAGAGAGCAGAGTTCCTGCTGAATGACAATAAACCCAGGCATATCCTATTTCTCATAAAAATCTCTCACTCCTCAATTAAAGACTGGTTTAGAAAAACATTTTAAAAATCTTGGACAAGTGGCTCCTGGAGCATTTGAGAGAAAAGGCAGGAAAGGTACACTCAGTATGTGACTTTATAGGCAGCAACATGGTGTTAGGGCTGTATGGTGCTGAAAACACAAGTTGGATGCATGGAGGTACAAAAAGTTCCAGGCACTGCTGACCACTCCATACTCTCCCAAGTCTAAGAAGTGGTAGTTAAGACATTAATCTTGTTTCCAACAGATTTACGGTACCTCAAACCAGAGAGTTTCATTGCATGAGAACATTGACAAAGCAACTGAGACCATGTTTAAAAAAAACCACAACAATAGGTTATTCAGCCTAAGCAGTCACTGTCTTTGCTACCCACCAGGCACCCACATCACATCCCCACAGCATTTATGGTCCATAAACCATTCACTGAGATAAGTTTAAATCTGTGTGAATTTCACATTTTCTCCCGAGTCTAGGTTTTTGGTTCATGATTTCACTACTGACTTTTGCATCACAACCACTGAGTGAAGCTATGTTCATCTGACAGGTGTTTTGTATCTCTCTGCACATCTGCCTTACAGGACTTTCAAAGACTAAAGTTGTTTTTTTCCTGATGAAGATTAAAATTTTCTCTTTAAGAAATAGACCTAAAATCCTTTAGAGAAGTGAAGAATACAAATGTTATTGTCTTTTTTAATCAGAGAAGTCAGCGTTATGATGTAGCTCATGTACTTTTAACAGTCTGTTTTATAGCATTATTTCTACAAAATCCTATAAAATTTATTTCTATAAAATCTATTTCTATAAAATTAACAACAAGACTTATAAATACGAGCTTAACTCCTGAAGTAGCATCAAAATAGCTGCTCTGTTTCTTTCCCTGCTCAGATAAGAAATAGAAAGTCAGGTTTGGACTACAGAACACATGCAACATCACTGTTCACTAAACTTTATGCTATGTAGGATTAACTTGGTAAAATATCTTAAAACATGGGCAATAGAGGCCAAGCAGCATTTTCAGGTTTTTTCCAATTTATTTAGTAAAAATAAAGCCTTTTATTTCTTCCCCTAATGGTACACACACTCCAAATGTATTTTTAAATATACTCATCAGTGCAACTCTCCAAGGGTAAGTGTGTATTATAGAAATGGTCCCCCAGATTAAGTATATATTGTGAAATGTATGTGAATGTGCATGACTTGAACCAATGAACTGTGGCCTGGAATGATGTCACAGAATGTGCAGCATTAAGTGGAAGGTTAAACCTACTTGCATCTCGGTTCATTAAACGTGGTTAAAGTGCAAATTCCCTCATTCTGACAGTAGTAATCACAAGGGTTCACTTTCTGGTCACAGCGCTGACTTTTAAACCCCACAGAGCATCTGCAGAATTTCAGTAAAATAGACCTACATAAATATTCTGCCTCGTGCTGAGCAGATTTTAAACGCGTTACAAATAACGACGGCAAGACACGCACACGTACACGGGCACACACTCACAGAAAACAAAATTAACTCTTTTCTCTTTCATGGAAAGGCCATCTGACAATACTGAAAAGTTTGCTCAGGAGTGTTGATCAAGCAGTTTTTAACACAATGGGTCTATCCTGCCTGAAGGGTTCTCAGAGTATTATTGTCAGATGTACATTTCTATTGATTGATCCAGATTGTAATGGCCTTAAAAATCTTCATTACCATTTTCTTAGCATTGTTAATGGTGTTGGTGTATGCTGCAACATTTATGTATTGTAAATCCACACACAAATTAAAGCACAAAACCTTTTTTTTTTTCCTTGAGATGCTATGGTGTTCCATGTGAATTGAAAAAGCATATGAGAATTTCATAAGAAAAAAAAATAGTGAAAAGTCACAAGCTTCCAAAAGAGCCATTCTAGGTGTTTAACTAAATGAATCACCAGGCTTAATCATCATATTTGGGCCTTACATATCATTGCTGTGATATTCTCCTTTTGTCAGGATTTATCAGTCTCTAGTCCCCAACTAAAGACATTTAAGGAGGCACAAATAATAGGCAAAATTATAAAAACAGGTAAAAAATAATACTGAAAAAGAAAAATAAGCATTGAAAGTATTTTCAACTCAGTAAGGGCTACTGTGCAGACCTAAATTACATTGTCTTTAGCCCCAAACCTGCAAACATGCACTGACAAGTTTTCAATGGTAGTGTCACTACAGCTGTGTCTCTTTTCTCATGCCAAAGTTCCTCTCATAGGGGGAAACCCTTGGCTCATCTCTTCCATTAGGAAAATCTAGGAACTTATGAAACTCCTTTGAGAGACTGAATAAAACTCTCTTTCAAGATCACCTGCATCAACAAAATGAAGGAGTGGCTGTATCTGTATTCAAAAAGTTGTAGTGCCAGATCCCTTTGGGCAACGATTTGCTTATGTCACCCACAGAATGAGACACTCAGGTCCAATTCTGTCTTTCAACATCTCTCTCCTTCCAGCCTGGAGGATGTTCTGAGCTCCAGGTTCTTTGGAGAAGTGAAAGATCATTGCAAAATGAATATTTTAAGGAAATAACCAAAAAAAAAAAAAAAAAGGTATGACTAGGTAGCTCAGAGTAACTGAGAGCAGGAAAGAAATTAATTTCTTGCCAAAGTGCCAAAGTGATAATTTCATTATTTTATATTGAACAGCTGAAAAAGAAGATACACCATAGCTCTCAAGAAAGGAGCAGAGTGTAGGCTTTTCTGCTTGCAACAATACTTCACTTCTAGACTACAGGATCTGAATTTATTTGGCATTTTATGTCTGAGCTTAAGAAAAGCACCCTGAATTACTCTCTCGACTATGGCACAGCAGGGAGAGCACAATCTTACCCCAGAGCAGCCACAATATTCCGGGCAGGGGGAAGGTTAGGGCAGAAATGAGAGCTAATGAGCATATCCCCGTAAGGGAAATAACCCTGACATAATTTTTCCTATTCTCCAGCCATCAGGAGAAGGGGTTTGCCTCCAAATCCGACCATCTCTGTAGGAGAAAAGATTTAATCCACCCCTGAGAAGCAGGGCAGGCAACCTCGAGTTTCCATTCCAGAAAAAAATGCCTGAACAAACCTGAAATTACTATAAGTCTCCAAAGATATATCTTTGTATCTATATGCATTCACAATAGAGGCCTTAGTTCTGAATTTCAACACACATTTTGCAAAAAAAGATATGCAAAGTATGAGGTTACAGAAATAACTACAAAACAAATACTGAAAGTTGAAACTGCAACCAGCACAATAATTATCCTAGAGAGACCAAAAATACAGACACATGCATGATAATTTTATTATTTGTTGTCACACAGGCATTTTAATGATCTGTAGGATGCAGGATACTCACAGACAGACAGGTATATTCGTCTCTGGGTCCAGCTGGCAGGTGCCACCATTGTAGCAGTAACCATCACACAGCTGACAGGTAGAGGCAATCTTTCCATTAGTGCAACTGCCATGGTTTAAAAAAAAAATAGAAAAATGGAAAGTGTAATCAGTATTTCAGTAAATCTGAGCATTTCATTTAAAACCAGTATTTTAATACATTGTTATAAGATCTACTGATTGAAAGAATTCTAGGTTTCTGAATTCTTTCTTTTTTTCTGGTTTGAAAAGTTAGCACAGGCAATGACATTATTACACAATACGTATTTAATCCTTCCTTTAATGAAAATAAACTATTATAATACAAAACAATCACTCAGCAATAGAGCAGCACATGTTACCTATGCCTCCAACAGTATTTAGTATGTCTCTATCACTGTCACAGATAATGTGCAATGAAGGAATTTCAACAGTACAGAGGAACTCCATTGTCAACTTGATTAATTTCAATGTTTTTAAGTGAAAATGCAGTCAGTCTCCGGCTACATTGTGCATCCTCCAGCTGAGGAGTCCTCCACAAGTTGGTTTGAAAAGCCAGGAGTGAGCTGGTTTTGTATGGGCAGGAACCACACAGAGGAACTGATCTGATGTGACCGCCCCAGGGACAAGCTACTGCATGAGAGATTTAAAGGATAACGCAGTGGGATTGCTGTTAAATGCAGGATTTTGAACAGAATCACACACACACACTCACTTGCACACCACGTCACTGCTGTCCTTGTTTATCATGCAGTGTCCCCCGTGGCACCTGAGGCACTTGTCCACCTCACACTTGGGGCCCTCGAAGCGCCCGGGGCAGACACATTCCACACTCCCGTCGTCGGAAATGGTGCACGACTCCGAGTTCACACAGTAGTGGTGGCAAACATCTAAAGCAACACCAGACAACCTGAGTAACATGATTACTAAAAGGCACTAAGGAGCTTATAGAAAAAAATGATACATTACTTTCACATTTCCTTCATGTTCACAAATTACTTTTACTTTTTAAAAGGTGCTATAATAAAAAAACAAAATGAAAACTGAAGCCGGTGACTCACTGGCAACCGCAGGAATCAAGAATGATCCATAAACAGATATATAATATATTAACAATGTAATCTTGGGAAGTAAAATGGAAGTATAAACTCATAAGAGGGTTTTGTTTTTTTCCCTTCTAATTTTCTAACCATTTATGGCATCATCCCACATAATATAAAGACTGCTGATGAGAAAAGCAGAGCAGTGTTAATGTATTTAATGGGACGTTGGCTGAATAAAAATCTTCTGATACATTCACATTACCATTAACAGCATTATGCTAAACTGAAATTGAAGCGATATTTTGAAATAATTAAGTTTTATTTTCATTTATCCACATATTAAAATTTCATGAAGTTCTAATAATAATATATAAAGACATAATCCATAAGTTCTACAAAGTACTACATACATGCATAAGCTTTACAGACTGTGCAAAACCCCATTATGGTATTTAACTGTTTAAATGCCAGGAGGACTGAGATTTCAAGTAGTGAATTCTTTAACTCTTCAGGACCACCAGTAACTGTCTCAATTTTTATCCATTTAAAAAAAAAATCAAATTGCCTAACTGAAGAAACTTCCAAGAGAGCTACAAAATATTGGTATCTTAACATTTGGGTTAGTTTTTATTAATGTGGTTCACAAAAACTTTATTTTTTTGGGTTTTTTTTTGGTTTTTTTTTTTTTTTTTTTTTTTGTTTTTTTTTTTTTTTTTTTTTTTTTTTTTCTTGTAAAGTCATAATTTAAGCTCGTTAATGGGCAAGGACACCTTCCACTGTCCCAGGTTGCTCCAAGCCTCATCCAGCCTGGCCCTGGACACTTTCAGGGATATGGGGCAGCCACAGTTTCTCCGTGCATCACTTGTATCTCAAAGTGAGAAACACATTTTGCTTATGCTGTTCTGTGCTGTTTTTCCTCCTTTCCAAGGACTGAGTACTGCTGGAAGAGTTTTGCTTCCTGGGGGACAGAGCATGGCTGCTGGAGGAGTTATTTCTGTTTGAATATTCATTATATGTCTCCACCTGGCCGTGCAGGTTGTAGGCTCAGCTGCTGAAAGAATCAGCAACCAGAGCGGCTTAAAAGACACTAAATGAAGTTGTTCATTGTTCCTCATTCCCCAGTTCCAGGTATTGGAATGGCAATTTGCAGCAGGGGGGCTGTTTTTGGAACAAAAACTACTGCAGTTTGAAAGCTAATAGTGAGAGTGATTTTATGTAAGAGCAGCGCAAGGGGCATATGTTTGCATGTACATTAGGACTAAGAAATAATCAAAACTAAAAACCACAAGTATGTAGGAGCTTTTCATAGGTTGTATGCCAAAACAATTATTAGTTTTTAGGATTGATTGCAGTCACAAACACCTTTAATCATCCATCTGCAGTATCTAAAATGTTTACGCTACATTTGGGTGGAAATGACACAAAATTATTTCTTTTTTCTCCTAAAAAAGGGATTTTAGTTTCAGAGAAAGTCACAGCTTGGGCAATCACTGTTTCCACTTTGAATGATTGTAACTGCATGAAGATGTTCCCCACTTTTTAGGTAGTTTGGGCCTTAAATGATACAAGAAATGAACTTTAGCTACTCTATGTCTTTTTTTCTGGAATTTAAAGCAGGGAACTACATTCAAATACATCAGATTTATGCGTATTTAATAACATGCACAATGTTAGTAGAATTCTATGTAAATTCAGTCGCTTGAATTTATTTCAGCCATGCCAATGCCTTGACACGGAGCACACATTTAGGTTATTAGCCCTTATGTGAACTAATCACAGGAGAAACTCTGCATTGGGTAATTAGAGACAATAAGTGTGGGGAAAATAAGGTCTTTGCAAGCTGATAATACTGCAAGCAAATGTCTTCTCCCTGCCATAAAACCCTACTAATAATATTTTAAGTTTGGGAGCAGGAGTAAAATACCTACACAGATTCATGTGTCATCCTCTCTGCATATGAACTACCTTCAATCACAGCAAAGACAGACTGAAAAAGATATCTGGGAGGCAACCAATCTTTGCAATAATGCCATATTAATGTATTCCAGCTTGCATACAAAATGAAGGTGATTAATAAAGCAATAGATCATGCACATGTGTGAATACAGCAAAAAAAAACCAAACAACAACAAACCAGATGTGACTTTATATACACATTAACTGTAGACTGGTATAATTTCAGAAAACTTACTGGCCACCAAAAAAACTCTGAAAGATTGTAGATCTTCCTCCTCCACCCAAAAACTTAAGTTTTAAATCAGCAAAAACTTAATTTTATTTTGGATTTTATAATTCATGGAGTCTCTGTATTGTGTCAGTTTCCCAGACAATCCAAATCTGATAATAAGCACTGTTTAAAAAGTACCCCTAAATTTACATTTAAATTAATTCTCTTAAAAAAAAACAAAAAGAGAAAAAAGATGTTTGCAGAAGCATTCAACTAGAAACAATTTGTTTGGTTTTGGGTAAGCCTCAAGTAAATATTTTTCCTTAATCTGTGTGTCTGTCTGTGCATGATTTATGTACTATACTATTTTCAAACACCCAATTGTGTTTGCAGATACTTATTTGTGGATTCATGCAGTTTGCTTAATACCAAGGGGGAGAGAATCACAATTACTGCTGGTTTTCCATTCAAAGGTTTCAATTTATTTCATAGTCTCCCAACTGGAAATATATTCAGTTTACTTCAGTACAAATCCTATTTAAGACACACACTATCCCTTTCCTTGTTTGACAGACCTTTCTCTAAAACTAAATACTTTTTGTATCTTGTAGATAATTCTAAACCAGACCTTTATAACAGCTAATTTCCCATCTCTTTTTTTTTTTCTTAAATCAAGCCTTCCTCATCAAATTTACTGAAGGTACAAAAGGGATGATGGCTTTCACATTTAATGTTCTATGACAAGCACTATGACAGTCTAACAAGGCTATGACAGTCCTTGCATTTAGAATTCTACAGTCAAAGCAAAGCAGGAGTAGAAAAAATGAGATGATTAAAAAACATCATTCAGATCTCAGTAAAATAATTGGTTCTAACTTAAGGAAGGTTGCTTGTGAGTCACCATTTTTGAAGACATGGAGAAGACAAACTGTCATTTGTAAATGAGTGAGCAAAAGAAGATATTCAAGATTATGTTCAAATACCTTGAGTTACTGAAAAGAGATAATGGTGAAAGAAAACAAAAGGGTGCCAAGAAAAGGAATATAAATGAAGAGCAAAATGCCTATAGGTTGATAATCTACTTACTCCTTTGTTAAAGAAGTGAAAAGTTAGAGGAAGTTGTAGAAAGTGAGAAGCATGGACACCTTCACAAAACTACCTCAATGAGAAGAGACTGATGGGTCAGTGGAATGAAAAAACAGGGAGAAAATCAGATGCAAAAGAGTTCTGAGAAGTGAACAAGAGTAACATTCAGAAATCCTTTACAATTTCAACACGAGGATGGGGCAGAAACCATACTCGGGGTGATCGTTGAGCAAGTTGAAGGAATATAGCAATGTGAAACTCAAAGTGCTGCTTGCTGGGGTTAGAAATAGAAAACAAAGGTAGAGGGGCAGTTTAGAAGACTTTTTGGTCTGCAAACATTAGGGACACCAGAAGGTTCTTTAACAAGCTATGTCAATTCATTACCAGCATAACAAAACATATGACAAGTTGTAGTAGAAAATCTTAACACAAATATCTCATGGCTACTGACAAAATCATCCATCTTGTACCATTCCACTCTACTGCTCATGAATGAAAACAACAATAAATCATTCCTCAAACACCTCTTTCTTCAGCTAGCCATGTAGAAGGGGAGAAATATGCCCAAAGATCACCTGAATACACGAGATGACATTGCCTCAGCAGCACGGATGATCCAGGACTAAATTTAACAACGCCATAAAAAAACTTTAAACTTCCCTTGTGTGGAACTTTTCCTGCAAACCCAGATGGAATAATCTGTGGAGATTACTTACAGTACTGGCACCTGTCCCCTGTGTACTCGGGCAGGCAGGCACAGAAGGGCTGGTTGCCAGCAGTGACACTGCAGGTGCCCCCGTTCTGGCAGAAGCGCTCACACACCGTCTGGTTGCAGCGCGGCCCCGTAAAACCCAGAGCGCAGCTGCAGGTCGGCCGGCCTGTCCAGAACAGAGAGAGCTATTTTATGATAAAAATAAATACAAATTACAACAGTGAGCAGCACTTTCTCAACACTGAGAGTGTAAGAGTGGGAAGTTTCAGTGTTTGAGCCCAACTGTGTTTGTCTAGATGCTGAGAGAACATGCCTTTACAAACATGGCTTGAATGCAGAACTCTTGAAAAACAGAATTGGCTCTGGGAGATATGGGCACTCAAAAACTGCATCTGTGCATTTTTACACTTGTTTTACACAGTCATTGACTCTTTTATGAGAAAGTCATTATTTAAAACATACAATCATTTCAAAGGTGATTCTAAGCAGGAATTTAAGATGTGACTGAACTCTTTGAATCATCCTGCTGTGCTGGGTTCCTCCTTTTGTGGAGGATAACTGTATGATCACCATTTCTGTCTCTTCAGAGTACACTACATTATTTTCAAATCTACAAACCTTGATATATTATCACATGAAATACAAATATTTACTAATGCACTAATAGCTACACTTTACAGAACACTTTTTAATAAACCACAAGTATCTGGGCCTGTTTTGTTATGCCACCCCTCTCAGATAATGAAGACTGTTACATAAAAATTGCTGTCTGGCATCAGACCAAAGATGCCTGTAACATCAATATTCAAGGTCTGAAAAGCAGTTAACACTTTGGAATGAACATTTGCACACAATGAACTCCTAGTCTACAGCTTCTTTTCAAAGGATTTTAAAAATAGTCTTTAAAACACAATGCATTTTCCTGCTATGATTCTTCTCTGTTGTCATTTTCCCATTTTTTTTCCCCTTATCTAAATCTCATGTCTAAAGGATTTATAGCTTTGTTACAATTCCACTGTTTTATTAAACCCTTCCACTTTCCTGTCTTATTTTCTTAAGGCTTATCTTCTTTAAAACAAACTTCTAGAACCCATTAATGTTTTTCCATCTCCTGATTTTGCTTTTTTATCTCATTTATAATCTTCAAGTAAATGACCTGATGTGTCCAACCAGCCATCTCCCTTCTCACTTCCTAATGAAGTATTCTCATTCTTGATTATCTCTTGGAAGACATTAATTTTCCCCCACCCTCCTCTTCACTTTCAATAAGCTTTAAGGATTTTCTTGAATTTAAGGAGAACCAAGTTTAACACTTCTATTTTTCTTGGCTTCCCAGGAATGAAAGACATGAAGATTAAACAGGGCCTGAGGACCCTTCTGAAATAAAAGGGCAGACAGGATGGGTTGGAACAAGATGAGCATGAAGGTTCCTTCCAACCCAACACATTCCATGACTTTGTGTTTATCCAGTTAACGACATAATGTAAAGCATGTGTGATGCAGAATCTCCTTGGACTGGAATTAGAGGCATGAACAGGAAAAATAACCTCTCAGATTTTACCCTTGGCAACCCAATGCATCCACACCTGCTTTCCTTAACCACAGCTGCATCTGAAACTCTGAGATGTGCAACCCTGCTCACCTTGCTGGTCTTTCTTCTCCACTTAGCTGGCCTTGTTATTGAGTAATTCAGACTAAACTGAGTATTCAACAAACCCCACAGTCCAATTTTTCTTATGGACTGCCTTTCTCTTAATCCTCTGTAATCATTTAATATCAGATTCACTGGAGAATTTTTCAATGCAAGTGAAGCACCCTCATTTTGTCTCCTCTCTCTGACTCATGCAGAATGATTTATTCAATCTTTTTCCTTCACTGACTTCTTACCCTTCTAACATGACATACTTCACGTAATTCTTTTCTGTATCTTCTATTTTAAGCTATGCTAATTTAAAGTGTTTTGCAAATCATCCTAAGGGCCATGAGATCAGTTAGTCTCTTTCTCTAATGAGTACAGCAGGAACAAAACCATTGACCTAAAAATAGCTCCAACTCCTTTAATATGCATCAGCCTGGTTATTCATATCTGTCCCCTGTGATCTAAACATTAAATCAAAGATGTTGAACTCAGATGTTAGCACAGATTCCACTTGTTTTTCCCCATGTATACAGTTGTATTTAAATTTCTGCCCTGAGACAGGGGGTTTCATATAATCCTTCATCTGAACAAGTGTTTCAGTAAAAAAGAAAAGATAAAATAGTGATAGAACATAGATCTGGAGGTCTGCAATCATTTTTCATTATTAATATTCCTCTATTTATTAAAATGATGAGACAATGATATTTTTCTGGTTTGTATAAAAGATTATCCTATTCTTTACTAAAGTAGACTTATAAATATGCCAAACTACTGACAGCTAAATGAAAATTTAATACAACATAGCCTAAACCCCATTTTTGTCACTCAATTTAACATGACTTTCAGTAACATTAACAGTCCATTGCCTATTTATACACAGACTGTTGACACCAGAAATAAGACTAATAATGACATTTTCATTTGCCTTATTCTCATAAATTATTTCTGATACAAAAAATTGGTTCAAGGAACTGTTTAACAAAACTGCAGCATAAAACAATGCCAAACAATGCCATAAGGTTTTGTATCATGGAATCACAACACAGATTTATGTCTGCAAAGGAAACAGTCATATAACCAAGATGTCACATAACCCAGCTAACAGAAACTGCAGGATGAGCTCAGGCACAGAGAGCTCCAGAAGCTTCCCTGGTCATGAAATCTCAGGATTAGAGCCCTACAGACACAGAATTAAAACTCCCTCTTAATTCCTGACCCTCACCATCACAGAAAGATTCACAACACATTAGCATGTAGAAAAACACTCTCATAGAAATTGGTTTATGGAATGCTAAACTGCTTCAAATACAGAAGATAATTTAGTAGAATAAAAAAGAATGTATTATGGTGATTCTAAGGCATAAATTATTTTCAGCAGTAGGATATGAAAAAAAAGATGGAATTTTTGACATAGAAATGAAATGTAGTTTCGCCCTTTCTTACAAAAAATGAATCATTTAAAAATAAATAAATGAATAAAAACATATACCAGGGATCAAAATCTTTCAATGTTCAATTAGGTTTGGATACAGAGGCTGTAGTTACTCCTGGTTGGTCAGTTTAATTTGCCACATAACAACTATTGTCTACATAATAACTTTTCAAATAAACTTCAAAGATTGCTCATAAATATCTTGGTTTACTTTCTCTGTAATATGTTGGTGACATCTTTTGGGAATTCATTCATGTATCTTAAGCTTATATTTACATACATTTTGCAAGGATCAGAATTCTAAGGAGAAAATTTTCATTCATGATATTGCCTAAGCAACAGACAAACACTGTGCATTTTCAATAACCAAATAAAGTTTAGAAAAAAGTTAAAAAATAATGGAAACTTAGGTGAATAGCATTATTTTTGTAAGCTTCCTGCAGGTTTTGAAAAATGAGATCATCCAAATGAACGTCTTCACCAAAACCTACATTATTTATTTCTTTCACTCACTGGTAAATTCACTACCAGCAATGTGTGTTTTTAACTTGTTACATGTGAAGATTCACAATTAATTTCAATATTTAACTTGCTGTCACTATTAAAGAAAAGGAGGTGGCTCTATATGAACTTTCTGTAAGCAATATCTTGTCCTTTGGAGTTGTTATCAGCAGTCTGTGGGAATCACAATAATTCATTCCTGTGTGGCTGATGAACCATAATTAGCTTTACTGAAACAATAGGAGTGGAGAGAAGCTGCATTATTAAAGATAATTAGGAGGTGAGCTGATTGGGATCTATCCCAACAGATAAAGAGTCTCTCAGTGTTATTGAAAAGGAGAAAAGAACAATTTCTAAATATCTCTGGGTACTCTCAGGGACTCCTTCCAATGCTGATGGGGGGACCTGAGATCAGCTCCAGTGAAACATCACCCTCATCATCCTCCCCACAGTCCCTGTCCTGCTGACACCACCATGGAAAACTCCTGGGACTGATGGGGCATGAGCAAAACAGGTTTTCCACTGGCAGTGCTTTTCAGTAGGCACCAAATCACCTGGTTTTGCTCATAAAATAGAATAAAAAATAATATCTGCTTCATACACGACGATTCTTGCAGAATATTTCATACATTTCCATTTAGAGGGAAGACTTTTTCACTCATTTTGATACAAACATCACAATTCTGTATGATTAGACTACCTTTTGTATAGTACAAAGGGATTTATCTGATTTTGTGAACTAGTTAACTTAGTCAATGTGTTTGAGACAATCAGCAAACTATTGCTGCAATATTTTTACTTTAAACTACATGGAGAAACAAAGTCTGTTTTTATGGCAACATTGACTTTTTCTGACCAAATTCCCATTAATTTGGCTTACTGGAAAGTGTTCATTATTACACCCAAACTTTTAATTACGTGTCTCAGATGTGTACTTTTAATTAACTGATGACATTTTCTTTGTTCAATTATTGTAGTTCAATACAACTGTCGTAAACTTATAAATTTTAATTAAAGCTTCTCCAATCTCTGGCTATATAACATTCACATAGGAATTTGCCAAAAGGCTTAGCAGTAAGTAAGCCAACAGTGAATAATCCCTGAATTGCCAGTGGGATTTGTTTAACAAATTAACATTTGTGTGCAGATAATGAGGTTCTACAACTTAACACATCCAGCAAAGATTTAGCACAATCACGTTTTAAAAAATTAGTAATACTCTGCAATTTACTTAATTAGTTATCACATTGCTATTTTATATTAGGTGGGGAAAAAGAGGAGGATTTACACATTCACTAGAACACACACATTCACCAGAAGAGTATTTTGTATGCTGCATCATTTTATTTGGATCAGAATATGAAGCAAGGTTCATTCCCAGGAAATCTCCTCATTTCTTGAGCCAGAAATGATCACTAAGGAAATTCCCTGACTCCTGGGGAGGCTTCCAGCTGTGGGGACCCTTTGGAAACTTCATCTCATGAGGCTAAAATTGCTGGCAGTCCCTAAGCTCTCCAGAGGCTACAGGTAAAAAATTACACTTATGAGATGGACTGCATCAAAGCTGTTAGAATAAAAATATCTGAAAATTGACTAAGGCAATTCAAGCCTCCAAGAAAGAGAGGGTCAAGCAAGCTGAAATGATAATTTATATTTTGCAGATGGGTTTAGATTGGCACTGGCACATGTATGGCTTCTGCAACTTCCAGAGGAAAAATGGTCATCATTTTGAACAAAAATACACTTTAAAGAAAGGCAAAATTGGGAAAACATGCAGAACTTGAACCTGCATGAGTTCAGCAGGTCAGTTTGATGAGTCAGGTGTGTAATGGATCAGAACCGTGACTGCTGCCTGTTGAGGAGGTCTTTGTGAGCACTGTAGTACAGGGGGAAGCATGCACAGACAGCAATTGCACAGCAGATCAAAGTCAAATGTCACGGAGCTGACTTAACTTTAAAATAGTAATCTTATACTTTACAGAATTGAGGGAGTTCTTTACCAAAATCAGTTTGCAATATACCTATTGGAACATGGATTAGATTGGATTGTTCCAATATACCTATTGGAACACGGGGATTTAGAGGATGTTTAAAAACTTGTAGACCTGGTTTAGTGGTGGACCTGGCAGAGCTGGGTTTAGGGCTGGACTCAGTCTCAGAGGTCTTTTCCAGTCTTAATGATTCTACTGCTGTCAGACAAATCAACCTGGTAGGAAAAACTACAAATCTAGACAAAATATAACGCTGAAGTTAGAAAACCATTAATGAGAAACTAAGTAACTCCTGGTAATAGAGAACGTTTTCATCCCTACGTGTGGAAATGTGCAAGAATAAATTAACAACAGACTAACAACTCTCCCATGAGCCTGGCACTGCAGATCAGCTCTGCCTGGAAGGCTGAGACAAGAAGGCTGGTCTGGGTTTCATACCTTCAGTCCAACTGCAAAGGGCTTGTGCATCCCCTGCAGCTACAAGTGCCCTGCCCAACTCAAGGACTGTGTGTTTGACTGGAAAGACAAAATGGTTCCTGCAAAACCACTTGAGGAATTGAGCTTTCTTGGTTTAATTACATTTTTCAACGTTTTTGGGGAGTCTAGTGTAACTTCTCTCTGTAAAACACATACCAACCTTGGTACATCATGGGTTAGATTAAACTGTGATAAGGGGCATCTCACTGGCATGCTAGTTTGTTTCAGTAACATATACTGATCTCTGGACTGATAGAGATAAGAAATACAGCCTGATAAAAACCAGAGATTTCCTCTTAATAGAATATTTACAGGGTCCAGGGGCTAGGTATGCAAGGAAGATGAGATGCACATCAACTTGAACATTTTATCTGGAATACTGGATGGACTCACTGTGTTTTAGAAAGATACAAGGTCCTTTTTCCACATTTCCAGCATGTGAAAGTTATGGTGTTGGCTTCAAGGCACAGCTACCCTCATGAATTGCAAACAGCAAGTAGGACATCTGGTTAATTTAAAATATGACACTTAAAAATTTGATGAAACTGAAGGGACCCAGCACAGCAGAAGAACATTCCTGTCAGTGGATATGCACAGGTACAGCCATCAGAACCACCTCTGAGCGGGTCTGAGGTCCTAAAGGCACACTTTGGTCATATGGGCTACAATAAACTTCACCTGCTGTTAAATGCTCAGATTGCCCCAAACTGGGCAGTGGAACAATGAAATGTGGACTGTGGTGACACCCGTGGTGGTTCTCCTGATGCACTTTAGTGGAGACACCTCATTCCATTTGGGAGAAAGCATCAGGCTGATTCCTTCATCCCCAGGCTGATTCCTTCATCCCCAGGCTGATTCTTTCATCCCCAGAGCTGATTCCTGCCTCCCCAGGCCCCTGTTAAGAATTCAACAGAGTGTATTGTAGACCCTGCTCATATCTTGCCTCTACCCAGTGGTGGCAAAACCCACTGCACTAATTGTTTTAGCAAGGCTGAGAGATTTCAGAGGCTGGATTTAGCAGGAAAATGAAAATTAAAAATATCCATGTGGTAGCAGAGCTGTGTGAGCACAGCACGTGGGAGCTGCCTGGGAGAGGGAAAACAAACTGCTGGAGGTGAGAGAGCCCTATGGCTACTGCCAAAAGAAAGGGATTAAATAAAACCCTGGGGTCTGTGCAGGACTCACAACAGAGCTGAGTTCCAGGAGCCAAGTTATTAATTTTATTAAGCCTTTTAACCCCACAGAAGAATCAATTAGATGCCAGACATGTAAAAATGTGGGAATAAACATCCTCTGCTCAGATGATGAGGAAGTCCTGCACGCCATTTAAATCATCACTTCCATTCACTTGCACATCCTCACTTAGCATTTATTGATCTCACCACATTGATAAAAATCACTGCTTATCATTTATGTCAGTAGTTCCATCAGCTGTTAGGAGCAGTTTAAAGTCTAATTCATCAACTTCCAGTACAAGTAATTCTCATTTTCTGATATTAAGTCGTTATTATGAACAACATTATTAACCCTCAACTACTCAGAGCTGGAAGAATAAATTACTTGCACTCACTTGGAATTTTGCCACCACACCTCAGTGAATGGGAGGAGGCTCCAGAGAAGCCAGCAAGTGGGGCTAAATTACCAAACTACACAGGCTAATGTCAATTATTAGTAAGGAGTGATGGGAAATCTTAACAATCTAAGCCCCCTCTACCATGGAAACTCAAATTCAAAATTCTGCATTACAGGGAGAAGTTTCTGTGATGAACAGTCGCAAACTTCTCTAGGCCATGTGCCTTTTTTTCCATCCTTTTTTCAGAGGATGAGGCCATGTGCCTTTTTTTCCATCCTTTTTTCAGAGGATGATGGCCATGTCATCACACAGGAGAAAATGATTCACAGCATATTAAACAAATGAAAGGTTCTGAGAAGGGGACAGCAAACTCTCTTCCAGCTCTTGTATTTTGAATTAAATATTTAAATATTTCTTGAAGCAGAAAATAGAGTTCTCCTTTCTCACAGAATTGCTACATTTTAGAGTACCTCTTTTTACACTTTTCCTCTCCAGCCCAAACATTATACAAAGTACAAAAGCTTATGTGTTAGGGACAAAGACCAACTGTCAAATGCCTGCTTTTCAACAGGATAAACTCTCTGAACCCAGGAGAAGTAACATCAAATTCCTTCAGGAAAATGAAGGACATGAATTCTCACCAACAAAGTCTTCCTGAGAATTAGAGGAGCAAAATTCCTATTTGGTGAACTCCAGTAAGACAAAGGACTGAGGTCAGGTATTTAAGCAAATATCTCTGGGCATGCACATATAAATTTAGGGGGTGAATTGATATAAATTCAGAGAATAAGATGTATACACTTGTTATATGGACATGTTGCTTTACAATTCCACTGCTACACCTCAACATGCAAGCCTTTACACTGAATATTTACTTATATTCTCCCTTTTCTGGTATACAGTTTAATTGTGCTGAAACACAGGTAAGTGTTTGAAAAGCCCTATTGATACAAAGAATATGTATGGAATATGCTATTTTTGCATATTGTTTAAGCACAGACGAGGAAAACAAAGAGAAAAAATTCCATAAAAAGCAAACAATTTAAACATTTAATGCAGGTAAATGAGTTGTTCAGAAATACTTACCAAGGAGAGAGGCCCCACAGGTCCCTCCATTCTGGCAGTAGTTGTGGCAGTGGTTGGTTTCACACCTTTCACCAGAGTAGCTTGGCCAGCAGTGGCAGCGGGGATCCCCCTTCTCATTTATGATGCACTTCCCTCCATTCTCACAGGTTAATTTACAGCTGTCATCTGCAGCAAGAACACACACACACACACACACAGAGCTTCAACAACCCCACCTTCACGTGATGGCAAAGCAGAACCTTGCCTCACGCACAGCCATGGGTCTCTACCAGTGAGGGGCAAAATACCACTTTGCAGAATGGAGAAAATAAACTGTCCCTTCTGTTCCCACTGTGACAGAAAAAACCCACACCTTGGAGATCATAAGCCCTAGAAAGGCTGCCAGGAGCTGTAGAGTTGGTGGGAGCTCCTGCATGGCACAGGGAAGTTGACCTCCCCTAGAATCTAAGTTAGGAATCATAGTATGAATTCTTGTTTGAAATGATAATTCCTAGTTTAAGAATTGGAAAATGGAATGTTGGTTTCATCCAGGAGAGCTGGGAAAACTTCCCAGTCATTTTCTGGTGACCTCAGCACTTTTATATCAGCCATTTTTGGATCTCTCTTCAACACTCTCTGCTAACTAACAGCCTTCTTAACTAAGCCCTGTCCAAAAGATTTAAAAGGAAATTATTTTGCCTTTAAATCCTCTTCAGAAATTGGTATTTGCATACAAACTTGTTGCTCCTAAGTCATATTTTCTGATAATTTCTTTTTTCCTGCTTAGACTGCAGGGATTTCCCTGACAAGGGAAGCTGCCTGTTGCTCTGCAATCACGATTCTTATGGCAGCAGTGCCACCCTCTCAGTGATGAGGTATAAGAGGACACAAATTCTGATCAGGCTAGATTCAGTCTTTATGTAAAGCCCTTTTGTACTTAAGAGTTGTGCCTCTCTCAGAAACACTGAACAGTAAACCTCTATTTCAATGAACAAGGTATAAAATCACTCAATGATAACCACAAATTAATTACAGATGAGCACACATACAATGCTCAAACGTGCAAACAGCTGTAATCCTAAAGAAGCAGAAAAGCACCTTTGCAGCCCAAATCACGTTTTCAGCAATGAGATTTCATTTGCCACACACCCAAACAATCCTGTAAAGACAGACTGCTTCCTAACTAATCCAGGAATTGAGCCAACATGGCTTTAAACAAGAGGGATGCCACAAGTACCAAGAACTTTTCAATAATACATCCCACCAGCTACAGGAGCATTGCTGAATTCATCTGCTTTAGTCAAACAATTCATGAAAAAGAGTCAGAGCTTCTATTTGTCCCTTACTGGTTGAGGTCCAACATTGAGTGGAACTCCTTTGAGGTTTAAAGAAACACATTGTGTTGCAAGTGCAGAGTTTAGGAATGTTGGATGTTCTCTACCTAAACAATTCTCTCCAGAAAGAACTGTGTAAAGCCCAGGGATACAACTGTGCTTGTGCAGAGCCCTTCGGATGCACCCAAGTCTCTCTTTCCTGCCTGTGTGCAGCCTCCTCAGCAGGGTCTGCTGCCTCCTCTCACAGCCAGTGCTGAGATGGTGCAGGCACAAAACCTGGACTCAAACCTATTTAAACAAAACTTTTAGAAACTGTCATCTTTCAGATAATTGCACCTTTCCACAATTAAGCTGCAACTAGGCAGCAAATCTTTAAGTTCCCATGATGGACTGACTGGCACCTCATTATTTCATGTGTTTTACAATAAAACCACGAAATACTGTTTGCTTTTTGGTATCCACCCTGGATATATACAATTGCTGTAGCAAAGTTACTTTGTATTTGGGAGTCTGAGGATGCTTCAGTGTTTTATTAATTTGGGTGGTTCATTAAATCCTTTGATGTTCCATGAACCGTTCTTCAGTTACTCATTATGGAAGTTGTTTGAATGGATAATGTAGCATATCTTATTGGAGAGAAGGTCTATTTTTGTTTTGCTTATCTTATCTGTTTTACTTATCATTAGTCATGAGTTTATGGAGCAGAACTTGGCAAAAACAGAATAAATAACAGTGAAGTACAGACAACTGCTCATTTTTATGAATCTTTCTGATAGTGCATTAAAAACATCATCTATTTTTCTTTTAGAGCAATTCCAGAGAATTAAGATATAAAATTTGGAAAAAAAAATGGAAATTACTACTGATTTCATTCTCTATGAAACAAACTCAAGAGTTTCAGTACAACTCTAACATGGAACAGAGAGATGGTAATACAGCAATTTTGGACTTTCAATAAGCTAAGAAAGAGGATTGAGAGATGCAATGGAAAAGGCAGTTTTAAAACAGTATATTAGACTTGAACAATACACAGGGTTTAATGGTGCTGCTTTGTTGTCTGGAGGTAAATACAAGAAACAAATTACACTGATTCACATCCTGAGTACAAAAGGGGATGACATGTCTGGCTTTGTGTGGGAGACGAGCAGAACGGTTCCACAGGAGAAGACAGGAACAAAGGGAACACAGGAGAAAAATACAGAAGAATTAGTATAAAAAGCTGACTACAGTTAATTGGAATTACTGAATAAATACCTCAGAAAGAAGAAGAGGGAACAGCTCTAGTGAGTACCCATCCTTGGAACAAACTTGTTAAAAAGACAAAATCAGAAAAGTTTCTAACTCTAGTCTTCAATGCTGGTCTGAGCTTGCTAAACTCAGACTTAAAGACCTCTCAGCAGCTCTTTTTACTTCTGAAATGACAGAGGTATATCATTTCACTCTTTATCTTACCCCTAGTCTAGCTATGAATCTCTCTAACATGAAAGAAAGGATTTCAGACCATGTAATTTTATATATTCTCTTCTAATCTGGATATTTAGTCTTCTGCTGCCTTGTTTTCCCTCTTTCAATCTTAAACATCTTTAATACATAATCAAAGAATTTTGATTTGCCATTTCTCTTACGTTTTTCTTCCTGGTAAAATTGTTTGACACAAACATTAATAGACTTTGGCTTATCAGTTTCATCTTTGACTCTTCCCTTTTACTGGAAGCAAAAGGAAAATCTTACAAAGAAGAAACACTGATAAAACAGCAAATCAAAGCTTTGTGAACTCTATGGGTATTTTTTTCTTTCACTTGTGCAATTTTTTGATATTCCATTTCTCTCCCCTACTTACACAAGACACATCTTTTATTGGTATTTCTATAACACCCCTATTCTTTCTTGAGAAAAATGCATCTTTTTTGCTATTTTCTCCCTTTTGAAGTGTCTCCAGTTCCTGGGCTAGACAGGTTAAACTGGGAGATGATGTCACAGAGCACAAGGATCAGGACCTACATTCTTTGGGACAAGGACAGTTTCCCTCCCCACAGTGGGAAATATTCATTCCAAGGGGCAGAAAGTTATTTGCTCTTGGCTCTCCCTTGGACAAAGGTGTAGCTCATCCTTTACTGAACTGAATGCAGCTAATAAAGACAGAGAGCAGAGCTGTAATGTTGAGGTAATGTTCTATAAATCTTCCTTCAGATGAGAGTCGTACTACACCTGCCAGTTCTCCATATGCTGAAAAGCATCAGAACAAGTTGTTCTCCCCAAATTTTGTCTGAAGGCTGTAAGACAGATGCTCCTCTTTGTTTTCCCTTCACTTTTTTTTTTCCACTCTTAGAAAATCTGTTTTCTTTACAATTTTAAAAGAAAGAGAATGGCTAAGAAAAGGATGCACAGTGAGAAAATCTAACTGGCACCTGTTTTCTTCTGTACTGGGAAACACCCCTTCCAACAATTACCCCTTTGTAAATACAGAACAAATGCTGCAAACAGAAGATTTTTTTTTTTTTTCAAAACAGAAGCAGATTGCTTTGTGACCCTTGGGTCTTTTTTTTGCTATCTAAGAAGTCTGAAAAAGCAGCACCACCTCCAAAAAGAAAGCATGGACCAAACTGCAGTAGCCCCTCCTCCCTGAGGCAGACTTTGGGGTTGAAAAAAGGAGATACACAGGGATAACCCCAGTCAAAGCTCTTTCTCTGCCTGTAATCTCTGTATGCAGTGGGAAAGTCTCCACAGAAACTTGCTGAAGTATGCAACACGATAAATTAAATGTTTCATCTTTGTTCAGAAGCAACATCAGTTCTGAGTCTTTGGAATTTTTTCCTCAGGCTTTGCATTCAACCAAAAGAGCAGAAATGCTCCCCTCTTAAGAAGAAAGTGATGAACGTGAGGCTCCAGAACAGGGAACTCTTGGAAGTGTTCATTACTCCTGCTTGTTCAGCTGTGAGACTCAATGTTTTCCTCCAGTGCAAGTCTCTCCATTTTCATCCTCTGGGTACATTTTTAGCTTCCTTGCGCTACAGACAATTAGATACAAGAAACCTAATGGATGCAAATCCAGGGGTCTCTTTTAGGGAAATGAGGTGGTACTCTGCTCTTTCCTGCAGGAAAACTAAAGGGTAGCTTCTAAACTGAAAAAGTTCAGCCTGTTTCAGTCAATAAATAAACCCCAAAAGAACTCTGGTCTGTCAGTCACAATCATCCAGGGAGGAATGAGATGGAAGCTTATCTCAGAAAACACTGGAACTTGTACTCACTTTGTTATAAAAAACCATTCTCAGTGATGCAACAAACCCATATGTTGTAATGACTCCAGCCTGGAAACTCCAAATCAAACCCAGAAGTTGTTTCTCCTCAGTTGCTTGAGGTGCTGGGGAAACAGCTGTGTGAGACAATCTGGATTCAGCCCTACAGAAAGCCACTGAGGAATCAATATTTAAAACTCCTCACTTAGGACTCATGAAGAAAAATAACACAATGGACCAAGCCAGGAGTAAGAGCATGCAGAATTTTAGGACTTAGCTAATTTTCTTCTGATTTAAAAAAAATCAAAAAAGAAGAAAGAAGGAAAAAACTGAACAATCCAGTGAACAGGAATCTGAGTCAGATTTTGGGATCTAGCACAAGGAACAGAGCAAGACTGAGATTACCCTGCAGTCACCAACCTTTATGGCAGACAGACTAAGAAGAAGAAATTGAATTGGCCTGGAGATGGCTGTCCCATTTTGGCTCTGCCAAGCCATGAAAATCTATCACCAATTTCCTTACTGAATTTAAAAAGACTCATAAAACACTCAAAGGCATTATACTATGAATATTCAATATTCTACTATTTTCTCTTGTAACTTGAATTATATATTATTCAAAAAGTACAGTTCAAACCTACTAGTTCTTGATATCCACAATTGCTACTAATTTCTAAAAGTAAAAGATTTACACAACCTAAAACAGCTGTGTGGAAGAATGAAAAATCCAGAACAACTCAAAAATCAGAAGACCATTAAAATCAACAAGAGTATTTTGACTGACTTTCAATTAGGATTTTATTGCAGACCAACAGAAAAAAAAAAAGTCTGTATAAACTCCCTTTGAATTGTCAGGTCCTTCTTCAAAAATACACAGTCAAGTAAGGCAAGATTTTCTGGTTTGGGTTACTGACATCCTCAACTGTGCCAGAAATGTTCTGAAGAGCTTTCAACAAGGTGAATGTGTGGGGTCTGGAATATTCCATATACATTTTCTGTATGTTCATCAGAAAAGGAAAAATGCAGCTCCTAGTTTTTATTCCATATTGTGTAACCTCCAAAAGGAAAAGAATCTGATTTATAAATTGGTTTTTCTTTTGTTTGTGGGCTTTTAGTGACCTGTTAATGGCAAGTGACTGTCAGTCACCCTTTAATTATAAACCTGTATCACTTCAAGATGCTGATCTTGGGGTCAGCTCTGAGCTTTCCAGAAATCTCTGCTGGTCCTTGAAGCTGAAGTGGAGTCTCAGCAAGGGACAAACACTTAACATCCACTTACACTTAAAGAAAAAAAATCAAAACAGTGCAAAAACATTATTAGAGAGTACTATGAGGCAGAAGTTTCAATTCATAATTTGTAATCTGTGATACTACAAAACTGGCAGTCTACTATTACAAAAATAACATAGATTAAAAAAAAATTAAGAAAAAGCCTATATTCAACATTACTTGAAATATAATTGTAAACAAAAAATCTAAGGAAACACTTATTCAGCAGCCCTTTAAAAAGTCGTAACAGATATTGCAGCAATGGGAAGGTGCTGAAAATTATCAATAAATTAAAAATGCTTCTCTATGCATTTTCTGTCTATCCATAAAAATTTATAACAAGTCATTTAAAAACCTCTTCAGATCTTTCTTTAATAAAAACACACATTCCTGAAAACATTACCACAGCATAACACTTTGCCCACTAGTAAAATTGGAGCATTACTGAAATTGTGAGTTCAGACTGGTACAAGTCACCAGTGAAAAACAAATTTCTTTTATTTTTTTGATTTCTCCAACACATAAGTAGTAACTTGGGTAATTTGAAATAATTTTTAGGTGGTGTTGCAGCAGCAGAAATTCTTGACAAGTGTCCACCTGAGATGACACTTGGAGGGGCAGGGAGGGTGTTCAGGCTGATTTGTGTCCAGAGTTGAACAGTTTTAATACCACATCATGAACCACTCAAACACAGCCCTGTTAACTCAATATTTAAAGCCTTGGCAGTATAGATCAGTGAGATTTTCTCCAGAGAATGATGACATTTCAGGTAAATTAATTTAATTGCTAAATTGAACACTCTAGACAGAGAGGATCTCACCAAAATATCCATCACTTTCACGTCTGAGCCTGGAATTAAACATCAGAAAAACATCCTACTACACATAATACACACAAGAAATGCTCTTCTGCGATTTCTAGAAAATTTAATAATTCAGACTGCCTAAGAAATCATTCCAGCAATGTGACCAAGCTAAGTTTGGCCTGAATTAGAGTGAAGACAGTTTTAAAGTACTTAATAACCTTCTATGGAAAAGATTCCCTCCCCATCCCCAAAATACAGCAAGAACTTAGAGGCTCTTTTCTCATGAAATCTGGTTTCCTGTGTCTCAGTATTAGTCATTATAGAGGTTCCCAGAAGATAAAATTTTTGATAAAAATGCTGCAGGTTTTTTTCTTTCTTTGACTGTTACTCCAAAGTCACTATTATTTGTTGTGTTGCTCTCACTGCCTTTTCACCATTGCTGCAGTGTTTTTTTTTTTTTCCTCCTAAATGACTCACATTTAATTTGGGACCCAAAACACCTCAGTGCTTTTGGTCAGTATTTATACCCACTCACTTTTAAGTATCATCTTATATCAGTTAAGCTGGAGCTCATTTTTCATTCTGATGAACATTAGCAAGGGAGGTGGTTTTTTTTGAATCAGGCATTTTGTTTCTTCACCTTTCCTTTCAGTTTCAGCTAAATAATGTGTGCATTGAACAACATCACAAAGCTGTACTCACAGCCAGCCTGGCCTTTTGCAATGACCAAGACTGACCAGCTGTTCATTTTCTGGTTTTCCTGCAGTTTTCAATACCTACCTAGGAGGCTTTGATCGATGCAGGTTCCATTCATCAATGACTTTCCCTCTGGACAAGCACATGTTGCACCAGAAGGGTTGAGTAGGCAAATGAATTCACATGTCAGGTCCAAGCAGGGATTGGGCACTGCTTAAAAAGACAAAATATTAGAAATATTGATTATTTATCTTTTTTATTTAAAAATTTTAGAACTGCGTTCTAAAGCTAAGAAAAGATTAATAATCAGATACAAAAATTGTGATACACTTCCACTTTCCAGGATATCAACAGCCTCTGTGAACACACTCCCTCAAACAGCAGTGCAAGACCCACAGAAGGACAGAATTTATTCCATTACCAAAAAATGTATTGGTAACATGGAGTAAAAAATTTCATCTGCTTCTGGCTAGAGGGATTGTTATTCACCTCTCTTCAAATTTTTTTTATCCCTCAGTTACAGTGCAGGTACAAAACTCATTTGTGTACAAATTTGTTCAGCATCTTTTCAAATGAGTGAAAACACATCAAAATTATATTTTAAAAAAATGACAATCTATTTTCAGTTTGTGCAATCAGTCTCTGGTTCATATTTATGGAAGTTGGTTACATTTTTCCCCCCTGAGGAAAAGTAAAAAAATTAATTAGTAAAAATTAATTAAAGTAATTATGCTTACTCACAGTCCATTTGTTTGTAGCGGTGAAAAATCAAGGCACTTTTTGCTTTATCAACATCCACACTTAGATACTCGACAAGACTCTTGCCAAATTTGTGCACTCTAAATGCACCATTCTTAGGGCCTGCTCCATATATGTAATCCTCAAAAATGTCAATTCTATGTGGATGCAGTAAACCTTGAATAAAAATGGATAGTAAATACAAATGCATATTCAAATAACAAACAACTTTTATTAAAAAAAGCTTCAATTCATTACTATGATTAACACCTAAGGACGTTATTTTTCAGACAGCTGGTTTGGTCCCCACAAAAACTATCTTTAAAAAAACAATCTTCCTGAAAGAAACTCTTCCCAATTTGCAGACAACTTAAATTTCAAGCTTTTTGAAAGTTTTCCACACAACTGAGCCTCAGAAACTGGCTGATCATTGGGAAAAAAAAAAAAAAAAAGAAGGAAACTCTGTATCAACAATTCACTAATTATAACACACTTGCCCTACTTGTTGTAGCTGAGGTACAACACTTTAACTAGATGTATGTGACAAGGAAGAAAGAGGTCATTTTGTTTCACATCCAAGAGATTACTCTGCCAAAACATTTCTTCAGCTCCTTCCTAAAGTATTTGAAATGCTACTTTTTGTACTACTTGTTTTAAAAACTCATTATTATAGTAAATGAATGCAAAAGGAATTGTTAACTCTACCAACTCCTCATTTTTTTAAGAGCTTTGAGGGCCTATCAGGCCACCAGTTGGATACCCTGTGTCCAACTGGCTGTAGAATTTCACATTCACTCTCAGTAAGGCAATGACTTCTCATGAAAACTTCTTTACCTGAGATGCAGCTCTTCCTGAATCCATAAAGAAACAGAATCTATCATTCCTTGTGATACCTTGTGCCTGCTATTTTCACCATTTACTCTAAAAATGGTTTTGTATTTCCCTTGTATTTACTTAATTTCATCAATCAGCCTTTATTTCTTCCTATTGTTCTTTTGTGCTATCAATGCTTGGCACTCAGTATTTCATTTTCATTAAAATATGTATGAATTCTAATGATTTTTTTTAGGCTTATTTAATTCAATGAGTTGAATGTTTTAGTCTCATCACAAAGCAATTTCTAAAATCCCCAATTTTCCTTTGGTCCAGTGATAGAGGAGGTTGTGGTCAGATCCCTACACTGAAAATGATCTCTCTTCAGATGATTATTTTCATCTGTATTGATACAAACTGTGGAATAAAATGCTTTTAAACCAAAATAAGATGACTTCAATCTTGCCCTGCCCAAATAGGATTATGGGAGATTCCTCTTAGTACATTTCAGAATATCCTGGTGAATTCTGGGTTAAAACACGCAATAGCACCAGGTATAATAACACCCTGATGACTCTCCAGAACCAACTGCCCACAAAGCAATCCTCCCCAAAAAGCTGCTTTCAAATATTTTTTTGTTGTTCCTTCTCTTTTCTACTCAAATTTCAGAGATCTCTTACTTGACAAATTGTTAAAAAGCCACTGTGCAACTGAAAACAATTTGCTTCACCCGAACCTCTTTTTTTATAAAAAGGAACTTTCTTCATTCCCATTCTGTTAGCAGAGTTCTATGATTACTCACTGACCTGAAAGCCAAGCCCATTATTGCTCCCAGAACTGATTCAGATCAACTGTTCTACAGCCCCTAAAACTCCAACTCAATGCAGGAAGCTGTAATATAGATTCAAGTGGGACCAAGCCTAAATGTTGACCTCAATGTTATTCAGTAATACCTAACTTGGAGATCTGCACATATGATTGAATCTTTGTTCCCTTAAGGTAATTTTATTAGATTACCTTAAAGCTAAAATTATCTTATCTAAAACACCTGTTTAGATAATGTTTGAAGCACTGTCAAACAAAAGCACAAAACATTACTCAATAATCACTGATTTTTGCTTACATAGCTCCTCTGAATAGTGAAACTTCAGCCAAATAAAATAAAATAAAATAGGAAACAAGCCTTATACCAAGGCTCTCCATACCTTGTTTTGTGCTCACAGACACAACTGAGTCAGAGCCATCAAAAAGAACACTTCCAATAACAGATAACTCAAAATCAGCCCAGAACAGGCGCTGGCTGAGCTGATCAACTACGAGACCTACAAAGGAGATAAAATTCAAATAGGAACATAAAACCTGAAAAAAAATTAGTATTTTTATATAACTCTACATTTTTTATGTCATTCATATCCTTATGTGCACAAAATTTTGCAGCAATGAAAAGACTCAACTGGAAACCAAAGAATAAAATATAAGAGCTCCTGCTTAAACCTTCCCCTTGGCAACCATGATTTTTTACTTTCTTTACCTGAGTCTGCCCAAGGTCAGCACCTTTTCTAACCCATTCTCCCCAGCAGGTAGGGTTAGAAGTACCAGATGGGAATTAAATACAGAATCAAATCCTCTAACCTGTTGTACCAATGAAAATCTAATGTGACAATTACACCTGTGTGATCCTGTATTAAAAACAAGGTATTCAGAATTCATGGAGTCTTTGCACCCTGTTTCCACAAATATTTGATTGTGTTCTCATTTTTATCACCAATACTTCCCATGCAGCCTTACAGAATTAAAAATCAGATTATTTTAGCTACATTAGTGCTGCAAGACCTAAACAGCAGTATTGGCAGAAAAAAAATTTACACACACATATATAAAATACATATATATATTAATCTGCATATGAAAAGAAAACAAAAGGGAATAAAAGAATCGATGGCATTATAAATACCCAGCCTCTAGACAGTAATTAAATAGTTAAATCAAGTAGTCCATGCTTCACAGAGGAAGATTTAATGGTTAATATACCATTTTAGGTCATGTCAAAAACTTCAGCCTGAAGAAAATACTGGAACCATAAAATAATTTCATTCTGAGCTTTTGAAGTTGCAGTGCATCTTTAATAAGAGTGGGAAAAGTTATTTTTCTTCCTATTTATGTAAGTAGGTAAGTCAGAAAAAATACATCAAAAGAAATTATACATAACAGCAAAAATACTCCTCTTAAGGTCATAAATTAACCAGCTGCAGATAGATGAGAGGAAGTGGAGAAAATCTGACTCATAGACCAGTGAAATATGTTTGCATTTAAAACTCCATTAAACCCCCCCCCACCTCTTTAAAAGAAACACTGGCATTCAGGGATATGGCTAAAGAGAATAATTTCTGGTGAAAGGCAATCACGATGTGTTAGTTCTGTGTGATACATGGGACCTGTAAGGGGCATGTTTTAGAAGCAGTCCCCACTCTCCAGCTTTAAATTATTCTTTTCATCTTAATGAGAGGATTTAAGTACAAATTAATAAATAACTAACATTGTCAACGTATCCTTTCATGGTATCAGAGATAAAAGAAGTACTTCTATTTGTTTTATACATATAATATCACATATACATATATGTGATATTAATTTCTGTGTAAATCCTATGAAGTCAGGCCCAAATGGTCAAATCCCCTTTTATTTGAAATAGGAAAGCCATATGTGGTAATAAAGATAAGAACAGTGTAAACAATATTAGTAAAGTCCTATTTGGGAGGAAATATTAAAGGTTGGAACTCTTTCTTTGCATTGCCTCTACATGGGCCTGTGTTAAATATCTGACAAAGAAAACTAAAAAACTCCACGAACATCTATTTTCTGCCATGAAGTAAAGGAAGAAAACACAGAAGGATTACTAAAGTATTTTCAGGCAATAAATACAGGAAAATGCCCATTTCTTGGGTGTTTTGTCTGGTTGTTGGGTTTATTTATTTATTTTTGTTTGGTTGGTTTTTTCTGCTTCTTTGGGGGTTTTTGTTTGTTTTGTTTTTGTTTTTTTGTTTTGTTTTGCTTTTTTGCTTTTTTTTTTTTTAACTGAGAAACTGAAATTTTCCTGGATGAGTACCAGGTATTTGGGAAAAGTAAGGTGTTTACCTGTAGGTCTTTGCAGGTTCTTTTGAACCAGTATCCTTCTCAGAGTACCATCCATAGATGATTCCTCTATGTGAGACCGATCCCCAATAACTGTCCAGTACATCATCCTGAAAGAATTAAACACAACAATTAAAGAACCTCAAAACACTTCCCTGACACTCAATTATTGCGAGCCTTTCAACATTCCTGGCAGAGCAGAGGTCTTGGTTTACATGTAGGTAAACTGAACAGAAAATTAAGTAAACAACTTGGAAACGTTTAGACAATTGCAGCCATAATTTTCTTTCCCTGGTCCGTTTTGGAGTTTTATTTGAATTACCAAACCAGAGTGGTGTGGAAGGATACATACCCCCTTTTAGGATTCACAGCAATTGCATATGGCTCTCCTGCAATGCTGGTGAGGAGCCTGGTGCAGTTTGGTCCCCTCAGCTGTCCCACATTGATGGAGTACCTCAGGCTGGTCCAGTGAGTTGTGTAGTAGCTGAACCAATGCATTCGGGAATGATCAGTCCAGTAAACATTCCCAGCCACCCAGTCCACAGCAATGCCCCTGGGCCTTTTGAACTCTGGACACTGAAAGGAAGAGATGTTGCAGTCAGATTCGTGGAAATGGTCTTTCATAGCAGCTGCACAGCCACAGACTAGTGTCATTTTTTTATAAACACTGCATTGTAAAGACATAAACTGCACCTGCAGGAGTTCAGCTCTGAGGGATCTGCTGACACCTCCATTCCATGCAAAAGAACAAGTCAATGCTTCAAATCTGTTTTCTGAAGTTTAAGGCTACCCACATTAGGGAAAAGTCACTTTGGCATCAACTACTTGAACTATTGGTACTGAATCAAACAAGTGTTAGGGACTGTAATTTGAAACCAAAGGGAAAGGAAGTTTTAAGATTATGCAGCTTATTTTATTCCATGCAGAACCAGGGTATGATGCTCCATCCCAAAGTCCTCAATGGAAAAGCATGAGCCCACCCTGAGGAGTGGCTGCCAAGGGTAGAGAAAGTCACTGCATTTAGAAAACTTCATAAAATTCTCTCTCTATTCATGAATATTCATCTTTGCACATAAAAGAGGCTTGACTGACTACAACATTAAATTTATCAACTGCAGGCTCTCCATCATGATTTTTTTTTTCACATAATCATTAAGGCTTATCTCTGAAAGACGGTCATAAGGGTATGAATTCTATTGCAGATAGGAGATTTCTCTAAATTTTACTGAAATTCCTGAAGAAATGAGTATCACCTGCAAAATAGGATTATCCAACTCTTTCTAACGTGAATGCAGTGTATCATAAAAACCTCAAGACCAGCATGAGCTAAATACACATACAATTGTTTGCATATTTACTTATAATGACATCAAGTTAAATTATGAACAAAACCCAGATGTTCCTTAAAAAAGTGAAGCAATGAAATGCTACTAAGCCACATAACTGAAAATCAGGAAAGAAAATCCTAAAATAACATGTTTTTCCTCAAGTGTCAGAAATCCCTAATACCACATAACATTTGTAGACTATTTTCATCATAAAATAAAGGTCATTTCATTCTCTAGGTGAAATAATAGGACCACAAGGGTGAATTTACAGAGTTCATTGCTCGTAAACTTTTGATTCTACAAAAATGTCATAGAAGGTATGTTTCAGAGATATGCAAAACCTTGATTTTCTATTTAGAGGAATAGTAAGGCAGCAACATCAATCAATGCATTTACAAAACAGTATTTATTTATAAACAGAGTCACAGTTGATTTTTAAAGAAAATATTGTATCATAATTCTTTGCTATGCAATGATGAGAGTAGCAGCACATGCTTCCACAAATAACAGAAAGTTGTTTTTTTTAATGAGTGCAGCATTTGCACATAACAAACTTTTTTTCTTTGTTACTATCCAAGCAACATTCACAGAAAGGATCATATACCAAAATAATAAGGGATAATTTTATTTTTAATCCAACCTCTTTTTCATTCTGTGAAATATTCAGGCACCTGTGTAATACTTGTCATACCTGGAGATCTCTTTGGATACTGCAAGGATTAATGGCTTACAGTACTGGAACCAAACGTTCTTTTAAAAGGAAAGCAGCTGTCATGGCCAGAAAAGTTTACATTTACATGTTTTATGAGAGCCTAGAAAGACCAAGATGGGAGTTACCAAGTAGACTGAGAGATGGTTCCCAAAAAAGGTGGTTCTAGAAGCAGATGAGACATCCTAAAAGGGACATCCTACAAAAATTCCAGAACAAGGATGAGGCTGTTGAGGAATACTGACCCTTTCTCCTCAACCACACAGGGAAAGTGAAATTCTAGTAATGCTGGGGGAATATTAAAGATCAAATGAAGAAGAAGACAAGCAGAAGAAATGACAAGGAACCATACAGTGTAAGAGATTTAAAAAGAAAGAGGAAAAAACCACTAGCTGACGCTGTGTAATTTCCAGTTGTGTTTGCTAAGTTACAGCTCCATCATATTTCTGAGGTCTTATTCATCTTCTCACACTGTCTAGTAAAATTACTTACTGTCTAGTAAAATTAGCTCTTACCTAATAGCTTATTTGGATTATGTTAATTTTGAAGAATAATTCTGCATACAAAATAAGGATGAAAATACAGGAAGGAAATCACATTAATGTTTTCTGCAGTGATTTTAGCCCACTTTGATGCTAATTATAATGCACTACAACTTATTAGAAAAACTGAGGTTTGAAACCTAATTGCCTTTCACAGTTTGGAAGTCTCTGCACAGTTACAGACCAACGTCAGCTCGATGGCTTTTGATCAGAACTGCTGTCTTTTGTAAATTCTGTTTTCAAGGTAAAGAATTAATAACAAAAAACCCCCCCAAACAAACAAACCAAATAAGCAAACATAAAAAAGAAGCAGTAACAACCTGAGCCTGGAAACCTTTCATATAATGGCAAATTACAGATTTTCAGCCACTAAAGTTGAGTTTGACTGGAGAAAATACATTGCACATGCAGTGGGAACACATCCCTTTGTAATGCTTAACAGGAAGACTAAATGTCAAACCTAATTTGTATCATAAGCACATGTGAAGAAGCATTTTATCTTATTTATTTTGCAGATTTTTTGGGCATGGAATTGATGTGGAATAAAGGAATGTTTTATTTTGCCTAAATTATCTTCATTAAAAATATTACATTATTTAATGTTCTATTATTAAAACAGTAAAAAGAAATGAAAAAAACCAAAGCTTTTAGACTTTTGCCCACTGAAACACAACACTTTTGTTGAGAGATGAGCATCCCAGTGGGTGCAGTGATTCACCAAACTACCATTTGAATTACATAAAGAAGGATCATTTATAAATCCCAACAAGCTGATTCCAGAAAGAGTGAGTCTTCCAAGTATATAAACTTCATCCAGACAGAGCTGTACCTCCAAGGCAAACCTATAAACTCCTGGTATTTAGAGAAAAGGGGCTGGAAATAGTTTGCATTCACAGGGATGCACTTGGGCAAGTGTTGGGGAACACGAGTGGATGCACCACAAGAGTGGTTAAGGGCTCTTGTGAAGCTCTCAGAACACTGGGGCTGCCAATAAACTCACTGGGTACACTACAAAACCTATGCTTTTCTTCCTGCTATAGGGTATCATTATTTTAATGTTCATCTTTTTGTCCTCTGCCATAAAATAAAGCACTTGAGTAGAAGAGTGGGGTCACTCCGTGCTCGTTATTCACCTCAGATAACTTCTCCAGCTCTCTCCAAGGATTAGGCAGCAAAACAGCTGCTCCAGTTATCACCAACTCACTTTGCATGAACTCGATTGGGATGAAATCCTCTTCTGCATCTGCCAATAAACTCTGAAGAGTTGATATTTACTATTTCCTTTAATGCTTGAATTTGTACCAGTCTTAAACCCCTTTTAACAGAAAATCAGGAGAGCTACTTAAAGCTATTCTCTGAGGAAGGCTCTTGATATGCTAATTCCACGGAGCAATTTCAGCTGAGATGGATTTTTGCATTAATGTAATTACCTGAAAATGCAGGTGACTTTGTACAAGTTTACTGTCCTAATTTACATATCAAAGTCTAGATATAAAAGTTATAATGTAACCTTTGAAAACTTACCCATTGAAAAAAAACTTGGGTTAAAATTAAGGAATTCTCAAGCTTTTTAAAACCAAATTTCTGTGACAATATTAAGGCAACACTATAAAACCAATTAACCTATTGATCAGCTGCAAATAAGGCAACAATACTTGAATATTAATGAGATAACGCTGGGAAAATAACTGAATGGTAAGGCACAATGAGAAGCAAATGTTTCACACATATAAATGAGAAGTGTCCAAGATATATTCAAATACAGCCTGTGCATTTTCCACATTCACATTTGTAAAAAAAAGCTTTGTCTGGCTTGGATCAAGCATTGTCACAAGGACCTACCTGCACTGAAGAGATGAGGGAACATGGGGTATAAAGAAAAACATCATTTTTTCAGTATCTTTGAATCAAAAAGGAAGTGACTAAAAGGTATTCTTGGAAAACAGTGAAAAAGGATACAAAAACCAAAAAATATTTCAGTATGTTAGGAAAATAGTAATTTTAAGGATATTTTATCTCTATTAGTTTAAACAGTGAGGCAATGACAAATCATCTGTGAAAATTTCAATCCCTGGACTATGAAAATGTCTGAAGGAAGTTTATGCTCAATTTTGTGGACCTCCAAGAAAGAGTTACATCCATTAGAGAGGCTGTGGGGTCAGCAAACTGCTCTTGATGCAGAATGCATCTGCAGATTACCCCCCAAAAGGAAAACAAAACAAAACACCACCACCTTCTCAACACTAACTTCATAAGGATTTACACATTCATTATTTTACAATTAATAACTCGATACAGAGACCTGTTAATCAGGATTTTTTAAACAGAAATATACCCCACATTTAAATGAGAAAAATTCTGCAGTAGAATTACTCCACATCTTCAATACAGGTGTCCTTCTACAAAACCCAGTGACAGAGCTGATCTACTAGAGATCCTAGGCATTATTCTGTACTTCAGCTCTACTTTCCATACATTTTATCTGAACAAAAGCCAGACACTTCTGCTGGGCAGGTGCAAGTGCTGGTTTTCCACCACTCTTCTAAAGAAGCCACGACAGACTCAGGGTATTTTCAGGGTCCATTGGTGCCCACATCCCGAGGCTTTTTGCCCTGCTGGTGTCAAAGGTCAGGAATGCCATTCATTTGGAGAGGAAATATCCTCAGATGAAAGATGCTCAGGAGTGGTTTCAGGCGTGTGTGAATTATAGATAAAAGGCTGGGCTGCTGTTGCTACTCCTGTTTATTCTGCTGGGTGTGTAGAGGCAGTTGTTTGATGGGAGGTCAGCACTGTTACCTCTCCTCACTTTAAGGAAACATGAAACAGCCAGGCAGGTGTCTTTTCTAACTGGCCAAGAAAAAACTAAAAACTCTACTCTGCTGTCAAGTTCAATAAGGACTGAAAAACCCAACATCTAAATTTACAGCATTATACCAACATTAATGTAAAAACCACATTGTTATTCTCAGTTCAGCAGTATCACTTCCTAGAGACATTTGTAGAAATATTTTAGGCAAAATGAGTAACAACCTGCATTTATTTTATTTTCAAGTAAAGACCACTTGAAATTACCCGAGTTTATGAAAATCCACGTTTCTCTTGCAAAGTCCAAACTTACATTTATGCTTATTCAAAATAAGATACCATGTAGTTCATGAAAAATGGGAATAAATATGAATTGTTCTAATGTTTAAATATGTGTCATAACTTAGGCTAAACACAAGCTAAATTTCTACAGTGATCATATAAACAATAATATTGCCAATTTCCATTTTCTGTCTTCCAAGGATTTGAAATTCATGGCTTTTTTTTCTGTGTATTATATTCTTCCCTTTTTTCCATTGAAATAAAAAAATTTTGATGGTATACAGACATTGAGTTATGCAAACTTCTAATATAGTGATTATTTCTCTGTGGGAAAGGTTTTTAAATGCTCTAATTGTGTTGTCTTGGAGAATCTACCAAATCTGTCAGTCTTGAGCAGAAAGCCTTTAGTAGCCACACAGATCACTGAAATAAAACCATTTTCAGATAGAAAATTTAATTTACTAAATCAGCCCATGCTATTATAGAAGAGTCACAACAGAAACATAAATTGAATAAAATTTGTATGATTTAATCTTTGATTTTGATCACTTACTATCAAGCCACTGTTACTCTGCCTTCTCTCTCTGTCGTGAAGTTTCCTGTAGAAAATCCCTCCCGGATTAAACTGAGTGCTCCAAACAATCATATCCCCTTGAAAATATGCATCCATTCCAGTTATCCTTGAATTGTGTTCAATGTGTGATATTTGCTGATGAGCATCACTGTAGTTGAATGGATATGCAAAACCCAGGATGTCAGTGTCATTAGCAACATAGAGAACTTGATCTTCAGAGCCTAGGGATTATTATAATGAAACAAAAATAAGGTAAATGTCAACTAATGCAAAATCAGTGTGTTTAACTCAAGTAGCTTTTTTGGTGTTCAGCTGGTATCATTTCTGATGTTAAAATTATTTTCTGGTTGTTGAAGACTGCAGAAACACCTACACCTGGGGCAATAAATGCAACTCTTGATATTCTGATATCAACATATCAACTTCAGTGCTCTCCAAGCATACAGTGTGACACCCAGACTATATTTTAAGGAGTATGTAATGTAAGAATTTGAACACTTTTAAGCAGTATGCAAAAATATAGGATATTATGCATTCAGCCCATGTGAATCCCCTATTTTTATATGCATGCTGTCTTTAGAGGGTCCTAAATGTAAATATTAAAGGAACACAGAGCTGTCACTAAAAATGCTTTTAAATTGCTCAATTAGAAATTAGAAGTGGAATGCTTTTATCTTTAGTGAAGTTACGAAATTGACTGCAACACAACCCGTGTCTTACATCTCATTTTAGATAGCCAGATACCATCTTGATCCAGATGTTGTAAAGTATATTATTCATAAGAAAAAGTTTTCTAATATCAATTCATTTAGTTTTGAGAAATTTTAAAATCTGCTTGATCATTTAGAATTTTGTTTCCCCATTTATATCACATTTAACCACAGAGTATCAATTTAAAATGTCTGTCCAACACACTTCCTCCTTATGAGTATGAAATATCAAACATCATTTGTTCCTTTCCTCCTGATAAATTCAAGAACAAAGAGGAGTTTGATTAAAGCAAATATCAGTGAGGAAAAGAAGGAAGCATGAACTGTATTACAATGGAAATGAAGCTTGTGGACAATTGAGATTTAGGAAAATGATTCCCAGATTTTTTAATTATAAACCCTCAGAATTATGTCTGTGCTCCCATAATAACAAACCATTATCCTCAATTAGTAACCCTGTTTGTTCCCATGTCATAATCTGATTTCTTTACTAACAGGCAATGATGCCAAACCCTGAGAGAGTCCATGTTATGTGGGAAACACTAATGACTCATTAATATGATTTGCTCATGGCAAATTTGCTTCAAAATTACGAACAATCTATATAACAAATGGACGTACTGTCTATTTTGATTTTTACAGCCTTACCTTTTGCTATGCAACTGTTATTCCTCTCCTTATAATTTTTCTCACATGTACAACTGTAAGAGCCCTTCAAATTATGGCAGTGTTGGGAGCAGGCCCCAAATACCATGCACTCATTGATATCTAGGAAGAAAAAATTGTCATTTATATACCTGTAGTTTAATACACTATTATTTAACATGTGCATATAATCATGGAACAAAGCAGTTCAACAAAGGGGACTCAAACATTTTCCTGCTGACCAGTATGGCATCATACGTATTAAGACTACATTTGCTAAGGAATTTCACTTTCTCTCTGTTTGATTTCAATTTTTTATTATGCATATTCATTATTTTAAGCATCTCAAAATATTCTCATATGTCAATCTCAACACCAATGCTAAATAATCTACTAGACCTTAAAAAAAATCCATTTACTCCTTAAATTATTTAATAGCCTGACTTGAACATTTTGACATTCACAACTAATGTTAAATCTTTGATAATCTCTACAGGTAAAATGTAAGATTTTATATTTTGTAAATTCTTTTTTTTTTTTTTTTTAAATTCTTAATCTCATAGCTATCAAACAGCTTTTACTCTGGAAAAAAACCTCAAACATGATACGTATCTCCTTCTCCTGCACAAAAAAATTGACTATAGAATTGTCTTTTAACACTTTACAACAAAGAAAGATGGAAAATATCTGTACCTTCACACTGTCTATTCCTCCTGTTTCTCTGAAATCCAGGTTTACACTGACACAAAAGGGAGGATTTTGTTTGATTACAGAATGCATCATCTCCACAAGGATTCACATTATCTTCACATGTATATTCAGCAACACCTAAACAGAAACAAAATGTCAAAAAAATCCCTGATAGATTTGTATAAAGTGTTAAAAATGAGACCTAAAATAAAAATAATCAATAACAAATTCATCTTTCTGTTTAAAGAGCATCAGGTAAATTTTTAACAAATAAATGGCACTAGAGTGTTTATCTACATCTGCATAATTTAATATATTATATTTTATGCAATGACAGTATTTAACTGAGACACATTTCCCATCAAGAATTTAATACTAGAACCTTTCCTGTTGCAAATAGGAAACAAAATACAATCAGCCTGTACTTAAATTTTGCAAAGAACTAGTAACTACACCAAAAAACCTCTACAGCTTGAATTGATATAAAATTTGCCTTGCTCTTGTGGAACAGAATTCCATCCATTTGTAACTAAAAGAAGGAACCACGTTAAACTGAGTTCTGTATTGTTCAATAGGTCTTGCACAGATGAACGACTCAGTTAGTTGTTTCTTTTCTGCTGCAATCAAGACAACAGATCTTGCCAGCCCAACTCACTTATTTTGCAGTCTTGCTCATCTGAGCCATCCCCACAGTCATCAAACCAATCGCACTGCAGCTCCATGGGAATGCATTTCTTGTCACTGCAAGTAAACTCATCCTTTTTACATGGCCTGGCTTTATAGGTGATTTTATCTGCATAATTACAGATTAATAAGAGAAAAAAAAAATCAGTATTTAAGATTCTTGGATTGTTTTAGACAGATACAAGTGGGAATGACCGTGAAGCATTAAGCGACAGGAAATTATTTCATGCTTAATTTCTTTCAGTTTCAAATTTTGGTCTGCTAACCTCCAGTTAAGCTGTACTGAAGGACAAGCAGATCTGTGTAACAAAGTTTGCCTTCAAGGTGTTTTCTGTGATCTGAGTGCCTTGAAAGGTAAAAGATCACCTACCACAGTGATCTTCATCCGAGTTATCACCACAGTCATCGACCTCATTGCAGATCTGCTCGGGCCGCAGACAGACCCTGTTGTTTCTGCATCTGTAGGGCCTCGTTGGAGGGCAGGGGAACTTCACTGCACAGCAAAGAAAACAATCAGCTGTTACCCAGATATTAACCCTTTTTTAATGACACATCAAAGTCAGACATGTGCTGGCACTGTAAGTTCTTCATTTAGAGATTTTGTGATTTTAGAGATTTTAGTGATTTATAGCTGGTTTTGAGAGCCAGTAAATAGGCAGAAAAGAAGAAAAAGAGGTAGGAAGTGTAATAATCCTCAATATTACATATACAAGTAACTTCTTCCTCCCTCTGTGGGTTTCCTACAGAAAAGTTTCATTTCTTAAAAACAGCAAATAGCAAATATCTGAAATTACAAGAAAAGCAATTACAAAAGAAAACTATAGCCCATATTTCAAGCTTATCTTCTAAAAGAAAAACAAAATTTAAGACATACATGCCTTTATATATTTGTATGTTATAAATGTCATTCTTGCTTTATTAGACAAAAAACTCTGAAAAATATAATGCCATACCACACATTTCAGCAACTTCATCAGAGTTATCTCCACAGTCATCCTCACCATCACAAACCCAAAAATGTAGTTTGCAGAGGGAATTGTTGCATAAAAATTCATCAGCTCTACAAATATTTCCCCCTGGGAAGATGAAAAGATGACAGAAAAAAAAAAAGGCAGGAAAACGAAAAGACGAAAGGATGTCAGTTTTTGATAAAACCACTACAAGCACTTATCACATACTATTTGCAGAGAGTCACACAGGCAGCATAACTAAATTCACAGATCCCAAAGGAACAGGTTGCAGAGGCAGAGGAATACTCATTTAAAAATCTCTTTCTTGACCAAACCCTTCCCGTTCCTGACTGCTGGCTGGGAATTACCAAACACAGAGTGACCAGCTGGGCATGTTCCATTTGCATTTAGCCAGGAGATCCCAGTCTGTAACTCTCTTTGGTGATGCAGCCCCACAGCAAAGGCCTGACAGGTATATCAGTAATTTGGGCCATCAGAGAATTATATAAACAGAAATGGGGCCAAATATGTGAAAATCTTCTTTTCTTTTCTTCTCCCAAGTCTTGGCCAGGTTTGTAAAATCCCCACCACCTCTAAATTCTGTATCTAGGAAAGGTCCAGCCCTGTGGGCACAGAACAGGTAAAATTAAGCGACTTCTGACAGGATCTTCCTTTCTGTAACTTCTGAAATGCCTCATCAGGATACTTATTGAACACAGAAAGCAGCAAGAATAAAATCTTCCATGTGCTCTGAGTCATTTAACAAGAGGGAACATAGGATGAGGGAAAATGTTTTAGGGCAGAGTAATCTCAGGCTTTAAAAATTAGTTCAAGGTGGATTCAGTTTTAATGTGTGTCGTGGTAAAAAGGAATTTGTTTTCCAATTATGACTAAATTTTATAACTACCAATCAACAAAGTTATGGAAAAGTTCTTGCAATTAATTTTCTTAATAAATTTTTATGGTAACTGAATTTTCAGTTTCCTGAGAGGAGTGGGGTATAAAAGAAATAAAGCTGTGTACCTGCAGAGAAGGAAACAATGAAATTTTATATGATAATGCCAAAACTCTCACTGTGGCTTACCTCAATGCATTACACCCACTCTAAGAGCTAGATCAGGCTTCAGTGTCTGTTTACTCTTCATTCAGTGCCCTGTTCACACTTCATTAAAATCAACAAAAGGCTTTCTTTTTCTATAAGTGTTCAGAATGGCTGAACTTTTTTCCCCCAAAAACCTAATTTCCATGAAATGCCCATTGCAAAAAGGATGTTGAACTCTCACATTATGATACCAGGTATAATTCACTCCCACGGTAAATATAACTTATGAACATTAACAGAAATATCCTGTATAATTATCCAAGGAAAATATATAAAATTCAAGTACTCTTCATGATGAAAGGCACGAATCCAAATAATAGTGTGTGCAATCACAATATAACCATCATTCTAGTTGTTTAATAAGATTGAAGAGAGTTATTTTTGTAAACATGCACAGTGGGCCACAGATAAATATTATGGATATTATTTTAGAATGCTGTAGAATAAAACACCATTTGTGTTTGCTGTATTTCCAAAGATGAAAAAAATTAGTTATCAGTGAGATAAACTGGCATTCGTTTCATGTGATTGCTCTGCCTGTCACAATTCCTTTATAAAATAGATTTCTGCAACAGAATCATAATTGTGACATAGATACAAAGTATGATGGCAATAACCAACTAGGAATAGGCTTCTTATTGTATTATAAGCAATATGCAGTTCACAGAAGCTCCATTATGCTACCCAAAGAATAATGTGGGCATCAGATAAAATAAGTGTGCTACTATTTACTCACACTTCATTGACTTTTTAAAGAGATACAGTCCAGATATTTTAAAAGCAGTTTTAAAATGGACTAGATTTTCTTTTTCCTTTTTAACTTTGATATCTGTCTTCTTGCCCCTAAATACCTCTGGAATATTCACATTCTGTGAATTTTCTGGTCTCTCTTTTAAACTTAATCATCCCCACGGGACGTCCTTTTTTTTTTTTTTTCTTTAGTCTTAAGTATTGTGTAATAGAATTAAAAAAAGGATAGGATATTTTGCTTCATATCTGATTATTAAGGTTGTTTGCTTCATATCTGATTACTATCACATATAACTGTGCTTCATTATGCTTTGAATTTATGCACAGAACATGTGACTGTAGATGGCTAACACACAGAACTGCCCACTTTAAAGAAAAAGAAAGAAGAAAAATCCAGGAAAAACTCCATGAAAATGACAAAATGCCAACTAAAATTGTTCTTTAGGAAAAAACTCCTTTAATTTGACTTAAGGAGGAGGGGCTGGTGAGGAATGTGAAGCTCAAGGGCAGCCTGGGCTGCAGCGACCATGGAATAGGGGTATTCAAGACCCTTAGGGCTGCAAGGAGGGTAGAGAACAAGCTCCCTACACTGGGCTCCAGGACAGCACACTTGGCTTCTCCAGCATCTGCCTGGGAGAGCTCTGGAGGGACAAGGTGCCCAGGAGAGCCTGGGTGGTATCCAAACATCACCTCATCCAAGCCCAGGAGTGATGCACCCCAACAAAGGGGAAGTCAAGATGTGGCAGAAGGACTCTGTGGATGAATAAGTTGTTCCTGGACGAACACAAAAAAGAAGCAGCACTGGCACAGGGTGCCCAGAGAAGCTGTGGCTGCCCCATCCCTGGAAGTGTCCAAGGCCAGGCTGGATGGGGCTTGGAGCAACCTGGGATCATGGAAGGAGTCCCTGCACATGACAGAGGGTTGGAACAAGATGAATTTCAAGGTCTCTTCCAATCCAAAGTGTTCTATGATTCTCTGAAATAAACAGAAACTTGGGCTCTTAAGATGACTTATTTAGCAACTGTTCATTATATTGCACAGCTGTGTGATTTATTGTGCATGGCTTTGTAATTTATTGTGGCCTATGAAAGTTTAAATTAACCAGATTTACTGCCGATTTCCTTGATGAAAAAGAATATGCTTCCAGTAACAACATGACCTTTTCATCACTGGGGAGGGAAACAGAAAGGAGTAACAAGTCATAAACAACCTAAGTTTTGCTTATTCCAGACCACTTGTTAGGCTGCTGTACTGTCCTTGTCAGAAGAGGTCACAGAACTTTTCTTTCTCCACTCATAATGGCCAGGGTACCACTAACTTGCAACGTGTGTGTTCATAAAAAGCCAAAAAAACTTTTTTTAGAGAAGTGTCTCTTGCCTTGGTCACAGTTTTCTTCATCGCTGCCATCCACACAGTCATGGATCCCATCACAGAGCCATCTCACAGGGATGCAGTAGGCCTTGTTTCTGCACCGAAACTGATCCTCTTTACACTCTGTTACACAATCCATCTGTGTGAACACAAACATCAGCTCTGGATTAATGGATGAGAGCAACAACGACTTTCCTACACTGCCAGGAGGGAGCAGCCTCTGATGGAAACCACCCCAGAACCATGCTTGGGGTTTGACTTGGAGAAAACCAATTTCTGACCTCCAGAATTCTGGACTCCATGTGTCCACAGAGCAGAGAAACAATCACGGGGCTAAGTTATCTGACAGCAATCAAAGGATGTAACAAAAGCCCTATTTTCCCTTTCAATTATATGTAGGCCTAAAAGAATTTACAAAAAGATCACACCAGGAAAAGAACCAAACCATGAGAAAAGCATCAGGTACCTCATCAGATCCATCAGCACAGTCCAGCTCCCCGTTGCATTTCAAGGACGCCGAAATGCAGCCTCCACTTGCACACACGTACTCACTTGAAGAGCAGGTTGGAGATGCTGGTTACAAACACATATTTTAGCATTAAGAAAAAGACAATTTGTGAAAAAATTGGTTTTTTGATTTAAAGTTTTCTTCTGGTTAACACAGTGAGCAAAATTGTGTCTAAGCACTTTGGTAAAGCACAATAAAATATTTGACAAATCTGAATTGTGGCATCCTAAATAAATTGCATAATGGTAGTGAAAAGGTATTTGTGTTTTTCCACTTAGAAATTTAATTTTGCTTTCTCCTTACGCTTGCTAACAAATGCTAACATGCATATATTCATAGAATGAGCATATTTTTTAAAATTGCATTCCTTAAAATGGGCTTCGAGTTTAGCTAAATGTAGCTAACTTATAATTGAATAAGCTAAATTTTTAGTAAATGATCTTTTGGAAAGTATACACTATTACAATTAAAATTCATAAATATTAAGCAGGATATTTTAATATAAAAGTGGATATTTTTTGTTGTGCTGTAAATCAGGAGAGTTTTGGCATAGGCTTTTATCAGTTAAAACTAGACTACAAAAAATTAGAGAAAATTCCTGCAAAAATAAACAACTGTATTTTCCAAGAAAGCAAAAATAAAATAAAATAACAATAAAAATAATTTAGTAGACAAAATCTTAGCATAAGGACTATTAAACTTTGAATGAAGACCACAAAGCAAAACATTTCAGGACACGCCAAGATTTACTGATATTTTCAGAGCAGAATTTTATATGTTGAGTATTTATTACCAAATTACAATTCAAAATAATTAAATTAAATACCTAACAAGCTTCACATTGTAGAGTTGTACATAAGTAGGGTGTTCAAAACACCAGTTGGAAGACATAATGATGAAAACTCAAAAGGTAAAACATTTCAGACTTTTTGCACTTTCTTACTACTACTAGTGCCCAAGAAATCTTGATTTGATGATTTATAACCTTCCTTCACTCTGATTTATTCCTGGCTTCATTTTATCTTTCAGCATTATTTATAAAAAATACCTGGTTCACAATTTTTCTCATCATCCCCAAGCTTGCAGTCCTCGTGACCATCACATTTCCATTTTGCTGAGATGCACTGGCCATTGGAGCACTGGAACTGATCCCTAGAACAGCCTGTTTCACAATACCTCTGGTACAAAAGAAACAACCAATAAACGAGACCACGAGTTTAATATAAACGTTGGTAAATGTGCAGCTGATGACAGAAGTTACAGCCCATAATCCTACATGTAGTAATTAAAGTCTTGTGACATTAAATTTACTTGTGGATATGATTCAAATGGTGGCTCACACCCTCTAAATAGCTGGGAAACACCTCAGGTCTAGTATTGACAGGAAAGGAGAAGGGAAAAAAAAGGAACAGAAAATCAGCAAAGTATTATCCAGTGAGCTCCTGACACACAACAAACAGTTTTCACTGTTCTCTCAACAAAATCTCTCAAACCAAACCAGTGCTGTGTGTAAAAGAATGGTTTCCCTGTCAGGACACAAAGTACTTCCAGGATGGGAAGAGGTTCAGATCATTGTTGGGAAAAGAGGATGCAGAATACTCTTAAACTTGATTTATTTGCAGGTTCTCTTTTTAGAATAATTACATGAAGAAGTTTGGTTTTAGTTTAGTAATATTAAATTCAGATATTTGCATACATGGATTCAGGAGTAGAGTTGCTGCCCTTTAGAAAATTTCTATGCAGAAATCCATTCTCTAACAATATAAAACCACTAATTCTCTAAAGAAACACTTTTTCTGGAAGATGCCTACCTCATCTGAGCCATCTGCACAGTCATAGTCTCCATCACACCAGAATCTTGCAGAAACACAGTCTCCATTTGCACAAAGAAAGTCTTTCAAAGTGCATGTCTGAGGCTCTGAAGAAAGAGAAGAAACAACCCTAGGTTTATTAGCATTTCCTTTAAATATTTTACACACACCCTTCCCCCCCACCATCAATCAATGAATAAATATTAAACACTGAAAACAATTAGCTTGCAAATGATAAGGAGTGGTTTTCTGTGGGACTGAACAAAGGTAGAGAGGTGTAAGGGATTTAGGAGAAGTTAAGCAATTCTCTATATGCAATTTAGATCTGCCAGTCTGAGGGCTTGGGGAATAAAAGGACTTAAAAGGCAAACAAGGATTATTTGTGGGATTGTTTCCACCACAATAAACAATTATGTAAATAATACGAAATCAAGAATAAGGATTAATTAGTAAAAATTTTCAGCAGAAAGACAGGAAACAGCAAATGACAGTGACTGAACCGAAGGAAGAGGGTGAAAAAAACCAATAAAGACAGAGGAGACAGCAACAATGGACAGTAGGAATGGACAGCAATAAATTGAGTAGTGCTGAAGAGTCCTTTAGTGACTTATGGAAGGTGCAAGCATGAATGATTCTGCAAAATGTACCACAGTGATAAAGAAAAGCAAACACAAAGTTAGAGGCCTCAAACTGAGAAAAAATTGGTAAACACCAGCATGAGGCATAAGTTACGTGGATCTAACATCAACTTGACTTGAGGTGTTTTGTTTTTCATTCCCAAGATTTATAAAAATCAAAAAATGTTCCAGGAAAGGAATAGTTTTAATCAACTTTTCCACTGCCTTTTTTCCACTCTTTCAGACTCAAAATGATCCTGTTTGAAATTTGTTACGAGAAATTTCGTTTTTCAGGTAGGCACAAATTTTAATTTTGAAGTTGTAGGAAAGTAATTTTAAAAGCAAATCTACAGTCATTGCATCATGTCTCCAGAAATGTTACATTTCAGCTAATCAAAGGTTGGCATCTATGTGGACTCAGATTATATCCACGTTATGTCAAATTTTTTTTTTCAAAGTGTAAGCTTTAGCAAATCCCTGATATTTGACTCCTTTTGTTTTCAACAGGCCAAGAAGGAGAATTTCATGATATGATAAAGTATATAAAGGAAATAATTTGTGGGGAAAGTAATTCACAAGCAAAAAAACCCATTTGTCATGTTTCTATACTGATTGGAAAAAATACGAGCCAATACTTTTGCTATACTGCTAATAAATTATTTATAAGCAGAGGTTTGATACTGGAAAAATGTACAAAAAGAGCTAAGTACTCAATTCTCTGTTTGCAAGAAATATTTCTTCTACTGCTGGGATCCAGCTCTGTGATTTACATATGAACACAGAAAAGTACTTTTCCATCAGTGCTCAGATTGTTGGGAACGAATAAGTATTAATACAAAACAGTACGAAAGGAATAAGCATTAACAGACTTCTGTATAAGCCATGAAGGACAGAATTCTTTAGCTTCTGCTTTACCAAAACACTGAAACTCCTTCCCAGGAAAAGCATTTGGGATACAAACTTATCCCAGGACAAAATTAACTGATTTGTTCTCTTGGCAACTTGTAGAAGCAACAAAAGAGCATTAGGAAGAACTTGTAGCAACATGAATATTTTTACACTGATTGAATTCATGTCTTGCTACAACATTATTATGTTTGCTTTGCTTCAACGTTTACAGTTATATTTTCTTTAATCACATTAAAAAAAATACTGGTGCCTTGTTTTTAGCAGGAATAATATGGGTTAGATATATATATAATAAGATTCACTCCTGTGGAATATTCCTTTTTTGGAGTTTTCTGAAAGAGGAAACACTATTCTTGCAGCAATTTGTTTTTAAAAATCCAAATAAATTCTGAAAGCAAATTTTCCTTCCAGACAGATACTATTACCTCAGAAGAGTTAACAATGTATCCTATATTTCTTATTGTGGACTCATTGTGTACCAATATCCATGCTAATAACTCTTATTTCAAATATAGTTTAAAAAAAATAGACTGTAAGACAAATACAGCTAAATAACCAAATCTTAATGGGCATAATGATTTGCATGACACCATTAATAATTTTTCACACCCATACAGGTTTCTTTATTAACATGCATTATTTCACTTATGATATGACCAGAAGAGTGAATTTCTTGCATGTGAAGAAACTATATAGAAAAGTGTAAATGCTTGAGCTGAATTTCTACAATTCAGTGAATTAATCCTGCATTCTTGAGAAACAACTCATTTTCTGATATAGTTCCCTGACAGCCCTTTGTATATTATATTCATGAATGCCATGAACAATTTATCTCACTGTGCAATGTAACGTATTTTGTCAAATGCTTCTGAAGTTCTAATTTCATATATATTTGTTTCATTACACTTTATTCTGTAAGTGGCTTGATGGTCTATAAAAATTTTATACAACCATTTCAAAGAGCTGAACAGTATTATGTACTGTCCCAGTGCTTCCAAGGTTTTGGATTTTAAAACTGTGCCAGCCTACTGTGTTTAATTTAAATAGTAGAATCTACAGCTAGAATTTAAGTGTGCATTTGGCAAGCAAAAGTAAATTAAAAAGAATCCTAACACCCTTTAGTTTAATTTATCTTTTATATCTGGGTACTCTCAACTCATTAATTCCATCCATTGCAATTAATTACAAATTTCTTTATCTTCAAGTCTAGAGAACAACCAAGAACTGAATGTATAACTTAGCTATTGATATGGACACATAGTTGGCTAACTTCATAAATTATTTTTTAAAAAAAACCTTCAGATTCTTTCTCTCTCATTATTTGAACTTTTTAATATCAATTTGTACCATGATGATCTGAACTTTAAGGAAGAGAATTATTAATGCTGGGTCATACACATGGCTAATTCCAAATATGACATTCAACACTTATTGTACAAACAGCAATAATATTTTGTGGAAGTTTTGGGGGTTTTTTTTGGTTTTTTTTTCAAATTTTCAACAGACTGCCCAGTCCTGTAGATTAACACCACCACAGCAAAACTATAACTGTCTATTTGATTTCTACATGAGAATAAAAGAACATAAAACAATTTCTTCCTACTTGTAATAGAGAAAACTGACACCAATAATCAATTCCTAAATAAAATCTCCCGCAAAGCTCAGAAAGCTTTTGTGTGCCAGCCCCCCTGGGGTAGAACAACAAAAGGCTCTGAGTGATTACTGAGCCACATGACATTTTCCCTTTTTTATGTAACACTTGCAATATGAAAACCACAGCACTGCTGCTTGCAGTAAGAATAAAACTCACAACATTTCAAATGCAGGCAGTAATTATCAGGCAGGCAAATCCACTTAAACCTCCCAAGCTGAATGAGACACTCTGTACCTATGGACAGCACACCTTGAACTGGAAAAAGGGGCAGCAGCATTTACTCAGCATTAGAATGCCTAATTTATTAAGCTTTCTAGCTCACCACCTTGAAGGTACTAAATATACACTCAGGATATGCAGTCAGGAATGTGTATTCAAGATTATGTGCAAGAAAAAGATATTAACTTTGTGCCTTTCTGAGTAAAAGGGAAAAAAACCCACAGCAATTGTCAAGAGAAGGCACTTCAGAACTATTTAAGGAATGTCCCTCTTGAAATATTTTATAAAGACAATAATTATTAGATAAAAACATTACAAATTTTTCATTTCTTCCTGAGAACCAGGTGGAAATTAACTCCCTAAAAGTGGTATTACAGAGATTTATTAGGCCTTCGGTTCCTCATGGGTAGGAGAGAACTGGGAAACTGAGCTGTTTTCAATAACCATGTCTACTACTCAATGCAATTAAATACTATAGAAATTGACTTCTCAATATGAAACAAGGCAAATCATCTCAAGAATACAATGAATATAATGAGAGGCAGTATTTGATCAAAATTTCTTGTTAAGAAATACTTATCACGTTACCTCTGAACAGTGTTTTTTCAGAGGTACTAAATCTGAGATAACTAACTGATAAAGTTAAATTAATTTTAATATTTATTTTAAATTCACCAGATTATTGAGAAGTTGGCATTTTTTCATGGCTGATACAGTTCTTTATTAAGAGTGAACAGAATTGGAGAATTACAGCACGGGACATTTTCAGTTGTGCTCAACTGATTTTCAGCAGATCAGAGGGTGTTGAGTGAAAATACACAGGCATGTTTTATCAAAATTCAAGTTTCCTCTTGCACGTTGTTGTCCTGACTCTGTTCTAACATGGACTAAGGTAAAAGTTACTTACTACAGTTTTCTTCATCAGAATTATCTCCACAATCATTCTGGCTGTCACACCTCCAGTGATCTGGAATGCAGTTGTTGTTTTTGCACTGGAACTCATGAGGTCCACAAGTTTTTTTATCTGTAATTAAGGTGAATAATATTTACAACGTTGCAAAGGAAGATTAAAAATGGGAAAAACTTCCACTGAATACATGATAACATTGCTGGATACATTTAAGGATGAGTAACCATAATATTTGAAGTGTTACTTTCAGTAATAATTTATTTCTCATAATATTCTTCAAGCTTTATTTATATATTCACACCTAATCCTAAATTTGATGAAATTAAAATATGCAGTGTATAAACTGTCATATAAAGTTAAAAACACGTAAAATTCAGAAGAGGTCACAAGAGAGGGTATTAGTGCACTGAATCTTAAGGACTGAATTAACTTTTCCATGAATTTATCTATAAGATTGCTCTAAGAAAGATCAGATCGCAGTAAACCATTAGAATATTGATACAGAAAAATGCACAAAATATGTGTTTATCAAAAGTTATTTTTACATATAATAATTTAGGACAGAAAATTTTGCACTTTGTTTTAAATTTTTACTTACTGATATATTGGATTGGATGTTACTTATATGAGGTAAAACATTACAAAGCCTATAGTGCTAAACTGAGGGAAATTTCCTTCAAGTTGTACATTTTCAATGAGCTTTTCTATTTACAGAGGAGCATTGGAAGCAAAACCTCTTAGAGATACATGAACACCCTGAATTCCTCCAGCAGGATGGAGCTGCCTCTGTGTTTTCTGTGAGCAATTCTCGAATAATTCATTCAGCTTCTAAGGACGGAGATGAAACGAAGCAAATTTTAAGAAGTTATCAGTGACACTTTTGTTGGGGAGGAGAAAAAAAAAAAAAGGTTTTCTTTGTAAAAGCCTCAATGACATATTTAAAATTACATGTCACTGTGATATTGCACTAGGAAATGTTTAAATTTCCGTTAGGCAAAGTCACAACATGTCAGAGCAGCTTCACTCTGCTCTCATGGCAACTCCAGGGCTGCTAATGACTGACAGAGACAGCAGCTTCAATCAGCCTGATTCCTCTGCTGCTGAACCACAGCAAATTAACAAATTAGAGGTGTTCATTTGATGCCATGGGCCAAACCCCTGCATTTTCTCTGTTGTTTTAGGTGTGGCTCTGGAACTGGACTGATAAAACTACATTTGAGTGTCAAGAATGGTGTTGCAGTTCAGTTGTGTGCACTCAAAAATCTGGTCACTGCAATTCTGCCTTCTGTGTTTGTTCCTTATTCTCTGCCAAGGTCACAACTGCAAGAAGGTTTCTCTCAAAGTATGGTTTTTTCCATGACATTTTCCAATATTAGTCTTTGCTGCTTTGATCATGATATTTCAAATATTTGCACTGGCAAGCAATTAACAATATTTAACATTACAAACCATGAAAATATTCCTCCCAAACTTACGACACTATTGTATTTTCATTCCACAGCTCTGCAAAGGATAAACTTGCAAATCTGAAATCCATCCTATGTTTATTAAAATACTTCCAGTAAAGTCTGCAATCTCCCACTTGAGTATTTGCCCACAAAATGAGTTGTAACAGTAATGACAGATAACATCACAGCAACATATAAATATTCTATTTATCCTTCCACATTCAGTAGAAATACCAAGATCTAATCAGTAATACAGAGAAGCCAGAGATGACACCCATTAATTTCAGTTACCTGAACATGCAATAAATCTTTTCTTACTCTTCATAAAGAATTATTTAGTTCTCAAGTCTGCTAAATCCATTCTGTAGCATTTCTTTTTCTACACGTGTGAAGAAAATCTAGATTTTTTTAAAAAAATTATCCAACCTTAACCTCTGATTGCTACTTGAATGTTAATCTTTCTCTTCTTACTCTATTATTAAACATAAAGGAATATAATTTGTTTTTTAATACAAAATATTTTGTATGTTTGTAAGGCTCTCCCCTCTTCACAAGTCTGAAAACTTTATTTTTCCTCTGGGTTGAATGATCTCGTGTAGCAGCTGACAGCTGACAATGTCCAGACTTGTTTGTTGTGTATTTCTTTCTTCATGTTAGTGAGAACTGAGGAAAACACTTGGACACCAGAGATGGGATATAACAAAGAGGAAAATTTGGGAAAATTGTGTAACAATTATCTGATCTTTGAGAATGATGGACCCATTCAACTCAAAGGAGTTGAATGTTATTTATTGGGAATTGTGGAACCATGAAAAACACACAGAAGCCCACACTCTTTCTGTCATCTCTGCTTTCAACACTAAATTGCTTTCTCTTTTTTTGTTATTGAGATTCACTGACCTCCTGTAGCAGAAATTTCCTTAGAAATTTGTAGGACAGCCTGAGGTAGCTGGTGGGTTGGGGTTCACTTTTTTGTGCACACTGAACTAGGATTTTATTTTAGAAATAATTCTAAATAAGCATGAGAAAACAGGATGAAGGCTTGAAAACAAAAACAAAACAAGGCAAAAAAGCCCATATGTGCCCTAAAAGCATTTTGATTCACATGTAAATGAAACCATTGATTGTATGCATTGCTCTTCTTTGGGGATTTTAAATCCATATATTTTCATGTGTATGCATTTGTGTGTGTGTGTGTCTGAGCAGGATATGATCCAAAACTAAAAGGAATTTGTCTCTGATCAGCTGGCTGTTCTAGAGCTTGGCAGGCTGTCACCCATGTTGGGTACAGGAAATTAGAAGCTTGTTGAAGGAAGTTTAAGTTTATATAATGCATCCTTCAAGTGCCCCAAAGAAAATACTCTTTATCATCAGGAAAAAAAGCCTACTTTTTACTCTCACAGCTAAAAATAAAATTAATATTTAAAAAAAAGTGAGAAGGCAGAAAGCAGTCATACCAATGTTGACACATCAGGGAAAATAAAGACCTGAAACACATATAACCTTTAAAGAATATTATAAAATCACTTTACAAGATCACACACAGGTTTCTGCAAGCTCTAACTCAAACTGGTCCATCTTAATGTAAAGTATCAAAACTGTGAGCAAGGATTAGCATAATCTAATGGCTTTCTTTAATTGCCTGGACAGTTAGCACCAATTAACTCTACCTCCTGTTCTCTGAGAAACACCAGACACTCCTAAAGAAACACACATTTCCTGATTCTTCCTCAGCTGTCTGAGTTGGAAAGCAACCACAGAAGACTAAATACATTTACAATGCTTCTAGCAAATGTACTCGGTGTAATATCTCCAATAACACACTGCAGCAGAAGTTGACTAAGCAAAATACATATGGCCATGCAACATTCAAGCAAAAAGAGATTATTTTACACAGGTTTTGCATTGCAAACGTTTTAGAAATGAACTCCAAGCAATAACAAATTAGTGTTACATCAACATATGTAGATCCTGTTTATACTCAGCCTGCAGCTTTAGAATTTAATTCTCTCGAATTTTGTCCATGGAAATAACAATCTTTAACTTGGGAAAAAAAATGCAGAAGACCAAACTGTGTTGGAATTACTGCCATTGTAAGGTCATTTAACCATATTTCAAATACGAAAAATATGGAAAACTTCAAAATGTGATTAAACACACCCTGTTCTTGTCAAGGCTTAGCTGTTCCATGTGTACTCAACAGTGTTTGGCACAGAAATTGTGACTATGGATAAATTATTCTGTGTCCTCCAACACAAAAACCAAGAGCAGTGTATATAGCCAGGAGATTAAAAATAAAGATGTGGGTGTTTTTCTCAGGGAAGTGTGTGGTTAAGCTGCGGAACACCTCGCTGCAGCACACTGTGAGAACTTTACAAAGGCAAAAAGAGAGTAAAATCTATGATGAATTACTGTACACAGAGACATATTTGACTGACAATATTTGTGATTCTCAAGTTGTTGGAGGATGGGAGGGTATCCCAGGGAAGTTTCAGTACAGGCCTGCTTTGCTCACATATTCCTCCCTAGACACTCACTGCCAGAGACAGGACTAAAGTCAAGATGAGTCTCAGGTATGAACCAACACCTCCAGCTGAATATGTTGTGATTTAAAAACCTGTTGAGGTTAGGATTGCACACATTGCTTCTCTATCCTGTTTAGTCATATGAGTAATTTTCATTCTTTCTATTGTAAAATGACAGCTTAGAGTGAGGTACTTATTTTAAACACAATTTTTCCTATTTACTGTCAGTTTTATTCTTCTCTTCTAAAAAATAAATAAATTGTGACTTGAGGACATTACTAGATGAATTACTTCACGACCATTTGTACCACATCAGTTGGGTGTGCATGGGCTGGTCAAAATATGAATCCACAGTTTGGAAGCTTGGAATTCTGTCCCAATTGGAAAGTCACAGCATGCTGGAGATCCAGATGATGTGGAATGGTGGAGGAGAAAGTAGGTGTGATGTAGAGCAGAAAGTGAGCAGCGCAGGGCTGGTTCAATAACAACCCAGAAGTGGATATGAAACTTCATTTCCTTTACATTCACTGTTTCTTCAAGACAAATGATTCCTCAGACTGTAAACTTCTCACCAGTTGACAGGAGCAATAACTTTCCCCATCCTGGCAATTCAAATGATGGTCTTGGATATTCAGTGTTGAGAAAGTTCATTTTCCAAGGCATATTTGCCACCGCCAGCATTTTTATATATGCTCATGTGTCCGTTATTTGAAACACATCCATGGAAATGCAGCTCAGTGCTTTGTCCTTGACTGTAGCCTGCAGTTCTGTCACTCTGTTGTCCCAGAGATAAACCTGTCCAGACACAGGTGTTCCATCAAACCATTCACTGATGTGTGGATGAATAATGGTGAGAGCTTTAAATGTTTCATATTTGTCTTGTTCTCTTCCACCTCAGAACATTTTTCTGTGTTTTGCTTTATAGACCAGTCTTGGAAGTTTCACAGGTATTTCTGCACATGGTTAGTATGTGCCTTGCACTGAAACCCATCTTCAGGGATTTTTCAGCAGTACTTCCTCTGCCTCTGATTGTAATCCATTTCCCAGGTAGAATATTTATATTTCTTTTTTTCACTATTTACAACAATAAGAGCTGACTCATAACTTCCTGGAGCTCACAGAGGGAAGCTGGCCATACCAAGTTAGGAACTGCTCTGAACCTTTCTATACCATCAGTCTTAACTACCAGGATTTGCAAATTATTGCATTTTCACTATTTATGAACTTCAGCAGCAGTTAAGTGAAGACTAAACTGACAGAAAGTGGGTAACAGAGAAAAATAAAGAATGTCACCGTATCCTATGACAGCCACTACATTCTGTGCCACTTTTGTGATTCTAAATGCCAAATGAGAGTCTCTTTTGCAGCTCCTGCCAATAAAGAAGTGGTGCAACAGGAATTTTATGAACTACTCATACAAATATTGCCATTCAGCAAGAACTGGATGAGCCAGAGAGTTTCCAGATAGGTATTATCAAATACTGACAGAGGATATAAAAAGTGGGATGACTATTTTCTTTTGCTAAAATTATGTCAAGCCACAGCAACAGATTTAGAACCAGTGGCATACTCACCACAGTTTGCTTCATCTGACCCATCTGCACAATCTGGGTCTTCATCACACACCCACAGCTTGGAAATGCAGTGTTTGGTTGTTTTACACTGGAAGTGGTCTGGAGAACAACTGTTTTCAGCTTTAAATACAAGAATTCCAGATAAAAGTTAGAAATTACTGCTATTATTCAAAATATATGTTCTAAAGAAAAAAATATTAAGGATTCAAGAATCAGAAATTGGATATCTTTGGCATAATTTATGTAACATCTGTAAGAAAACAGCATTTACATTTGTGTTTACGGTTTTGCCATTTTCTTATATATTATTTTATATAAACATTAAGGTAAAACAAATAGAATAAACGAAGTGTCTATTTTGATATTCTTTTAACAGCAAATAGAATTGCCATTGATAGAATCAAATCATTTCAGCAAAAATCAGACAAGTTTTTTCCCCTAACTTTCTAAAATACTAGTTATAAATTGAGAGAGTCAGTTTATAAGACTAAGGCAGCTCTGGATGCTTTGATCAAAAACAGAATCAAAATTATGCACAAGTTCTGTGAAATTCTGTGCTCTGCTAAATTGGGTAAATGTTGAGAAAAGTTTGACAAATATTTCACTTTCTCAGTTTAGAACAACAATTTTTGAATGAATTCTGCAGCAAGAAAAAGATGCAAAGATGCAGCTGAGCTTTCAGCCTTGTTCTTTAAGGATGGTCTAAGTTAAACTTTAACTGCATTAACCTTAGAACAGCCATTTAAAACCAAAACAAATCCTCAGTGCACCCATGTGATTCTAGATGTTCTTAAGAGTTGAGTATATGTACTCCAAATAATTTTAAGCTGAACTGGCCACAGGGGGAAAACAGGAAACCTTTGATAATGTTTCCCCACATGAATGTCTGTCCCACCCTCACCTGAGGAATTCTGTAGTGCTTTTAACAAACTTTCCTACCCCTGTTGAAAAGCAATTTTCTCCTTGTGACACTACCATTCTTGTTTCTTGGATTTGGCAAAATGACAAATTTTAGGTTTGCTAAAACTTGGTGTATTATTTCTTTTAGTGTCACATTTCCATAGGTTTAGGTATGTTCCTAACTGTACAACAAATAATCCTGATCCTCAACTAGGACCTGTCACCAGGGGATTTCACAGTGCTTTACAAAAAAACCCAGCACAGTGACCTTCACTGTACAGATGGAAAGCCTTCAATATGAAATGTGACTTTGAAAAGTCACCTGGTAAGCAAAGAGCTAAAAAATAAGGTATTTTATGGATCCCAGACTGGTGACATCAAAGTGAGAGAGAGTCTCACCTGTTCCCTGTCTTGTGCCAGGAATCAACGTGAACTCACAGTCCCTGAGCTGTGGACTCTGCTGCTCTGATTTCATTTCTGCCAGCTACACCTCAAGGTTTTTGGGAACCTTCCATATATCGTGTGCAGTTCTTTCCAAAGGGGGAAAAAAAGTAATCTCCCTTATCTTTCACAGGATTTTACCTGATCCCTCTTAATCAGTTTTTAAAGAAACCCAACGTGAAAAGCAACATAAAATGTTTTCTGCAAAACTTGAATTTACATCTCCTCCGAGCAGTTTGGAGGGCAGCCATTAAACATGACCATCAACAAAGCCTTTCAATCCTTAGCAACCTTTGGAGCAGGATTTGTTCTTTGCAGAAATGCAGCACATGCAAACCTTGAGAAAGCTGATCCAGAACAAGAAGCTCAGATCAGCAGCAGATCTGAGCAGTGAAATGAGTAAAAGACAGAGCTACATTTCAAGGCAGCTCCATCATCCTTGTTGCGAAATGATCAAAGACACAAAGTTATTCAATAAATTTCCAGTATAAATTTGAAAATGTTTTCTCCACTTATATCTAAGAAATGTAAAGTGAAAATAAATGTACAAAAAGTAAGTTGCACTAAAAGCTGAACAAATGGAAATCCACTTACACAGATAAATTAATGAAATCCCCAGAGAAAGGAGAACAGACAGGGTAAAAATAATCAATGAGAGAGAAAAAGGATGTAGAAGGAGCTTTGTATCTACATCTTTTCCCACAAAAGCTTTTGAAAAACATCTTTTTCCATTGAAATGCATTGCTGCAAGGCATGGCAGATGAAAGCCTCAGGAAGATGAGTCATTTGTGAGGTGGTTAAGGGTCAAATACGTGTTTCTACCTCAGTCAAAAACCCAATTAAATGCCTGAAATTGTTTATACTCCTCTCTTCTTTGCAATGACTTTAAATTTGGAGTTAATAAATGGCATTTTAGTTCGCTCTTTTACATATGAAGCATTGCACACCACTCCTGTGAATTAACGGTTTGCATTTTCTCAAATTGTTTTATATAGAGGACACTTAGAGTCTTTTACTCCAGTTCCCTGTTTAAAACCAGCTACAGAGAAAAAATTCTCCAAGCATCACTTACGACAGTCTCTTTCATCCTCTTCATCACCACAGTCATCCTGGCCATTGCACCTCAGGTTTATTGGGATGCACTTCTGGTTCTTTGTGCACTTGAACTGCCCCGACAGACACACGTGTGTGTCTGTAAATTAAGAGAAAATAAAAATAACAAGTTAAAATGATTAAAAGTTTAAAAGATGCAAGACTTCAAAGGTAAATGAAGAAAAATGCCATTTGTTGACAGAGTGTGAAACGACATTTAAACGAGTTTGGCCTGTTTCTGAAGCCAGCAGTGTAGACAAGCACCTACCACAGTTCAGTTCATCAGAATTATCCCCACAGTCGTTCTCTCCATCACAGATAAAGGCTGGAAGGGCACAAAGCCCAGTGCCACACTGGAAACGTCCTGGCTGACATCTGAATTCAGCTGGGAAAAGACAAAACTGCTTATGAATGCTACCAGAGGAATGGTTAAAGTCTCACTATTGCTGCTCTTATCCCATGGACTAATCAAAAATACCAATAAATAAATAAATACCAATAAATACCTTTATAATCCCAATCTAAGCATATATTACTAATTAAAAGGGACACATATGATTGCAACATTAATTTCAAAGTCTGATATCTTTAATTTGTGCAGCTTTAGTTACAGTGCTAACGACTCAGAGTGTAAAACCCCTGCAGGTTGAAGCTTACCAAAGGCTCAACAGAGACCTGCAATTTAGGATATAAATGCTTGAGTTCAAGTCTGCTTTTAAGAAACTCTCTATCCCACTGTAATTCTATTTCCCAAGAAAGGCCTAACATTGCTCCTTCTCCAGCCACTGTCATTAGAAATAATGAGCAATTATGTACCTCTATAGTAATATTATATATACAGAGTAGCTTAAAATAAAAACTTATGTAGAAGTATTACATATGTTAAAAATTGCTTCAGAGGCCTCTGCAGCAGGAAAAGAGAACTAATCATAAAATTGTAAAAATAGGGGTGAGGGGCAATACCAATACCAAAAAATACCAATATCAATACCAAAAAATCAAATTAACTGTTAATTAACCAGAAGATTGTAGAACACATAGAGCATTTTTTTCAAATCTAAGCTTAAGGGAGGAAAGCAAGGATCACAGGGAGAACACTGCTGTTGCTCAGAAAACTGCAGTAAATAATAGTGTGTATCTAAACTTCTATAATTGCAACAAACCACGAGCAAATGAGATTAGAATCCCACATGTTTATTACACAGAAAAAAAAAACCCAAAACAAATAAACCTGTTGGAATTTTGTATTTATGCAAAGAATTCCACAACCTCAGAGCACAGCTTCAAAATGAAAACCTTTAGCGAAAACATAACCAGGATGAAGTGAAGGTTTAAAAGTTGAAAAATATTTAGGAGTTTTCAAAAACCTTAAAAGACTCAGAGACTGAGGAATGTAAAAGTGCTGGACACAGAAGTGTCCAAAATAATCCTCTCCCTAAATCTGATGAATTATTATGTTTGGTCTGGACCCTGCAGGCCCAAAGCCATGGCGCACTTACGGCACTCGGCGGGCTCGTCGGAGCCGTCCCCGCAGTCGTCCACCGTGTCACACTTCCACCAGAACGGGATGCACTTGTCAGTCTTGCAGCGAAACTGCAAGGAGGAAAGGCCAGCAGGAATAAAAACTCCCATGTTAATGTGTGGAATCCCAGAGGGGAATTGCCAGAGTCCTGTCCTAGAAAGATCTACCATAGAGTTTTCCAGCCAGGCTGGAGGAGAAGACTTCTGTGGAGCCTGGCAACACTGTGTGCTCTGCCCCTGTCTCCTTCTCTCCCCACGCCCCTGGTTCTTGTGGTTTCTTCTTTCCCTGTTTTTTCACTGGGTGTGGTATCCCTGGTGGCCAGTCCCCTCCTCCCTATAGGTCACTGACCTTTTCCCTGCCCTCTGTAATGCCTCTGTGCCCTCAGACCATTGGATCCTGACCCCTATTTAGGCCTGTGCACAGCACATGGCCATGTCTTCTGTCCCTGGTCCCTTCAGAGTGCTGGAATAGACCTAGCTGGAACTGATCATACAAAAGGCCCTTCTTGCCCCTCTCTGCTGAGCTGGCTGTGGTGTGTGTGATGTGTGGACCTGACTGCTTTGCCTGAATCCTCCCCAAGAGGCTTTTCCACAGGCGATGATTATTGGGAAATAGGGAGCAGCTCCACCACCTCAAACCACACTGCTACATTAACGTTTATTCATTTATTTATAAGCAGGAATAATAGCATGGTTTATGAAAATCAGCTTCCCTGCTCGAGGCGTTGTCTCATTGATAGTTCCTGGCTGTTAATTTTACAAAACTTGTATTTTAAATATTGTTTTTTTTGGTTTTTTTTGTTTTTTTTTTTTCTGTTGTTGTTGTTGTTGTTGTTGGAGATGTTTGGAACTGAGATTGCCAAAGTGATAAAAATCACTGTAGTTTCAATGACTGCGCTACACTGGCTTACAATGTCCCAACACAAACTCATTGCATTTTGCTGCATTCTGTGATTTCATTCTCAAAGGTCTTATTCAAAGCAAACACTTCAATTCTCAGTTTTTCGTAGACTGTTGAAGCAGACAACATCGTTTTTCCAGGTGAACCCAAACACCCAGAGTTACAGAAAAGAGCCTTAACGTGTGCTGTTGTGTACAGTATTGCTTACATTGTTTGAATTAAATGAACAAACCAAATGTAAAGCCTTTCAGACCTTCAAAAGGATAAAACATCTATAGAAAAAACTGAAAAATCCTTTGTAAGAAGGCTGTGCATTTACTCTCTACTCAGGCAACTGCACTTTTGTTCTGACTGAAAGAGGAATGCAAACAAAACAAATGGTAAGAATTGATGCAATTTTCTATGGCTAAACCTAAAAACTGAGTATTACGTGACTCATGTCAGGGAGAAAACTCTGGGTAGATAATCAGTCAGGTTTTAACAAATTTTGTTTTTCCTACCTGGTGTCTCTATGAACACAGAAAGGAAGGAAACCAAAAGGTTTAGAAGGGCAAGACATTTCATATTCTGTCACTGGGCAGCTCATTTTTCACATTTTAAAAACCACTGATTATACAACAAAGCTGTATTTAAATTTGGTGCCTCAGCTCAGTTTTCTCTTTTCTAACGAGAAAAAAAAAGGTTTCAAAGTCATTTATGTTATAGAACCTATAGCTGGAGCTACATCATCCCTGTACCACCTTGAGGGAGTTGCAGTGTAAGTGGCGGGGTTGAAGGGCAACTGTTACTGCCCCACACAGCAAGGCAAGAGACAAACAGAAACTCAAGACAATTGTCATTCTTTGTCTTCTCTACTTGCTCTGCTCACCACAAGGGACTTCAGGCTGTCAAAATGGCATCAGGAAGTTATTTCCAGGAAATAGGTACTAACTCTTAGGTGTTGTTATGAAAATACTTGCATGCCCTTCTGAACTGAGGAGACAAAACCCTGAAAAATCAGTGATCAGGGTCATATGGGTCTTAAATGGATGGAGATTTGGTGTTCAAGTGTCTAATGGGATTTATGCTAAACAATTTCTCATGCCAGATGAGTCATCACAGGATGGTCAGGAGAGGCAAGATCAGATTATGGACAATCCAATTTCCATCAGAAATAGCCAATGGCAGCTGTGCTGCCAAAAATGATGGCATTGTAGGATCAGCTCTGATTTGGCAGCATCATCTGAAAATCTTAAGGAAAAACAAAATTTTGCCACTGATCTCTTCATCTGACACCATCAGACTGATGAGTTATCAAACAGTAAACAGATTGCAAATCTAGAAAAAAATGATGAATAACCAATGTCAACCTCTAACTTCCTGCCTGGAGCTGCTTCTTTTACACAATTCTGCTCTCCACTCTGTGGAATCCACAAGTGATAAAATATTGCTCCTCAAGTATCCAAGATGTGATGCTGTTTCTTGAATTCATGCTACCACTGAATTAATTAGTCTGGAATTAAGCCATTCAGTCAACTGTTAGTATACAAATTCACTGTGGAATAAGCTTCTAGCATCACTCAAAGAATTTTTTTAAAGTGCCTTTTTTTTTTTTAAGCCGAATTTGAGTAATTAAACACAGGGGAAAATTTGTAAGAAATTCCCCATTTTAAAAGTGATTTACATCTTAAGGAAACAGAAAGGCAGTGGGCAGATCCCTTAAATAAGATTATTATTTGAGTGAAAATAATAGAATAATCTCTTTTTTTAAATGGCCACTGCTCCCTAAAAATTAGGAGTGAAACTTTTCCTTAATGCTGGAAATCATTATCATGCATCACGATATAGAACATTGTAAGTGGTTATTAGCACACCTCTAATAAAAAGGTACTAGAAAATCAGACTACTAGAAATCTTTTAAAGGCCATATGTACTATAACAATCAACCAATTAATTGTCTGGTTAGAACACTCCAAAGGCTTTTATCAAAGTGGTTCTCTTATGAGTAATCAGTATGTTGCACTTCTCTAGCATTTATTTTAAGAAATAAAGCAATAAATGTTTATTTTAAGTAATAGGGAATACAGTTCAGGGTTTTAATTGATGATTTTTTTACCATTTTACCTACTGGATTTTTTTAACACAAGCCTATAATTTTCCAATCTTTCTCACTGGACTGAGCTTGTTTTCTTTTTTTTTAATGCAAAAAACTCATTCATGCATCCCAAATCACTTTTATACACACTTTGTATTTTGATATTTCAGACATACGTTTTTTCAAGGCTATTTTCACGGGTTTAGCAGCTGCATTTGTTCTGGTGACTGGCAGGAACATCAACATTTGAAAGTGAACAAGTCCTGCACTCTCTGGAGAAAAAGCCATTTGCAAGTCTCCCACTAACAGCTTTGGAGACCAAACGCTCTAAGCGCACCCCTGAGTGCTCAGCTCCTTTTAAAGCTCCCACATTCCCTGGGTACCAGCATTCCTGTTGGAACCCTGGAGGCTGAGAATTTCAGGCTTTCTGTGCTAAAAACACTGACCCTCAAGCAAGCACTGCATTTCACCAGAGGCTGTGGAACAGGCTTCTGAAATCGAGTGATAGCGCTGGTGTTGTGAGTGCGTAGTTTGAATAGACTTGTGTGATCCCACAGGGTAAAAAAATTAGAATTTAAGGTTTTTGCATATAATAATATATATGGGGCAAGATGGAGGATTTGGAGCATTGTGTAAGTCCTTCTTCTTCACCTTCTTCTTCATGGTTTCGGGTGGTTTTTCTTATTGGGTGAAAGGGTCCGCATTGCGGACATTGGGTGGTCAATTATTGGGTCAAAAGTATAAATAATATAGGTGTCACCTCATTATTGGATAGTTTATGCTTAAGAAGACATTGGAAAGAGTTAGAAGCCTCCATTTTCTATCTTGCTAGTTAGAGCTCACGGCTCGTGAGACCGTACTATAGATAAGAATTAATAAACACTGAGTCCGAACGTGAAACTGCGACTCCCGTGTAGTAACCCCAGCTCTAACAGGAAGAAAAGAAGATAAGAAACCCACATACTCCCAGTTTAAAGGCAGGAGAAGAGCAATGAAGCACAACCCCCTGGCAGTGCCGTACCTGGCTGGCGGTGCAGTTGGACAGGCACGTCCTGTTGTCGGCGGCCAGGTAGAAGTTGGTGGGGCAGGCACAGGAGTGCAGCCTGCCAGGGGCCAGCAGGCACAGGTGGCTGCAGCCACCATTGTTCAGCGTGCACACGTGTCTGGACACTGTGGACAGAGTAGGGGAGGAAGATCAGAGCCTCTTATCTCAGCACACTTCAGGGTATCTGCTTTATGGAAGAAGAAAATCACGTTCCATGTACCGTCTTCACAATGCAGTGCCTCAAATCAAAAACCCATGGAGGCAACCTCTTCCTTTTGCCTTTAAGCTATTCTCTGCTGTATGCAAAAATGAATTATTACCATGGCTGTAAGTTCAATACTGAAAGAATGAGAGGAAGCAAAAAAACCTCTTCTTTTTTTTTAATAATGAGAGAAAAAAATTAGCTTATCTAGGTCAATTGCCAAATAGCATTCAGTTACAATTCAAATAGAGGGATATCAGCAGGTAAGACACAATCATACCACTCACATTCTCTGACATTCCCTCAGTCCAGCAGTACTATTCTGCAATATTAACACTTCTCAAAGAACCAGGTTAAAAGTTTTCATAACACACTGTTCCCCTCCTAAAAAATGGTACCATGTACTGTAATGCAACTGAACAACTTTGTACTTTCAGTCAGCATTTGGGTTAATTTTTGAGCACATGAATTATCTCTCTACTGAACAAATTTTGTTAGATGTATTTAACACCTGTTGTGCTTAAAACATGAATCACAGATTAATGTTCAAAAATGATAATTTGAAAACTTTCATAATTTGAAACAGAACAATCATTGCAGATAAATGAGCATGCAGATAAATGAGCATGCAGTACCTCAGCACGTGGCTACTCAGTTAAATACATCAATGTGCTGCTCAGAAAGCAGAGACAGAATAATTACCATCGGGCTGCCTGTAAGAATGGTACACCTGGATGTCTGTGATGGTGTGCCACGAGTTAACCAGGGACAGCCTGCCCGAGCCAGAGGTTTTGTGGGCACGGCTGAGGGATTTGGTTTTCCCGTCTGTCCAGTAGATGTAGTCTTCAAACAAGGTCAGTGCAATCACCCCTGGGATGTCTTGGTTAGGGACTGGAAGGAGAGATGCTCAGGTTAGTGCTCACCCTTGGGAAACTGTCACTTAAAATATTCCCCACTGCACAGGCTGACAGAACAACTGCTGTGGAATGTCCTGACAATAATTATGGTGACAACACCCCACAACCAGAGGGTCCTTTATTACCAGTTACAATGAAGGCGGATGGAGGACAAGCCCAGCTTGCTTAGGATTTGTTGGCCCAGTCATGTTAAGGAAATGAAAGGACTCCAATCAAAAAACAACCTCCAGATTTGAAACTAAAGACATCTCAAACTTTAAAGTAATAAGGAACAAATGTAACTTTCCCTACTCTTTGCATAAGCAATATAAATTGGCTCTTTTACTGGAACAGAAGTTATTAGAAAACATCTAGAACATAACGTATACATCTCCTGATGCTCTGTATTTAATATCCTTTCAGCAAATTAACAGCATTTTATTTCATCAAAATATACTGACAAGAGAGACAGGAAAGATAACAAAAAAATTGGCATTAAAATAAGCACTTCAGTAAGAGAGCTTATGGAATATTGCTAACTTTAGCAACAATACAGTGTAAGAAAATAAAGAAAGTGATGATGATAGTCCATTGTTACAGTATCACAAAATAATGAGCCAACATAATTTGGAAAAGGATGGGAGAACAAAAGGGAGAAAAAGTTTTGGAGCACTCTTTACCTGCTGTATATTCCTTAATCCTTAATCCTTGATCTTTGAAAACAGTAACAGGATGCCACTTTTATTTTTTTCCCCCTCCTGTTTTAACATCAACAGTAGTAATCATAAATGTCGCAAGAGAGTATCTGACCACAATAATTGATTTTTAAATGATAATCTTTTGTTGCTGAATCACTCTAATTACTGATAGAGGTGAAAAGGCAGAGCAAAGCAGCTGACTGTCACCTTTAACCAGCACATCCTTAACATCTTTACCTCATTTTCTGCATCTTTTAACCTGGAAAGTGCTGACATAGAGTCGGCAAATCTCAAATTCCTGTTGGAATATTTCATAGCTCACTGAGATCTGATGACTAATACTGAGTATATGGAAAAGCAACTTAGAAAATTCAATTTTCTATCTAATAGTCCTCCCAGTACTGAACTCCAGCTCAGGCCATGTTGCCCTCGGTCAAGGAGACCTTGCTGCTTAGGCCTGAAATTATTTTCCCTTCTTATATATCTCCACAAACCACATCTATCACATTGAAATAATGTGGTATTTTTGAAAAAGCTTCATAGCATTTCCAAGAAATCAGCCAAAATCCAAAGAAATCTCAATTTTGGCACTCATTACAGAGGAAGCTTTGCCACAGTTCCATACATAGTCCAGTACAAGAAAAGCTCTTGTAATTTCTGTGATTTGTAGCGTCCCACTGTGTAATGTTTCCAATGAGAAATATAAACGAGGCTGACAGGAGAAGCAGGATGGGACATCAGAAACTGCTGCACTGGATGAGGCCCTGAAGTTTTCCATAAAACAAATAATCTTATTTTGCTTCAGTCCTGAAACAATATTGGTTCATATAAATTACGACCCCTGCTTTTACTTTTGGCATCAAATTAAAGATGTCAAAGGTTTCACTCCAGTCCTGCTAATAACAGAAAATATCCTATTTTATCTGTGTTTCCTCTTTTTCTGATCAAAGTTCAGCTTAAAATCAGAATAAAATGGGATAGAAAAGTCTTAATGTACATGGAGAGATTTACATAGAAAAAAATTATTCTGATTTCATCGTCTTTATTATTTTCTGCCAATGAAAAATACACCTAATAGTCGTCCTTATTTTGGATATCCGGGAAGCAAACCCCATATCCTAAGCATAGACATATGAATAAATGCTTACTCTGTGGTTTTGTGGCTGTTTGTGGGTGGCCAGACAATTTATCCTGCCTTCATTGGATTAGACACACATCAGAATCCAGATGAAACTTTATATATTCATGAGCTAAAGAAGATTCAGGAGATTACCACACACTGCCTGAATTGTCTCATCACACTGCATTAACAGGGAAGCCAAGTTAAGTGTGTGGCACAAAATATTAAATATTACATCTAGAACACTGCACATAAAAAAAACTGGTCATTGACTCAAGTACAATTTTCTTTTATTAAAAAAAACAAAAAGATTCTGCAAGCACCAGGTTTAAAAGCTTAACTCTTACAAACTTCCTAAAAATAAACCCACTTTATCAGCAATAACACAAAAAATATTAGATTGTCTTCTTTTTATGTTCTTTAAAAGAAGAATGACAAAATATACTTGTTTCTAAAAACTGGGCTTCCTATTATTGCCATTTATAGGTGTAAAGTTGAAACTGTCAATGGCTTCACACTCACAGATTCAGGTTGCAGTTTATCCTGTCACTTTTATTTCTGAGCAACTCTGTAATTTTAATGGGCTTCTGCATTAACTTTTCATTAGGTCACGATCAACACAAACTTGCACCATTAAAAGCTGTAAAAGCTACACATATTGTGTTGTGAAATGCAGAAAAAGTTATAAAAAAATCAATTAAGAAAGCAATGAATAGTACAAATATGTGCAAATGAAAATGCAATTGAAGTAAACCAGAAAATAAGTACAGAATAACTGGACAAATATTTCTTACAAAAATTCTACATTAACCATAAAAATACAAAATTTTTATTAAAGAATAATTAATAATAATTACATAACTAAAAGACCTTATAAAATTTCTTCTAAGCTGACCATAACACTCAATGTATTTTCTTGTAGAAGATAAACCTGTAAAGCCTGAGAGAATTTTCTGACAACAGGCATTTTGACTTACAACCAGTTCTGACTTACTTTACTGTTTAAGGAATATTTCTATCATAGCTGAATACAATTTTTCTTTGCCTTTTAGTGTGTTATAAGCAAGGAAACATCAGAACTGCTGACACATAAGAGGTTATAGCATTTAGAGTTCCCATCAACTGTGAATGACCAAACAAAAATGAACAGAAGACTGAGGTAATTTTTACACCTGATTATTTGACAGAGCAGTAAAGTATTTTCTCGTGCTCTTTATTCTTTGCCTTTGAGGACATCAGTGTTTTATGCTTTCCAAAATTTCAGGCAGTGAATATTGATTTTTTTTATAAATGTATGGAGTAGTAGAAACACCCACTTCCTTTTTATCACACTTTCCTTGAACTCCAAAAAAGCTTTAGCTGATCGATCTAATAATAAATGACAGAGTAGTTAAGTGTTGCAATACTAATTATTAACCCTGCAGCAAACTCTGTGGTGTGAATCACAGTTTTAAACAGGAAAGGAAGACTCACTGCTCCTCTTTCTTTGGCAAGCATTGCAAAACTAGATTGTTTTGTGCAAATTTAAAGTAAAGGCAGGTAAGTCATAACAGAGCACCTCCGTTTTCTCTGCATCAACAAAGGAAATTTCAGAATTTGAAAACATTTTATCACATTGAAAACCCCTTAGTAAGAAAGAAATATATTCTGTTAAAGCTAAAAAATTAACTTTTGTGATTCCTTTCCCCACCACAGCCTCCTTCTCCCAGAGCTGGGCAAGTTCCTTGCAATTCCTCCTCTTCTCACACACCTGCTGCCAACTCTGACTCTGGTGGTGTTTCATTTTATCCACAAATCATTGATTTCCTGACACTGAATGCTAATCCCAAACAGTGCTTGACCAAACAAGTAGATGAGAAAAGGGGCAAGAAAGAAGAGGCAGAAAGGAGAAGGAATGTACAGGCCTTTCAGAAAGCTGCAGAAAATAGGAAAAAAAACCCAGCACAGATAGGGAAGGGAATAAAAGGGAGGCTTGCAATGGATCAGAAGTGGTGGGAAATAAAAATTATTAGATACTTGAAGACAAATAAAAATGACAATATGTAACATAATAAAGGAAGATAAAGTGCTGCATGAACTTAAGAGAAGAGCCACAAGAGGGAACATGATTATGTAGACACGAGAAACATGACAGGCTTAAAAAATATCTGTCTCTCTCTCTTTCCTGAATTTTGTATGAATTTTGATCCAAGAATATCAATTCATAAGCTGTGGTATTTGTGATACAAATGTTTACTTTCCTCTGAAAAGTGAACTCAGCTTCCCTTATATTTTCTGAGCACATTTACTTAAGCATAAAAAGATGTTCATTTGTTTTCAGGAATGAAAATCATTCCATCTAGGATTCCTGAGCTACAAAACCTGCTTATGGAGAAGCCATGCAGAACTGAAGCCCAGCTCACTTGGCTCTTATTGAAACACAAGTTTTTTCCAAAAGTAAAAGCAAATACAATAACACAAATAATAATTAAAAAAAGGTCTCACTGGCACGTGGTAAAATCAGTGTAACAAGAAAAAGTGTCCTTAAAAGGACAAATGTTGACCCCTTCTAAGAGAAAAAAAAAAAAAACAAAATCAAACAAAATTGTCAGTGCCCTTCATATACAGAAGATGGTTGATCACTTCCAAGACTGAAAGAGATGTGTTCCTTCCCTTTCCAAAAACAAAGACTTCAACCTTGCCCTACCCTTGTGCAAAATCCACAAAAACAGAAGGGGTGACATATTCCTGTTAGGCTCTTCCCAAAAATTCACCCAGCTGGAGTGCCAGTGCTGGGAAGCAATTGCCAAAGGTAATTAATTGTTGTTAAGAAACAATTTAAATGACTTTCTAGCTCCCCATGGCATTTAAGCAGTTTCTGTTTAAGAATTTTGGCACCCAAACCCAGAAAATTTACATGGGTGACCAAACCTGAAAAAACAGGCGTCACTATTTTGAATTCCACTCTCTGAAACTTGATTTTCTGAACTGCAATACAATAGAAATACAAAGCCTACTGACATCTTGATCTACACGGAACCAGTGGTAATCTTCTAGGAAGGATTAAGAACCCTCCCAAGACAAAGTCCATCAAGAAGAGCAGCACTTAATAAGAAAATAGCAATTAAATGTACAAAAGTTGGAGATTGCTGATCTTCTCTTCTGCAGCAATTACTGGCCCCCATTGTACACTTTCCAAGTGAACTCCCTTGTAGCTGTTTTTGTCTCATTTTACATTCAACTTGGAACCTCTCTGAGGCACAGTCAATACCCTTTTATTTCCTACACTACTTTTTCCTGATGCTTGCTCCCTTCGATAAAGAATTTGAAGTGCTTAGGCCATAAAATTAATAATGAATAATGACAATAAGATTATCTCTATTAAGCTTGTGACAAAGTATGTAGTTTTGACAGATATAATTAAATTTAAGTATATCACATTAAAATACTATATTTTAAAGGTATTTTATAATCATTATTACTTTTACGAAATTGATGCTTTGTTTAAAAACCTAAACCTGTCAAACTCAATGAACAGAAAAAAAAATTAATGGACTATATAGATTAAGTCCAGCAATTGAAGCTACTTTTCACATTAAAAAAAATAAATTAAAAATACAGTTTTAGGATGTTGTTACTCGTATCTTTAATAACATGTCCATGCATAAGTATTTCTTTCTGCAAAATTAATATAAATATCACACATCCATATTGGGTTAAGTATGGAGGATATAAGTCCTAGCATTCAGTGGTGGGATATTTTGCAAGTACAAAAATGTAACTGAAACAATGAAAACAGAATATTTCAATACAACAAACTCACACATAGCTTGTTATACACCCCCAAACTGCTACACTAAGGAAGGAGGAAATTTAGATTTAAATCTAAACATCTTAAGGCACTAATGTATTTGAGATATTAAAGCTCACTATTAGATACAACGACACCATGAGAAGAGATGCATAAATTTTTCACAATCTGCCTATAAAACCAGTTGATCAAAAGTAGAAATGAAATATCTTATTGCCCCACTATAAAATGTTTTATTACCTTTTTTAATTCACTGTGAACAGTTGTTTATATGCCAGTCACTCCACAGCAGTACAGAGCAGTAATTAAATTATTCTCAAATATATACAAGTAGAACAACTCACAGTGTGCTAGTGAGTTTCAAAAGTTTTTAAAATTATTTTTCAGATTTACAGAGACACCCTTTACCTGCCTGCCAGCCCCTCCCCTTAGACTCCTGTCTTGCTGCTGGTTTTGATATCCATTCCCAGTGACCCCCAAGGTATTCCTTATCTTTCCCTCTCCTGCCATCATCCAGCTGTGAGGACAAACTATAGGACCACTTTGGTTTATCTTATTTATCTTCTACTGATAACCCTGGGAGCTGTTCAACACTGCAACTCCCTTGATCAAAATCCTCCTGTTTTCCATTGTGTTGACATGAACATGGAGAAAACAAAAAAATCTGGGGTTTATACTCTCTCTTGTGATTGACACCTGACAGGAACAGCTGAATGGAAAGTAATGCCCATCCCTTAAAATTTGTGATGGTACAAGTCCAGCTCATGGAGGAATTTCAACTATATAGTGAACTATTTTCAGGAGTTTATAATCTAATCTAATTCAGGCATATTTCACAAAACCAATGGAATATACAGAAACCAACCTTCATAAACTGGGCTCCATAAACTGGAGACTGGAAAACTTTAGAGTAATGTAACTGTGTGAACTGCCTTTAATATAGGTGAATCTCAGTATTTTTTCCTGAATATTATCCTTTAAAAGAGAAGGAACCCAATAAAATAATCTGATTTGGGAAGACATATGGATGGGAGAGTTTTATTGGAACAATTATGAAAAGTGAATCCAGAATTCAATAATGGAGAGGAAGCAATTATCAGTTTGTGCTATCAGATGTGGCTACAATGAATAATCCTACAGACTCCTCAAAAGTTGGGAAAAACCTGTTGCCATAGCAGAACTACATCTTCTCTGAGAAACAAACTCTCTTTCAGACTTCTCTAATTTTTGAAGTGAAAACTCTATGAAAACTTCCAGTATAAATCTGGAAGGAATTGGTTTCTATAATTTTTTAGATCACCTCTACATTAGGACAATTTTATAAACAATTGGACATAGTCTCTTCTAAAACTCCGGTGGCAGAGTTCAGAATGAGACAGAAATACTCATTTTCTACCAACAAACTCCTTACAATGAGCAGCTTTTGAAATTACAGGCACTAAAAATTAGAATGGTTGTAACCTCCAAACCTCTTGCACTTGTTATTTCAAAAATTGCATATATACTCTCCAAGTCTCACAATTGTAAACATTCAGGCAGAAGCTGTATCAAGAACAGGGGTTTTTCGAACTGAAGTACTTCAGAAAAGTTATTCTCTGTTAAGTATATTACAGCTAAAAAAGCAATTTAATAATTATAATTAAAAGTGCAACATATTTCCATTGCCTAATTTCCATGCCCCTGTCAGATGAAGGAAAGAAGCACCCAACTTTTTGTTTTCACAGTATAAATTATCAATTTGACACAGTTTGAGGCCTAATCTCAGAGAAGTTTCTGTACTTCCTAAACTGGACTGTCAGATTTCCCTTTTTAAATTTCATTATACTGAAATGCTCATCTTCAAAGGGAAACGGGGGAATGCAGGCACCTCTGGGATTTAGGAGCCCTGAAGGTTGGGAAAACCTGCAAGAAGCAACCAGATACTCAAGGAACTATGAAGTTTGCATCTCCTCTGGGTGGTGGGAACCTAAAGCAGCCAAGTCTGACAAATTCTTACATTTTTTCCTTTTTATTCTTTTTTTTTTAAAGCTCACATAAGTAAACCAGCTTAGTGCTTAGCCAGATTAGTGCTTCAATACTCGCTTAATCATTTACAGTGTGTAACATTTGTGAATGCTGCAGTGCTGCATTGGCTAAGCTCTAAAGAGAGTTTATATAACCAAGTATTAAACTTCAAACAGCTCAGCAAGGTCACTGCTGCCCCCAGTACCAAAAAGAGCTCCCAAGCACTCTAAGATTTCTGGCCTAGTTAGCAGGTTTTCAACATTCTTACTAGGACTCTCTTGGCAATTATAAAAGACCATTTCCCTACTGAAATGCAGAGGAACAAGAGAAAAGTAGCAGATGTTCTCCTCAAAAAGGTTTAAGGTTCATAAGAAACAAACAAATAAAAACCCCCATACTTGTTGAAAAAATGTTAACACCAAGATCTAAATACATGTAAACTCCCATTGCATGTAATAAACACTCCTTGGTTTAACAGACAGCTTGCCAATAATTAGCCCAAGACTGTTGTTGTGTTTATCCTAAATTATCTGATGTGGAGCATCAGAACACTGCACACTGTCTCATACCATCCCTTAATGGTATGAAATCCAGTAATTCTGACGAGTTACTTATTTGCTGGGCCTTTTGAAACCTCTGTGGCATTTTCTGATACGTTTTATAACAGATAATTTAAGATCCAAAAATCATAGTCTAGGAAAAAACCTCAGAGCAAGCCAGCCTTATCCTCAGAGGTCACAGAAACAGGTGAGAAATGCTTAGTTTGCCATTAATAGCACTTCACTCACAGCATTCCTGTTCAGACTTTTTCCTCTCCTCCATGAGAATGTGCTTTGTGGTTGCTGTATCCTTTACCCTTCTCCATTTGAAAACTCAAAGGATAAGAGCAAACCCAACCATCTCCCCCTTAGTTAACTTTGACAATACAAAATGTCCAAAATGACAAAGGAAAACAGACCATGAAATCCATGTGAAAAACATGCCTTCAAGAAACACAGTTACCACAAGAGATAAAACTTAATGATTTTCATTTAAGTGCTTATCATTGTGGATTACAGATATCAGAAAGCCAAAGGGGATCACAGTTCCAAACACTGGACTTCTCAGAGTTTCCCCTATTAAAATAAGTATTTTACAATGGCTAAATTTTGTCTTCCAAAGATTTGTAGTCTTGTGATGAATCACAAAGAAATTAAAGTCTCATTTGTTTGGTTGTTCCAGGAGAAAGCAGGGAGAAAGGGGAAAGACTCTGATTAAAGGCAAATTGATCATTATGTGGGAACTCTGCAAAACTGTCAAAGCTCCCCTTGGAGCACCCACGGGGTTGTTTCATCTCTTTTAGACACTAAGAATTCTATCATTGTTTTGTAAAATCCACAAAATTTTTTTTCTACAACTTCATTTTGATTTGATAATGATGTTTTGAGTGAAACTCCCGACAACAGAAAGTGACAAATGGCATTAGGTGTGGGCAGGCAGGAGAGGATCCTGATAAGGACTACAAAGATGATCCAAGGCTTAGGAAGCTGCCATGGAGCAAAGGCTGAGAGAACTGGGCTTGCTCACTCAGAAAAGAGGAGAAACCTCATCACCACATTTCAGCCTTTAAAGAGGGCTGCAAAGAAAAGTAAACTCCCTTTTCACATGGAAAAGGTGAGGGGTGATGGGAACAGGTTACCCAAGGGAAGATTCTGATTGGAGACAAGGGGAAAACTTTCCACAATGAGAACACTGAGTTGGAATAATCTTCCCAGGGAAATGGTGGATTGGATACTACTAAAATGCAGCTGGACATGGTTGTGGGTCATCTAGACCATGCTTTTCCCAGAAAAAGTTGGACTAGGTGATCCATGAGCTCTCTTCCAACTTCGTCCTCTATGACAAGTGGCTAAGGAGCAATCTTGCTTTCACATCATTTAAATAACTCAGGATCTTTCTGCCAAAGTTCACTTCTTATGGCTTGAATATTTATACACCATCTGGATTTCACAGAGACATGTCCTCAAAAGCAGCACGACACCAGCTTTACACAAAGTCACTGTTGATTTTGGAGCTTGCCTCAGATACTTCACCAGTACCAAATTTGGATAAATTTGCTGTGGCACTGTTACAAATTTCCTTCTTCAGGACCAGGCATCCTCAGAAGAAGACATTAACTCTGCAGATATAAAGCAGTTGGAACTGATTTTACCCAATTGTGCAGGAGAATCCCACAGGCTGGACACCAAGGCAATGGACACTGAAGGTGGTCTGACTGGAATTTTGTAGCCATCTCCTGAGTTTAGTGACAAGGGGACATTTTTGGGGAAAGAAAAATTCTCAAACTCTCAGGATTTTAAAAGGGAAGACTGTGAAAGGTTTGACCACTGCAGTCAGTTTAGGGCTAAGACAGACACATTGGCTGTTATTTACTTCTTTCCTTTGAAAGATCCAGAAATATTAAGAGGATAATTTTATGAGAAGGAAAATAGCAGGATAGCAGCACAGGGAATGACATCAAGAGAAGCTTTGCTTCCTCTGTCAGAAGAAGAGGCTGTCAGCAGGAATCCAGCTTGGGGCAATGTCTGAGTGAGTGCTGCTTAGGTGAGCAGGTTACGACTGACCAGTGTTTGTCCCAAAAAAACATGGACATTATCCTGAGATTAATGGGAATTCTTACAGCTCCCATAGCTACTGCTTGTCTCCAATCTACCATCTCAGACAACTGCCATTGAATTATTCATGATGTATTTATAACCTACAATTCATGAATATAAGAGCTAGAAAAGTTCTTGTTTTTCTTTTTCTTTTCCGTTTTTTTTTTTTTTTCCTTTTTATTTCATGGTGAAGCTTTGATATGAAAATAAAGTAGTTTTTTCATCAATTGTGGTTTGGACAAGACCTGGAGGCATCCAGTATGAGATAAAAGCCTAAAAAAAAGCACACATCCATGAAGTTTTACCAGCAGTGCAGCAGTGCTGAGGTTTAGGTAAAGCTTGAGGAAAGAGCTCAGGTAACAACTTAATCTCAAATAAACAATTTCATCAACAAAAACTTAGAAGATGATACTATTTCATATATCTGAACTAAAATGAAAGATCTTTAATTATACAGTTTGGAATATGAGAACTATTCATCACAGTGTAGAATTATTTTTTTTTAATACTCTATAGATAAATGACACAAGCTCTTTAATTATCTGTCAGGTGAGAAGCAAAACACAGGGATAAAGATTAGTTCATTAGGTAAGTATTTCAAAAGTTATTATTTCACCCATCTACCAGGAAAGCCCCAAATTACATTTGAAATACTGAGGAGACTAATGGCTTTTCCAGGCTTTCTGAGGTGGGAGAAAAGGCTGATTTTAGCCCATTTCTGACACAAGGCACAGAGGATCCACCCCTTCTAGTTCTAACAGCAAGTTTCACTCACTTTGGAACTTAATCAAGAATGGGTCTAAACATGCCAGAGTATAAAATTGACAGGGCTGCCTCAGATTGCTGGTCCTAGAGCTTCTTTTTCTATTGGACGTTTTTTCCACAAACCCATAGTACTGCACATTTAAAAGCTATTCATATCCACAACAGGGAGCAAAAATGAAAAGCAGATGTTAAAATATTGGTAAAAGGAAAAGATTCACCTTTGAAAAGGTTGGAAAAAGGCTTTAAAGGGCAATTTTTACTTAACTATGCATAACATGGAAAGCATCAAGAAGGAAAAAAACCAAACAACTGAGGTGTTGACCAACCTTTATGTCTGTGAGAGCCATCCATATCAGAAAACTCAATGTGGTTTTCATCAGCCCAGTACAGTCTGTGGTTGACATAGTCTATGGTGAGAGCCATGGGTCTGGATATCTGTGTTTCCACCACCACAGTTTGCCTGGATCCATCCATCCCCACACGGCCAATGTGAGGGGACTCACAGCAGTCAATCCAGTACAGGTACCTGTGAAACAAAACACAGCAGCTGAAAAACATCCAAAACTGACCACAGAAGCTGTGGCTGCCCCATCCCTGGTCCAAGACATCAATAACTGACCAATTATTGACCAATAATTGACCATCCCTGGTCCAAAACATCAATAACTGACCACAGAAGCTGTGGCTGCCTCACCCCTGGAAGTGTACAAGACCAGGTTGGATGGGGATTTGAGCAACCTGGGATAGTGAATGGTATCCCTGCCCATCTTGGGGGTTTAAAATTGGATCATCTTTAGGTCTGTTCTAAACCAAACCATTCTGTGACTCAATGCTTAATTTATTTAGTTGATTTCAAGAAGAAATCAGTAATTACTCTACAATATTTCCACTTTCCAGATAAATCTTTGCATTTTTCTAGAGCTGTCTGTAAATAGGTGTGATGAATGTAAAGGGTTTGAATAGGAATCCTCATGCTAGGTGTGATTTTATTAAAGGCAATAAATAAAATCATTGATTGATTTAAAATAAAAAAAAATGATTTAAAATAAAAAATTGATTACTGACTAGTAAAATGTGCATTTAAATGGCTTATTATTGACATCTGAGAATTTTAAGCACCACCCAAACTGGACTTTGTGAATCTCACATCCTCCATAAATGGCATCACTACTAAATTTATCAGAAATATAGTATTATGTCTACTTTTATTTTTTTACACATAACACCAAAATTTTTTGTAGTAACAGCCACATAATACAAATTGAATTGCTTCAAGAAGTATTAGTTCCAAAACATTAGAACAGCCTCTTGCACAGAGGGTTTAAAAATGGGTGAAACATTGAGAAAGACTGTCAGAAAGCTGAGCAGCAATTTTTTCCCTCAACATGCTATTTAACCACAATGCAGAGCATGTTTGCCATAAAGAAGGAAAAATCCCATTATTTAGTACAGGGATGCATGTGGCTGCTGTTGTGTGCCATTACTGAGAACCTCAGGACAGATTTTCCAGCTGGGAAACTGATTCTGCTCTACAGGCTTTGGACATGCTCTCCAAAATCCAGATGCAGCTCATATTCTTAATAAGCACCTGGAAGAGAATTTGTGTGCAGGAGGAAATGGTGGCTCCAAGAACAGTCACAGGTATCCTACAACACACAGGTGCAAGATGCTGGCACCAAGCCTGCTCCACACAAGCAGCAGAGAGAGGGAAGTATCTCCACTCTCTCCAAGTGAAAATGTTTTCTTTGGAAGCAAACTGCATGGCATCAGCAGGATAATTCACCAAGCACTTCTCATTTGTGAGAAAAAAAAAACAAAACCAAAAACGCAAGATACAAGTAACAACATTTCAAATCATAACTCTGAATTTGAGTTTTTATTTCCAGTCAAATTCTATATTAAAATAAATGAACATAGGCTTATGCCAATCAATAAAAATGTAAACCCAGCTTTGGAAAGCTGTCTATACACACCAAGAAGAAACCCAGTAAGTTTATTATGCCTATTTATTTATATATCTAAACCTGCCTGAAAGACTGGGATTCTCTGTAGTAATTTTGTAGAGTGATTTTTGCATACTCAGGGATGCCCAGGCAACCACAGAATGATCCCATGTATTCATATCTTGAAGGCATTAAACAAAGGTCTGCATTCTCCCTCCCAAATTTACAGGGAAGAAAGAGTAAAGTTACAAGAAAATTAAAATCTAGTTCTAAGAAATAGTAGAAAATAGCTTTTATCCTGAAACCAGTAAACTAGATAGGTTGTATTTTTGTGCTAGGAAAAACACTGCTTATCTTTGTTTAGGTAGAGTCCAGATCAACACAACAACTTCCTTCTATCACTGAATATTAGATAAAACAAAACAAACACCCCAAAACCCCCAAACAACTAAGCATTTTTTCCTATCTATTTTTTTCAATAAAACACATTTTAATATCAAATCAGGATTAAATAGGAAGTACTGAAAATTGGCTGCTTCATACCCAGCTTGAGGATCTAAGGACAGGTCTCTGGGAAACTTCACTCTCTTGCTCACAAGGACAGTTGGGTACAAGCCATTGAGTTTAGACACCTCAATAATTCTCTTTTCAGTGTCAGACCAATAGAGATTCTTCCCAATCCAGTCGACAGCCAGGGCATTGGGAACAGCTGTATTGTGAATTACCTGGAAAAGCAAAAATTGCATTAATGATTCATCTAAATAACTGGGAAAAGGAACAACAGTTTGAGAGCTCCTGATACCAGGATATTGAGAGACTGGATATTTGATACAGTGACATACAGCATGTGAAAAAATGGGTATTACTCACTGCTAAACACTGACACTTCCTAGGTAATGACACTTCTTAAGTAGCTATGACAATGTGACACTTTTATCCCAGTAAGGGAGAATGGAGCATACCACATTGAAAAGAGGAAATCACCAACCTCTCTGCATTACACACAAACTTCTAAAAACTTTTCACCTTTCCTCTTAATTTTCTAGTTTTCTCTTAATGTAAAAAGAAAAAAAAAATAAACAAATCGAACCAAACCAACCTTTTTCCCTTTCACTATTCTTTTTTTTTGTTCCACAGAACAGAGTGGAGATGAGGCTGCTCTGCCCACAGCGTGCCCTTGAGCACATCTGCTTCTCCTGTCCCCATTTCTCTCCATCAGCGTATCCTTCACGTTAATGTCACAGCAGTGCCATATGTCACTGTGACAGAGAGACCACCAGAGCACTCACAGAGTTACTGGTTGGAAAGTAAACACTGTGCTCTTGTTTCCAACCTTCACCAGGCAGGAGAATGAGGAACTTCCCAAGAATTAGTTAAATTTCTAAAGGACTACATTGTTAAGAGACAAAAGCAATTTAGTCACCTACTGGAAAGCCTACAGAGTGCTGATAGGGATGTGTTATTCTCAGGGTTTCTGATGACTTGGATAATTCTGGAACAAATTCCTCTGGATATAAGTGATTACAAATCTCATCATGACAGCACGACTCAGTCTGGCTTGTCTGGGAGTACTTCATGTCAAGTGCTCAGTAATACTTGAATATTGGCAAACATGTGAGTCCAATTTCTTCTAGGCTTGAAAATTCTATTCCTGAGAAGATCTATCCTGACCTATTCTATTTCTGATTAAGTCCTGATAACGTCTGTGCAACAGAACTTCAGAAAAGAAACCCCACAAATCCAAAGGCAATACTTGAAAATTTATGAGATTTCTTAAGCACCAATAATGTGTTTATTACTGTGGTGTACATTCTAATTTATTGTTGTCTTCGTCACTAAAAGCATGGGCACCAGAGTATAAACTTCATGTATAAACCTGTATTAGGTATAAATGAATGTACTACTTTTAAATTTATTTACCATCTGAAGACACAGAAAAGCCTTCAAGATAATAAGGGATATGGTGAGATGCTTTAAATCAATTTTATAGTTATGAATATGTAAAAGCACCTTCTCAGGTTGTTACGTAATTTATCACCTTATAAAATCTTTTTAAAAAGTTAAATTACAGGATACACTGGTTTTGTAATGGGAATAAGATGTTTTATTTCCTCACACCTTCACCCTACCAGCTTCACCAGTTTATAAATGTGTAATTGCAGCAAGTGCTGCACTGGCACAAGGGACATTTCATGCAGAAATGGAGAACTCTGAAAATGTAGTTTGTGGTTTAGCTGTCTGAACACCACACTAGAGCATCAGCCAAAACAATGAGTCTCTTTTTCTGATGTCTCTTCCTTGGGGGAGTCACAGTAACAAGTCCCAGGCACTGAGATCCCCAGCGTGGCACTTAATGGGCACAGTCCAGCTTCCTACTGCATTTTCCACTAATATTGGAATCTAAACTCTCCATAAAACACTGTGCTAACATCTGAACACATCTATGTGAAAGAGCTGTCATTTCAGTTCTGTGAATATCTGTGAGCAGAGGCAGAAGAAAAATGAGATGCCATCAGGCTTCCCAGAGCTGGGGTGCTGAAGAAATGCCATCCCCTGCAAGGGGAATCTGAGGCAATACATCAAATAATATCATTTACACTGAGAGCAGATCTATTTACAGCAAAGAGTAACACAACAAGTGGGAAATATTAAAATGAGAGATTCATATTACAGGAGGAAAAAACATAAAAACTCTCTCTTGTGACTAGAAAAAACCCCACGTTAAAAGATGTAAACAGATTTGCTAGATAGAAAATATAAATGCCAGCAATAAAATAATTAAATAAATAATTAGTAATGATACAATTATATAACAATTTCATTTAAAATTATTTTTAATAATGTCAGTTATTAAGTATGTCCTGTGGCAACCTAATAAAAAAGTCAAAGAGTCAAAACAAATTTGGCACTGGATAAAAGGTTACTGATAGACTATTAGATAGCTACAGTATATAATTAATGCTAATTTTTTCACTTTTTTTTTTAGCTTTCAGAGTCCAAATCTGGGCCAAGTTTTTAAGGAGAAAACCAGGTTTTTTGTATGAAAAAGTGTATTAAATGTATAAATGGACTTATTTTTATGATTTTTGCTTTGAATATGGCATCCTATATAAGTAAAATATTCATTGACATGGCACTTGTTGTGCAGATTTCAAATTGATGGAAAAACGAAATATCCTCCATGTCCTCATCTTAATTTTCTTCTTATGGTTGTTAAACTTTTTGAAACCTTTTCATAAAAAGTAAGATTATGAATAAATCTGTAGAAAGCCATTTTTTTCATATTCTTCTGCCTGATTATTAGAACATTTTTGACTGGGAAAAATTCTTTGTTCTTCTTGAAAAAGATTAGAAATAAAGAGTCTGAGTAATCTCCAGGCCTTATATAATACTGAATCATCCAGAAGGGACAGAAGCTGAGGAGGATGCTTTGGAAACTGTTTATAGACAATAAATATGATTCAAGGATTTAATGGATTTTGAAACCCACACTTGCCTCTCTTGTATTTTTTTCCCCTCATAGGTAAAACTTTTGAGTGCTTGCTGGGTTTTACTTTTACCCCAAAGCAATCAGAGTGCCAGAAGTTGGTTATCCACTTGCTTTATTTTTGCTTTTTAAGAGCAATTATTTTGGTGTGAAAGATGCAAACAAAGTTCATTGAAATCAGTGAGTTTCAAACCCCAGCTCATAAGGACCAAAGCTGATGTGCTCTGAGGATGTGTCAGTCCATGCACCAAACTCTGAGTGAAAACCACAAAATTTTTCTCTCTGCACGTTTATTGGTGTGCAAAGAGGGAACAAAACTCACAGGAGATGTTGCTGCTCATTTAACTCCGTGTTTCAGAAGATCAGACATAATAGAATAAACAAGAAATTCCTTACTGCTTATCACCAGTTCTGGTAAAATGTTCACATAAGTCAACAAATGTGCTTAATAGTGGATTTGTGAACTTAATCCACTGCAGAGGCAGAACAGACAGGCTGTGCAGAAATGGGAGTGGACTTTTACCCTTCACAGCAAAGATGCTGAGTTATTTTAATCATCAATGTAGTGGGGGAGAAACAAAAACAAGCTGAAGATCACAGGAAATTTTATACAAGAAGAAATAATGCACCAGTGTATTTACACAGCTTACACCTAATTATAGCTCCTTTTTTCTGTGGCATCCTGGAAACCACATGGAACTGCCAATTCAGTAAACTGTCAGATAAGTCATAAGGAATTTAGCTCCTAAATAAAGGAGCTCTTGTCCCTATCTTTACTTCAAATAAGATACAAATGCAATTAAATTTTACTAGGACTTGCTAGCTCATGCTGTGTTTTTATTCATACACCAAAGCCTCACAATCTGGGTTAAAAGTATGAAGAAGCATTTCCCAAAGCACTCAAAAAATTTAATTCTAGCAGTGACACTATTAATCCCCAATTACCTTGATGTCACTTCCATTTAAAGACATTCTGTTTATGCGACTGCCATTTGGTCTGCTGGAATCAATCCAATAAATGAACTCTTCTCTGTAGTCAAAGTCTATTGCAATCACATTGTTCAGCCCCTAAAAACAGAAAATAGAAGTTCATTTATTCAAATGTTTGAACACAAACTGCTGGATGGCATTCAGAATGCAAAAAGCATTTAATATTCCTGATGCTTTATTTTGCTGTCTGGATATTTCTGAAGCACTTCCCTCTCGTTTCCATACATTACTTATAAACAGAGTAAGACAAAGACTGTAACAGAAATAAATATGGTGACAATTTAACTGGGTCACTTCAAAAAATGCAGATGATGTATGAAATTAAGTGAGGCTCTTGTACTTTTCTGTACTCTTATTTAAATGAAATTTAGCAGTACATACTTCTAACTTTTGCTCTATTTCACTGCTGATTACTACCTTTGGCAAACTAGATGGGAGAACCAGAAATAGTATAATCTTTATGATATTTAAGTAACAAAAAAAAATTCTTGGTCCTATAAATTAATCAGAAATTCAAAATGGTGCGATGCAAAAAGACATTGATGTTAATTCCTGAACGAGGAGGGGTTTTGACTTCTTAGATACTATATTGTAAGTACTCTATATATTTATATTTATATATATGTGTGTGTGGATAGACACAGAGGTGGTAGATACAAAAAATGTGAAAATTGGAGATCCAGCAGTCACCTGGGGATCTCCTGTGGCTCCGACTACAAAGCCAACACATTTTGAGAAAGATTGGTGATTATATCTGAGGTATTCCAACAGGCTGGGAGGAGCAATCACACAATAATGGCTTTCCATCCTAAACAGCAGATGAAAAGGAAGAAGGGGGCTGCATTCAGATGATAGCTCTTGTTTCCTTATCTGCCCCATAACCTGCTGAATGTTGTGATGTGTAGTGGCATCACAATTATCCTTAACATGCCAGGTTGTTGTTATCAATGAAATGCGGAGCAGCAGCGGTGAAAGGAGCGGATGTGGTCTGTATTCCCTCTATAAATTCAAGGTCAGGTAATCAATCCCCTTATCTGCCCAGTGACATCCTGCTCTCAGGTACATCAGCCACCTCCCTCTTTAGTGCAATTCATTGCTGGGAAGGGGTGTGCAGGACCAGCCAGCTCCAAAGGAAACAACTAAGGACAACAATATTCAATGGAACAGAAACTGATACATGGCTTATCTGCCATCTACTACTGTGTAATTACTGAAAATCTACCTTTGGATCAAAATGTAGGGGAATAGAGTAGTTGGGCTGCACAAATCATCATTAAAAAAAGCCAGAAACAATTCAGTGTAGAAAGACCACTCTCATTTTTCAAAAATATCATATACATGCACACACTTTTAACAAAACCAGCTGCAGCTCTGTCAGTCATAGCTGGGCTGCAAAACACTTTTCCTGTCTCTTTTTCTCCTGTTGGTATAATTGCATCTACAGAGAAAACCCCACCCCAAATTCTTAACCAAGGAGACAACAGGTCAATGAATACAAAATATTATTTAATACAATTTTATAACATTCTATAAATCAAAGTTAGCAATTTGTAGAAAAATATAGCCCTATCTCTATATAATTCACAACACTGTAAAAGTTTCCTAAGGATCAACATTAATACAGAGAATTGACTGCCTGCACATCTTTTCTTTCAAGTGTTTTATTTTGGGACATTTTAATTTCAATTTTTATCAGAACATCAACTGCAGGTAAAAAAAAATTCTGTATGTCTGTTACAGATTTCTCTACCAGACATAATTTCCTTTTTATCATATACATATCTCACTTAAGCCCTCCTAGCATAATTCTTTGTCATTTCACAAATAATCTGCTTTTTAGAAGGAATAGGGAAGATTTCAAATTGCATCAGCTGCCTTAGTCTCTCATGTTAAACCTGTGGGTTTGTCTCTGTTACACACAGCACACAATTGGCTGTGATTTGTGTTCCTTTGGTGCCCCACTTAAAGACATGGAGATAAAAATCACAAATAATGAGGAAGAAGATTATCTACTCTGCCTATTGAAACCCTGAGGATTTTGATGACTAGGAGTGAAGGAAATGGAAAGCAAAGACAATACATGAGACACAATTCAAACAGTTGTAACTGTTTATGGGTATTTGGAAAAACAAAAACAAAAAAAGAACAAAAAAAAAGAAAAAGAAAATAGAGGAAAAAGCTGGCACAGACAACTCAGACAAGACTGAACGAGCTCCTACTTTCAGCTCCTTTATTCTGAGTTTATATGGACAGCTGTTAGAATGGCAATCACAGATCAAACACACAGAGAGAAGGGTGGGTTTGCTCCTCTGCCAGAGCCTCTGGTGTTTGCTATCACCTGGCAGATGTGCAGGAAAGAGCCCAATCCATCATGGCACTACAAGGACACAAGGGTGTCCCTAGGAGGAACACAGCCCCCCTGTTCTGCTGGTGAAGATCCCACTTTGGTTTTCAAACCAAATGCAGGAGCAGAGACCAGTAGGTTCAATAGCAGAGGTGTTTATCAGCCCAGTGAATTAATATAACATGGAGAACACAGATTTTGCTCAGTGGCTGGAGCTGCTCTGTCTCTAACACACCCAAGAGGAGCCCATTGAATTCAGGACCCTCTGTCAGCACCAACCACGAAGAAAATTTCCTCTTGCTCCCCTCTTTTCACAGGCTCCTATGAACAGGTACACCAGCAAAAGAGGAGAGAGGCAGTGAGATGCAGATGGGAGGGAATCGGACGGATTTCAGGAGAACAGACAGACTTTCATAATGTTTGCTAAGCTTAAATAAAGTCAATGTTTCATTTAAGATGGTTAATTTCATAATTGCTGTTGTGAACACCTGAGCACCTCTCGTGTGGCATTCATTAAGGTGCACAGCACAGTGACACAAGAATTTAAATAAAGCCTAATGATATTGATGGGCAGTAAATAATTCCCTAGTCTTACAACAGAGTTGACCCATTTGTAATCAAGGAAATTGTTATTTTTATTAAAAAATATTTTGGAAATCTAATCTGTGGTAAGTAACTACACTTAGGTGAAGCACAGAAGGAGAGCAGACTGCTAAAAATGGCAGCTCTGTATTTACTGAGTGACTTGCTATTTTTGCAGTTTTTCACCTTTTTTTCTTCTCTGTTACAATAATTTAGAGTAATTACTTTAAAAATTAGATTTACACAAAGATAAGAGTTCATGTTTTGTAATATCACAAATATTGGGATTGTCTGTCTGAAAATAGATTTAGATTATGACAGTAAGTAGCCCAAATAATATATAATTATATGGTCAAATAGGTGGTGGTTTTTGATTGTTTTTTAACTGAAATAGACAAATTGCACAAAACATATTGCGATGGAAGAGGATCACGAATAACATAATTTTTTAGTACATCAGAATGACTGATGAAACAACTGCCTGAGCTTTAATCATGTCAAATCCAGACAAAATAGTCAATTTAAAGTATTGTAATAACTCTGAACATACTGCAGTTGTTCTGTGGTGCACACAACGCCAATTGTAGGATGATGTTTCTGTCAGTTGCAAACTTTAGAAAAAAATAAAAGTATTGAGTTAAACTTAGAGCATGGTACTATGGTTATACCTGTTTCAACAAAGTGTAGTTGGATCCATCAGTGCTAATTTTTCTTATTTCATGATGATCAGCCAGAATTAAGAAAGGTTCCTCATCTAAACCCCGGGAGAAAGAATATATTAGACTAGCTTTAACGTTAATTTATGGAAAATCAGGAATACAATGCTGAAATACAGATGGTTTGAAAAATAAATGTTACATGCTCTGATCAATGTTATGGATGAAAGAAATATTTAAAACATTCAAATGCTCCAAGAAAGATCAATGATGCAGTATAAAAATGAACAAAGCAATCAATTAGTATATCTTTCAATGCAATTTAATTCTTCTGCCTTTGTAATATGGGAACCACAAAGTATTTTATCCTAATTTAATGTCAGAGATTAAATGGGAAATGTATTTCATTCCATATGTTTTAATTTCAACATTTCCTTTCAAAATAACACTGTCTATTAATTATGGTTGCAAACCAAGCACGTTTTGATCATTGCTTTTTGAGATTTCATTAGTCTGCATGGTACAACGAAAAAGAAACAGCTACTCATAAAAATCTTGATTTTTTAAGTCTAAACAGAAGCCAGACTAGACTTTTTGCAACCCTGGCTTTCTAGTTTATAAGAATATTTACTTTCAGATACTCATTCATGACATGACTGAAATATCTCTGACAGTGACATACATTATTATAGAAGTATTTTTTTAAAGCTGTCTTTATTTTAGTTTTATTGAGAGACATCTCAACTAAAATAAAAGATTACCGATAATTAAAAATGTACTAAAAGCTTTGTATCTACTGCTCTTGTACTCCAGAATGTAATGTAGTGTCCAGCCTACTCTGCTCCTGTACTGAACATATTTGCGTGTTATAACAGAGTTTGCATTTTCTACTATTTTTTCCTGTTCCTCCTTTTCAGATGAGGAAGTTTGATGTACATTCTAATATTCTAAAGGTGATGAAATCTTATCATAACTATGCTGTTATGATCTGACTCAGAAGCAGAATTAAGTGATGTATGTTAACTTTTCTAATACTTTTTCTAATAAAGTTAATTATTCACACTTTCAAAAACCACTGCATTTATTTACTACAAATGAGCTGAGGACTATACACACTAAAACTATAACTTATTATTGCATTCAGACACAGTCCCATTCCTATTCTATATTGAAAAAACAGCAGATTCAAAGTAACTCTATTTTTATGTCACATATAAAGGTAACACAGGCCTCAGGGCTAATATTTTTTTTCCCCACAAATTATTTGGATGCAGCTGTGGACTATAAAAACATTAGATAGTAATACCTGAAAGGGATTTGCAGCCGTTTGGGTTGTCAGGCTGTGTTTCATACCCTTCTGCACACAAGCATTTGTAGGTTCCGTAGGTGTTGATGCATTGCTGGCTACAGGGAAACCCAGATGAACATTCATCAATATCCACACACGTTTTGCCATCATCCTTCAGGAGGAATCCAGGCCAGCACTTGCACTGGGAAAGAAAACCAAACACATCCGTTTTTAATGCTGTTTATCACCTGTGTGTACTTTCTTCTGAATATGTTAGCATCATAAACTCCTTATGCATCTCATTTTTTCAAGTAACATCTTAATTACTTTGCTGCTTGTATGGTTTACAGGAGCCATATCTACTTTTCTTTTCAGATATTGCTGATGTGATCCTAAGCACCATTTCCTCCAAAAAAATCCCAAACAAAACCCTGTAGAAGGAGAAATTATTCTTTCTACTTAAACTGAAGAAAAAGTAAAGCTCACCTTTTCAAAAATATAGAAATGATTTTTCCTTGAAAATAATGATGAATGGACTCTTTGGAGTTCTTAATTTTCAATTATACATGTGTTTTTTGGTAAAGATAGACAGGTTTTAATTATTTTCCCTGGAATCTTTGGTATCACCTAGCAATCTGTGTAGCCAACACAGGAATGTGAATGAGAACCCTTGAGGCTGATTAGCATCTGGACAAGGACAATTCTTGTGGATCCCTTCTAACTCAGAATATTCTCTGTTTCTCTGATATTTATTTGGGTCTGATGATGATCCTGGCAAGTTTCTCACATGCAATGTGAAAGGTGAAAAATACAACTGGGCAGAGGGGTTTTGAAAAAGGGGCATAAAATTTATCTACAGAAGACTTAACATCATGTTCCCTTCTATATTCCCTATTTTTTTCTGCAGAGATCCAGGACGTTCTTTCTCCACCATTTCCACAATGTTTTTGTTGAACCCAACAGCTCTTGAGTCTCTGTCTCAACCCTCACCGTTCCAGAGGGCTAAACAGCTCCAGATCTGAGCCAGGCTGCACAGATTTCATTTAGTTCTCAGTGGGCCAATGTTCATCTGCAAAGATGAAACTTTGGGAGTGCAGTTAGGGTTACCTCAGAGTTAAAACCCTGAAAAAAGTCTTTCTTCTATTTTTAGCTACTATTTACAAGCTACTGCAGGCTGTTCCTCTCTACTTCTCAAGGCCAAAGAACAGATTCAGGTGATTCAAAAAACATCTTCACATGCAGACAATGAACAGTTTTATTCTGCTACCAAGGTGATATTACTTTGTTTAAATATTTCTGTAAGAGTCTCTGTCTTGGGAAAAAAAAAACAAAAACAAAAACAAAAACAAAAAAAAAAAAAAAAAAAAACCAACAACAACAAAAAACCAAACCTGGAGAAAACCACTATTTCTATTGTTCATTCCTATGCATTTAAAAATGTTTACTCTTTGATTTTAAGTGCTCTGTATACACCAGTATGATTTGTTGTATTTAAAGCACTGTATGATCTTTAAAGGTTTAAAATACGTACTGTACCATGTTTTAAATACAATTGGCAATTGCTTGCTTACAGAAAATGAAAATTTGAATGTTCTTATTATGGCATGTAAGCTGCTTCACTACAAGGAGGTACCACACAGCAGTGCTTTATTATAATCATGCAGTAGTTAAACCCTTAAGAACTAAAAACTCACATTATGTTACACCACATTTTGCAATTATTCACCTTGTATCCAACAGGAAGGTCCTGACAATCTTGGGAACAGCCACTGACTTTCTTACTGAGGCATTCATTAATGTGGCAGCTTTTCTCATCAGACCCATCACTGCAATCTTCTTTGTTATCACAGACCTCGCTTTGAGGAATGCACTTGCCATTTTTGCACATAAAAAAAGAGCTGTTACATGACTGCTCTGGAAAACAAAAAAGAACACACAACTTGGTGTCATCTATTAGTATTTGGAATTAATTTTCTCATGGATCAGCTGCAAAAGGGAAAAAATTATGTAACAATTGCACATTTATCCCTTGTTGATAGCTTTATA
>JBBMKD010000222.1:5111554-5175409 GCA_037834095.1 Argya squamiceps | reverse complement strand
ATTTTCTCATGGATCAGCTGCAAAAGGGAAAAAATTATGTAACAATTGCACATTTATCCCTTGTTGATAGCTTTATAGCTTTTCAGTGTCTTTGAAGGTTATTCCTCTCCTGGAAAAATGGGTGAAGATATCAATTAATCATTCTCTCCTACATATTTGTTTTCATATAATGGAGAACCCTCTATAACATCTCTGCACAAAATACAGTTCTAGTTTCCAAAAGTTAAAAAAACACAGATGTGGATGCTGAGGTGTTTAGGAACACAACTGACTGAATTCTAATTCATTCCTTTCCTAATGACCTGCAAATATGTTCTTTCCTGTTTGGCAAAACCTGAATACATCATTTCAGCTACATTCAGAACCTTCAAATAACAACTGGAATATTTAAATAAATATAAGGTAGGTGTGCTGCCTCACCTCACAGCAGATGTGGTTTTTCCATCAAAATTGGTATACAGAACCTGGCTACAGTGCAATGAAATCCTAAGTTCCTGACAGAAGAATTGGTCTTTCAAAAAGCCACAGAATAGAACAACATATTCAGACCAGGATTAATTTCCCTCAAAAAAAACCAGTCAGGCCTCATCAAACTTTTTAATGGAAACAGAAAATATCAATAAAACCAATAGAATTTGGCCAATAATTTACTGATAAATTTAAAGTATTGTTTATTATTTATAGTGAGAGCAACTTTGCACCATCTTTTGTATGAACTCCTTCTGTGTGGTGAATATCTGGAACAGAGTAACCATCATAAGAGCAAGTTAGAAACTTTGGAAATTACAAAATTAATATCTTATTTTAGTATCAACAGGAGTCATGCATTAAAAAGGGTCTGCTATTTTATTCCATAGGAACTGGTGCCTTGGACTTTGTGAACTGAAGTTCTGGATGCTCAGAACACTTTTTCTTTGCCAGACATGAGCAATATCGCCATGACAGCACTGGGAATTTAAGCTATGAGGTTTTTTACATTTGTCGACTTAAAACCCTAAACCATCTCTCTCAAAAAAGAAAGATCATACGTGTTTGTCAACAAATTACACCCAAACCTGAACTTTTGCACTTGGTGTTGATAGGAGCTTCATCAGAGTGGTCTGGGCAGTCAAAATCCCCATCACATTGCCACTGGGAATTGAGCAGGCACCGTCCATCGGCACAGGTGAACTCCCCGGGACGGCAGCGACGGTACCCTGCAAAAACAGCCACCAGTCACCTCATGGCTGCTCTCACAGCTTCAACACAAAATTCTGAATTTTTGAGGCAATGCAAACAAAATTTTTTATTGCTCCATTTAGAGATGCAGAGTGTTGTGCTCATACACGAGTGGCTACCAGCACCATAAAGTCATGATACAATTCATGCAGATTTGAAACATATTTATGCAGCTCTCAATCATAAATGCTTTTTCTTTTACGTGTTATTTCATTTATTCCTGTTATTAGGAGATAGCTTGACAAATCTTTTTGTGGTGTGCTTATGGCTGTGTCTCTTCCCTTTAAAACATGCCGAACACCAAATCATCGTAACCACACTAAACACACATTTTCTAAGATGGCCACAAAATCAAAACATATAGAATGGATACATTTTCAAGGTAAAAGAGGAATTGTAACAACAACAAAACACGTATACATATGTATAATGCAGTAAATAAACCACAAACAGGCATTTGCTTTTTTAGAACACAATGGCTTAAGTGAGAGTTCTAAAACTGACAAAGCAGTAGAAAAACTTACAGAAGTACATAGAGTGTAACAACACAAAACCAGGCATGATAATCACCAATTTGTCATTTTGAAGGCAATATTTGCTCTGTATTTTCCATAAATATTATTTACATACATTAATGTTTCTGAGTATGGTCCAGATATATTGAGCAGACATGCAGAACATATAAGAAACCCTAAATTCATGTGAATGGTGAAAATTAAACATTCACATATGGTTGTAGTTCATATAATTTAAATGCAGTGAAAATCATGACAGATGTGTTTCATTATTTGATAGAAAAAACCATATAGAGAGACAGACAAAAATATATATAATAAAGACGGACTTAGTAAACGAGAAATTCTAGAATATACTTTTCTCTTAAATATTATTAGGAATCAACTGTAAGACATTATGGGAAATAATTTGTCACTGTAGCCCCAGATCCAAGTTAATTCCAAACTGTATTAATTAATGTATAATTTAAAAGTGAGAAATAAAACAATTTAAAAACAAGAACTTGCTTTTTCAATAGTGCCTTAGAGTGCCAGACCCTGAAGAATGCCTTACAGTTAGCAATGTGAAATTGTTCTATTTACTCTATTTTTGTTATACTTGCCACATTCCAGGGATTCATCTGATCCATCTCCACAGTCATCATCGTGGTCACAAACAAACTGTTTGGGAATGCAGACTTTGTTATGGCACATGAAAGCATTCTCATCACAAGTGTTATTGGGGGCTAAGGAAAATACAGCACATAAAAAAAAAAAAGGAAAGAAGTTGAGAACAATCAGATAAACAGCCGATTTTCTTGCACAAAGATGAAATGAGAAGTGAATTTGAGTGAATTCAATAGAAATAGTCATAACTTTTTAGTCAGATAAAAACCATCACACAACTCAATATCAGAAAAAGCAACTCATCACAAAGAAAGCTATAGAAGTAAAGATAGCTAAAATCTTCTGTAATCCAAGACAGAAAAGCTTCAGAAGTTGATGCTGCCTATGACTAAACTAAGGTCTAGCTCTGAAGAAAAGAATATTTGGGAAGAAGAGATGTCCGTATATTGGGCTGCTCCTGAACAAATGCTCTTTGAAATCCACAAACACTCAAAATATATAGAAAATATTTGTATACCATTTTGATATATTAATAAAAAATGCCCTGCAATGAAATTATTACTGAACCCCTGACACAGTTAATGGCAACGTGTCTCAGGAAGACTGGAAGGATTGCTCATTTTATGGGGCAAGAGATGTCAGGATCTGAACAATTAGCCAGAATAAACTGAAGACAGAACTTGCACCTCCCTTCTTGATGCACAGCTTCCAATATGAGCAGCAGTGTTTTCTTCACAAAGAGCAACAAAACTGCAGAGTCACTGATGTGCTAATTCTCCCCAGTAAACACTGCACAATGCCTGGGACGTGCCACACATCCTGATCTCCAGCTGGGCTGCCTTGGTGTGTGTCACCAGAGCCTGGAGCTATCAGGCTGAGGGAAACTGAGAAGGATCCTGCTCTGTGTGCTCACACGTGGGTCAGCAATCTTCCCCAGCAAAATGGACAGGGAAATAATATGGAACAGCATGAAAATTGTTGGAATTCTGGAAACCTGGATTTTGGGGTTTTAGTGTATAGTAATATGTGTGAGTTGATATGGAGGATTTTGGGTGTTGTCTGAGTCCTTCTTCACCTTCTTCATGGGTGTGGGTGGTTTCCTGTAATTGGGTGAAAAAGGTCCACATTGTGGGCCTTGGGTAGCCCTTACTGGGTCAGAAATATAAATAATATAGGTGTCACCTCGTTATTGGGTAATTATTGCTTAAATAACCTTGCAAAGAGTTAGAGGCACTCCATTGTCCCTCATTTCTGTAACTTGCTAGTTAGAGCTCACACCTTGTGAGTCTGTAAATAGATAAGAAACAATAAACATCCAATCCCAACTCAAAATCCACGTTTCCGATGTATTATTCACCCTGGCCTTGGCAAAGAGGAAAAGAAGCCAGAAGTGTCACAGAAAATAACATTTTTTTCTGCCGTGCAAACCTACCACAGCCAGCTGTGGACAGCTCATCGCTCCCGTTGGGACAGTCGCGCTCCCCGTCGCAGAGCCAGTGCTGGGGCACGCAGGCGTGGGAGCCCAGGCAGCTGAAGGTGTCTGCAGCACAGGTCACTGAGCCTGGGGAAACACACCAGGGGAGCCCTCAGCACTGAACCATCCCATACCCCAAGCTGGAATATCCTAATCCGTGTTTTTGTTGTAACTGGCAACAATTAAAGGGGATTTGTTTTAAAATCTCGGATATTATTTCATTCTGCGCATTATGATAAACCCACTGGCTGGGATTGTTTTACAGTCAAAGTTTGACCATCTGCTGTTTCTTCCATTTGTTTCAATTACTCAGCCTCTTAAATTTCCCACACTTCATGAAAACCACCCAGCACAATAATTTTTCAAACCCGTTTTGGTCAGTAACTTTGGCTGCACATTTGGAATGACTGGACAAAGGAACTGATCTTGCAAACCACACAATCCCTGCATCATCAAACTCTGCCAGGGAGCCAAAGGCACTCCAAACTTTTGTTTATTAGTCTCACAGTGAAAAAAAAATAGTGTACAAAAGTGTACAAAAGTAGGGGGAGTAAAAAATATCTGACAGCTCTGATCCAAGTAACTCATGACTGACTAATCTTTTTGGCTATTTTTTAGATCATATTATACCCTAGCGTTAAATTCCCTCCATTTGGAAGCAAATTTTTGTGGAATCCATCATTTAATGTATTCTTTTAGATAAGTCAAATATACTTCATTAAAAAGGAGACAGTGCATTTTCTAATAGCTTTAATTAGAATGTAATAAAATATTAAAATATTTTTTAAAGTTATTTTCTGTCTTACTAATGCAAGAGGCAATTTTTCTCACTTACACTCATTTGCCATTTTTTTGATATTTCTGGAATTGAACTTCATATTAAAAAAATACTGATTTTTTTAAAGAGTGAAAAATCTGAAATCATTATCTCTTTTCTCCTTGCAATTCAGATCCAACTACTGGTTCCTAAGAAGAAATACAGCCTTAACTCCCCCTTCTTCATACCCAGTTGCAGAATTTTACCTCTTTGAGAGAGGTTAGGTGTCCTAAATAATTAATATTTTACCATATTAGAACACTATATTAGAACTACTTTACCAAAACAGATTTTTTTGTTTGAAGGCATTTTAACAAACATCTACTTTATTCCTTTATCTCTGTCCGGCCTCTGTTCCAGGTCAGCATCAGTAGAATTACACAAACCATACGCTTCCTATAAAAAGGAATCTATCTGCTGGTTGGAGGGGGCTGAAGGAGGAGATCCTTCACACCCTTTGGAGATTCTCTCCTGGTTTCCTTCCCAGCCTCTCCTTGGGGCACTCCCAAGGTCTCCCTCACTGAGCATGACCTGACCCAACCCAGAATGGGAATGACCCTACTCACCACAAATGGCATCACTTTCGTCTAAGCCATCTCCACAGTCATCCTCACCATCACAGGTCCACTGCTTGGAGATGCACTTGTTTGCAGAGCAAGCAAACTGATTCCACGAGCAGGAAGAATCTGGGGATGACACCAGGCCCTGCATTTGTTAGGTTCACAACATCACTGCCTTCCCTGCACTTTAGGATTCCTTGCACTGCTCCCTTCTCTCCTCCCTTCAGTGTCCATCCATTAAAACACTCCAACACTGTACAATCCCAACCTTGTTATTCAGCATATTATCAGTTTGTCCAAGACTTTGCATTCACCAACACATTGTTTAAAAACAAACAATGAAACGTTCCAAAGACATTCCAATGTTGTCAAATGCACTGTAAGTGGGATGAGGATAAACGTTTTAAAAAACTGAGGCCTGGTTTGCATATTTAACAGATGGTACAGCTGCTTTATTTGGGTAGAAGGGCAGAGAGAGCACAGTCCTGGTATTCCAGTAGTTAACTCCATCTTTAAAAGATTTCATGCTACTTTCTCTCACAAGAAAAATTTCTATACATTGGAAAAAGAGCTTCTGCATTTAAAAAATCAGACTGCAAAACTGTCCTAAAGCAATGTTATTCTTTTCTGAAAAATTCAGGTCTTCCATTTTTCCCAGGCTTCTTTAAGAATAAACTTTATTTTGCTGAAACTGATTTTGATGGCAACCAATTTTACTATTAACATTAAAAAGAATTTTAGGTAATGAAATCTGAATTTAAAGGAGAGCATTGTAACAGGTATCTCAAAATGGGCAAGAGCAATCAACAGGGAAATAAGCATTGACTTAATCCCCTTCCCTTTTGCCCACAAAAATCAGCTAACTCAGTTTACAGTAATTTACACAAGTGTACAACACCTGGAAATGCAAACACCAAGTTATGCTTGACAAATGTGACCAACAGAAAAGATTCCGATTGTCACAGTGCACAGCACTTCCTAATTTCAAAGCTATAAGATAAAAATATACAATGTAAACTGCAAACCAAATATGTAAGCATGTTAGTGGGAACTGGGTCATGAAGAGAGTAATATAAAATGTTCAGTCATGGTAAGAAGTACAGGGAAAAAAAACCCCAAAAAACTGAAAAAAACCCCAAATTTCAGGTTTTATTTAAACGAGGAATAGAAAAATTTAACACTGCTTTCTGGTACAATTTCATTACAAAAATAATCCATTCAGGTAATCCATACAAATTGAAAAGACCAGCTCTCACTAGGAGTAAAACCAACCTGCTTTTTGCCTCAAAGTTTAAGAATGTGAAGAGATCTGAGACAGAAAACACCCTTAACCCAGTTCACAGCTCATGCTGTATTTTATTTACATCTCTTTTGTCATTACTTTAAATAATTTTATCTGTGTGGCCTCTGGTGGAATGTTATGCCTACTTTGAGGTTTAGGTATTTCCTGCTGGGCTCCAGATACTGATTCAAATTCATTGCATCTGTAAATCTCTTCTAATGAGGAGTTGTGAAGAATTAGTGGAATCGTTAAATATTAAAGTAACAGAAAACTCTGCATATAGATGTATCCTTAGGAGAGAAAAAAATAAAAGCCTTTCATTCTGGCATGAAATAGAATTTAAAGTATTGACAGTATGAAGTATGAGAGTTGAATCTGAAAAAACAGCATTAGAGACTTTTTTTATACAATCCCTGAGATATAAATGCCCACTTCTTTGTTTCCAAAGTGCATTAGTGACTAGAGAAGTACAAATAAGACAAAATGCTCACCACAGTGCAATTCATCTACTCCGTCCTCACAGTCTTTCTGCCCATCACAAAGCCAGGTGGTCAGAATACATCTTCCACTAGGACAACCAAAATAATTTTCTTCACATGTGGGTTTGTTTTGAACTGTGATAAAATAAAGAATGTAATGTAAAATGGTCTCTACTAGTATGATTAGGAGCCTAATACATTTCTGCTAAATTTCTGAATACTGATGGACAAAGTGTTTAATGCCTAAAAATGGAAAAAAAAAATTGCGTTCATAAAAATAAAATAAAAAGTGATAGCTAAGTAGTTTAGGGAGCTGAAATAGTTATTTTTACTTTTTAGAGAAGAATCACAGCACAGCTTCAAACTAATCAAAAGCCCTAGAGAGGGAAGTAGTTCAGTTTACAGGTTTTGAGGTCAGGCAGGTCAGCATTGCTTGCTGTTTTACACCAGCTGAAGAAATTGCCCTCCTGAACTTTCTGGTGTCATTTACAAGGTAATCTAATTGTGGCAGTATTTTTGTCACTGGGAGAAGCTACAAATCTCAAGCATGAACTGACTAAGAGGAGCTACACCAGTGATGCTGGAGCCAGAGGTTTAGACTCGGGCAGAAATTAAAAAGTTCTCCCTTGTCTTTTTTAATTTTGTTGAGTCAGAAAGTAATTTCAAATTTGACTTTTATGAATGCTTAGAAACCAGGTGTGAGGAAAGCCACATGTAGAGTTTCATGATGCAAGCACCAATATTAGTCTAATAACAGCTTATTTTCAAAATCTTAAGCGAGGTCCTGGGAAAGCCCAGGATGGAGTTCCAAGCACTGGAGACCACTGAAACTCTCTGCCATGGTTTTCATTATTCCCTCAGTGTACTGGATTTGTTTTCAGCCTCCTGTCTTTTAAAGGAAAGGTAAAGTAAACACTTATGTCTTCTACAGCTGTATGAATGAAAAAAAAAAAAAAGAAAGAAGTGGGACATCAGTGATGATTAGGTAGATATTAAGGATTCCCTAAGTATAGCTACCCTCCATGAGGATTTTTCTGTAATTTTCTGTAAGAACAATGACACTGAACCAAAGTGCTAATGGGAATTGCAATATTCATAACAGAAACAACACTCAAAAACTTAATGTGCCAGAGCTGGTCAGTTTTGAATGAAATGGCAAAGGAAATCACATGTAGGTTGAGTGGGAATGGTATTGCTTCCAAGTAAAGGGAGGAATGATCCAGGCAATTAGTCACACATTAAAATGATGGAACATCTTGGCACACATTTAGAATTCAGAGAGAAGTAATACAAATAAATGGACAATGGAATAAAATGCACATTAGTGTACTTATGCAACATTAGTTTACCAAAGCTATAGCAACTGCTCTTAACATTTTCTTTGGTATGGAATAAACCCCTTTCTTTGTCTAAAAATACAGCAAACGATGCCATTTTGAGCTTAATGAAGTGTTATATAGAATAAATTCTACATAATTAAGAGATAATCTGGAGAATGTAGAGATTAGATTGGAAACTAACTTAATATATATCTATTTTATGGGACTGATGGAAGTTCTAAATGACAGCTTGGCTGACAGCAGTGCTGAAGTCCCAGGCTCCTCTGGATCCTGGTAATATTTTCATCAATAAATTTGGCACAATGTATATGAGAATTCTAATAGAACCTTTTGGTGACACAACAGGATGATCACAGAGAAAAACAAAATATTAAATGGAAAGAATCAGATTATGTCCACTGCTATGCAAAAATTTGATGGCATTGAACAACATAAAATTAGAAGTTTTAATTTTACAAACTAATAAAATTTATTATTTAGTAAATATTTACTTTTATTTAATGCTACTTCTTAGAGGAAAGAGTTACTGGTCAACAGGAGGTTAATTTCACTCGAGAATGAATAAATTATAAAAACAAATAGAAATAAAAAATGTTTTCATTTTGTGCTTAATATTCTCGAACTCAAATGAGGGGTTCTGGATAAAAATGGAGCAAACACATAAACGCCCTCCCTCATTAGGTAAGAATTGAATATTGTGAATAATTCATTGGTTAACATTAAATATAACCTCAGTCCTGTGTCTGGGGCTCAAGTTGTCACGATCCCTTTCTCCTGGCTGAAGACCAGAACTATGACAAAAGCAATAACCCTGGACTCTACCCTGGCAGCCTATTCCAAGGACCTCCACCAAATAAAAGAGAAAGTAAAACAAGTCAGCAAGAAAAGAAATACCACCCACTAAAGCTGTAGCTAATAAAAGTTCCTGAGTGATAATGCTGGTGGTTGATGAGCTTGACATTTTAATGACTCATGTTTTACTTAAATAAAAATGATAAATGACAGGCCTAGCCTGGAGGAAATGGAAAGCTAGACATTACAGTTTGCTTCAGAAAAAAAATCAGCATTCATTTGTGGTAATTTGCATAATTCCAGGAAGGAAGCACAAACCAAAGGTGAATAAACTGCATTCAGCCTTGTATTAATCTCTATGTTAAGTAAACCAGCATTGACCCAATAAACATTTTGCAACACAATGAGAAACACTCTTGCTTCCCAAATAGGACTTTTCTTCTTTGTTTAAAAGGTAAATTAATGCTTTGTGGTTTTTTGGGTTTTTTTTTTTTTTTGGTTTTTCACAGTTACCTGGGCATTTTAGTTCATCTGTATAATCTCCGCAGTCATTAGATCCATCACAAATCCACTCTGGCAGTATACAGAGGGAGGTTGAATTACAGCTGACAAATCCTGAAGATTTTATCCCGAGTTTATAGAAGTAAGCACAGTTTGTATTATCTGGAAAGAGACAGAGAATTACCACACACCTAAGGCAGACTGAGAGCCTCACAGTTTAATTTTCATGTTGGGCTGGAGAAGCCCAGGCAGGTGTGGGAATCCCAAGCAGCAACGCCCAGGAATTAAGGACTACACAACAAGGAATGATCAGGGAGCAGCTGCTGGGAGGGAGCACAAACACAAACTCACTGCAGCTCTTCTCATCCGAGGCATCTGCACAGTCGATGATCTGGTTGCACTGCGCTGATTTCCCGATGCAAAGCCCATCTGCGCAGCGGAACTCTGCCGAGGAGCACGCTGAGTCTGGAACATATGGTTAGAAAGGACGTAAATTTGTGTGCTAAACAGACTCTTCAGATGCACATCGTACACATGATGATGATTAAGCCTTCTGCCTTTCTGAATGAGGCATTGAGAACACACTGTACCTTCCAGCAGACATATGATTTTGAGTTTATTGCACCTTATATGTTGCTAATTTTTTTTTTTTTAGCCTAAAAATGGCTCCAGTTAATTCAATTAATTTTGAGATAATCAATATTCTTCAAATATTGATTATCTCAAAATGAGACAATGAGAGAGAGGAAGAAGCATTTTCAGGATCATCCATGAATCTCAGATTTATTCCTTGTAAAATCAGCTTGGAGTTCTTGCCTATATGTATTCCCTTTACTTATACTTAGGTAAATGATTAAAAAATAATTCTGTGCCTTCAAAATATGCTTATTCCTACAGCTATCTAGCTTTTTAGTTAGAAATCTTGTGGAATAATATCCCCGCCAGCGTTTCTGAATAGTAACAAGGATCTGTGTGGTCTGCTTGCTGGTCTTTATGCATTGCCTAATGCATGGATATAAATATTCATGTTAAAAGACATAAATCAAAAAACAATTCTGATATGAAAAGGAGAACAATTCTAGTAAGCTTTGCAAAGGACACAGACATTGCCATGCATCTGAGAAGCAGAGAAATAGAGCATTTGCTGCTTCAGAGAAGAAGCACACGCAGAGGAGAATCACCCGCCTTTCAATCTGTCTGCAGTAAAGTTACTCTCCCATTACTCCACAGAAGAAACAGCATCTGTATTCTATACTTTATACATATAAAACATAAAATATTATATATATAATGCATATCTGTATTTTAGGTTTTATAGCCAAAAACCACTCTCCTTCTAGAAGACTGTGGGAGCAAACCAAAATCAGCCTCTCCATCAATCCCATCCTATGATTAAACCACACGTTATTTTTCCAGCTACTCCTATTTGCATAATGAGTATTTACGAAGCAATATTGTGAAATCACCTTGGAAATGAGGTGCCATTTACCTTTGCAGTCAAATTCATCAGAGTTGTCACCACAGTCGTTGGCACCATCACAGACTTTGTTGCTGGGAACGCAGCGGCGGTTGGAGCAGGGCTTGAAGCCCTTCCGACAGCCCCTGTTTTCTGGGAAGTTAAATGCAAGCACATGACTGGATTGACACCTCTGGAAAACAGCCTCATGCTCAATCCAAATAAACATTCCAGAAAAATATTTTAATTTGTGATGCATTCCAAGCTACAGGAAAAAAAAAAACCTTTGGAAATTTTTCATAATAATAGAAATTCATCTATTACGCAGCATAACTGGGAGTGATAAAGGGATAAAGAACAATAAATGAAAGCATGGTGAGAAAGAATGACCAAAAAAAAGAAAATGGGAAGTCTAGTTCCCAGTTTTCATTATCTTGTGATACAAAATGCCCATGGGATTTAAATGATTTGTTTTGACACACTGTTTTGGGGAGAATGTTTGCATGTGGCACCACAGAAAACGAAGCATACCAAATTTGGCCTAAACCAAACTAGGAATAAATGGAGGATAAAATAACAACAAATATTAGCAGAGAGGTTTCTGGCTTTATCAGCACCAATACCAACATTATTCTGCTCAAGAACACTATTAAAGAATGTATGAATTTTTACATATAATGATGCGCTTGAAAATGCAGGACTGATTTACTGAAGCCCTAATTATTGCAGAAGTCACAATAATAATGTTCACTGCCTTAGTTAATCAACAATAATGAGTCCAGCATCCTGTTCTTTATCAGATTCAGAAAGCAACACCCTGTATATAGTGCATGAAAGGACCCCAGTTCTGCCTGGTTTTTTTTCCAGTGTGTAGCAAAATATTTGGTACAGTTGATTTAAATGAGACAAAGCGTTCACTGTCACACTGCAAATTAATAGAATTTCCTTCATAAACTTATATGGCAAATCCATGGAAAGACAAATTGTTGGTTCCCGGAATGGGTTTGAAGGGACCATCAAAACCAACTCCTTCCATCCCCTACCATGGGCAGGGACACCTTCCACTATCCCAGGCTACTCCAAGCCCATCAAACTTGGCCTTGGACAGAACACACAGCTTCTGTGGGCACCAAATCTTCTATTTATAGATCTATTTATAAATTTAATAACTAGCATTTATATATTTTACAGTACTGTACAATAAGGTATCTTCCACCTTTAAAAAAGCAGTTAGTAATGTTTTTCCTTATTTTTGTTTTAGAGACAGAAACATGAAAACATTTGAGATGCCTTTTTTTTAAATGTCAGTTAATACGTGAAGTTTGCAAGAAAAAAATATTTTCAGATAATATTTTCCATGTCATGTCAAAGTTTTCTTAATGTGTGTTGGCATTTTTTTCCTGGACATCTTGGCCGAGCAGTTGGTGTGAATAAGTAGCAAAGTCACAGAGGAAGGAATCTAAAGCATGTATAACACCAGAAGTACAACAGGAAGGTGAAAGATCTGGAAATACCCACCACAGTAGAAAAGTTTCTCATCAGACTTGTCCTTACAGTGAACAATGCCATCACAGGTCAGCTGATAATCAATGCATTCACCATTCCCACATTCAAACTCTGAATAGATGTTGCAAGTAGAATTTTTGCCTAAAGATAAACCACATTAACACGTAATTTTTAAAAGCTTTTACAACTAGTGAAAATTAAAAAAAATGCTGGCTGCATTTCAAATTTGACCTATGTGAATTTTGAAAACCTGAGTACAAATCAGTAAAACACACCGTGGCAGGCATCAGAATTTAAAAGCTTCTACAAAGAGAACCTGTAAAAGAACATACATTGACAAATATCCATGAAGGAGCATGTAGTGAAACAACTCACAGGCACTCATTCTGATAAGATAAGAACCTTGGAACTACTGTGCTCAGCTTCCTTCTACTCACCTGTGCCTTCCCAGCTTGAGTGATACAGCCTAAACCCCAATGTAGAAAACCTGCTGATTCCATTTTACTAATTTCTTTTATTCACCAAAACCCTCCCCTTCTCATCTATTGGATGTTTTATCTATTATTTCAGAAGAGGACCAGGTGAACATGTAAAATTTTTACCCTTTTACTTAAGAAACTAAAACACATCACAAATTGGATGCAACAATTTGGTCATGAACTTCAGGATAGGTCATACATTTGCTTTCTGAGCATGGTTCTAACCAAAATATCAAAGTGGAGGGAAAAGAGGAGCATTTAGGACACCTCAAGAAGAAGAACAATGGGGAAATTATACCCAATTGTCATGCTTCTTTCTTGTTTCAATTATAATCACTTCACAAATTCAGGAAGAACCGATGTCTGCTATATGCAATAGCCAAGCCAATATAAATTGAAAGCATTTCTTGATTTAATTCGAACATGAAGAAAAAGTGCTGAAAATACAGATTCTGAACAAGGTGAGATCTGGTCTGGAATATGATTTGTTTACTCCTCTACATTTAAATTTTAATATTTTTGTCTCTTTTCCCTCCGTTTTCTAGCATTGTAAGAACTAAGATCTTATGGAGAGCAATTCTCAATTACATTTGTAGTTCATCTAGTTCAGCACCTTCAACTGCAATCTTTAGGAAAAAATGAAAAGAATAAAAGTATATATAGTACAATCTGCCGTCAGTTCAAGTCTAACTGGACACCCTTCTAGAGATTGCTTCAAACTCCATCTTGCAGAAACAAAGCATTTTAATGCCTTTCAAACAGTTTCTTTGATGACAAGTAAGTAGCCAGAGTAGTCATTACCCATATCATCATCTCTCCCTCTTTGAATTTCACTGGAGCTTTGTCTCAAGACTCTTGACTGGCAGTAAGTTACACAGCCTAATTACACTGTGAAAGGACACTTAATTCCTTTTCTCAGCTGGAATTGCTAACTTTCAATTTTATTGAGTATCACTTTCAATTCTGTTATGAAGAAAGAAACTTTTGATCTCAAAGCTAAACTGCAGTCTGTCTTGTTCCCATCCTTTCCGTGCTACTCTACCCCATTATATAATGTCTTTTTTCCTGAGCGCTCAGATCAACATTTCCTGCAAACATTCTACAGAATAATTTAGAAGATTAAATCTTATTTCATGTCCTAGATGACAATTTAAATATGGTTTAACCCAAGAGCAATTTTAACAGTTGTGATGCATCTGAAAAATGTATATGAATGCTACACAATTATTATAAAAGAAATTGTTAGGCATGTGAATTCAACTGCTGAACCTCTCTCACTTCCACTGCCAATCACTGGTTTGACAACAAAGAGAGACAGGTGAGAAAGTGCTTTAATTAAGGTTCAACTTCAGAAAATTTTCCCACATAACACTAGGGAAGGATACATACAGATATTTCTATCTATCTCAGCAGTAATTGTGATAAATATGTAAAAATTCTATTAATAAGAAACAGTATCCCACTACAATAATATGAGTTTAAGGAGAGTATTAACACTTTTTAAACCCCCAAAAGACTTGCAAGACAAGAGAGTTAAAAGTCCAGTTTGTGCTGAATTGCCAGATCAATTTTTGCAGTAAATAGAAGAAATAAAATTCACGGCTTGGGCCAACTGTCTTATGAAAGCCAAGTGCCTCAGAGCCCAGAAAAGCATCGTGTCAGCCACCATTACTTACTCACACATCTGTTATCATCTATCAGGACTCTGTCCCCTCGGCACGAGCAGTTCACTCGCCCATCAGGCGTCAGAAGGCACAAATCATGGCAGCCTCCATTCATTTGTGCACAGGGAGATAGCTCACCTGGAAGACAAATGACAAGAGATGAACTCCATTTTATTAAATTTGCTTCAATGGCCAATGTCTTTGAGAGAGCAAAGAGCACCGTATCGCAGATTCACGGGCAATTGATTCAGGTGTTATCAGTCGGATGAAAATGTCAGCATCCCTCAGATGCTGGCATGCTACAGATAAACAAACAACTGGAAAACAGTAATTTTAAAAACCTACAACATTCAAAACTGCTGAAATTTGACAGGAAAGTATTTAACTTCTATCCACCGAGCTCAACACCCACAGCAGAAAATTCTGAATAACGCTTATTTACTTGGCAAAAGGATATATCCCATTTTAACAAAAGAATTTATGAAACACCGTACAAACTTTCAACCTGGCTAACAAACTAAGTAAAATCTTCGAAATAAACGATGTTGGCCTGAAGAAAACTGCTTGGTAGCTTACAGCTGTTGGTGTCGTTGGCCACAGCAATGATTCCCATGGGCTGGTGCGGGATGTCGGAGCGGAGAACCTTGGTGTCCCCTCCCGTGTATTTGCTGGAACGCAGGATGGCTCTCCTCACTCCATCTGACCAGAAGATGTACTCATCATACACAGCCAGGCTGAGGAAAGTGCCTGGGCCAGACTTGACAATCACCTAACGTCCAAAAATGCAGAGGAGAAACAGGAGAGGAAAGGCCGTCACTGAACGAGAAGGTTTTAAAGTGCAAAACTGTGACTCCCATCACTTCTAGACAAAAACACTTAATACTTTTATACCTGCAGCACCTGGAGAAATGAGATAACAGCACTTAAAATGTGTTAAAAGGATGCCACAGGCATGCAAATTTCAGAAAAGTGAGCATCTGTTCCTTAATTAAAAAAATCACAGTTTATCTAAATGTCCCTGTAAAAATACCTACTCAACACTTTACCTGCTTAATAGCTCCAACAGGAAAGAGAAGAGGTTCTTTCAGCATGGCTAAAAGTCTAAAAATTCAGTCTTTAGGAACCAAAATGAAGAGCTTTAGAACTGAAGAGTGCTCACCATATCATCACATTAGAAACTTGAAACCTAGACAATAAATGTTTCATGTTTCCCAACTCAGGAAAAAAAAAAAAAATCTCACCACAGTAATAATTAATTTAAAACCTAGAAGGAAAAATGAATTGAAGGTCACTATATAGTAATGTTTGAAAGAAAATTCTAGAAATGCAATGAATTTGATCTCAATCCAAATCACAGCTCCTGTAAAATATTCACATATGCTTTTTCTTTCCATGTATCAGAATTAAAAATTTCACATGAACAGTTTCCCTTCTGAAGAATCTGATGAATTTTTATCAGTTTTTTAGTTGAAAGTTTAATTTTGGCTGAAAAGAATTACTGGAAGGGGGTTAATATTTCTCCATTAGATAACAGACATAAACAATACTCATTTTTATTGAATTGCATGCTAGGTTTCTCTGGGAAAAAATATTAAGTTATGAGTATTTATAAAGTTGGAACAATTCTCACACAGACTATGAAAAAAAAAGAAAAAAAATCCTGTGTCTATGTGCTAGTAATCATAGGGAAATTGTGATAAAATGAGAAAAATAATATTCTTTAACACATCTACTTAGATCACCATGGTTTTCCATCTGCTTTGTGTGCTTTATCCCCCCTTTCCCAGAGGGAGTTTATAACAATGATGAGATTTCATGGAAATCTCCATGAACCAGCACATCTGATGGACCTGAGCCCTTTGTGCTTGCAAGGGGATGCAGTGTGACAGCTCTTTAAAAAATGCTGGGGTGAGAACAGAGTAGTAATAGTCAATCCCATATTTAATTATTACATAGTTCATTGTGGGTGTGTAGGAAGTCTTTCTCTCCATATAATGAATGCACCTAATATAGAGGACCATCCCAATTTCATGTTGTGAAACAAAAGCCCCCAGTTTTGACACTACAGCTATGCCTTGGAGACCAAGAAGGTGCCCCAGTTTTGCAGAATTCCATAAAAAGTGATGCTCCAGGTTTGTTCCCACCTGTGCCAGTTCAGGGTATCCCAACAACCTGCAAACATAAATAATTCTAGTCCTGTGCACTCCTGTCCATGTTTAAATTCACTTATACAGACAGAATGTCAAAATTACTTACATTAATCAGATAATTATAACAAATTCTGCTTCACTATGCACATCATGTATTTCTGCATATTTTAAAGAGGGTTGGACAGCAAATCATTTTTTCCAGGAAAGGTTTTTTCCCAGTGATAAATATCCCAAGAGGACAACTTTTCTCCAACTAACATTTTTCCAGAACTAAAAGTATTAAAAGATAAGTGGGAATATATTAATGGCAAAAGATTTCGTCTCTAATTGTGCCCATTTCCAGTAAGACACTTTCCATAATATACTCTTAAAAGCCTGCACTATTCATATTCAGACATTTCAGGGGGGAAAAAAAAATCATGTATGTTTCTGAAAGATCTTTATGAAATCTGGCCATGCAGATTTTGCAGCCCCATGTTCTTCCCTGTGAGATTGTGAAACTGTCCCAGTTGGAAAGATTTTATTCTTACAACCAAGGCTAAAGCTCTGCACACCTTTCTGTGTTGGAGAACACTGTCCTAATTTATCTCAGATTGTAACAATAGAATGTAAATTCACTACAGAACTGATCATTGCTGTTCAGCCTTGGGAGAGCTGAGATCAAAATACAATGTCACAAAAACCAAATGTTTTTTCACTATTCCTCAGTCAGTGTATTTCATTTCCCGGACTCTCTGCATTATGTCACAGCCCTACCCAAGGACATTGGTTTTAGTCAAGCAACCAAAATAAAAACTTCATATTTCTATCAGCTTTTGGCCAACTTTACAGCCCTTTGAAATTCTAATTTATGTAACTCTGAAAGTTGTGACACTTTTTTATTTCTATTTTTTTAACTCTGAATTTTTACTAAAACTTGCAATAACTGAAGTACTGTTTTAAAACTAAGTTATCATGAAAAGACACCCCTACCATTCCTTCCACCTGCAAGAGTGGAAGTTAGACACATCCAAGAGTACATCCCATGGTTTAATACTAAATTATACCAAAATTCAGTTACAGAAGATATTTCAAGCTCTAAGTAACAGATGAAAATTTTTCTCTGGTTCCTGTAAAGACATGAGGAGACTGGGGGGCTGGGTGATGTCAGAAGTTGAGAAACAATTTAATTTTAATTGTGATTCTTTCTTATTTGAATCCTGCTTTAAGTTCTCCGTAAAGCTTTTGGTTTAGTGTTTGACAGCTCTAATTTGAGATTTGTGTGGCATTTTCTCTAGAAAAATATGACTGAAAAAGCAAAGGAGTCAGCCAGGGAGATGTGTCAGGCAGATAAAAATTTCAGACAGAATACTGTAATTTTGATCATTTATGTAAGACCCTTATTAGATTGTCATTAAGAACTAGACTCAATGACTCTTATCATGACAACAAAAAACTGTTACGGAAATACAGAGATTTTTTTTAAAAGAAAAGTGCATAAAGCTAATGCACCAGCTTATGATGTATTAAAATATTATTTACTTTTTGTAAGTATTTCAACCCTAATGAATGGATTATTATTAATGCTTCTCTTTCAAAATGCTTAATAAATGAGCAGCAGTATCTAATAAAACTGTTAAATATTTTTCAAGGGTTCTTTGCTTTTCTAAAGATCCCAAAACTTGGACCTCTAAAGTAGTCTACAATTGTGTACACAAAACTACACTTGAAAAAGGTTAAAAATACTGACTATCTAAAGTCAATTGCGTAATAAAATCATTATGAAACCATAAAGTGATACCAGCAATTAAAAATAAATAAAATTTTAGATGAAAAAAAAAAATCTGTCAGAACCCCACATTAGTCATTTATTTTATTCTTCAAATTGAAAGACCAAAAATAGTATCCCATATTTATTTAGTTATGAATACTGACTTTAAAACATTATAGAAGAGGAATCGAAGGAAAAAATTATATGAGAAAGAAATACAGGGAAACCTGTTGCACAGATAGGGGAAAATGAAATAATTGAAGGGATAACTTTTCCGTATTTATTTACCAAAAAAAAGTACCTTTAGATTAAACTCCTGATTGTGTTTGTTGTGAGGCTCTTTGTTGATTGGTTTGAATAAAGACTATTTTCAACACGGCTTTAATGAATAGATTGTCTTTCATTTATTTTGTCTTTCACAATTACCTTCTAAATAACTTGAATTATAGAAAAGGATGCCATGGACACACTAGAAGACCACTCTTGCCAAGAATAGCAAGATCAAGTTTCCATGGAATTTTCCAAGCACAATCTAACAAAATCAGAAGTGCTTCCTCTTCAACAATTCATTTTTGTTTCTCCATGGTAGCAATGGATGTCTAAGACACTGAAAACCAAACTTCAGTGCTGAAGTTGCAGAGTTCCAGCTGCTACTCAACTGCAGTTCAGCTGAATGATAGATTAGGCAAATGCTCACAAAAGGCCTGGACTTTTCAGTGCCATGGAAATGGAAAATACAAAGCTCTGTTCTATTTTTATCTACCACTATTATATTAACCAGGTTCTTTGAAACTGTATGCTTATTAATCCCATGATAATTATTTTCAACTTCATAAATGACAATGACAACTTCATCTAATGTTAGATTCACTTCAATCTCCTATAACTTTGTTGGATCTTGAGGTATTATGAATAATCTTGTTCTCTACGGCCTTTGAGATTAGTTTTATCTGTTCATTAATTCTTTCTTGAAGGTAATTTCTACCAGGCTGCCAACACTGGACTTCAAGATATTTCAGCAAACTGTCCCAAACTAAAAATGTTGGATCTTGTCTCAACCAAATGTCTGCCTCACAGGGATTAGAGGATTTTACTGCCTTTGGCTAGGGAATAACTTTCATTAGGTTCAAGTTTAACATTTCTTTACAGAGCTACTGAGAGAAAGCAACTCATCAATGCCAATGGAGTGAACTCCTTAGAAAAACAATGAATTAAGCAGGGGGTGGAGATTTCACTCTTTCTATTGGTTTTGGGCTTCAGATAAATGTTGAAGGGAAAATGTGGACAATTGCAAAGTTGAGAGACTAAAATAATTTTTTTTTAATATATATTTGCAAGGAAAAAAAAAATCAAGGATTGAACATTCCTGCTCCAACTACTGTATTTATTTGCTGGACAGAGAAAAATCCACAACTTCACTTCTATTAATTGCCAAGAATATCCAAACTGTTCCAGCTGCTTTTCAAATACAGAAAGAAGAACTGATTAAAAAGCCCAGAACTTCACTCTTGTTCTCCTAACTACCATAAAAGAGGGAAATAGGAGAAGCAAACCATGGTGAACTTCAATGTCTTGGTGGTAAATTGTGAATATTGTGCTAACAACATCATTTTTTTACTGGTCTTTCTTGTTTCTCGAGTATTATTGTTTCCAGTACCATTTAGAAAAATTACAGAGAAACCATAGAAACTGACAAATTAATTTCTCTATGAAAGTAGAATCTATTTTATTTTTTTCTCAGACCAGCTATCAAAGCTAATTAAAATATCTGCCTTCCAGTTGACATTATTTTCCTTTGGGTTTGATTTCATGTCTGAATATTTATTTGTTCATAGAGAATACAGAAATGAGATTGTTCCCAGGATCACACTCAGGACTTGCATCATTTTTAACTGCTAATACTCAGATCTTGGTGAGAACTTCTAATAATTTTTAGCAAATTATTATTTTAATGGAGTTAGACATGCTGCACTTCAAATTGCTCATATTTTGCACAATTTCTCTCTGTTTCAGCTGCCTTGGCTCAATTTGTCCTGCCTTAGTGAGTTATTTGGTCACTTCTCAAGGTAACATTGATGTCATCATGAATACCTTCCAGAACTGACCAAAAATTATTCTGCTGCCCTCAATGAACACTTGTATTTCAAATAAATATAACAATACCCATGAAAAATAAATTTTAGAGGTCATTTGTGAACTCAAGTTTTTAATAAATGCACAGCCAAACCTAAAGCTTGCACTTGCTGTAGACTGAAGAAGATATCCAGTAAAATCTAATTGGATAAAACAGAATTTGAACACCAACTATGGAACTTCTTTAATTAACTTAATACACAAATTCAACAGAATTAAAAAAAAAAATCCTAGAAACTGAAAGTTAGTTACTGGCAGGTTGCAATTACATGAAGGTTATAATTCCCAGAAACACCTCTAAACCCTTATTGATTTTAACAATCACACTTATATGCCTACAAAATTACAGCTGAGACCAAAACATTCCAGCCTGGATGTTAAAAATTAACTTTACAGGAAGTTAATGATATTTCCAGTTTTTCACATGTAAAATGTTACAAAATACTTAACACTGAAGAAGAAAAGGAAAAATAAATCAAAGTAGCTCATGATTTATTAGAAAAATCCAAAACTTTAAATCAGCTTTATTTGCTGCTGGCTCAGTGTCTGTGTTCATAAAAAAAAATGTTGTAATTAAAGCACTAAGCAGCTAAGACCAGTTGTGGCCACAATATTAAATTCAGGTAAAGGCAGGAGAAAAACAATGGAAGAAAATGGGAAAAATAATGAGAAAAAAAATTGCCACTCCTCTTTTTGAAACTGGAAATCTGACAGAACAGAACAAAAAATGTTAAAAAAACCAACCCCCCCCCAATTAATATCCAAGCAATAAAAATTAACAATAATAACAAAAATCTTCCAAACTTGAAAGAGTTTTCCTGAAAGCAAATACTAGTATCAAAATATCAGCTCAACACAAAAATCAATAAACCCTTACAATCTACTTTAAAGAGTCAGTTCAATATTGCTAAATGATTTTCTACTAATTCATTGTACTAGATTATTGTGGTGAACAGAATGAAGAAAGAAGCTGCTATCTGGAAGAAAATTCATTACCTTACCATCAGCCTTTCATGTTCTACTATCCAATTTCTACCCTTGTTAACCTAACTGAAACCAGAGAGCAATGAAGCAGAGATACTGGGGGAAAGGGTAATCTGTTTAAACTATTTCTGACAGGTGGTTGACAGCTGAAACACCCCAAAGAATCTGAGCTCACCAGAACAGAGGAGCAATCATTACTTGAACTGATGTCACAGAAATCAGGGATCTCATCCAGCTGGACAAGAAATGAACAAAGTAAAAAAACAACTGCTCTGGAAATATTATTTTTCCTAGGTCAATAACACAGTTAACAGGCTGCATGCTGGCAACTGCTTGTATCAGTAAAAAATCATCTACAGCATGATCAGCCACTCTGCTGAAGCTCTGCTTGAGGTCACACAGCCTGCTGGGCTTTTCCTTCTGCCATAACAATCCTCATCTGAGCAATGCAGGAAGAGTGAGAACCCAGATCTCTGTTTTTGACAACAGAATCAGCTGATTATCCCACAGCAGGTATTGGTGTAACACACTACAACTCCCAAAAACCCTTCAGAAGAGTGTGCTGGACTCAGAGCATTCTGTCCAGAAGGTTTTTTGTTTACTACAATGGAGAAGAAAAGGTCAGAAAGCCAAACCAAGGGGCAAGGTACTCAGAAAAATTGAAAGTTTCCATGTTCAGTTGCTGAGAAAACTGAATCATCCTTTTCTTCTTCCTGCTGCAAAGTGAAAGCCAAAGATCTGATTAAAAAAGGAATATTTTAGTAATGGATTCTGTAACTAAGTGGCATCATGTCCTATTTCATGTCTGTGATGGCTATCTGCAAAGATGAAGTTAAACTATTTAATCACAACCTACTAATTACCTTGTACTTCTCTTTTGTGCTAATAAGTATACAGTCAGAGACTGAAAACTTCAGAATCCATTTGGTTGGTTTGCCAAGTTTCTGATACAGTTACTGCATCTGAAAGCATTGGGGAGCTGTGGTTAATTTTTATAAAAGAAAATCAAAAGGGAAAAAGAAAAAGCACATGCATATCCATGCTCACTGTACTTCAGTTCTGCTCTTACAAGCTTGGCTCTCTTGTTTTATTCTGAAAAACATTTGGCTAAAAATAGTGTGGAGAACTTCTGGATAAGATTCCAAAACACCATATAATTTTCATTTAAGAGGAAAAAAAATATTTCAAAGCTCACATATTCATATATTGCATATGAAGCACTTTTTAAAAGTTAACAGATATCAAAGGGAGATGATGTGCAGATGATGTGATCTCTTGTAAAGCTGGGAATTGAACACAAGCCAGAACATGCCCTTAATTCGTTATATCCTGAACTTTGGGAGGTACAAAATCCCTGAAATGAAGATTTCATGAAATACAAGAAATGTAGTGCTAAAGATGTAACAAAACCACAAGCACAGATCAACTGCCTTCAGCACATTCCTAGTAAAAGATCTGCTTGAGCTGAAACTGAAAGAAAGTTCAAGGACCAAAATATATTATGATGAAAGAGTAATGGAGAGCAGTTCAATATCTGAAAATGTACAGTTAGAAAATATCAGAAATAAGATTAGTTGACTAACACTCAAGCATTGCACACAAGAAATTCTGAGCAAACTGAGCATCATTTGTATTTCAATAGAGTTAAAGCCTAATATACAATTAATACTAGGAGAAAATTTGGCAATTATTAATCTTCCTGTAATTTCACTTTGAAGATGCTAATGAGTGCAAATAAACATACGAGTATGTGCAGGATTTTTGCTTTACTTACGTATCTTTGTGATCCATCGTATTCACACCTCTCAATTTTTCCCAAGCTGCCATCTGAAAAGTAAAGTTTCTCTGCCCTGTGATCAATGGTGAGTCCATTTGGTGTCAGAATATCAGTGCTAATGATAACCTGGGCATTTTTGCCTGACAGGGTAGATCTCATGATGCTCGGGAGCTGCTCATTCCAATTAGTCCAAAACATTAAGCTGTATTAAAATCAAAAAACCAAACAAAACCATAAGATACATTTTATAATTTAATTCTCTATGAAATGTGCAACAGAGAAAAAAAACCCAAACAAATGCCTTCATAAACAATTCTGAATGGCATGTATAAATAATTGTGAAAATCAATAGTGAATACAAAAATGTAACAGCCCATAAATAAATTATGTCTATAAATTATAGCAGTTTCCTAGTTCATTAATTTGTATAGGAGTACCATTTTTTTCTCTTACAGATCTGTTCAATCCTGATCTTGTCTCTGTAGTAATTTACCATTAGAGAGAGATACAAGCTGTGTAATGATATAAAGTTAATTCTGCTAATGTGTGCATTAGTAATATTTAACAGTGAAATTAATCTGCAGCTTCTCCCATATTACAGCAGTGACAGAACTCTCTGCACTCCCAAGGACTGGTGTGCAGAGGGTTGATAATGGGAAGAAAAGACCTGAATGTGCCTTACAGGAGGCCCAGTCAGAACCTTGAAGCTGCTCCCCAGACAGAAAATGTTATGGACGGGGCAGCAGATGGAATTCTAATTCACAGACTGACAGAACCTGCCCCTCCTCTCACTGCAGTCTCCATCAGAGCTTAGGGGGTTTATTGATGGTACCTTGCTAATTGTATTTTACAATGCAGCGTAAACTTTTGATTTGCATTAACAGAACACAAAGTCGGACATGGAAATATGCCCCACTGCTCATGTAGCTTTGTACATTCAATCACCACAAACTAAAAATAGAATTTAATATGGCAGAAATGCTCCCTAACTCCCCCAAAAGACAGTTACAAGAAGCAGAAAAAGCAGGTTGCCTTTCTCCTAGAATTAACAGAGAAAATTAAAATACCTCAACTATGTAAGACACTGAAGTAAAATAAAAATCCTCTCACTAACACAGTACTTTTGAGAGGGAAGGAACTAAGTTTGAATTTTTTGCAGGATTGTGTCCATTGTTACATACTTATATACAACACTGACTTCTGTGATAAACACATGGGCCTCTAGTTTGCACACAAGAAACTCAGACTTCTTTTTCTAAGTGCTTAAATTAATAGTGGATTTTTTAAAACTTAAGCAGTAAGAGTGACACATCTGAGAAAATGACCATTCAAGAATTTGCATTTAGCTCACTCTTAAGAAAAGCAGCTGAATTCTTTTAACATTCCAAGAAAACACAATGATTATTTGACCTGAGACATAAAAACATAAAATGTTGAATCTTACTTCTGTAACTCCTTTATAAGAGCAAGACAACGAAAGACACTGACAATAAAACGTGTTAACATTTTTCTCCTAAGCGGAGAAATCGAATCAATCTCCGTAGGGTTCAGCAATATTGGCTGACTAAAATAAAGACTTTTTGGTTGATGCTGGGCTAGAGTTAGGATTTGTAGGAGAGATGTAACACCTACTTTTGGCATTCATCCAGGGCCAGTACGTGGGGATGGTCGTCCTCGGCCATGGTGATCACGGCCTCGCGGTTGAACGCCCCACGGCGCCGCTGGTCCACGGTGTGCCTGGTGATGGAGGACGTGGTGGAGCTGGTCCAGTACAGGGTGTCCCAAGCTCTGTGATAAGCCAGGCCCTCCACTGACCCCACATCTGCAAGATATCAACAGATATATTGACATGCAGAGCAAATCAAACTCCTACTAACAGGATGCTGGGTTTTATTGTTCCAGGGAGCTGGTCCTGCAGACTCACGGGGTTCAGTTATTTCAGCTGACTCTGACTCTGCAATTGTTTTTATCATTCCTGCTGTTTATTTTTATTGCAACCAAATCTTATCATTTTCTTTTCCTAAATTTAAATTAAAACAACATAGAGGGCAAGACCACTGTATATAACACTATATTTATCATATCTGTCATTAAATTGGTATTACCACTGCAGTGTCCCCAGACAGAAATAACAAACATTTATTCAAGACAATGATTTAGTCTCATCTTCAAATATAATTTAAACCAGGTCTTTGCATTTTTTCAATAGTTACTTGTATTATTTAGCACCATCTCTCAAAGTATTTTGTAGCACTGACAAGTTACATTAATAGGGTTCAAAGTTCCCTCTTGGTAACAATTGTATTGGCTTTTGCTAAGCACCTGAAAATTACTGAAAAAATACCAACTCTGAAGGTCTCGGCATCAATACATAATTTTAATAAGCCATGACATTACATTCATTCATTCCACAAAAAAAAATGTGAGCTAGGAAAAAAAAATATTAATAAGCAACTAAAACATATATTTAATGCCCTGAAAAGATAAACTGTATTTAATCCCAATATATAAAAGTGACAGACTGTGAGAAATAGGAATAACTATTTCCTACCACTATTGGTGAATTACTACAGAAATATGTATGTTGATAACTTCACTTATTATTCCACTAGAAACAAATATTTTTAGAGCAGAAGGTTCATGCAGCTTATTAATGAGCTACAGAAGGCAAAAATCTAGAAATATAATTAGGATTACATTATGTTGGCTATTACAATTTACATGCAGCTTGCTGAAAAATGTCATTTTTACTATGCAAATCATATAAACAGAACAAAAAGTCCCAACAAGAGTTTGATCACTTTGAAAGACCAAACACTGAATCAAAACTTTGAGGCAAATAAAGCAAAACTATGAAACCAATAATGATTTATCGGTCTTTTGTATTTTTCTTGTTAAAGTATTTGGCCATCTTCTGATGTCACATTTTGTGACATATCTGTGGAGAAGTAACAAGTATTGTTATTCAAGATTGTATTCAAGTGGAAACAACAGAAAAAATAAATGAGATTGCACTCCTTAAAAGGAGGTGGACATGTGTAAAAAATAGTTTGTCTTCTTATGAAACAGAATTCATGAAACAAACCCCATGTACCTTCAGCTCATCTACAAGTAACTCAAAATACTGAAATATAGTGAAGGTTTTAGAAATAAGCAACAGAAATTCAAAGACAAACAGTTCTTTCAAACAGCACAACAGAGATTTCCATTAAAGCTATACGCTGAATCCAAATTCACAACTACATACAATTCCCTGAACTAAAACAAATGTTCTTAGATATATGATTTAAGTACTAAGTTTCCCTGTGTGGAATCATAACTTGGTCTTGATGGGTCCTCATGGGTCCCTTTCAACTCAGATATTCTGTGATTCCCTTAAAAAATGACAGATGTATTGACAGTTTCTGACCAATTTTACACTGCATTTGTAATGAACAAACCATCAAACCATTTATTGCTCTTCATTTGTAAGATGACAGGAAAAAAAATCATTTTCCGGGTGTAACTTCTTGAATTTCTATCAACTTTAGCTTTGTTTCTTGTCTGAATCTGTCAAGAAATTTGAGAGCAAATTGATTACGTAGTCCAATACTCTTTTGTAGCAGACAAAAAAATAATGATGTTGTTCCTGTCACAGTGAGATGTGATCAACTAAAACACAACTGCAGGGATGAAAGTGCTCTTCAACACCAGATCTGTTGTTTTATGAGTAATTGCTGCACTAAAGAGGAAAACTCAATTTTCTCACAGGTATCAGAAAGCAAATTTTCCCCTTCTTACATCACGCTGCAGTTTCATGTTTAGGCCTGTGAATGGCGACAGAAGAAGGTTTCATTCCAAATTACTGTTCATAAAATGGTAATTTCTAAATTTTTAGAAAACAGCTACGTGGAAGGCTAGGCATGTATGGAGACAAGGAAACATTTAGCAAAAAGATTAATTTTTTTAAAATAAAATATCTAAAATAGGCAGTTTTGCAAAAAAACCCCTTTGCATACATATACGTGTTCTCAGGGGAGCAGAGCTATGAGAAAGCAATCTATAAAATAATATTTCAAAGATAAGGTTGAGGTGAAAGATCTATAGATGAAAATTTCACAAATAGTTGAAACAGAAAAATTCAGAGTAAAAAAATATGCTCTTACAAAAAAAAAATCAGAGGAATTCAATTGCTACAAGACAGGAAAAAATTAATTAAAAAGAATACTAACTGCAACACACACCAAGTGCATTTTCTTAACTCCGTCAAAAGCATTAATTCTGAAGGATTTACACCAGGCACGCTCTTTTATTTGCTAATAAACTTTTAGTTTTATCATGTTCTGTACTTATGGAATTGAGAACTCAACCAATATAGAAGTGACTCATTTAATAGCTTTAAAAAAATCTATAAATAAGGTAGTTTTAAAGTCAAGGGCAGGAGATTTAGAGAGTGATAGAACTTTTAGATAAATTCTTACAATGGATAACACAAGTAACCTTGTTCTTGCTAGCATGAGGTGTGAGCTGGATGTGCCAGCAGCGCACTTTTTTGCTAATTTATGTGTTTCTAGATTAAATTTGTTTGTTTGTTGGGGGTTCTATTTGTTTTTGTTTGTTTGTTTAGGTATTTTTGTTTGTTCAGTAGTTGTTGATGACTCTCCAAATTCCTGTAAATCTTTTTATCAGTGATAAAATAGTGACCAAGGAGAGATTCATCCTGGAAATGGTACTCTAGACTTTAGGCTGTTCCTTAAAACTGAAACATTTCAGCAACTTTATATTTCTAAAGACGGGACACTGGAGAAGATTCCCAAGCAGTGTTATATCATTACTGATTTGCATAGATAATCTTTTCTATTTACTTATTGCATACTCCTTTAAAGAATATTCTAGAGCACTTTTTTCCTTAAATTTAATTTATCATTATATACTCAGTTACTAGAAAATACATCAGAAAGATGTACTCATCCTCTCTGGTGCTACACTTGGGGGATTTAGTCCCAAAAGCCACTGACAGGTTGAAAATTAGCAATTTTTTTACTCTAAGCTTCATATTTTTGCAGCATCATGTAATATTCTGAATTGGTAAAGCATAAAGAAACTGGAAATGAAAAGAATCCCATTTGTTACAATGACATATTGAATTAAAACACTGATGGCATTAGATGCCTACAGCACTGATTAAATTTATTCTAGCCATGAAGCAACAGTTTATGATTTTCACATGAATAGCATACTTAAATGAAAAGAACATTAATACAATATGATATTAATATACAAATACTCACATTATTCACCTGCCACTGACATTCTGAATTAAATCAGTAATGGGGTGTATAACTGATTAAATATCTACACAAGAGAATGCAACAGGCTATGATTTACAAAGGCAATGCCAGAGTGATCACATCATTACGTTGCCAAATGCTATCTATCACTTTTACTGAAGTTAACGAAGATAGATTGCATCCCACAGATGAGATGCAGCCTATAAATATTGCCATGCTGATCTTCATGTGACTTTCTGGGGGAACAGACAAGCAACAAATCAATAACTGAAGAACTCAGAATACGCTCCCTTATTAATGCAACCAGAAAATAAAAATGCTAAAGGGTAAAGTTTAAATTATCCAAAAATAGTTGAGTTTGGGTTTATAGATCTATATATATATATACATACACTAGTTGTCCATTTCCTAGATTTTTACCTCTTCTGTTTTGAAACTATCTAGAAAATTTACAGTCAGAGTTTTTCCACTTCAATCACCTCATTCCTCTAATTTCCTATGTTAACCAGCTCCTCTTCTTTAACAGTGATGTAAAGCAAGAACAACGGTCAACATTGTCATTTTCTGAACACTGAAAAGTCACAAAAGTAATAAAATTGAGCATAAACAGCACTTTGATATCAGAACATTGGAGATGGCTTTAATGATCAGTACTCATTCTCTGGCTCGGTTTCTGCAATTTCCCTTTCATGTTTCAGCCTGTGGATTGTTCCAGCAGCCTGGTCACAGGAGGGGGCCGTGGTTTCTGTCCCTGTGTTTCTGTAGGATTGTGGTGACAGGGAACAGGTGGTCACTGTTTGATCTGGGGTGAAAGCAAAGCCTCACCAGCAGCAAGGCACCTGAAGGAAAGTGTTTATTTTCACATCTCTCACTGACTGCATAATCAGAACTTTACATAGATCTCACCCTCACTTTGCTCTACCAGAAAGCCTTTTGCTAAACAATTGTTCTAAGACACAACTAAGCTTATAACAGACTGCAATAACCAATTATGATATCATTATATTTAGCCTGAGAATATAATTTAGTTTCAGAGCAGATGTAAAGTTTGCTAAAATTATACCAAGGATGAGCAAACATCTGTCTCATTTGTTCGCTATCTTGAAAAATAAACCCATGCTATAAGCTATAAAATATTATTAAATGGTTAAAAATAATTTAATAAAAGATTATTAAATGCAATGAATAGATTATTAAATGCAATAAATGCAAATAAAAGATTATTAAATTCAATAAGAGCATGAGCAAAGGCTTTGGGTTCTTCAAGGTAACAATTAGCTTAAGTCCAAGACATGCAACCTTATTATTCTTTCAAACTTCCTGAGACAATATTGGAAAGAATGAACATTTGTTGGGAATGGTGTAGAGAAATATAAGACCATTCTAAAAGTAGAAAAAAAACCCTCACTCTTTTGGGGTATTTTTGGTTGGAAGTGTAATACTGAAATCTCATATCTAGCAAAACATTTGGTGTCTGCCAAAACAATGAACAGCTTTTTATGACAAAATCTATACCTACCTCTAATTAACTTTTTCCAGACAATGGATATAGCCCTTCCACAAATGTTTCCTGAATATTTACCAAGGAAAATCCCAACAGAGATGCAATCCTGCAATACTCTGTCCTTCATTATCTGAAATATAACTTAGACTTTTAATAAATTCAGGGATTGTCTTAGGGTCAGCAGGAATAATGTAGCAAAGGACTAATGATACATCACAAATTTAAGAAAATGCAGGGAACCCAATATTTTAGAAAACCAATTGTATTTTGTATAACTGGAACACTTCCAGGATGTTTCAACAAATCATTGCTAGTTAGCATGAGTTCTGGTATCATAACTTCAATGTAGTTAATATCCATGTAAAAAAAAGTTTTAAAAGCAGAAAGAGATCTGGAATGAAAAGCTAACACAAAGAGATGGAAGTGTTTTATTACTAGATTATTAAAAATCTCAACAATTTTCATGGAAGAAATGTTTTCCTAATTCCAGGAGCACACATTATGTTTTTGTGCATTACATATGCTACCCCAAAACTCTTCACCCTTACCACCTACAAAACAACATCATGACTATCCTAGTAAGCATTATAATAAATATGTATAATCACACATTTTTATTGTTGCTATTGAAAAAGAGCTATTTGAGGCATTAATGACACAATAGCCTAGTAACTCCTCATGATCTAATAATATTTGTAAGATCACACTACTCTTTAGAAAAACCCAATAAAATTAAAGGAAGGTTCCTCTGCAGCTTTTTCATGACAATTCACCAAACACAGTTTTACATTTTATGCAACTAAGCCACACCTGCTGATGGAAAAATTAGCAAATATGTACATCAACACAAATTTAAGGGCAATGCTTAAAGTTGAATAAGTCACAAACATTGTTAATTCTTCATGAACAATTTCAAGTGCAATAGGCAGGAACACCTTTCCCCAGTAATGAGGTTGGGAATGCCCAGGAAATCCCAAACTAAAAGATCAGTGTGGGTTAGCTCCCATCATGAACATATTTCAGAGTTTCACACCAGGAACACCTAAAAAAAGCATGAAATGTGCAGGAATACACATTTTTAAAATAAAATTTTAAAAAATAATAAAGCTTAATATAAAATTAATAAACTTCATCCACCTATAACAGCAACTCATAGATTTTACCCACTAATCTTAGTCTAGTGGAAGGTACCCTTGCCATGGCAGGATCTCGGAACAAGATAATCCTAAAGGTCCCTTCCAACCAAAACATTCTGTGATTGTCTGATTTTCTAATATGCAGCAACATACAGAAAACAAATTACATTGACAAATCAGAGACTTCGTTTTCTTCTTACAATGTTGGCATTGTAGTAATAAAATGTTTTTACTAATTAAATATCCTAGACTTAACAACAGCCTCTCACTTTCTCTCCTTTAAAAAGGGAAAATCACTGGACCTCTATTCCAACACACAGAGTTATCATGAATCTCATTCATTTACGAAATGAAAAGTGGCAATATTCAAGTATTTATTTTTAACAGATTAAAAAGTTCTATCCTGGAAGAGAAAGCTCCAAAACTAAAGGGAACTATACAATGTACAAAATGTAATGCTCTGTAAGAGAAATGGGAACATAAATGCCTTTTTGACAGTTAAATTGGACCCATTTAGTTGGGAAGAATAGTAGCACACATTGGAACACCTTTAAAAGATTCAGACTGTGAAAAGCCTTAAAATACATCACAGGATTTGACACTTTACGTTAGCAGTGAAAAGATTTTTGTGTTCCTTGGGCATGAGTGCCTCAGGTTCAAAACAGGAGCGTTTTTTTCACATAACATTTCCTTTTTGTGCTGTGAAAGACACTACACTGGCAAAATGTCACAGCGCCATTGTTTACACAGTCAGGAGAAACACTCAGTGAGCTGGTTTATCTCATCTTAGTACTTTTTCCTCTTTCTCATTTGAATTTTTGTTTGTTTTCCTTGCCTCCACCTTTTTTCTGTAATTTTTAACTTGTTCATTGGTTTTCTGTCTACTGTTGTACCACTATATTAAACTCATTGGGACACTGCACTGCTTTTCTACAGGTACATTGAGGCAGGCTTTGGGGAATGAATATATTATTTCAAACTTTCCCCCTGTGATAAAGAAACAAAAAAGAGGCACTAGTAGCCTAGAAATTGAAGCATTAACTTCTAAAAAGGCATCTTTATATAAACATATGCTTTGAAACAACTTAGACCAGCCAAAAGATAATTTTTGGAAAATCAGAGGCAAGAACAAGGTAAATTGTTAAAAAGTGGGAATAAGAAAGATTAACCAGATAACGTTACATAGGGAATAAAAAAAAGAAAGAGAAAGTCACTGCTGATTGAATGAAGGATGGCTCGGAGATGTGAAAGAATCCCCTCAAAAAACCACCTACATTGCACAAATAATAAAGGTGTTAGGGCATGGCACACTGTGCACATCCTGGACTGGTTTATTGTTGTTGTTGTCATTGTTTCTTCTTGCTGGAGACAGGACCCTACCAGGTACAGGAATCTCAGTGAGTTTTGAATCTGTTTTAAGTGAACTGGAACAAGGTAGATAAAGTTGTTTATGTGCCATAAATCTACTTTCCCTGAGCCGAAAACGTGTTAGCTAATGGGTTGTTTATGAGTTGCAAATCTGTTCAGTGAGGTGAAAATTTGTCAGATAATGGGTTGTTTATGAATTCTAAATCAATATTCAGCGAGTCGGAACTGTGTTAGATAATAGCTTGCGTATGGGTTGTAAATCTGTTTTCAGTGAACTGGAAACATGTTAGATAATGGGTTGTTTCTGGGTAGTAAATCTGTTCTCAGTGAGCTAAAAACATGTTAGATAATGGGTTGCTCGTGAGTTGTAAATCTGTTTTTTAGTGAGCTGGAAACCTGTTTAACAAAGAGCTCTATGTGTCTTAAGTGTTTTTAGTGGGCAGAAAAGTTCACGGATCTATTAAATTTGAGCAGCAGGTCTGATTTCAGAGGGAGAGATCCATCTGATTATAGATCCTTTATGGGAAGATTTACATTTAGTGAATGAAAAATCATGGCTGTATCATATTCTATTTTCTTTATGAAAGTCAATTACTGAGTAAAGGTTTACACTATTTGTAGACTTCAACTTAATGAAGCAGAAAAAGGGTGTAGAACTGATATAACCACAACTAGGTATTTCCACTGTGGTTTTGAATCTCTTCCTAATAAAGGAGAGCTTCCTACAGATGCATTCTAATGATTTTGGAGGAAAAATAATAAAATTGATGTAAAATATGTTATTTTTCAATCCTGAAACGAAACATTATTACTAAAATTGCTCACCAGGATTCCATTTAATGATTTCTAGATTACAGATTCTTAACGTATAAATAAGAAAATTTTGGAATTTTACATCTTTCAGTGAATGGAATTACAATCTTACTACTGCTTTTCTCCTTATGGGTGGAGGTTGAATAAATACCTTCACTATATCAAGCAGCCTCATGAGCTGATTGCTGTTTACACTGAGAGAAAAATCACATGCAGACTGTGGGATGGAAGGCTACAAAAATATCAGCTGAAAAAGAATGAGTCAACATAAACTGAAGAGGTTTAAAACACATGAAAGAGAGCAATAAACATATTTACGTATGTTATATCCCTTCTCACTTAGAAAGAAGTATTTCTACAAAATGCCATAGTTCATATGTACATCCCAAGCACGTACAGTGAATGCTTCTGCAAGGATACAAAATTTCATCTGACATTCAATTATTCAGAGTGCTGACTTTGCTAATGAAAAATGAAATCTGGCATATTAAACTGCAAGTAGAAAGACTTCCTAACAATTTCTTAAAACTATAATTCCCAGCTATGCTTTATGGAATGTCTTTAGCTCTTGTAGAGCAACCTATTATGAAGTAATGAGGAATACTTTATTGTTCTTTTAAAAACCAATTTCTATCTGCATTAGTGCTTCACCAGTATTTATTCCTCCTCTTTGTCTGTTTTAAATGTTGAAAACTCCAGCGGCTTTTCATATAATACTTTTAATCTCTTCTTATAAAACCAGAGCTAAAATTGTGCCTCCATGTCATCACTGCACGTTTCTGTCTCTCGTGCAGCTAAGCTCTGCTCTGAATCCCTGGGTTTAATGCTTTTCTGGGAGTCATGGGAACATCCTGATAACATTGCTTAGTTTATCTTTAACATATCTCAATACAGATGTCATAAATTCCTCTAAGATAGCCACACAGAGGAAATCAATGGATAAGAACCTAAACACCTTGTATCGTATATAGAATCACAGAATAGTTTGTGTGGGAAGAAACTTTAAAAGCTCATCCCATTCCACCCCCTGCCACGGGCAAGAACACCTCCCACTGTCCCAGGTGGCTCCAAACTGTGTCCAGCCTGGCCTTGGACACTTCTAGGGATGGGGCAGCCACAGCTTCTCCGGGCAACCTGTGCCAGGGCCTCACCACCATCATAGTGAAGAATTCCTAATATCTCATCTAAACCTGCCCTCTTTCAATTTAAAAATATTTAAGATGTTTTTCCATGCACTAGTGCCAACTGTCTTCATAACCACAAGCTACTGCACAGAACCCCAGTGCAGAGGTAGTATGTACAACAACTATCCAGTGTCACTTGTGAGATAATATTTTGTCAGTTTGCAGCTGTTTAACTTTCTTCTTTTTTAAAATATATTCCCATTAACATGCAACAGCATAAAGGTGATACATCAAACAAACTCCCATTTTTCCTCACTGCTCTTTGGTCTTGTTATTGAACTGAGCCCAGAAAATAGCTAAATTTAGGCAACATAGCATAAATAAATTTGTATGAGATCCACCTCTTAAGGAACAAACACTACATAGCACTTCAGACATTTTGGAAAACAATTACTGAAATTGCAGCCTTCAAAAAAAACCCAGACAATACTGAAAAAAGACAAGAGAACTAGCAAATTAAGTATCTGCATCTGATAACTGACTACAGATGAACATGGTTTGTCGCATATTTTTAAAAAAATTAAGTAGAACAGAAATGAAAGGGCACAGAAGTTTTTACAATTAACACTTTTGCCACACAGATTTATGGACGTTTAGCATTAAGGATGTATTCCCCTTATGTATTCACATTCAGATTTTCCTCAAATTCAGATTTTCCCATGACAAATGTGGTACCATACACCTCAGATAACAGTTATGTCAGACTTTGTTGATAAACATTTTACTGACAGACATTGAGATTTTACTGAGACTTTAGATGCAAAATATGGTTTGCCTTTTCCTGAAGACTTTGGTGAAGATGCTGGCAGAAATTTCTTAATAGTAGTGCCAAGCTTAAAGTTTGAAAGGCTAGAACCTTTGAAAACAGATCACATTTCATGAAATTTCTCCTACTACTGTGATGAATGAAGGCATAATAACTACAAGGAGTGAATAAGTACATTGCCAAGAAAGCCTCTACTCAAACCAAACAGTTCTGTAGGTTGGAATTTGTCTCTGATTATCAATGAGCAAAAATCCCTTTCTTCGGCTTCACTTAAAGAAGGGTGAAACTGAACACACTGACCAAGGTCTTAATATTTTATACTGGGAAATGGCTACAACAGAAACCTCACCCTCACTAACTAGAAAAATAAACTACCAAATAGTTTCATTTCCAAGCAATGCACAGTGAGGTTTTGTTTCAACAGTAAAGCTCCTAAAATCACAGTAATATAAATTAAGCACTGCCACCATCACTTCTGTTTTCTAGTAATATGCTTCACACCTCAGAGGCCCATTTCAAAACAAATTATTTTGAAGTGGTTACTGTTTAAATGTACCTTACAGGGATAAAAATAAAACAATTAATTATGGTAAAAATTCACTGACTTTTTTACTCTGTAAAGCCAAGTGATCGCCGACTTTTCACTCAATAAAGTTTATTGAAATAAAACAGGCATTTTGGGGAAATATGTTTGGGGGTTTTTTTACTTACTTTCAATGAGCACTTTTCTGCCAGCCCAGTTGTCTTTGATAACTTGGATGTTTCCATAGTGGGCATCACTGAAAAATATACGATTGGTGCCCCTTCCCTTCAGGCTGTAGTCGAAGGCCAGCGCGATCACATTTTTGAAGTACTCCGGGTTTTCATAGGGCCTCACTGGAGAATTCAGGTTGGTCTCATCTGAAAGGTGGATGCTTTTCAATATTGTCCTTCCCGAGTAGAGCAGGTAGCCCTCGTGCCTGAGGCAGCTGATCCCATCCTCTGCCAGGTACCCGTGGGCACAGGCACAGGCTCTCCGCGCGTTCCCGCGGTAAAGGCACAGCTGGTGGCACCCGCCGTTGTTCTTGGCACACACATTGGTACCTGGGGAAGAATTTTAAAAAAATATATATTTTTATAAATAAAAATATACTCAGTTAACTTAAATAGAAAGGATTTTTTGTGTGCGTGTGCTGGGAATTCTCCTCTTAAAAATTTTTTGACTTTAACCACACCAAAAGATAATCATAAAGAATACAATCAATGAGCAAATACAATGAATGTCCTTTCCAACTCACAACAGTACATATTTTATTAATAGAAAAAGATGAAATGGGTTATTCTTCCAAAACCAGCTGAAGACTTAGAAAGTGTTTCAACTGCTTTGAGTGTTAAATTTTTTTTAAAACACCTGTTACTGGCAGAAAGTCAAATTTAGCTACCATCAGAATACAGTACTGCTGTAAGATATTTTCTACCAAATTAAATATGTATATATTGACTGGTAAAAACTGTGAATCCAGCTGTTTTTAACAAAGACATTTCCTAACATTTTGTTCTAATTTAATTTAAAACCTGACTTCAAAAACTTTCTCCCTGACAATTGCACACCATTAAAGAATCACTGTCAAATTAGTAACTACACTTGTTGCAAGTAATATTTAAAATAACAGTAATCATCAATAATTGGGAACTATTTGTCTTTTTTATTTTGGACTATCAATGAATTACTAGCATACCTACTTGAGATTATTCAGTTCCTGTTTCTGACAGCCCATTCCACCTAATAACTCTGCTATTTCAGAAATAGTAATTTTCCCATTTCTGAAAGTTTTCCACATAATGAAGGTGAATAAAACATTTAAATAGAATGTTTTTGAGTACAAAACCAGAATTGTTGGGGAAGATGTAGTGTCTGAAGGTACTGTTGATTGAATTCTTTAACTGATACATTTCAAGCTGAAAATCCTTTTAAGAAAAAAAATCATCGCAAATGAGAGGTAACTTGTTCTTTAAAGCAGAAATATTTAATTTTGTTGTCCTAGGAAAAATTCTATGAGATAGTCCTCTGGAGTTATGTAAAACATGTGGAGAATCAGCTATACACATTTTTACATTTCATTTGCTTAAAAGATACTTTAAAAGTTTTATTAGGCTAGAAAAGTTAATATCTGTTTGGAAGGATGAGAGGTGGAGAAGAAAATAAGAAAATACATGAAATAGATCCTTGAGCTTCTAAAATCTCTAGGAAAACTTCAATGCTTCCATGGTTCACCATCTGTAAACATCTTTAAAAATGGCCAGTTCTGAAGCCAGGTTAGTCAGGGCATTTCCTGGCACACCTGTAAAATTGCACTGAAAGATGGGAATTTTTGCAAGCCCCACTTGCAGGATAGAATCATCAGAAAGGGTAAAACAGGTGTTTGAAAAAAAAGCACTTATCACAATCAGCACAGCTCATCGGGGTGTTGGGGTTTTTTTGCTTGGGGGGTTGTTTTGATAACGAAAGTCAGGAAACCATTTAATTACACTGGGGTTTTTTTTAACAGTTAACTACTTCTAGTTCAATAAACTTAAAATAGATATATATATAATAGTGTGATATAGAAAAACATTCCAAAAACATTTTTCACCTGTATTTTTCCCTTTTGTCCTTCTGGCTCACTGACATCCCCTCCCAATGACATTAACCATTTGTACCCTAGTAAAATTTGAAAAATGTATTAAAAAATCATTCAGGTATGTTTTTCAAACTAACAGCAGCAGAATTTTAGCTTCAGTAACAATTTCTCCTATTCCTTATGTGATCAAGTCTATAAATCCATCAACAAAAATTACACATAAAGATGCATTGTTTTATCCCACTGTTCTATTTTCCTAATTCTATAATACAAAGCCCTTCCAAGCCGCAGACATTAACAATTTCTAGCCTAGTTAAAAGAAATGGATTTTGGTGTGGATTTATTTTTTTCCACAAAATATGATGCTCTGAAATTGCTTGCAGAAATCCAAAGTAAAATTATTATGCATATACGTTTGCAAATTATTTTTTCTCAAAAAAAATTAAAATTTTTTAAAAAAAGTTTTATTAATTTGTAAATAAGTTTCCTTTCAAAATTCAGATTTATTTAACATGTCGTATTTAATACAGTTATTTAGGAGAGATTTATGCAGAAGAAACAGAATCTTTGGATATATAATGTTGTGACTAAAGCAATTTTTTAGTGCTAGCAACACTAGAAATATATTTCTATTAAAAAAACCTTTACATATAATGGTGTTACCATTAGTTTTTTCCTCTCTTTTTAAGTATATTTCTAGAAAATTTTGTCTGGATTACCCAGCAGCTGTTTTTACTGAGGAAATCATTATCATTTTTGGTAGATACCTAACCAATTTTCTTCAGTAAAACAAGTGTTTCAAGGTCTTGTCAAAACCAGTATTTTAGAAGTAAAAAGACAGTTAAATAGCAAGGTTATTCTTAGTCAGGTAGTGGAGAATAAATAAATCATAGAGTCTATAATAACTTTTGCCTCTTGAGTTTGCTAAACTAATTGAATATAAAATAAATCTGATTATTTACAAGGTCTCTTTCCACAGAAGGAAACAAAAAAAAACCCAAAAACAAAGAGACTCAAACCCAGGTAATGTCAGCAAATAAATATTGAGACACAGAGGACGGGAACTTCTAATAAGGAAAAATTCTGGTTTGCTTTCCAATAGAAATCTCAAACTACCTGAAATCACTGCTCTGTAAAGCACAGGTCATGGTCTCTCAATCCTAAGACTGTCTTTTAAGAAAAACAAAACAAAAAACATCAAACCTGGAATAATAGGAAGTGTTTTAGTTTCAATTTTTCTCTTTGAAACACTCTGAAGAATTTTAGTAGGATTTGTACTATATGTTTTCTTTAGTACATTAACTTTAGTTTTTAAAAAAAATACTTCAAGAGTAAAAAGTGGTGATAAAATCATCAACTACTTAATTTTTGGAATGCTTTAATATACAGAAAAAGTAGCAGGTGATATCAAAACAATCAATAGCATCCTTAAGAACAGCCAACCTTTCTCTCGTGCTCTATTAAAGACTTTCACTTCCTTCAGGTTTATCCCAAGGCCAGTCCTCATGGTCACAGCATCCGTGGCCTCATTCTTGTGGCCTCTTCTAATAGAGCCATTTGCATGTGCTCTGCCAAAAAAGTTGAAGATGTCTCATCAACAATCCTCAACTAATTCACACCAAACAAATGACTGAAGAGCAGTGGAGAGCTCACTAAAGTGGAGGTGGAGGAGCCTGTTCTTATCTATGGCACTGAGGCACTTTTTTATCTTCCAGAACTCCCTCTCCTTGGAAAGCGCGCGGGACTGCACGATCCCGCCTGCGACTTTGCTAAGGAATGGCTAATCCTACAAAGGTGAGGCACCTGGCACTGAAATAACGTTTGGAGATTTAAAATACTTATGAAAAATAAATTACCTGTCAGACCAGTAGATGTAAGCTCCGAACACAGCCACTGAAAACATATCCACATTGCTCCCTGACAGCACAATCTCCCGGTTCCCTCCACTCTCAAGGTCAATTCTTTCTATCTTGTCGGTACGAGCATCACACCAATACAATTTATTTTCCTAAAGATTAATTTCAAAGGAAACGTCAACAGGCTTGTCCAAGTATTTAATTAAGAGTCATTAAGATTACATCAAGGTGGAACACCAGCTGGCTTTAATGAAACGTAACAAATACTGCACATTTTAAGGTATGCTGGAAGACAGAGGAACCAACCTCATAATCGATGGAAATCCCGTTAGGCCATGCAATCCCCAGGCTCACAAGGACGACCTTCTCAGAGCCATCCAAGTGTGCTCTGCCTATGCAAGGGGTCTGTCCCCACTCTGTCCAAAATAAATACCTAGAATGTTGTAGAAATCACCAATTAAAATTGCAAACAAAATGCACTATTACCATTAAATGGATAACTTAAAAACATACCATGCTCACGTCTCTAAATAGTCTTAAGAAATTAAATGTATCATAATACTTGTTTATTGGACACTTAGTTAAGATGTTGTTTTCAAATTATACATATGAAGAAATTTTTAAAATTGTATTCCATTAGTACATATGCAATTTTATTCCTTAGAGAATTCAGCTTTGTGTTTGGGAAAAAAAAATGCAAGTTAAAAAAAAAAAAAAATCTGGAACAGAAGCTCTTGCATCTAATGACTAATAAATGCTGTGATAATGCAAGGATGCCTAATTTAAAAATGTTTTAGATATGAAGTTGTGAGAAGCACAGTGGGAAACGGTAGAGCAATGGGACCTTATCTGAGAAGAAAATATTTTCAAATTTTGCCAAATGGGAACAATCTGAATCTTACTTATCTAATGTCATGTTCCTGTATACTTAGTGCCACACTTGCATCCCTAATTTGGATGTTTTATCAAATGTCTACCTTGATAAACTTCTCAGTCTGTTGCTTCAAGTATAGCAAAATGAGGACAAATAATTTACACTTCCTTTATGAACAGTAACCTATGGAACAGCTTTGTGGGGATATCTATGTGTCTACAAATATAAATGTATGTATGCATATCAGTGTTAAAATATATTATAAACACACAAATTAACATATATTCTGAGGAAGAAATATCTAATATAACAATTGAGGCCTAAAGTATTACTGGTTGCCTAAAGAAGAAGGATTTTCACAGCAGATATTCATGGAGCACTGAAACTTTCTTTAGGAACATGCTGTACATAAATTGAACAGAACACACAAAAACCATTCTCCAATGCTTTCATCTGTGTGGAATGAATGTGTTAGTTAGTTTTTAAAGATTACAAAACCTTCTGGGCATTACCAAACAGTTCTGCCCTGTGTCTGGTGACATCATTACACCAATCTGCTGTTAAGCAGCTGTATTTGACTAAATGACTACAGATATGTGAAATAATGAGGGATAATAACGTGATAAGGGTGAAAAAAATACAAATCCTATAATTTGCTCATCAAATTCAGCTTCTGAAACTACCCACTTTGGCTCTCATTGTAGAGCTTTCCGGCTCCAGGAAAAAATGAATCTGTTCTCATAGTTCTTGATATAACAAACAATACCATTTATACTAATTACAAAACTCATGCAGACTAGGAAACTGAACTGCAACATGAGTAAAATTAAAAATATGTTGAGGATTGCCAAAATAGGCAGTATTAATCAGCTGGATTTTAACAATCACTACATAAGTTTAACGCAATTTTAACCAGATTATTAACAGCACCTTTAAACAGAACTGAAATTACTTTCAGACATCTGGTCAGATGTCAGAGAGTTATTTGAGACTTGCTTAATACAGGATATGAACTAAATGTTGATCACAGGAAAGCAGACATTGAATATACTCAAACATTCCTTAAACTGACCCATAATTAGCAGGTTAAATGAATCTAAAATCCTCCAAAGAAAATCATAAACAGCTGCCAAAAAACATTATATGAATAAATATACCTGATGGGGGACAAAGACACCCTTTTGTAGGGCTACACATTCCTCACTTTTTCCTCAGTGACAACAAATAATGTCACCAACCAGCTGAACGCTGCCTGCTTCCCATCTTGGCATAACTGGCAGATTCAATGAGCTCTGATTACTGCTATTTTCTCTCTATTCTTACAGCTGTCAACTCCAGCTTCCAGACAAATGCAGAAGGTGAAATCAGGGTATGGGGAGGGAAGAACACCTTTCAAAGTTTTACCTCGAAAAGGGGCAGAGATTTAACAATAATACAAAGGGCAAAAAAGGCCTTAATCTTTGGGCAGAAAGGCAGCCATGTACTTTCCTAGCAAAACACTGCTATGCTTCTGGAGGAACTGAGTGGAGACATCTTATGTTAACATTCAGTGGCACAGTATTATAAAATAGATGAAGCTTTCCCTCCTTTGCAGAAGATACACCATTCTACCAGACATGTAAAACAGTAATCTGTGCTCCTCTAATTCTCTTTAAGTATCCTAAACAATCCCTGTGCCATAGGCAGGGACACCTTCCACTAGGCCAGGTTACTCAGAGGCCCGTCCAGCCTGGCCTTGAACAGCTCCAGGGACGGGGATTCCACAAGGAATTCTGGAGGTGGAAGACGATGGTACATCCCCTGTTTCTGTCAATGCTGCAGGGTAGTCCCTGCCCTCCAAAATCAGCTGGGTGAATGCAGACATCACTTTTGCCAACCCTTACTCTCCAATCCACAACCTTCATCTCACATGACTTTCAGATACCCTGGCCACTCTCCCTGGTTGTTGCACTGGGATGTTACATGATCCTGGAGTCTATAACTTCCAAGGATTCTGTGATTGCATCACAAAGTCCCTCATCAGCTGATGTGGCTTCCTTGGACTCGCTGACCACTTCAGATTGAAGCAATGCTTCTAAGCAATGTCCAACCTTCAGGTGAAACACTTTCCTTAGAAAACTAGAAGCATTTTTCAGTGAACTTAGAGGAGATTATGGACACAAGGCAAAGGAGCAAGGCAAAAGCCCTGTGTATGTGAGGAATAACATGTTACCCTTGCTCTGGGTGTACCGCGATAGAGCGTGGCTGGTCCAGCCCCTGGGAGATCACCACGTAGCGGAATGAGCCGTTCAGCCGCGCCACCTCAATCAGGTTGAAGCCATGATCAGTCCAGTAAATGTTATCTGGGAAAAGAAAAAAACCCTAAAGTGTGTGAAGGAAAGACTGTGGGAAATGGATTTTTTGAGAATCCTTAAAGCTTGACAGAAGGCTTGCATAGTATGTATTTGTATGTAGATTTTGAGATAAAAAAATGCTGACTTAGAAATGTTATGGAATAGGATGGGCATTTTTGAGAGAGAAATGGAACTAGAAACAAGTTTGAAAGGATGGCTTTGCAAATCAGACTAGATACTTTGGAGAAATAGACCTATGAAAGATGCATTGTAGTAGGACCTATGAGGGGTAATTTTAGATGATTGGTTTTAAGAAGTTTACACCATTGTGTGGCAAAAGCTGATAGGCTAAGAAAAGCATATAAAGTATTGTAATTAGGAAATAGTTTGGCTTCTGGTTGTGATGGTGTGAATTATAACACCTGTACTGTCTCACCCTTCACATGAGACTGAAAATGGAATAAAAGTTTTTAAAACTCTTTTCGTTGCCCTATCTCTGGGTCAGAAAAGGGTGTAATATGACAAAATACTACTTGAAAAGTGTTTAAGTCAGAACCAGAAACTGCTACTTTTTCATTTGCATAGGTATTACATTTGCAATTTATAGTCTTATCCAGCCTTTTGACAGCATAAACTGGCATTGACGGTGTCCATCTACAAAGTGCCATGCAATATATATATATATATGTATAAGTAATTTCCAGACATTTATGATACAGGAAATTAGAGCTGAAAGGAAACAGAGTTATTTAGCCTTGGGCTGAAGAGGCAAGTGTGTTCTCTCAGAAATGATGACAAGTCCTGGAGCAGGCCCAGACCTACCTGCTATCCAGTCCACTGCAATGCCTTCAACTCGCCCCAAACCATTGGTGACAATGTCTTCTTTCCAGGTCTGGTCTCTCTTAGCTCTGCTGATCTTGTTGAAACCCATGTCTGTCCAATAGATTGTATCATTCCCTGAAAACATGTGCCAATGATTTTCAGATTAATTCAGACTTACTTCAGTCCAAGTATCTGCATTAGCAACTGTAAATATTGCCAGTTATAGCTTTATTAATACATATTAAATATCAAAATTATCAGCTTTAATTCCTCATTCCTTTGCCTTTTCTTAAATTTTGTTTAAAATAATTCTGTCAGAATTCTAGGTTGTTTAGTACAGCACATGTAGCACAATAGGCCTATGAACGCAGATGGAAGCTACTATCTGTTAAAAATCAAAATAAATATGCTGTCTTTACCTTTTCCCTAATGGGATAAATGCTTCAAAAACATACTATTCTGTTTGTCAGAATTCCAAAATATTCAGGAATGTGAAAAGCTACAGTGTAAAACTGCTTATACTGTTTTCCTTCAGTAATCAGACACATTGTATTTTAACAGTGTAAGAAAAATTAACTAGGGAAATAAAAAGTGACATTTGAGAGTGATATGCTGACAAAAGACTAAAAAAATATATTCCATCCACAAGTCAGCTTTTATTTTAAATGTCCTGACAAGCTTCCAACAACAGTCTTCTTGTTTGGTATTTCAGGACATCTCAGCTGTCTTCCCAGCCTTTCTGCTGCAGTCATTGTCCATTAAGTGGAAAATGGGGACAACTTTGACCATTTAAACTCCAAAGCCAGATGGAGGATTTGAAGCGGCCCAAGCACAGACAGAAATTCCCTTCTGTGGCACATAATAACCTCAAAAACGAGGTGGGGCAAACAAAGTGAGAACATCCCTGAAGAAGAATTGTCACTATTTTCACTGACAGGGTTCTGTAAATTAGCTGCAACCAACATTCTGCTTTCAAAGTAATGAGCTGAGGACTTCCTGAGTGAGATGTTTTGCAGAGAGATATTAAATAATACTTTTTGTTTCATTACTTTTTCATACTTTGCAAATCTTCTTTTAATTCCATAATAGTGAGAATGTATTTATAGAACAATTAATTTCTATATAGAACATAGAAATATTATTATATAAATAGATACAAATATTTTATATCTACATATATACACATGTATCTATCTATCTATCTATATATATTTGTGTAGATTGATGGATATATTTGCAAAATAAGAGTTATTTGTGACCATTCACTATCGGTATGCTCAAGAATCTTACCCCACCACCAATTAAACAAATGACAATTCTGACTTCAAGTAGTCAAAACAAATATGAGAGGTGTGCATTTTGCTACTTATTTGCTAATTAGAATTTAGAATTATCAAAACACTGGGAGAAAAAAGGTGCATGCATCTTCTAGCTTGTTCATGTCTTCAAAAAACATCCTCATTAGATTTATAATTAAGATATATTTTATCCAGTTTGCATACCTAAATTACTGAGATAACAGCAAAATTTGGGAATCCTTCCCAATTAGAGTGAAATGGAAGCAACACTCACTAAGTGGAAAATAAAAAAAAACAAGATGAAATCTGAAACTACCTCCACCTGATTTCCAAATCATATTTGAAGTATGGAGGTTTTAGAAATGAATTCATAAAATTCAATATAAGGTACCAAAATGAGAAAAACAGCTGTTTTTGAAGCAGAAATGCAGTTGAAAGCTATAACTTTTTTATAATACACTATCCCCTTGTGATTTCACTGCTGCACACCATTTACATTTATCTTTGCAATGTATTTGTCACTGCCAATTCTATTCATGTTCCCTGTGCTGGAACTTCATCAGGCCAAGCTGGAGAACCTCACTTAATTTCATCCAGTCTTAAATTTCATTTTTCCACAAAGTCAGAAATCACATTCTTCCAAAATATTAATTTGATATTTATTATCTAAGTCTACATAAACCTCTCTAAAGTAGGAGCTAGCATATCTTACTACTATGGTAAAAAAAAAATAAATAAATCCCAAGCCAAAAAACATGAGATTCAAAATAGCCAATAAAACCCTAGTATTGGTATTTTAAATTGAAAAGGTCAAATTTTAGTCTTTGATGTTATACATAATAATTTTGTAGATTTTGCATAATTTAAATTAAAACAAATAAATTTTAAAAAATCCCTAGAAAACCTAATTGCATTATCTTAGCATTCTCTGTCATGAACATGTGTGGTCACCAATTCTCTCTCCTTCTGTGGGGTCACCAATTCTCTCTCCTTCTGTGTCTTTCCAGGAATAGGTTAAATTCTCTGTAACAGAGACTTTCCCATCTCAGATGTGTGCTCACTGCCTTTTAAGTGATTTTTATGTCTCTGGAGACTATAACTGAACTACACCCATGATATGAGAAAAGCCCTGAACATCAGTTGCCACTGATTTGAAAACAAAATATACAACTATGAGGGCACTGCAAAATGTTGAGAGAACTTGAAATTTTGCTAGGGAGAGGTACAAGAGCATCAGTGAAGAAGTAGGTCAAAAAAACAAACATCTAATTAATTTAACTTTCAACCTGGTAAAAAAAGATTGGTGATATTTGTGTGATGAAATAAACCAACAGAGCCAAGAGAAATAAGTCTGCTTTCAATACCAAGGCAAATATTAACATACACTAAAAAAAAAACCATTAGGATCTCTCAATGCTGAATGCCCAGGCAGAATCTATGTCAAAATAAAAAACAATGGAGAATGACAAAATAATTGTATATTTCAAGAAGGTAATGTCTGTATTTATATAACATAGGTAACTTAGAATTTTTTTCCAGACTACCAGGTTGTAAACTCAATGGGTAACAAAATGACTCCTGAAGGAAGGCTGTCCAAAGAGCTGATGGTTTAAAAATACAGAGACACAGGATATTTTTCAGGTCACTACTTGGTCACAGATTATTTATTTTCCAAGTTTGAAGATATCCAAACTCCACTGGGCAATGTATCCAACCACTTTTAGAATCTGATCTTTAATTTCTCCCCACCCTCTTTCACATACATTTAAAACTGAAACCAACTAATTTTCATAGGAAGTTTGTGAGGCTGTGTAAATTAAAACCTATTTCTGTATATACTGTGGAAAGGCATGCAGTGTACTCCAGGTGGAAATGCCTGCTCTTCAGGCTGTCAGAACTCCTTCCAGAAGGAAGAAGCAGATCCAGACTTGGTTTGTGCCCTGCAGGAACGTGGCTGAGCTGTCCTGGACAGGGAGAACACTGCCCCACTCAGCTCTCAAAGGCACCTGCTATGTACAGCATCACACAGGAGTAAGAAATTCCATGAAAAAAGTGTCATAGCAGGAACAAGCCTTTCTCCTTGATGAACACTTTCTGTAAAACCACCTGCTCAAGTTCTCAGTGATGAATCTGGCTGCTGCTGCCAGAACAATCGGCATGTGCACAATATTTCCTATTTACTGTAAATATTAAAGGTAGAGCTTAACTCTGTAGCATAATCCATTTCCAATTCCTTTAAATGCAGTTGGTAATTGCTTAAAAGGCTTGAAAACAAGGGGCTACGTTGCTCTGATCTTTTTCAGCATTCTGATATTTGCATTTTTGTAGTGGAGTTTCTCACAGATTTTCATGTAAACAAAGTGATTGTTTATCATTCCTCTCTTGAGGAGGGACAATTGATGGACTTTTAGTTTGACCAGTGTGGCTGGAGAAGTGACAACCTCATAGTCCAATCCCTGGTCATTGTCCAAAATCTATATAAATCGAGGTAGAAAAATAAACTTCTCTCTTTTTGCTCTGACAACCTGACTACGTGCTTGTCGTTCTTTTTGTGTCCTATAGCGACAGGGTTATTTCATTTATGAGAAGAATTTACAAGTTTATTCACACATACAACAAATTATACATAATATTTACCTGCATGGAAGTCTATGCCCACAGCAAAGGAAGCCCCAGATATAGGCATTAAAGCATCCATTTTATCATTGGGATCAAGAGGAATTCCTCTAATTCCCTCATGAACAGAGTACATGAGAAATGATTCAATACCTAAGGGAAAGATAAAGCAGCCAATGAGAGCAAAGTTGAAACTTGCCAAATAACCAAGATTAGAAGAGCTAATATACATTAGATATAATTTTCCAATAGTGCTCCACAGTTTGTCAGTGACAACTCCAGCTCTTGGAAAAGATATCCATGAGTTATTACAGTGCATTTCTAATTAAATTACAAATGTGGTCCTATCAAGAGAAGGGAATCACTGTTCATTTCAAGCACCACCTTAAAATCAGGTACTTAGCAGAAATGGAAATTAAAATCTAAGAAAAAATTGGATTTGAATTATGAGAAAATTTAAGAATATTTTCAGTGCACATCTGCATTTCAGAAACATATTCAGCAAGAGATAATTTTAAAGAACTTGTGGAAAACAGGATAGTAAATTGTCTTTCAAGGTACAGGATTCACCTCACTTCAGTTATGCACATTTCCTTTGCAGAGAGAGAGAATTATGTAGTTTTATTGATGCATTTTAAATGCCTACTTTTGTGTTAGATTAATCAAATTCCAAATGCACCTATTTCTGTTCAGTAGGTATAAATTCTACTGTGTAGAGTTCTTTTTACATAGTAATTCTCAGGAATTACTTAGTCCTAATTAATAGTAATAAATAATATTAGATTTATAAGACTATAAGGCACCTTGACCATAAGGTTGTTTTACATTATTCAGGCAAAGAGTAAGACTTTGGCTGTAAGCTATGTTCTGACTTCTGCCAAATTAAAAAGATTTAAGGAAAAAATTGGTTTTATTTTATATTAATAGCAATACAATAGGATGAGAAACCCAATCATTCAGATTCTTGCAGCCTATAATTTAGTTTAAAGATAAGCTATACGACCTTGAACAAATATTTATTAATGATGGCTCATATGGTCTGCCTTTCTGTCTACATTTAAAAAAAAAATCAGAGCTACCACATAAATTTATTTATTTGAATAATTTAATGAAAAGCTAAATTTAACTCTGTCCTAACCACAACAGACATTTCTCTATTACTGCTTCAATCAAGCATTTTAAGTAGAGTTATTTAACTAAAAATGACCAAAGTAAGTCTATTTACTCATTGCAATGTTCCCCATTAACTGAAGTTAGTTAAAATAAATGCTGAAAGCTGTTTTACCTTTGCAAGCCATGCGGTTTTTTTGGAGGTTGTAGCCTACTGTGCACACACAAGTTCTGGTGGTTTCTGATGTTGGCAAACAAAGCTGGGAGCATCCCCCGTTGTTTAACTGACAGGAATTGCTGCCTATGACATGACGGGAGAAGAGACAAGAGAAATCAAAACCTGAGCAATGCAACCCTGGCTAAAAAGTAAGTGTTGTTATTGATATCTTATTATTATTATTTCCAATTTTTGTCCAGATAACCTATTTGAAAATTGAGGCATAAAATATTTCATAAATTCATGTACCTTTCTATGCTTCACTTTTGCAGAACTTCAACCCCACATTTCCCCTAAGAATATAAATAATTCTGTTTTCTGAAAAATCTGCCTATTTTAAATTTAAAAGCGTATGGGAAACCTGAACATTCTACATTGAGTTAATGATGAAATCTCATTAACATTACTGTATCTTAATCTAGTCCACAAACAAATCATTGATTATATCTTATTCATTCATCAAATGTTATATTAGCCTGGTTATCTTCATGAACAAGCCATTTTTTAGTATATTTAAGACACACTCCAAAATGATCTCACAAATCCACATTCCTAACTGTGCAATTATTACAATTTTTAAGTAATAGAAGAATATATTTTAATAAGATTTAGAATAGACATTATACACAATGAAATAAACATGTCTCAGCAATTTGAAGCTTCATGAAGAAAAATTTAAATTCACTAAGATACTCAAGGAATTAGGTGATTACAAGTTATTATTTTCTTCACATTGGAAGAACCACATGAGAAAAGACACTGTGCACTCTAAAAGATGGTTAAACATACTTAAAATATGACTTACCTTGCTGTGCTGCCTTATCATACACTTTCATATGAACAACTCCTGCAGTTTTGTTTCGCAGGACAGTTGGGTTTCTTCCATCTTTTTTATTGCAGGTGCCAATCTGAGCCAAGTTCTGGTCTGCCCACCAAAGCTTTTTATCTGTAAAATTTCCAAGTTTAGAAATCAGGAAGATCACTATCCAACTGTATATGGTTGAGGCTTAAGGTGGGAAAAAACTTTTGAGGTTAATTCTGAGGTCAGTTTTAAGGGAAATTGCCTAAAGAGGTTATAGAGAAAATCTGAAGAAATTGTGTTAAGATTCTGCAGACATGAAAACAGCTTTCACCAGTTTAACTTTTGCTGAGCTGCTGATTTAAGGCTATCTGCATAAAGAAATGTCTCACTTTTCACATATACGTGGAAATTCCAGTGTTACCCTAGGAAAGAGATTCATTTTCATAAGCAAACAAAATTGCTTGAAATGCTAAAGTAAGTCTTTTATTAAGAAAAGTTACCATTAGTAACTAAGAAATCATGGAAAAAACTGAAAAACAGGCATTGCCTCCCAAAGTTTCAGAATTAAAATGTTAACAGCTTTGATTTCAACCTGAAACTTCAGTGAACTACGGGCTGGACACTGTAGTCAATCTTCTGATTGCCCCTGTCATGAGCCCTCGCTCCCTATGATGAGATGGTCTCAGAGCTCTTCATTTCAGACAAAAAGATTATTACTGTAGAGCAACCAAAAGTAAACCTTGAACTGAAAACCTTTAAACTTCAGGAACACTGCCTTCCCAACAAATATTGTGTATTAACTTCACTTGTAGTTAATTCTCTTTCCAGTTAAAAGAATTTTTGCCTATGCTACAGTTTTAATATTTAAATAATATGGAGCCACACAGTTGAGTGTTTTGTGATAGAAAGGGCAGATCTAAAAATAATTTCCACTGTGGTAACTGTAAAAAGTTACAGCACAAAATAAAATATCTAGGAAAAATCCAAACCAAACTCTCCACAGGTATGATAAGACCAGCATCTGTGGAATGAAAAATAGTCTAAATATCAAGATTTGGAACTCTCTGATTAAATCTGGATAAAATTTAAAGAAAATCAATGATTTTATTCATTGACTAGTCAGTCTAGAATTGACGATTCAAAACATCATCCTGCAATAATGATCAATTAAGAGCAGCTTGCATCTGAAGACACCTTTATCAGAAAATCCTCAGAACAAGAAGTGCCTGTGCTTGATTTTGATTGTGTCAATTATAATAAAAAGGCACATGAAAGCTAAAAATGGAAAAGTGACTGTGTGTTATAATCTATGTAAGAAATATTGGGAACTAGATTTGGTTTTTTTCCTGTTAGATAATTACCCAAAATCCTAAAGGTTGGGTTAACTTTTTCAATGAAATGTTTGCATATGAAGAATAGTTTTTCTTCTTCACATCCTCTATGTGACCACAAATCAGAAGAGGCCATTAAATAATTTTGGTAGTGACTGGTGTTTTGTGCACAGTAACATGAACTTACTGTTTTACATAGCCAAACCCATCTGTAAAAAAATTACCTGTTTTGTAAGACTGGGGTACAAGAAGGCGGCAAATTACATATGGTTTTGGTGTTTTCATCCTTTATTTCAAATAAATAATCAAACACTTTTAGGCATTTCTTTAATATTTTGTGCAAAACCTCAATTTTGTCTGTGGCTTCAACAACCTCCCAAACCCGTCTTTGGCTGACCTGCCTGTCTCCTTAGGAAAAGGAAATTAACAAAAACTCCAAATAACCAACTCGTCACATTGTTTTACCAAGAGATGAATGCATGGCATGTACTTAATCAAGAAGTTCAATTAGCAGTGATTATCTACCCTACAAATATTTTCATTTCTCCCTTTTGGTAGAAGCACAGAGCCAAACCCATTTGTACACAAGCAGCTGAATGTTTCTCCAGGTATCTCTTTTGTTTACTGAGCTACTCAAGGAGACCACATCTGCTTCCATGCACAGTTAAGAGTGTCTAAACAATTTCCATCAGTGGTGTCAGACATCAGATCACGGAGTTGTTCTCCTCTGATAACAAAAGTAGCACTTCACAAACTCATTACTAATCCGAAGGTACTTGGCTGTGACTGCAGAGGTTAAGGAGGCTCCTACATCCCCTACACCATTAAAAAGGACAAATCACAACAGTTCACAAGTGAAGTACCACAATACTCTTCAAAATGATTCTTTTTGCCTCCCACTTTCATTCTTGTTAACGTGAAACCTGGATAAGCCTTTGAATAAAAACGTAACTTGCAAAATCTTACTGAACTAGTGCTTATTCTCTTACATGGAATGGAACACTGTGATTTTTAGAAGGACACAAGGATAGAGTAGGGGGATTTAAATGAGAAAGGACATACAAGTCCTGACCTAGTATATTTTAAAAAAGGGTAAAAAAAATCATAAAATCAAAAAAACCCATCAATCTAAAAAGCCAAACCAAAATGCCTGAACAACACACAAATTCCGAAGTACAGACACCTTGAGGTTAAACCTCCTATGAATACCTGCCCCAAAACTTGCCAGTTGTGCTCTAAACCCTAATTCTTCAGAAACTGCTAGGTGATCAACAGACACCACCACAGTCTCAAACAAATAAAGAAAAACAACAACCACATGGCTATTTTTTCCATAATTGTAAGTTAAATTTGGACTATTTCTCACTGCATTACTGATATTTGTCAGTAGGTAACTCATCTACGATGTCTAGTATTCAGGATTAACTAAATATTTCTTTATTAATTCTAAAATATTGTAGATGATTTTACAAAAAGAAAAAACACTTTAGCATAAAGGCAACTTGCTTTCACATACAAGGGAAGAAAAAAATGCTGTTTTGGACCTTTAAATATCAAACTGAAGTGATTTATTTGCTTGATTATGCTAACAAGAGTGTTGCTGGATCGCTAATTACAATCTTGTGGCTGAAACTGGGTTATAATATATATTAAAATTGTTGAATTTATCCATTCTGTTGGGTAATTAGCATTAAGCAGAGTAACATATTGGGAAACAGCAACTCCAAATGCCAAAAATTGCTACCCTAGCTTTATGGGCAGTCCTTTGGAGACTACAAGTAGTACTCTGAATGCAAATTTTGATGGGTCATTAGTTTTCATTAATGGTGGTTTGAGTATTTATGGAAGACAACTATGTACTGCACTTAGGGCCGGGCGCATTGCCTAGATATATTTCATATATTAATGCTAATGTAATGAATGGTGTCACGGCAATTAGAAGACTGATGACTTGGAAAATTAAGGTGTATGTGTTTGAATTCTCCTGATCTAAGCAGCCCTTTTCACTTTGCAAACAGATCCAGCAAAGTCACAGCTCCCACCATCTGAGGTACTAAGAAAAGCAATCAGGTGTTAGTTTTTGAAAGTTTATTTAGGATGAAACAAAAATCAAATAACCAATATATCATCTAATGCATGATGAAAGTAAATGGGAGCATGAGTATATTTTGGTAATATTAACCCACACTTTCTGTCTAAAATGAAATACTATAATTGTTATTTTCTGTTTTGATTGCTTGATAATACAGCTTGATGGCTATATTTATATACAGTTTTTGTTCAAAAGATGTTCTTCTAATACCTGCATGCCCATTGAAAAGCTATTATGTATATCTGATTTTGTTGTATTGCTGATTGAATTTTTTTAATACGAATTTCAACAGAAATAGCACTTACACATAAAATCATTCACTACATGGAGTTACTCTATTTTATGCTAAAAAAAGACCATATACACAACAAATTATATCCTCATTATACAAGCTACATTATATTCCTATTTTGTAGAGACATGAGCTGAATTTTGTGGTTTTGTGTAAATTGTATTTCTGTGAGGATCTGATACAAAATCCAATCAAATGCCTCCACCAAAACTGCTGACAGAAGCCTTCAGCAACCCCTTCTCCTCAGCTACAGACTTACAGTAACTAATCAATACTTTTCTAGAAACTCTCAGTTTCTCATTCAGAGTCATTTGTCATTCAGAAAACAACCCACCAGTTTGGAAACACATCAGATATTGCTGTGAGCTCCTTTGCAACTCAGATTGTGTGAAATAATGGCTCTGCTCACCTATTCAGAAATACACCTTTCATCACAAAGGTAAACTTCTAACCAGTTTCAGTAACAGTCAAAGAACCATTTTCACTACGTCACTTGGAGGCCAGAAATGAGACTTTTTGCAGAATTCCAAATACATCCTTATCACTTGATCCCACTCAAAACACTGGCTACCAGAAAGACAGCTAAAATCAGATATTGAATGGAAGATTAAGCTCAAACCTTAAGACAAATATAGAAAGTATTTTATTGTTGCTGAAGGTAATTTTGCTGTACTGTATAAGACATTCAAAAATTCTTTCACGTGGAACATGCTGAATATCAGAACAGGGGAAATATTTGATATCAACTTATAAATGGTGCCAGCAGCACGTGGTGAAAATTATGTAGGGCACAAGGTGCTGTGAATCAGATAAACTTCTGAATGACTAAAAAAACCAGCAGATGTCTCTGAAGAAAATAAAATGTAAAGTTTACATAGTAACAGAAGAAAATGATTCTGACCAAATGTAAGACAATAACCAGTGGGAGGTACTAGACAAAGCATTCATGTGGTTTTGATAGATTAATTAAAAATGGCTTTTTTTAAAAATTTGCATACACTGACATCTCACAGAGTGAACAGGGATCTGAAGAAAAAGCGGTAAGAGTAGAAAAGCACATATGACTTCACAGATTTACAGCAACTTCTTTGCAATACGGAATTGCAACAGCATTTTTTTTTTTGCATACTTAAAAGCATGGAAAAAATAGCAATTTTGTACATATTCAAATCCTTTACTTTCAAATGGAATATAATTTCATCCCATCATGCTCAAAAAGATTATATCATGCTCAAAAAGATTTAGCAAAAGCAGGCACCAAAAGACTAGGAATTTTGCTCAGCATATTGAAAAGAAAAGATGACTGACACTGCTGAGCAGAAAACCAATAAATGAAAGACCCAAAATACAGAAAGATGTGAATTATATATTGTTCCCACTTCCCTCAAGGATAAACCTGAGTTACCTTGGCACCAACTTGTTTGCTAACATTATTTTTTATGTCTTATCATTACCTTCTATAAGCTTCCACTAAAGAATGCAATAGTAGGAAAATGTTAAACAGAGCCTGGAAAGGACTAAACAACAGCAAACATCTGAAACAGAAGGGGCAACTTCCAAATGGTTTCCAACAGCTAAACTGCAATGCTAAAAGAGAAGAATTGAAAGCAATAAAAACAATGTGGAGATTGAGGGGTCGTGCTAAAGGAGAATCCTCACTGCTGGTGAAGCTCTGAACCACTCCATAAATTGTATTACGAAGCAACCCAAAACTTTACTGACTTCACTGGCAGTGTCTGCTGAGTTCAAATCACAGAACACAGCCATGGAGTGCCTAACTGCTTATCTTTTCCAATGTTGGAACTAACAGAACAAAGATCAAGAAACTCGAGCTGTCAGAACAGCACAGAGATTACCAAGACAAACTGAAGAAGTCTTGGTTGGGCCAAGACTCTCCCAGTGATTGCTTTTTTTACAGCTCTGAAAAATCTTTGGAAAGTGAAGTGTAAGATACAGCAAAAGCCACTGGAAACTGTCAGATCTGTGAGTTTTCTGCGCAAAACACTGTCCAGCCATGGGATGGGAGACATCAGCTCTTGACACAGGCTGTGAGGTTCTCTCTGAGAGTCTCTGAGCTCTCACAAGGAGACTGATGGCTGGGGAAGATGCTTCCCAAACAGCTAAAGAAATTTTCAAGATCAACAGCTGAGGTGCTTGAAGAGACATCACTGGTGTAGTTAATTTATTGGAAATTCAGCAATTTTTCTGAAGATCCTTTCTCCTTCAGGGCACCTAGCCCTGGCAGGAATGGGTGCATGGCAGCCAGGGCTATCTCAGATCACATTACCCATCCCCTCAATCCACTGGGGTGCCCTCCACTGTTTCCTTGTTTCAGCTCCTCAGTCCAATAAAGGCTCTGGTGATCAACAAGTGACCAACTTTGTGACCTGGTGACACAACTGTACAACAGGAGCTTCAAAATACCAAACTCCATCTCCTCTTTCTGCCTCAGTGGAAACATATCCCAACAATACCACAGGATCATATATTAAAATATATCAACAAAGAAAATTAGCTGTCCAAAATACTGCTTTTAGCTGGGGAGATGCTAAATGCAAAAGACAGAATAATACAAAGTATAGCTGAAGATTACAGGACTCTCCAGCACTGAGTGGAACTTAAATCCTACAGAACAGTTAAGGGTTTGGGCACAGGTATCATCTCACTCTTCAGTCACTGTTGAGCTCAAATGGTACAAAAAATAGCTCAGTGTATTCACAGAGCTGAAAATTTCCATTCATGTTGCTTTCTCGTGTTTACTGTTTTTTTGGGTACAAGCAGTCAAGAAAATTTAGGAATAGGAGCAAAAATGATGCAATAAACATTGCAATTACTGTGATTCATCTGCAAAAACCTCTAATTAAACTTGTAGGCAAACAGATCAGCAGGGGTAGTAAATTTTCACACACTATCACGTTAAATCTTACATTAGAACAAATTAGTAATTCTTCTTTACTTATATATTATTAGTTATGACCATTTATCAATTAGAATTCTCTTGTCTGACTTCATATGGCATCGGATTTTCTGTTCTGACCCACTTTACATGCACAAAAACCTATTTGTAAGAACCTGATGCACACCCACTTGCTCTTTAGGAAAACAAATGGCATTTGTATTTTCATGGTATGTTCCACAATATGGAAGCTTACAGGGTAAATGAATGCAGAAACTTTTCATGCTTTTCAATCAGCACATACAATACTGCTGACAAAACTGTATGTGCTTGTACTTCTCTCCAGTAGATTTATATGGGGAGTTTCACTGCAATATCAAGCTTAACTTTAGCACAACTATGATGCCAAAAACCCCAAACCAAACTAACAGAGAACCCCAAACTCTTTATAAGTTTTGTCACCATTTTAAAATAGGAAGAATTGTCACCACCCATAAGAACAAAGCATCCCAAACTATGAATATTAGAGGTACATGTAATAAAACCTACACAGCAGATATCCTTCCATCTCCAGATGTGCAAAAATTCAATGATTTTCACACACTCTTCTTTACATGGTAGCTTTAAACTCCTCATTCCCTGTCCCAGAGGGATCATCACTGTGGAAGCTTCTGTGAATCACAGATGAGCACCTGACACCAGCACCAGCTCAGTGACAGTATGAACAAACACTCCTTACACCTCCTGTTAAAGACTTCCAACAGCTCCCCAGAGTAAAGGCCATTTATTCAGCCTATTTCTAGTCACAATCCAATCAATGAGAAACAATTTGTCCAAATTAACATTCATGATTCCTTCTGACACCAAACCTGCTCATGTTTATGAATGCACATATAAAAGCACAATATATCCCACAGATACTGACAGTATTTAGAGTTCAGTGCTGGGCAAATGGGTGTATAATAAATCTAATTTAGTAATTACCACTTTAAACATGACATAATTTACACCATGTGCATAAAAAAATCATTAAATTTTATTTAACTTTCCCTAGCACACCATCTATAGGTACATAATCATTATTTAATTAATCAATCAAATAAAATATTTCATTAAAAGGCTGGCAGTTGATAACTCACTCATCCCAAAAAAAGTCTGCTTATCAACTGAGCTTTTTTTTCTTTGGAATACCCAAGAAAAATATAAGTGATTTTTAAGTGAACCAGAATAGAGGTCAGTAATTCATAGGAAATACGGAAAGCTCTAAAGTCATCTCTATAAAAGCAGAAACATAAACATGAATTCTGAGTCCAACGGAATTTCTTACTACACTCTGTCCAAAGACCAAGACCAAGAGCTGAAGCTGCATATGAGAAAAAGTAATTTTGAAACAATATTTTAGTAATATTCAGTGATCAGCAATTTGCTTATTTTTTTAGGAATTTTTCCTTATGCTATCGTTCTTTTGATTTTTCTGATTGATGTTTTTGAACGTTCTAAACATTTCTTATTACAAAGTGTAATAAATACAATATTTTTCTTTCAATCAGTTTAATACATGGAATATGAGCAGACATCTGAAAATCTAAATCCCCAGTCATCAATTCATAGCCCAAAAAAGTCTTCTCAAAGTGCCAGGCAATCCAACAAACTAGGAATATTCTGAACTAAGTAAGAACTGAGCAGAGGAAACAAGTCACAGATAATTCTGTGTAATAAACAGTGTAAGTAAGAGCTACTTCCCCTTTCAAAATTCTTTACATGTGACTACAGTAAATATAAGCCATCAATTTGTTTCCTTCATTCCATATATATATGTATATGCAAGTCTATATTTAGAAATATCCTTGTATTAGAGATTGCAAACTGTTCAATTAAACATAAAGAACTTTTCATGGACAACACAGTCTCACTCGTGAATATACTGTATGTATTATTTACACAAAAACAACAATAACTTCCCTAAGCTTTTATATTTCATTATTAATTAGCTTTGAATAATTTAAAAAAAACATCACTGGACTTACCCATAATGGTTAAAGCTGTGGCTTTTGTTAAGTCTTCTTTCATTGATTCAATTATTTCAAGATTACCACCATCCAAATTGCATCTACTGATGGTTCCATTTCCTGAACTGATCCAGTAAAGCTTGTTCTCCCCATAATCTATTGATAAACCTGTAATTAATGCACACAGCTTTAACTGTGGCTTTAATGGATGATATAAATTTATTTTTAAGCTGTTTTCATTACAAACGTGCCATTTGAGAAATATATATACACACACACACAATTACGTTATCTAGTCACTTATCTACTTACACTTAAAAAAAAAGAGAAAATCAAACTTTTCATTTACAATGAAAAAGCCAGGCTTTTAGAAAGATTTGTGCCTTTTATTTCTTCCAGCAGTTACTGAAATCAGTGACTGACTGACGAAAGAGCATTATCTGGCAATGAAGAATTACTTGAATAAGCTGAGGTCCTAAGCGAGGTCATTAAGAACTTGTAAATGGAAACCAGAAGCCATCATTTATATTCTAAAATTATGAATACACATAAACAAGGTACTTTTTGTGATTCAGAACTATAAAAGGTCTGTTCTCTCCCTGCTTTGGATGATGAAATACCAAAATCTAATCCAAACTCCTAATAAACTTATAGTATTACTTCTCATTTTGATTCATAGTGAACTGATCTCATAATCAGCTCTTTGGAGTTTGAAGCAAGAGAGCCTTCAAAATAAAGATACTTGCAAAATAAGCTACTGAACGAATAAAGTATAGAGTTTTCTGAAAGTAAGAGCAAAGAACTAGGAGATCATGTATGTCAGACTTCTATAATCCTTTAAAAATGTTCAAGAAGTGGTAGCAGGAGATTTTTCCACAGTGAAATATTCTTGGCATGGTAACAATACCCGCCATAACAATTTGCTTTGGTGGTCCAGCTTTCCCAGAACTCATGCTAAGTATCCAGCAGCAAGTTGCCAAAAAATACTGTATTTCACTGCATGGGTCAAGCTCTAGATACTGTACTGTAGTCTTTTTCATCCTGTGGGAAGCTATTTTAGAAACCCCAAGAGGAGGAAGCAGTGCCATGAGCCGCAGCCTTTACAGCTGCCATCGTGTCACTGCTGTCACACACATTTGACATGGCAGGCCAAAAGGTGTCTGCTTTCTGAGCTTCTAAAAACCACCTTCCCAGTCCCTTTGCAGGAACTGATGTTTCCTTCCAGCTCCCTGCAAGTGTTTCACCCAGGAGGAAACATCACAAGTGGGAGAGAGGATCTGGAGCAGTGCCTGCAGCAGGGACTTGTCTCTCAGTGTCTCTGCAGAGACATTTTCGTGTTTGTACAACCAGCTTCCCTGCAGGCACAGAGCACCAGGGATCCTGGAGACAAGCAGCACTTAGCCCAGCACAGGCAGCTTCCTTGGGAATATCAATGGGGGTAAAAAGGGAATACACCAGCAGGAAGGTTTTCCTGCTCTTAACACAGGCAGCATTTGGGATTTGCCACACCTCCTGCCCATGAGCAGCTGCCCACAGATGGCACCCAAATGGGATCTGGTTGTGAGGCCACTGCCAATACAAGCTGTGCAGCAATTACAGTCCTGTCCTGTCTGGTTTTATACTTCAGATATTCAACTGGTGTTTCTACACACAGGTATTCCAGTTACACAGCAGCAGCTGACAAGAAAAACATTCCCATCTCCTTCTACACAAGCCTAGCATGTTATTCTCCCCCAAATACTTTCCACTCATTACCAACCTTTGCTAAAACACATTATTTCTAATGTAGGCAGAGCATGTTTAATTAGATTTTTTTTCAGGACTTGCCCTGCTTTACTAATGAAAACAAGTGGCTTATTAGCCATAAGCATCACAGATATTCATGATGCATTCAAGTGTGGGTGACTGGCTTAAACCTTATAACCTCCTAAAGTGAATCTGAACATGAGGATTGTAAAATAGTTGTTTCAGGGAATTCAAATGAGACAATGATTTGCCCAACGAAGTATAAAATTAAGCAGGAATTCTAAATTCCTAAGAATATAATTTAATGGCACTCCAATGAGCAGTTCTTTTATCAACAAATATATCTGTCAACACTGGAAAATGCAGAATAGACCAGCAAACCATAGTATGTATTAGTTAAGATGAAAAAAAAATGACACCATCTGCCATCCTAAGAGTATCAGTTCCCAAAATTTCCAACTATAATTGCTCTTGGTAATAACAGAAAAAACTGTAATTGAAAAATTGTCTCCTTGTTTCGACGGAACTCAAATAGGAAAAATAAATCCATTAGCTAAATTCAGGTTACAAATTGGAAAACTCTCTCATTTTTCAAATTCTGAAATTTTGCATCAAGAAAACGAAACATCCCATCAATCACCTGGATATCCAACACTAATAACCAGGTATTTGTCTTTTTCAGCAATAGACCTGAGGACTCCCAAAACACTCAAAATTAGCACTGCATGAACTAGAGCTTCACTTACAGACTAAGACAGTTTTCTCAGTGCACAAATGAAATATTAAATTAAGGTTTTAAGACTGCTACTTTCTAAATCTTTAGAAGGGTTTCATTGTTCTTAGCATGGGACTGTCTTATGCTGATAGAAAAAAATCATTTAAACCATTGAAACTGGCATTTTGCACAGATTTTAATTCAGAGTTTGATATTGGAAACCCCAAGCACTGCAATTTAAGACCTTGTGACCTCTGATCACAAAATATTCAGTGCAAAGTGTTGCACACAACTGTCCTTAAAATTGTTCTGATGTTATTAAAAGTGCTTGTTCTTCACCTTAATATAAGTGGATTTGTCACTCTTTTCTCTCCAGATAAAAATGTAATTGTCTCTTCAAGTGGATAGACAGATAGTCATATCAACAGTAAAACAGTTATCAAGTAATTTCTAAAAAAATCATTGAATTTAGGGTATAAAATGCATGTCATGTTACTCTTATGCCAAATTTATTAAATTCTTTAAATCACTTTCACTTCTGCTTGCTTAATGCATTCACTTATAAAAACATAAATGCTTTAAAATATAATCACTTTATTGATGAGTTATTAATAAGGCAGCAACAATTGACATAACTACTTTAACTCTCTAAATAATGAAATTATCTACCAAAGGAGACTTGAGCAAAACCAAAAGAAACACATAGAAAAAGGTTTTTTTTTTTAGAGTGCCATAATTTATCAGCTATATGAATCCCCAAATACTAAAACTGTGGCTAAGTCATGATATGAAATGCATGCTGCAACTGTTGTTTTCTTTCTTGGTGTAAGAAGTTAAGGGCAAATTTATCTTTTGATTATGCAGCTGAGATTCTGGTGAGGAAAAATCCACATTTGCATTTAAAGCATATTCTCACATATATCCATGACTTACTAAAACCCTGACCTCCACATTTTTGTAACCACGATACAAAGACTGAGAAATACAGATGGGTTCTCCTTCAGTCTACTGTAACCCTAGAAGTCAATAATACTCCACTAAATCTACAGTAGATTTCAGTTAGAATGGGCCAAAAATATCTTAAATTGTGAAACACAACAGTAACATGAGTGTTGTTTGGATCTTTATGCCTGTTCTAATGGCTGTAGATGAAAAACATCATTGTACATTTAAATATCAGTTCAAGATAATGCCCATAATAAATCACTATCAGTTAAAAAAGAAACAGGAAAAAGGGTATTTACCAACAGGATCTTTTTGATTCTGAAAGAGTATTTTGCTGTTGCTGCCATCCATGTTTGCCATGTTGATTGTGTTGCCATCCGTCCAGTACAGCTTACTGAAAAAGAGAATTAACATATTTACAATTTTTCTTTGTGTTTTTAATGAGTCAGTAGTGAAAACATTCATCAGTTTAGGAGATAAAATGCACAACTAATAGTTACATGATTTAATCAGCAGATTTCTAAGGAAAGAATTTTTTTCGGCAAAACCTTTCCAATTCATGTTTGCACTTTAAGTTTAAAGGAAAACAGAGTGGCCAAACTTAAAATATGAATGAAGAACCTTCTGATGAGCTTTACTGCAGTTTATTTATTACAACCATGGACACCTTACCCTTTAACTGGGTGAACTGCAAGACACTGGGGTTTATCAATTCCATGGATGATTGAGGTTTTCAAGGAACCATCCAAATGTGCCACATTAATTTGTGTTTCATCAAATTCTGAGCTAATCCAGTATAAGTTACGTGATATCCAATCCACTGCAAGACCTCTGATACTCTGAATATCTGCAAAAAGGGAAAGCAGTTTTTATGATTTTCTTTCTGGATTAATGTCAGTGTTAGGGAAAAAAACCCCATAATTTATTCTACAGTTTGTTAACAATACTGTGCAATATTCTATTCAGATGGATTTATTAACTAGTTGCCAAGAATTAATAATCTTGATTTTTCTTCCTGGGGCTGATACACTAACAATAAGAACATGAAAATCACATTGAATATTCACAGCATGAAACCTATTGTCCCGAAATAATAATCAGAGATGCTGAACTTCTGCATTGTATTTTTCTGCTTCAGAAGGCACTTATTGCTCAGTGGCTTTCTAAAACAACACTGTGCTAAAATTTAAAATCCTTCTTCAGCTCCATGAAGGCTCAGTACAGAGGATCTGGATTAAATCCACTGGTCTACAGCATAATTCTGTAGCTCATAAGTACTTGTGTCACTGGAGAAGTTCAGGGGTTTTATTTTTGAAGGCTTTGAAGACTCCAAGTTGCTCTCCTGCCTTCTTGGATATGGCAAAACACCTGTCAGCCAATGGGAAGCACTGAATGAACTCATGAATTTTGCTTTTCTGGTGTTCATAGCTTTTACTTTTCCTATTAAGTTGTTTTTATCAAAACCCACAACTTTTCTCACTTTTACCCTTCTGATTCTCCTCCCCACCCCAGTGTGGGATGAGCAGCTGTGGGGGGCTGAGGGTTAACCTGCAGCACCATTATTACCTGGGGCAGCAAAACAGGAGCATGATATGACTGATTTGGTAACTTGATGGTCTCCCTTAGCAAGGTATTTAAAGAAATGTCAATCTGTGCTGAAATCTGCCTGAAATTCTGGGTGCAAAGCCACTGCTCCATCCCTAGGTACCTACACATCCCTCTGCCCTGGGTTCATATTGTCTGGCATCTTTGTGGAGAAGGAAACAGGCCAAGGGTG
>JBBMKD010000222.1:5059902-5111454 GCA_037834095.1 Argya squamiceps | reverse complement strand
TGTAGTTCATTGTTTAAACACCTCTTCTGTCAACTTAACATGGTAATTTCCCCTGACAGGACTATTGCCCTTGAGAGCCTGACACAGATGGGGCTGAGGACTGGTTTGCACATCCATAAAGCTGAGCAGTGATTGGGCATTAGGAAGTTTTCCAACCTCACAGAATGCGACGAAGGACACCAAACACACAGTCCTTGACCCATTTTAAATTGTTCCCCTGCCCTTCTGGGGGTTTTTCTGCTTGGAGGAACTAGAAAATAAGCATTTCATACTCTTAAAAAGATTAAAGTATGACTTGGCATCTTTATGACACTGGCATAAGACTTCATCCAATGAGAATCCCACCAGGATGTGCTTACAAAGCTTATTTTGTTCGTGTAAGAAGTATAAAAATATAACTGTAAGCAAATAAGATAGTTTACACATAATAAATAGTCTTTACAATGTTTTGATGTGCCAGAACATGGTAATTTTCTCTATACTTATTATATAAAAGTTACATCTAGAACAAAAAAGCAAAAAAACAAAAAACAAACAAAAAACCCACAAAAAAATCTACCACAGAAGCTACCATAATAAAAGGAATATGAAAAAACATTATATTTCTTTTGGTTTCATTAAGTTCCTTGACAAGTTCAGTGAATTTTCTATAATAAACATTTTTATTCTACTACTTTAAGAAAAAAGCAAGCAACAAGTCCCTCTTTTGGGCACCTGAATACCTGATATAAAGATCTCTAGGAGGCATTCTAAGCCTTGTTCTCATTATTGGGGCTGAAAAACATATCTGATTGTTAATAAAGTTGCCCCTGAGATAGTAGTAGAAAAGAAAAAGCAGCCACACAAAACAAATGAATTCACAGTCTACAAAATGGTAAAATTACCATATTTGTCCAATATTTCCCAAAATGTGCTAACACAGAATTTCTTCTAAAGTGACACAATGGGCAGAGCTTGAACTAATTATTTGCTAATAAATAATTAACTATATGGTTTATTTGTTCTCCAAGTCAGAAGAGGCCTGATCTTACACAACTGAGCTATTTCTTTTCTCTTCTTTCTCACCAAACATTCACCTAACTGTTGGGGGACCAGAGTTAGCAAAATTTGCTTTTACACTGTCAGTTTTTCTATTTTCAAGCAGGTAAGTACATTACAAAGTAGAACAACAAGTGCTGCCATGAGAGGAACTGAAAGTGGTTGGAAACAAAAGCCAAATGTTACCAAGGACAACAAATGGTTTTCACCTCAGTACCAGGGCTACTGAAATAGGGTTGAAGCAACCAGATATAGACTTTATATTCAATAAGTTTCTGTACTTATGTACATATTCTGTATAGAAAAAAAAACCCCACATTACACAAGTATCACCAAAATTACCAGGCTGAAAGAACTACATGGACTGGAAAGCAAAAATAGCTCTGACAGAGTCAATATAATTGCTAGGTCAACACAGGTAGCCAAAGGACACAGGAAATTCTTCAGTGCAAAGTTCTGTCAGGATACTGTGCTTCTCCTGCTTTTTATCTTTATTCTTCCTACCTTCAAGACATTAGTTCCCTTTTTTTACTACACATTTCAATCTTGTACAGAATCAATGCAAAAAAAAAAAATACATGCCAATTTGTTTACATAAAATTGAATTATGAATCAATAAAGTGAACTAGTATCCTGTCTGCTTATTGTTTATCCCAGTTATCCAATACCAGGGCAAGGTACACATATCAATAACTTTCATTCTCCTATTTTAGCATGCTCATAACACACATTTATCTAGAAGGAATTATTTTTACTTCAATGCTGTGCTGTTTACCTCTTGAAATAATGGTTTCTAAGCCTGTCCCATTGATGAAGGCACGTTTGATGGTCTGTGTTTTCACATCAGTCCAGTATAAACGCTCCTCAACAGCATCAAAATCTATGACTGTCACATCATCAATGTCAGGAACAGTGAAGGCTGTGATGAAGTTGAAATATGGGTTCTCTATGTCCACCCCTCTGATTTCTGAGTGCCTTGCATAAAGAAGGAACTTCTTTCTTTCTGTTAGAAAAAGGGAAAATGTCATTCCTCATCCTCTCCACAACATCTCTGACAGAAATCACAGTCAGTCATTTCAGATCACTTGACAAATGTGTAAGTGATGTTTATACGAGTGATTAAACTTCTCCAGAAAACCTTCAACCTAGAGACACTTGAGAAATAATGTTACAGAGCATAAAAATCACAGGGAAAAATGAAAGAATTCTGTATATTGGACATTGTTACCAATCCACTAAATCAATATGGTCTTATGAATGTGAAAGAAAAAAAATGTTGAAAATGTTATTTTAAATATTTTTCCCTTTTTAGTCCACTCAAACAAATCATGTTTCACCTACACATCATAACAGATATTAACATTTTGTATCTCAGGATATCAGATTCACTGTAAAAGGGAAGTTTTGCAAACAGCAAATGTGTCTGTGAGCAGTGAAGAGCAAACAACTGGAACAAAAAGGGCAAATTGGTTGTTGTAATTTACACCTCCACTACTGAAAAAGTATGATGAATTAAAGGCAAAGCAGAGCTCTCTTTTCAATCTCAAAACTCCACGTAATTGGAGCAAGCACCTGCAAATGAACAGTAAAAGTAACTTTTTTCCCTTCAATATCCCTGACATGCCAAAATATTATTTTCTATTTCTTGAATTTTATTAATCAACACTAAAAAAGCTAATTTAGTACAAGGCTTTAGAGATACTACACACAATTATTTGACATTTCAAGGGGTTTTAGAGCTTAAAAGTGTTTATTGCAGTTTTTTAATAAAATTCCCCTGCAAGGATGCACTTCTAATATTTACTCTTTGTTTTTTAATCCTTGAAAATGAAAGTAAGACAACTCTAGAGCAGGTAGAGATTTAAGCCATTAAGCATCTTCTTGTTATTCAGCTTACCTGACTCATAGTGTTGGGATGATGCAGATTTCAGTATAAAGCTTTCTGTTTTGCAGAGATAAATTATATGAACATATCACACTCACCAGCAGCACAAAGAAACAGCTGTGGCAGCAAATATCAAAGCACCACAGACCTCAACTCTTAGAGTAAGTCATTGATTCCCAAAAAAGCAGATTCTGCTTTAAAATACACCATTCAGAAGCACTGCAGAGATTTTATTTGTAACATTAATTTGTCCATTGATTTGAAAATCAATGCAATTGGCAGGCTGTGGGAGGAAAACTTACCATAACATGTTTTTTTGTCTGAAGACAGTTTCATCAGGTGTGGACAGGCACAGGCAGCGCTTCTGTTGTGATTGATCAGACACATGTGGGAGCAGGGACCCTTGCCCTCGTTAGCAGCACAAGGGTTGGGAGCTGAAACAATCATTGAAACACAAAAAATGTAAAAAAAACACTTGTTAAAATTAAGGTTTGTCAAACAGCTGTGAGAAGGGAAAAATTCTGTCTGAAGACAAACGCAGTCTAAGTGATTCACTGAGCTTATGCTCTAATCATTTCTTATAGTCAACTCTAGTCCAAGAATATGTATGTATATACATACATAATTTTTTTTTCTTTTGTTAATGCAGCCACAGTTTATAATTGTAACTTTAGGAAGCAACTGGATATAATTTTCCCAGGGAGATACTAATTCTGCAGCCTTTTCATGAGACTTAAATCTTACACTCCTAATCAAGACACATGGGATTAAAACGTCAGCATGACGAGGACATGAAAAACAGAATTAATTGTGTGAAAGAAATAGTCAAAGCTTAGATTATGAGATGAACTATGGTAAATTCAATGTTTCCTCTCAATTTCATTTCCCAACTAGAATATTAGTAGGAAATCTAACACACCAAGTATGTAAAAGGGGGGGAAAAACCCAAAAAACCAAACACAGCAAAGTATTTCTACTTTTCTCAAAGGAAACCTCTCCTAAGTGTAGGTTTTCACAAGTCACTTCCTATAGCTCACTGACTGAATAAAACGTGCTAAAATCTCTTTAAAGAGCAGGAAGAAAGCTGACCAGAAAAGACCCTTAGTCTTACAAAACCTGGAAATCATTCTTATCTTCATTCCTTGTTATAAACCCCAAAGCTCCAGAGCACTGATGAAGAGACATTTCAAGCATGAACAGAAAGTGAAGTTGACTCTTCCTTTTGTCAAAAAAAAAACCCCTTTGAAAATTAACATTGATGAAAAGGGAAGTGCAATTGAGTGACTCAAAGACAAACTTATAATTAACAAAACCAATTAGTGTAGAATATATTCCTGTTAGGCTGCAGTACAAGTAATTAGATAACCACAGCAATCTAATGTATGAATTTCCTTAAAAAATAAATTTAGCTGAAACTCAAGCACTAAAATTTGAAGACAGTTTTTTTCATTGAACCCTTTTTTTCTCACCAGTGCATGCTTCCTTAAACTTATCCAGTAGTTCCTGAATCCTTTAACTACTTACTTGTCTAACCTGTACTTAGGGAAGAAAGAAGCTTTCCAATTCTTGGAAAAACAGGTTAGTTACAACTGTAGCCATCATTTTATTTAAACAAACTAACTAACAAAAACCCCCACCAAAACCAAAAAATCACTACAGACTTTTACTATTTCCTATAAAATCATCCTATTTTCCCTTTTAAGGGCTGGCAGCACTGGAGGTCACTCAGCCTTTCCCAGAAATTAGGAAAGAGGAATGTTTATTTAACATCACTTTTCTGGTATCAGTAGGAACACTGAGAGAAAATCTGGGGTGGTCTCTTGAAATAAGTTCACAACTTCATGTGGAAGACAAAGAAAACGTTGAGTTGAAAAGACAGTGAAGTTAAAAAGGCTCAGAGAATCTTTCCAATCATTAATACACTATTAGCAAATAGAAGTCATCTATCCCTATGAAGCATGCATCGGAAACAAAACACAACTTAGAGTTTTGAAAACATTGTGAAGGAGATGACAGAGTCATTTATGTTATATGGGATGTCAGGAGAACAACCAGAGATTCAACCTCCTGCAAGTTTTGGGCATTTTTTCCACAGGTGCTGCGAGACTGTAAAAGTTTGGTCTTGTGTTTTGTTTTCCTTTCATCTATTTGCCAATACAGAGCAGTAATTTCTGTGAAACTTCAACCTCCCTGTGTGCATACAACTCTCTGTGACAAGGATTTACTTTGGGCCTAAGAATAATTAACCCCTGAACTGTCTTTCCATGCAAGTTTTGCTTTATGGAATAGAATATATGGAATTTAAAAAGAAGAACAGACAGAAGAAAAAAACCTGAAAGGTATGCTGGTTAATGATCATTTTAATGAGAGTGTTGTGGTTCAAGTGTGCTCCAAGCATCCACCAAGAGGAGTCAGTGCAGTTTGTGCACATCACAACTCCCTCCATATTGCACAGAACACAGAACTGGTGGAAAAGGAAGTGTTATAAAGCAGATGTGTTTGTTTCCACATGAATGCACAACTCTAGGAACAAAGTACCATGATCTAAACATTACCTCTAGCAGCACATATTTATACATTCCTTTCATATTCATACTGCTTGCACTGAATAACAGCTAAGCCTACTCTATTTCCTAATAAAAACTAATTCTCCTGAGGGCACATTGTTATTGCTCCGACTCTCAAAAATTTGGCTTTTTTTATTTCCTTGTGTTCATTCTAACACTTCTATTTCTATTGTGAATAAGCTCATAAGCATTTGTTACCTTTTCCATGCCATTTATGATTTCACAGACTGCCACCATACAGAAACCTGTCTATAAATGGTATTTCCAGCAGCATCAGCCAACCTGTCCCCAGACCAAAACCTGTCCCGTACCCTTGATCAGCCTGTCAGGTTTCCTTGATGTGCTGCATATGATCTGTATATGTATTCCAGCTGTGGGAGTGACACAGACTTATAGAGCATCACACTTCACTACCTGTGCTGCTTTATTCCTTTCCTGATCATTTCCACCAATCTATTTTCCTTTTGATCACAGCAAGCCACAGAAGTGGCATTTTCCCTGACTGGACAGCCCTTTTCATTATTTGATTGATTTCCACTGCTGATTCCTTGTCTGTCTGCTCCTCTCACAGTGCTGTGCACAGATCCACACACATCACTCTTGTCACATTGCTTCTTGACTGCCCCCTAAAACTTCATTTAAACAAAATGCTCATTTTTCTTGACCAGTAACCCTTAAAAACAGCCCCCTCTGCCATTCCATCAGCAGCTGACAAATGAACACTTACTGTGACAGCCTCTCAATATGCATTTCCTACGACCAACTTATCCCCTGTATTAACTTCACACTGAGATTGTCCCTTTGTGGCACCAGATTTCAGTGAGACAAAGCTTGATCTCACACTTTAACAGTGCACCAAATGTTTGAATACTGCCTAAACCTTCAAATATCTGCACCACAGTCACATCAGAAGGTGCTTTCAAATTGCTGACAGTCAATTCCCACTCATATTTAAAACCAGTTACTGATCTAATCCTCTGCTTACTGTCAATACTTCCAATAGAATTGCTTTGTGCAATTCTTTGCTATTGTTTTCCCTGAGGCCAAACTACTCAGCCAAGTTAAATCTTTATACTGCCTATTATATCTGATTATTTTAGCACTGATCTCGGAAATTTGCAGGTTAGGATTGATCAGATGTGTAAGTTCTGAAGTAAATATTTATTTCCTCTAATCACTCTGTTTCAGTTTTTAATCATTCACTTCAAAAATTAGACAGTAGCAAAATTTACATATTCACCACAAAACTAAATAAACAGGAATACTCTTATAACAAAGCACAATTCTTGATAAAGCTAAGAAAAACCATATATTTTTATATATAAGAAAAATAATAATAATATAAATATATAATGATTATATATATTTAGGTATATATATATTGCATCATTTAAAATATATATGCCAAACTTTTTGCTACCTTTGAAGTAAAAAAAAATATAGAAGGTCTCTAATATATATAATCATATATAAGATCTCAGGTTTTTTAAAACATTTTTTTAGTTCTCCTTGTCTTAAGCAACATTTCTGTAAGAGTTTATTATTTTCAACAGCTGGCAATCTGTGCCTTAATAGAACATTGCAATAAAATATGAAATTAAATGTTCTTCATTTATTAATTACAAAAGAGCCCAGTGGTACCAATATACTTTATATTGAACAGTTATTGTACTGTTTGTCCTGATTTCTAAATAAAAAGTTATTATTTTATTAAAGATTATATAGAAAGAAAAATAATGTCGTAGCCATATTTGGTTTTTAATTTTAATTCAATTTAATACCCTGAAGAAATAAATTTTTAAAAAAAGGGGAAGTGTGAGAAATTCACAGCTTTGTGTTTTCAAGCTGTGATCCATCCATTGCTCTGTATTTACCCCTCTTGTCACCATCCTCAGGAGTGCACTGCTACAACTTCTCATGACTAAAACAGACCTTATTCTTTGCAGCAAGTGGATTTTTAAAATTGTTGAAAAAAAAAAAATTAAAATCTTCCTAGAAACTTTGTGTTTGCCATCTTAACAGCACTCCTAACACAGAGCTCTGATTCTGGGAAGACAGGTGGGCCTCGAGCTCACATTGCTGAGAATATTCTGCATTAGGGAGAAGCCTTCCACAATCCCCTGTGATTTACTGACAGCTGAACTGATCATCCAGACAAACATCTCACTTTAACTTCTCTACCTTAAATTAGCATCTGTCCCAGATTGACTCAAATCATCTGGCTTTAGGCTACCAGAGTTTATTTAGCTCTGCTCTAGTTCATTTCAATCAAAATAGCTTCCTTGATAGATATTAAAAAGTAATAAACTTTCATCCACACAGGTGACCCAGATGGAGATGAAAACACAAAATTTTCATCCTGCAGTGGTCTATTCATACTGACAATTTGAAGTGAAAATCTACTGTTAATTTGTTTTAGGATTCTAACCTGCACACTGTCTTGTTTATTGCAAAATAGATTGCAACTTTAAATTTTATTAAATTTTACTAAATTTTATTTTGCAAAATTTATTGCAAAATAAAACAAATTCAAAGGAAAAATTAACAAGTAATCAGGCAGTATCATCATTTATTTAGCTCCAGTGAAAAGGTACTGGAGATTTGGAGAAAGAAATTGCTTCTGCTGGAAGACAATAACTTAGAGCAAACCCAGAAGGCCAATCATAAATCAGAATCCAGTGTTTTCCACACCATAAAATAGAAGCTCCAATTACACAACTTGATCCTTGAACTTCTTGATTTTGGCAAACAGCAACTGAAGGCTCCTCCACAGCTTTTCCTTGCCTGGAGGCCGAGATATCTGTGACTGTGGAACACTGCCTGATGTCTCCCCAGGCTCAGAATCCCTCTGAAGATGCTGTCTGGCCCCAGTCCAAACAGAAAAGGAGTTGTTCTTTTTCTGGCAGCAAGAAAAGGCAAATAGCAACTCTACTGTTACTCCAGAAACACCAAATATGGAACACAAATCCCAAAGTTCAGGAGGAGACGAATTAAAAGAGAATTGCCAAAAACCACCAAACAAACAAAAACACCCCAAAACCTAAAACAAAAACAAAAAACAAACAAAAAAAAAAGAGAAAGGAAAAACTCCTTATTTGAAAGGTGTGTGCAGTGATTCATATTTATTCCACTTCTATTTTAACTAACATACTATCTTAAGCAGATGTCAGACAGCTCTTCAGAATTGTACCCTGCCCCAAAAAGTAAATTCTGAAGAAGGGAAATAAGTGGCTTATTTCAGAAAGTGATGAAGTCCAAGAGACTTGTCACCCACTGAAAACCAGTAACATTCATCTTCAATACACATTCATTATTATTTTAAAATAAAACCATCAGAAAAATGTATCCTGACAATTTGTGTCACATATTGAGAGGTGACACTTGTCACCATGCTTGGACACACGAACCAACAATGCTTTTCCTTTATTCCATGTGCCAGTAGAGAACATTCCTCACATCTTTTGCCTTCTAGAGTGCAGTGAGAATTTTACTTGCTGGTACTCAATTTCCATTAGAGCTTTAGCCATAGTTTTCTATGTATAACTAATGCAGAACTGGGTCCCAATACATTGACACACCCATTCAAAATTGTCAGGATTTGAAGCTTTCAAATCAAGATTATTCACAATCTACTAACATAAAAGTCCAAGTGCCTTACTCAGCACTATAAACCCTGGATGATAAGAAAAACTAAATATCACTTCTCAGTATTAATTAAAAAAACACTAACAAGTATTCATGAAATAAATTCTAAAACAATGTTGTATTAACATCAACTTCTTGCCAAAAAAGTTAAAATTTATCCAGAGAACATGGAAGATACTGTAAGTAATGGGTGATCATTCTCAAGTGGTATTTTTACTTTCTAATATTTATGTACAAAGTAATCACTTTCTTTTGTTTTATCACACAATAAAAATTCATACTTCTTTTTTCAGCATTGCTGTTTTGCATGGTACATCCTCACCTATACATATATAAAAATCTATATATACAGAGAGAGAGAGATACATATGTATGTACCCCATAAAAAATTCTGCCACATAGGCTGTGTGCTTTTGACTTCCTCTAGTGATGAATACAACAGTTAAAGGAAAAATAACATACAGATATTTATATATAAAAATAATATGGATTTCCCCCATCAGAGGAGCAATAATTAATTATTCTACTAATAATACAGATATTTATGTATAAAAAGAATCGTTATTTCCTCTCTCATTAATAAATTATTCTATGAATATTCACCTTGTGGCTGACGACTCGGATGATAAATCTGGAGATCAAATGGCTGAGCACTTGTTTTTTGTATGACACTGACATTTTGGCCAGTCCATTTGTTGGCTTTGGCGAGGGTATTGGTCCTCCAATCTGTCCAATAAACTTCACTCCCATACAAAGAAACAGCAAAAGGGTGAGAAAGATATTCGTGACCCCGTATAATCTCTATCATGCTGGTTCCATCATACAATGCAGAATAAATGGCATCCGATCTACAAGACAACCCCAAATTCAAGATTATGTAAAAAATAAAATTTAAAAAAAAAGTCACACATCTGTTATGACATTGGGCAAAATGTGTAAAATTTACTCTATAAGAGTGGTAAGGCATAGGAATTTTTGCAGTGCAATCATTAACTTTATAGATTATTAAGTTCATATTATTAATTTAACTAGACGTATGAAGTACTGGTTTGTATAACGCTTTAATTTACTTCAGTGCTGTGAGAAATTCAACAGAAAAATACCAGTTTTTTTCAGATGAGCTTGAAAAATAATGAACTAACTTGTGCTTTGCATGGATGAGTGTCAGGGAGGACATTTGGGAACTGCTCTCTAAGGCACAGGAAGCCAGGAGCCACGGGTGATCCCACAGCCGGATTATCAATTAAATAAATGTACATATTGTACACGTGCTTGCCCAGGGCTCTTCATGTCCGTAATTCCACAACTAAATTCCACTTGAACTGCAGTTTCTGCATGGAGGAATGAGGATTGCTCATTAACCACTTTACCTGGCATCTGTCCACACGATTCTCTTCTCAAAGTGATCCACAGTGAGGCCGTTGGGCCAGGCCCCCGTGTCCATGTCCTTGTAGATGATCTTCCTCTCTGCCCCGCTCATGGAAGCGGATTCAATGCGAGGGAAATTCGCATCCCAGTCTGTCCAAAACAGAATTCTGGTGAGAGCAAAAGGAAAAGAAAGGGGGATAGAACAAAATATTAAAGCATGAAGAAAAATCCGAAACGGTTTATGAGACAACAGTTGGAAAAAAGGTTTAACCATTGACATGCTTTAAATGAAAGGATTAAACATAGATCAATTTGGGTCCCTATGTAAATTCCTTAGGGTGACATAGAGATAATATTTCATTTTTAGTGTTAGAGGCATCATGAAAATAAAGCACTTTTTTTAAAAAAAAATCCTAGGAATTTAATAGCATTCCCTTTTCCATGTCCATTTATACAGTGGCAGCTTGCCTTGTCTTCCCTCTATAATTAGAAACTCAGCTCATTAAAAGAAATTATAATGAGAGTCTTTGAAAGCAATCCACGGATAAGAAGGATGGGGAGGGTAGAATGGGAAGAAAGGTGATTTGAGGTAGCAGGGATCATGGAACAGGCTAAACAAGAGATTTTCAGCTACTCTTAACAGTGCTCTAATGAAGGCCCCTGGATTTTGGTATGTCATTAATGAATTTTATACAGATTACACTTGCTGAGAAAACTTCAAAGACAGGTTTTATTGTCATCTCTCTCAGTTTTGTACAATCTCCAATGTTTTTCTAATAAGGAGAACTTTCATTGTTATGACCTAAAAAATGTCTTGTTAAATAACAGAAGCAGCATCACCAAGACAGAAATAAACTCAAACTGTTCTTTGATTACTGAATTTTCAACAACACACAGACTTGTGGAAGGAAAATTATACTTTTGATAGGAAAACTTGTGGTTGTAAAGAGCTGATTGCAAAGAGCCAGACTGCAGCAAAACTTCTGACAAGTTTTTGTATTTCCCACTAAAAGACCTTCAGCCTTAACAGCCAGGGAGGTTCACAGGATGAGCCCACTGGTGGTGTTTGCTTGTTTCAGTGCTGAATTCCTGTTTGTGCAGACTGGGCCAGGGATGTTTGTCTCCAGATGTTTATTTTACACACATCTGCACCTCTGTGGACTGAGCACACTCGCTCAGGCCCACTGCAGGCTGGAGTGCAGCTCTGACAGCTCTGGGATACAGGATTTGTGCTCTCCTAACACAACCCTTTTCCTTGAATCACCAGTGTTTATTCAGATTCATTTGTGAAAGGATTGAGGAGCTATTCCTGTCTATGTTGAAAGATTTTTTCTCTTTGCTGACTTCTAACACAACATAGCATCAATTGCTCCTAGCTCTTCAAAAGGCAGATTAAGCCTTCAGTTTCAAGAAGAGTGGTGATTTGATTTTTTTTTTTCCCTTCCCAACCATTTAATTTGAACAACTTCTCTGCCAATTTTTCTGCCAACAGGATGCCTCTTTTTAAAGATCTTTATAGATAAGTGATGCACACTGTAAATAAGCTTTCTAACATCTCAGTTGAGAGAACAAAAGCCTTAATCATTAAAGCACATACATTCTAATTCACAATTTAGGTCCCAGAATTTGGGACCTTTATCAATTTTCATTTTTATGTACACAGCTTTGCTTCTGACAGAAATATTCAGTGAAGACACATGACAGACTATAACAAATTCCTAAACAAAATTAAATATCATGACTTTGAAAACAGGTCAGTTGTGATATTTTTGACCATATTTAATTTGTGGTTGGTGGCTTTTTGCTTTTGTTGTGTTTTTCTGAATGTTTTTGTTTGTTTGGGTTGTTTTCCCCTCTCTGAAAGAGGAATAATTTTGGGAAGAGGATGGAGGTATTGAATATACATAATAATCTGGTTTAGAGCATACCCCTAATGAACAGGTAGAAAAAATACTGACAGGAGCTGGCAAGTATTATCTCCACTTTAGAGATGAAATCCAAACACAAAAGGTGGCATTTATCTCACTTAGCCATCAGGCTTCCAGTAACATCTAAGCTGTATTTTTATAGTCCCACCAAAATGAACCAAACCAAACAAAACCAAAACAAAACCCAGACAAACAAAAAACCCGAAAAAACCCCCAACAAAACAAACAAAAAAAACCCAATTAAGCCAAAACAAAAACCAAGAAATTGGTCTCTGAGTGAAAAGAATGACCTAAATCTGTCGATTAGCCACACAGAAATGTTAGATCAAACGTTATCATCCAGATCGAAAAAAAGTAAATGAAAAAATAAATAAACAACATGGCAAGGTAAGTAATTTGCCAACAGAAGGATCCCTGTATCTCCTGACTTATACAATTTTTTAATCCATTTCACTTAGGAAAAACACACTAATAATGGACTCTTTATCATTCAAAATACACTTTCAAGAACTATCAAAGATTAGTTAGAAACTAATAAGCAAAAATGAAACAAATATCACATTTAAACAGCTTTAGAATACTTTGCAACAAGAAAAAAAAAATGTTTGTATAATTTATAATTACCCATATCTGGGATCCAAAGCAATGGCCCTGGGATGCTCCATGGCTCCAGCTATTAATGTTGTCCTCAAAGTGCCATCGAGTTTTGCCACTTCAATCTGGTCCAAATTGCTGTCGATCCAGTAAATGTTTCCTGCTATCCAATCTACAGTCAGACCTTCAGGAGTGGCCAGGCCATGTTGCACCACAACCTCAATGGCACTAACACCTTAAAGAAAAAAAATGAAGAAGGAAAAAAAAAGAGAAAAAAAAAAAAAGAGAGGAAAAGAGATTCTTAAAGAACTAATGTAGAGACCGGTAGAGTGAACATGGACATACAAGTTTATCAGATGCTCTTGCAGTGAATTCTGGATTATTTGGAGTTTGCCTGTTAGGTGATAGCACTGGAACATACACTTCAACAAAGAACATTTTATAGAAACTCTTTTGTATATATTATGAGATTATATTGAGTTATAGGCCATCATCATGTCAGCAGAGCCAAGAAAAAGTCTTTCTGAGTGCTATAAAATTTTGAAGCAGGATCTTTCACATAGTGAGAGGAAATAATTAATCAGACATCCGATAAATTCTTATACTTTTTTAATAAGGTGAAGATAAACTGGAAAAAAAAGTTAAAAAAAAAATCAATATTGGACTCATTGGACCAGGAAGAAACACCAGTTCTTTGCATTTGCCATTTTCTTCCCCCTAGAGCATATTGCAAAGGAAAACTTTGAAGTATTTTTCCACCTGGAAATGAAGTACAACCTTGATATACCCCTTTTTAAAGGCAGAATGCCATCCTAAATTCTGTTTTTGTGAATGGCAGCTCAATTACAGCTGATCAGGTCTAACACCCTGTAACTGCAGGTGTTCTTGCTGTTAAGAAAATAAAGATTCAGTCCTTACCTCCAGTATCAGAGAGTTTGCCTCTGTAAATTTTGTCCTCCACCACATCTGTCCAGTACAGTAAACTCTGACTGAAATGAAAATCCAGGGCTATTGTATTTCTCAAACCAGGAACTAGGAGGCTGTAGTCACGCTTGTGAAGATCAATTTTTCTGATCTCGTGTCGAATAGAAAAAATGATGAAAGCCTCAAATGGATCTGCAAGACAAGGATTAAACATTTCAAAGGAATAATAAAAAAGATATTGCTACAAATTGATATAAATGACAAGTGGAAGGTGAACAACGGAATACTTTATCGGGAGAAAAAGATGATTAAAACAATTCATCTTCTGATAAGGAGTCTTTCAATTACTTTTTTAGTCTAACAGACTTCTTAATTCTCCCTTCTAGCATTATCTTTGATCCCAACTAGAGATATTACACATTAAATTTGGGAGTATCAGACTCAACAGTTGAACTGTATTTTGTAGCTCTATCACAGTGACTCCATATTTAGAGCTTTAAAAAGTCACATTATCAAATTTAAAATCTGCTTCTCAAAAGGTTAAGAAAAATGAAACCATTAAAATACAGACTGTTTCAAAGGCCAATCAGCTGAAACAATTTACTAATACATAAAATACCTTTTGAATATATAGTGTACCTTGTTTTTTCAATTGAAGCACTTAGAAAAACCCCTCATGCTAAACTAATAACCAAAGAATGAACATTTTGTGTGCTTACTGATACATGTCATCACAAATCCAGCTACCAATGACTTTCTCCTTCCATTGTTACTGAATTAATGACACATGATTCGTGCCAGTGAGTTGATATCAAAGTGCATAAAAGTATTTGGAAACACAATCAGCACTGGTCAATCACACTATGAAATTGGTTTTTTTTATTATAGTTCTTACATAGATTAGGAAATGTTTTTCAAGCAAGTAGCTGTGTTAATAAAACAAACAAGGAAGACAAAAAATTGGATTCTGCAAACTGTTGAATCCACTCAGTATATCCACTTTGATAAAGATATTTTTTCACAGCAATCCTTCTCTATGGGGAAGCAGTTGTTCCTCCCAAACACTCTGAATTTCTCCTCCTAGAGTGAAACACAGATTATACTGGGAGGTTTGCTTTCCATACAATTAAAGTAATTTATGTAGAAGATTTATGGCAATTTATGGCAATACCCCTGCTTCTCAAGGCTCCTGAGCATCTCTGAAAATACCCAGTTTATCTCTTGAACGTTTATTTCACTGTTCACTTCCTCCTGCAGCTCCTCTTCCCCTGACACCCACTGCACACACACACACCAAAATTATCTGGCATGTTTTAAACCCATCAGCCGAGCTGTGCTTCTGCTCTCCAAGAACTTGTTCTCAATCTGGCTTGAACTCTCCAAATGACCCTCCTATTTGTTAAAGCAAATTTTTCAAAGCTCTGCAGTGGTTAAATAATTCAGTGCAGAACAGGATCAGTGGCATTAGCAGTTGTTTCACAAGCACCAGCTATCTGAACTTGAGACACACTTTAATGGCACTTCCCAAATTCTGATAAATTGGCAGCTATTATGCAGGAGGCTACTGATCTACAGGGTTTTTTGGCAATAAGAACACAAGTCATAATCCTCACCAGTAGCTTTTTTTATATTTCTCAGTAATTAACAATGCAATGCAATTAACAATGCAATGGAAGATAAAGGAACCTAATAAATGTGTGCTACGTTGGATTGGTTTATTTTCATTCAAAGTAGAGGAAGTAGAGTTTAAGATAAATAACCTACTATGCAAATTATCTTTATGAAAGGGATTAAAGTTCAGTGGGAATTTACAGTTGAAATAAACACGAGAAAACCCTAGGCTTGGCTGAGAACAGCCTGCAACACTGCACCCTCCTCTGAACACAGCTCTTGGAGGGTGTGAATCAGTCCAGAAACACAAGAGGAAATGTTACAGGTGCTCCAAGAGGTCTGGAAATCACGGCCTGAAAGGGAAGAAGGAATAATCTGGAACTGTTTAGTCTAAAAAAATGGAATGAGATGATGAGAATAAAATTCCCTTAAGACATAAAAGGCTTATGAATTGAAAACAGGAAAAATCCTGTTTTCTGTATAAATAACAAGTAGGGCAAGGATTAAAGGCTTAAACTGGAGTAGGAAGACTCAGAAAGACCAGAAAAACAAAAATCTTCTGGAGAGTGAGTCAACAAAACATTTCACCCCTGGGAAACTTGGAGTTTAGCACTGAAGGAGTCCTGAAGGTCTTGGAAAGCAGATAAACAGCAGCAGTATTAGCCAGGCTTTGATCTTCCTTCCAACCTGATCATTCAATGGCTCTATAAAATCAGCTGCATTACAGTGAATTGGAATTTTCAGGCTCAATCAAATTTTTTGGTTTTAAATTGTGCTTCCATCACCCAATAAACTCAAAATTTTATATTTTTCTAATTCATCTTCTGGAAATTGAGAGCAAATTCTTTTTATTCTGCAAACTGATTAAAAGCACTTCTGTAAAGTCTCAAATCAATATAATGGTTAGTGGCTACATTCTTTAGAACTTTCAGGAAAATTAACCATTAACAATTCATTAAAGTGCAGAAATGTATTATTTTTCTGATTTCGTAAATTCCTCAAACATTTTGCCATAAAGGTTAGTGTATAAAATGTACGAGGCAAACAAAATATTAACTACATGAAAAGCAGTAAAAAAAAAAACCCTCTGATAGAAGAAAACTGCCTAAACAATGCCATCAAAAAAGACTCCATAAAGAATAATGCCACATTTTCCAGTGGGGTAAATTTAAAATTCTTTCTTAGGAAAAATTCTGACTGAACCCAATTGTTCGATTGAAGCTTGCTATAGTAACAGCAGTACAGATAACAATCTACAGTGTGCTTTTACAAAAATTACCTCAAAGAAAAAAATAACTTTATAAAGATTCTGAAAAAACCTTCATTCAAAGTTCTACACAGCTCAGAGAGGATTGTACTATTCCCCTCTCCATTTTAGTATTGAAAGGTACCTGGAAATTGTAACAAAATTGAGGTTCAAACCAGCTAAGACAGATCAAACAGAGACACAACATCCTCCTTAAAAATAAAGAAATAAAATTTTAATAATAACATATATATGTGCAGTGATATAACCATTTCCACTGCTTAGAAAAGGCTAACAGCCTGAAAGGTTAAATGTAATCATGAAATTTAAATATCTTTTAAGAATAGTATCTTTCTTTTTTCCCTGAATGCTTATTATCATTTTAAAGAGCAAGTGCAATATATCAGCACAACTTATTTTGAAATGTGTTCCAAGAGAAACCAGGAACACGCGAATGAAAATATATAATTTGTATTGAATTTCTATCTGAATAATGGAGCTCTGTAACACACTCTGAGTTCAATCAATACAAATTTAAATCGAAAGGAAACATTTAATGTTTGGGAAATCAGTATGTAACAATGCCAGTACAGCAACAAGCAAAGGAGATGAAAACAAGAGACATGGAAAGTGAAGAAACCCTGAAAGAGAAAAAAGAAAACACTTAAAACCTTCAAGAAATGAAGACAACATAAAAAGAAATGAGATACAACAGACAAAACTAAAAAAGCCTTTGAAAAGGAAACTAAAAAGCTTGAATTGAACAGTTCTCTATCTACTTATTATTCTGTAACTCATTACATTTCTCTGGCAATTCATTAGATTCCTCTGACAAACACACTTTTTGATACTGAAATGCAGTCAGGAAAAAAGTCAGAATCACATAATTCCTGCATTTTCAGCACTCACATTCCCTTTCTAATGGGCCCACGAACAAATGTCTTTGCCATATTCTGAAAACGTGTTGCATACTAACTCTACAGGTTATTGCTGTGTACTTGTGAAATGTTTCTTATACACAGGAAAATGCTATTTCAGATAGAAAAAAAAAAAGGCTAAAGGCCAGCATTCTCATTTTCTTCTGAGTAATTTAGTTTTTCTTCTGGAAAACAGATTATAAGTTACTATTCTAATAGAACAGACATCTACTCCTGGTTCAAGGCATCTTAAATCACTATGGCTGTTCTAAGAATTACTTCATAACAACTGAAATTATTGGAAATAGTAGTTTGGCATTTGGGGGACAGCTTATCTTCATAAGGTCACTTTGAACTTTATTTGTAATAGTATTATATAAAAGTTTTTTCTTCATTCTAAGTTCACTCAAGACCTCACACCTAGAGACTTAAATGATGGGGACATTTTGAGTCTCACAGATGCACAAAAGAAACCAAAATTGTTCTCACTTTCCTAAAATGCCCTTCACACAGTCAACAACTAAAGCGTCAGAGGATCCGTCTCCCAGAGAACTCCCCGTGCCTTTTGAATTAAATAAACTGAACAGGGCCAAGATGATTTGTGCCTCCAAAAGCACATGCCATGTTTAATGTGGAATAATTTTGTCATGGCTTTGATGGCATTAGGGTAGTATCATTACAGTTTATAAAGAAAGGTATCATTTTTCTTTATATCAGTAGACATCACAGGTCTCAGATCATATATTTAGTATTACATTCTTTGAAAAAAATCTGGAGAAATCAATTTGTAACTTCAGATTTTCACCAACATCAGTAAACATTAAGCAGAAATATCTCACGGGCTTAAGAAATCCGAGAAACTGTAGTCTCACTTTTCTTATTTTATAGCACAAGTGAGGATACTTCACTTTTTTTCCCCCCATTTAGTTTCCAAATATTGGCCATTTCTACCTGATTTAGTTTAAAGTTTGTTTCAAGCTTTCCTCATATGAGCTCCTAGCACAGTCTTAAATTCTTTTAATCCTCTAAATGCACTTTCTTCAATTACTGGAAGTGTCCATAATATAGAAAACCAGATTGATCAAAAATCATTGAGAACCAGACCAAAGCACTGACAACAACAATCACTGCAGAGAAAGAATAAATAAAGAATATCCTAATCATATTCACTGAATTGTGAAATACCCAAACAAGCAAAAGACAACGTTGAAGATACTTCTGTTCAGAGTTGCAAAAACTCTATGAAAGAACAGAGATAATATAGAACAAAATTATCAGAGAATCAAAGAAAACTGAATTATGGAAATCTAGAAAGCAAACTCAATACTTTTTTTTAAGTTCCAACCAGGGAGGTAAAGGTGTGATAACAGTTCATATTGCACATTCATGTTTCTGCTTTACACACAACACTGCACCTGAAAAACCCTCCCCTAACACAGTTTCCAATGATGCTTCAGTACTTATTAACAGTGAACAATGAGGGGAATACATTCCCCTCTCCTGTTCTGGCTCATGCTGATTTTCACCTTGATTAGTGAGCTGAGCAGGCTCTTATTGCTGTCAAAAAACAAGTGCCAGAATGCCTCAGGGAAAAAAACAGCTTGAATATTGAATGCTAACAGGCAGCATATAATTGCACATTCAAAATTAACCTTCTGAACCCTCAGCCATTACTGATCAATATCATGATTGACCCAATTCTTAAAAACACACAGTAAATCCCCATATAGAATGTGGAATTGTGTGTGTATATATATGCCTATGCATACTAACTGTACATGAAAAACTGTATTAAACCTCAAACAATTTCAGAATTATACTGTATTAACATTCCTAGAAACATCTGGTATTAATATTCTTAGGTTAGCAACAGCCTGATATTTCAATAGCCTTTTGTACATCAAGCACAGGGACAGTTCTAATGAGTCCTCAGATTGCAATCAACCCCACATTTGGACAATCTCATGTGTTTCTTTTACAGAAAAAAATAAAAAAGAGAAAGCTCTCAGTAAACGGCCATCACTGCCATTAACATCCTGAATATTGAACATGCCCCAAATTTTAACTTACCAGTACTAACACAACTCTCTCCATCCTTACTGAGCTTCCAGCCTTCATAACACGAGCATTTGACAGTGTTTTTATGCTGTTCACAAACTTGGCTACACTTCAGGTGCTTGGTGCAGTAATCCATAATCTCACAAGTTTTGTTGTCTGCAGTAAGATTGAATCCTGCAGGGCAGGAGCACACAATCCTTCCTCCAGGAACCACAGAGCACTGATGGCTACATCCACCATTGTTTAATGAACATTCATCTGAAATAACATGGAAAAACAGTAATTAAGGGGTGAAAAACCTGTCAGTTATATTGTATATAGTAAAGTCAACTCAAAACCTACAAAGTCCTCCAAGACTGGCAAATAATTTTTTTTTATTTCTAAAACAGATTTCTACACTTGTTTTTTTAAATTAGCTGATGTGCAACCATTCATCTGGTAGCTTTACTGCAACCCTTCATGATTTTAGCAAAGCTCCATGTCCTAGTGGTGATCCTCAGAATTTGGTGTTGGGATTGACACTGTTGAACACCTTTACCAATGACATGGACAGTGGGATTGAGGGCACCCTCAGCTAGTTTCTGATGACACAGAGATGTGTGAGTGATGCAGCAGGGAAAAAATGCCATCCAGCCTTGCCAGGCTTGAAATGTGGGGCCTGTGCAAACAACTTGAAGTTCAAAAAACCAAATACCAGGACCTGCACTGAGCCAGGGCAATCACAAGCACAAATACAGGCTGGGAAAATAATGGATTGAAAGCAGCCCTAGGAGGAGGAAGTGGAGGTGTTAGTGGACAAGAAGCACAACATGACCTGGAAATGGGAGCTTGCAGCCCAGAAAGCCAAATGTGTGCTGGGCTGCATCGAATAAAGCTGGACCTCAAAAGAAGGAGATTCTTCCCCTCTGTTCTTGTCTTGTGAGACCCCACCTGAAGGACTGAATCCAGCTCTGGGGCCCCCAACATGAGGAGGATGGGGGACGTTTTGGAGCAAGTGCAGGAAAAGCCACAAAAATGCTCTGAGGGCTGGAGCAGTTCTCCTCTGTAAACAGGCAGAGAGCAGGGAGTGTTCACCTGGAGAAGAGAAGGCTCCAGGGAGACCTCAGAGGTCTCAGAGGTTAGGATCTTTCCAGGCCTAAAGGGGATCCAGGAGAGCTGGAGACTTTGGACAAGGGCCTGCAGTGACAGGACAATGAGGAGTGGCTTCAAATTGACAGAGGACAGGTTAGATTTGACATTGGGAAGATATTTTTGACTTTGAGGGTGGTGAGGCCCTGGCACAGGTTGGCCAGAGAAGCTGTGGCTGCCCCATCCGTGGAAGTGCCCAAGGCCAGGTTGAAAGGGGCTTGGAGCCACCTGGTGTAACAGAAGTTCCCTTGCCTAATCAGGAGGTTGGAATGAGATGAGCTTTCAGGTGCCTTCCAAGCCAAACCATTCTATGGTATGAACTCAAGGTTTTGTAGTTGGAGCTGAAATACTTCCCTACACATCGATGCCCTTTAAATAGTTCACCTCCAAAAAAGTACTGAGGGGTTTGAAAATGAAAGACTTGTCTCCTTTGCCTTATTTGAAGAAAACTAAAACTTCAAGTGCAAACTCAGTATGATTTTAACTAAACAAAAATCCTCACACAGGCTCTAGTGCTGAAATTTCAGTACGAGAACCTTTTTCTCAACAGGAGGTATCACAACAGACATGTGTCATGAGCAATCAGAAAAAGGTGTCTGAAAGAAGTACCACAAAGATCGCCTTCATCAGATCCATCAGGACAATCTCTTCTCCCATTGCAGAGCTTCTCAGGCTGTAGGCAGATGGAGGTATCATTAGCACAAGGGTATTTTGGTGGTCCACACAAATAGCCCTCGCAATTATCCTCATCAGACTGATCCTCACAATCAATATCGCCATCACACAGCCACGCTTTGCTAATGCATCTCCCTTGGGGAAAAGAGACAATAAACACAGCAAATCAGACTGGAAGCAAACTTTAGGAGGAAAAAAAAAACCTTCAAAGCAATATACAGATTTTTTTTTCTTTTCTTTATTATTCTTTTCTATTAATATTTCTTTCCTCTTTGATGAACAGAAAGAAACCAACTTGCACTTATAGTCTGAAGCATCATCCACAGCACTTTTGACAGTCTGATTTTCCAAACAACACCAATCCTACTTATTTGTGTGCTGAACAAAACTGTATACAGGCACAACCTCAAAATCTGTTAAATACACCAAATGATACTAAAATTTTCTAATTATATTTAATTTCTGCTTTTCTTCATCTCTCTTCTTTTGTCTTCTATTGCAACAGCCCTCCATGGGAGCAATGTTTCAATATATGACTTTTAATTAGCATGGGTTTGCAAAACAAAAATCTTTCTAGGAAGTAGACACAACCCATTTCCCAGTGATGTCAGATAAATGATCAGCTTTTAGGCAAAATAATTACAGCAGATGAAATTTCTTAAATGACTTCAGTTTTGTCAAACCAGCGTTCAGATCGTGTCTCAAAAGGGAGGAAAGGAATTTATGATGACCATCAATATTTAGAGACGCAAGAAAGCCTCTTGAATAGAAAAAGAGTTTTAATCTTTAAAATCCTGCAGGTATTAAATTACAATCAACAAAATCAGAGATTTTAATGAAAAGAGACAAGACAGTGAATGCTGACACTTACAGGTGTGTGGTCCTGACCCAACCTGTTTTTCTACTTGCTACCTACAGCCAGGAGGGTTTAGCTGTAAATTTTGATAACATCGACATGAACAGAAATGTCACATACTTTATTTTTCAATTAATAGAGAACAGACAGAACCATGGGTAATGAAGCTGATCTAGAACATTTTGGGGGGTTTCATCCATGAATTAATTATGCAGAGAAAAATCAATTGGAATGGGAAGGGAGATCCTGGGAATGTTTAGTTCCTCTGACAGCAGTTCTGATGGATGCCCAGGCATTGACTAGCAAAGCCTGAGACTCCCAAGTTCAAACCAGCTGAGCATGAACTGGCACAACTTTCTGCCCACCCCTCCCAGCTTATGCAACATCAGATTTCAATTTTCTTAAAAGGACACAATTGTTGAAGATTCATTTAATGCATCTGGTTTGACATTTTAGTCTTCTTTTGTTGCAAAAAATGCTGATGTCCTCACAAAGTCAAGGGGATAAAAGACAGTGAAATAAGAACACTGGAAAAAACAGTTTGATTCTGCAGCACTCATGAGGAAAATGTGAGACTGTTTTCACTTTTGGTGAAGAAAAGCAAGAAGTGACACTTCAGGATCATGCTACACTGAATGTGGGGTTTAAACAACAGAACATCATTTTGCCAATGAAAATCAGCTTGAAAACAACAGGGAGGGGTGGCAATTAGAATGAAAATCTTCCATTTTCTTTAGTGGCCAAAGTCCCAAATATCCCATACTGAGAAGACAGAACTGCACAGACACAAGGAAAGAAAATTGTATTCATTTTATGTATGCAGTTTATCATTACATGCAATCACAAGTGTTTCAAAAAAGTGTCCCCACTCTTTATTATGCTGAATGATCATTGATTTTATATATTACTATAACACAGCAGTAGAATGCAAGCTAATGGAAAATACCAACATCAACCAAACCAACCATAACCCAAAATAAATTGAAGTTGCTTCCAGTAGAGCTCCTAATCTGTTATTTTAATCTTTTATGCATTCAAATGTTTACAGAGAATATCAGTTTCCCTGCCTTTCTTGTACCTTAGTGAAGATATGTTTTATACTGAAAGACTCATCTTTCATTATGATAGATATGACAAGTTCTTAAGTAGAATATACTTTCAAGGAATTAATCTTTGCCAAGATTCTAAAGAGATGGACTTAATGAAATATTATGACTGTCTTGAAATCATTACTTAAAATTCACTGAAGTATTTTTCCTTTATTGCCCCTTAGTGAAACTCACACTTCTGGTTTCCAGGAACCTCTTTAGTAAAATTCCATCATAAATTAATTGCCTCAATAGCTGTATCTGCCCTTTTCCATTGCTCTTCTGTGCAACACAGTGAGACAAAAGGCCTGAGCAGCAACTACATGGGAAAGCCTGATCCAAATGCTTCTCCAATGCCTTTTATTTCCTACAAATATCATCAACAGAATAAACTCTTTATACACCCTTTCAGTCTTTGTCAGGATACTGAACCCGGGAGTTTTTTTGACTGATCCCATCTTCAACCATAGGAAAACTACTTTGGTGGAGCATTAATTACACTTTCCTCTTACAGCTTATTCTTACTGCCTTAAGCTGTAATGCAACACCTTCCTAAACTATAGAATGGACTCAATCTCAATCCCATCAGCATATTTCCAATAAATGTTCCAACCTGACACATTTAACAAAATGCTGTGATGGTCAGTGATCTCACTCATCCTGTAGAAAACACATGGGACTCAGAATGAATCACACTGGTTCAAAAATATGGTCATTTCTCAATTTAAAGATTTTAGTAGAAAGCAGATGTTTTTAAATGACTCCTGGATGAGACAGGAGAAAACAAATAAACAAACAAGCCAAACAGGCCGAAAGAAGAGAGCTGTTACCACAGAAAACAACATTGCCATGAAATAAGGATAAAAATACTTCCAATATCCCCATCACATTTCTGGAAAACCTTTCCTTCCAGCCTTCCCCAGCACCAGCTTTTTTGGTCACAAATCTAATTTGGACTTTGATAATCCCCATCCAGACAGCACCAGTGCTGTTGATGTTCTATTCTTCCAGCATCACTCTGATCAGCACCCACTGATTTGATTTCTTCCATGTACATTCCCTATTTTCCATTTCAAACCAATGCAACTTCTTTCCTCAAAATCTTTTTTGCCCTCTAATACATTATTACATGTAAGGAAAAGAAAAAAAAAAAGACAGTATAAAAAAATAGTCCACAGAGTAGCATCAAAAATGGTAGGATACCATCAAATGCTGCTTGGAAAAATAAAAAGAACAGCAAATATGGCAAATAAACGTTACAGCTCAGATGTACTGCTTACTAAACTGAAGTATTCATGGCTCTTTTGCATTTGTCTTCACAGAAGCACTTTATAATGATCATTAGAGTAATTAGATGACATTTTAAGTGAGACTGCACAGATTCTGCTCTTGGTGTGGCACTACCAACTGAAAAGTAGGGAAACGGAATAAAAAGGATAAATTTATGTAGTACATAAAATTGAGGTGAAGTACCTGCCTGTAATAATTTTTGGAGGACAGAATCAGAATTTAAAATAGAAAGTTGCATCTTTCAACTTTAAATTAGTCTAGTCTAATTTAAAAGAAGCCTAATCTAATTTTAAACTGGAAAATAATTGGCTAGCAGCAGCCCAAGGGTAGTCAATCTCAATCAGGTAATGATTGCTTCCTACATCCTACTGCTGTGCAAACTCTAGTATATTTTTCATCACACATCACTACAAACAAACATGGGATGGTTTTGAAAAAAAAATCAGAAAAGCAGTTCTGAAATCTGGTAGCTCAAGTACCCTGCAGCATTTTGGCTGACTTTGGATACAGCAGCTCAAGGACTGCCCAGGTTGGAGAGTTCCAGTGAGACCAGCAAAAATAAAAAAGGTGTAAAAACATGAAAAAGAAAAGAAAGAAAGGCAAGGGGGAAGAAAGTATTTATTTATTCAACAAATAATGTTTTTAGGGACCCATATGTCAGAAGTCATTCAATATCCAAAGGAATCAGATGAGTTGTTGGGAGTAAAGTGTTCAACTATTAAAGGCAGATGACACAAGGCCATCTATACAAGCTTTAGAATACTCTCAGCCATAAATTCTTAACTGAATATTGGAAAAGGAGCTGGGTATGATGGGTTCTTGAGATCACCATCCCTGTAAGCAGAAAAATTCCTTTTGGCTGGATGCTGACAAATTCTGGCTTTGTAGCTTGGCACCCATGCATGTGGCATTGTGAGACATTAACCAAAGCCACAAAAGCCACAGTAAGGAAAGACCCTACAGCTACTATTTAAGGACATAAAATGAAAAGAAATAAGCAAAAAAATGGGCAGCACCATCTCACTATTGCTCGTCTCACCAGCTGCCATTTCCCTCCCCAAATTCTGGCTGTTTCAGCTCCCTCCATGCACATGTTCCTGCACAGACCCACCACATTCTGTACCAGATGTCACCCCCAGCAGTCTCTGAGGGGACAATTAGCCAGTGCCTCCTCACTGGAACAACTGCCATAAATGTGCAAGCCAGGCACCATTATTTCTCTAGAATCACGCACAGAGAAAATTGCATTTCTTCTGAAACATTCCAGTAACTCTTTCTCATAAAGCCATTATTACTCCTTTGTCCAAACCACATGGAACAAATGGAAAAGCAGCTAAACAAAAGTTTGCCTTTGCTGTTTTATGCTACAGTGCATTACTACAGGCCTCCTCCAGAACTTTGCCCCTTCCAGAAGGAAGGAATATTGCAAAAGAGAAAATTACAACTGTCATAACAGGTTGCTCCAGTGATATTTCCACACAACAAACAAGCACAATTGCATTTTCATTCAAATCAAAGCCATATACCCTTGACTTTAGCAAATTTTTGATGAAAATTTTTGGTTTTGCTGTATTTCTTCATGGCAGCCAGAGAAGTCACCTTTCACCCTGTAAACTGAGACAGTGTCCTCCTTTAATGTGACCACAAACATAGGGAAGTCCATAATGAGGGAATGCAGCTTGGACTGTGGACTTTGAAATGTGGTTCTAGTTCTCTGTTGAAAAGGCAGCTCATTCAGACCATGTTGCTGAATTTAAGTCCTTGTATTTCCTGTTATTATGGCAGCTGTATTTGGAAAATCTTAGCTTACCACCAGAAGAGGCTTTCCAGGCTCTGTATCTAAAATCATTCAGGACAAGTAAGAAACCAAAACCCAGCCTAAGAAGCAAATTTTTCTGAAAGGAATAAAGCCCAATAACTAAAATCTGCACTTCATCTTGTATTCCACATTGCCTCTAATCTATCCCTCTGTTTTCTCTTAACTGAAGCAGTAATGTTTGTCACATTAGCTTTCCAAATGCAGCTGATGAAAATAAACCTCACTTAAGGAGATTTATTCACCTTTCTTGCCTCTAATAATTCCACCTTGGCCAATTGGACTAGTGTTAGCTTTTCCTCATTTAGGCACCAGGAAATACACTTGCTCCTGGTGCAATTTCCTGTATCAGAGTTTCTATCAGTCAGTTTCAGACCACTCTGTTGGAAGTGAGTAATCCATTTTTACTTATAGAAAGTAACACTTAACAGCTACTTATTCTACACATCTTTAGGGAATTAGTAAGAACACAAGAGGAAATGTGGGTTTTTTTGACACAATTCAGTATTCCATATTTCTTTTTCAAGACTTCATGATTTTATCATTTTAAAATCCAAGAAAAAACAAGATACTTTTGGACAGAGATCACACAAGTCCTCTGACACATTTTTCATGCTTAGCTGTAACACAGGTATTAGAATGGCTTCTCCCTTCCTTCAATATTTGTAGTTGGCCAGTGGCAACAATATTCCTACTTCTTATAGCTTTCATTAAATATTGCTGTGACAGTTATTTTAGCCCTATTATCACACAAAGCTTTGATAGAAATGACAAAATATATTAATACTGTGCTGACATATATTGATTTCTTCCTTAACTGGACTTTCCCTTAAAAAAAAAGGTTCTATCTAAACATCATTGTTTATATCATTGCATATCCTCATATGGACTGGCACATTCTTTTTAAACCTTTTAGTGAATTATACTTAGAGAAAAAAAAATGGTTTTAAACACCATCATAGAATGCCCTTTTCTTCCAATACTACACATAAAATTTCCAGTGCTGTAGTTGTAATTCTTCAAAGCATTCAAGGTACTTTACACCATTTTATTCAACTTACTCCTAGGGCCAAGAAGGGGAAATAGAAGAAAATACCTGAATTTTGGAGTACTATTAAATGCTTTATTTAAGTATTTGGTGGGAAGTACTGTCATAGAGAGTGCTTTCAGCTTTAAGTAGTCTCAAAACTCATCCATTTTATATTATAAATACAAAATAGATATATTTATATTTATTTATAATAAAAATAAATACATTTATTTATAATAAAAAATACATATACTATGTTTTGTATTTATATTGCAAATCAGAAAACAGGGTATGTAAATCAACATTATTTTCAGGAGTCAATATAATATTCAGGTAGGAATAAAATGAGTAACACATTATTAGTATTAAGCATTAAAAGATTTAGTTAAAGAGTAAATAAGTGACCAAACAACACAAACTCACACTGACACACACAGAGTAAGTGAGAGGAAAATGCATCTGGCAGCCCCTACCTGTACTCCTGCAGGAGAACTTTGTTTTGTCATCACACACCCTCAGGGTTCCATTGCAGCCCTTCTCATCGCTGCCGTCCTCACAGTCCTTCTCTCCATCGCAGCGCCACAGCTCCGGGACGCAGTTCCCGTCAGGACTGCACTGAAATTCCCTCCCACTGCACCTTCCAGGAGAGGGAGTTTCTTAGAAAAATAAGAATTACATTGAAGAATTTGCTCGTGTGAGGGTTTTATTTCCATGCCAAGTCTACACTGACTTAGAATCCTCTTCCTAACCTAAGCCAAAATCAATGACTCCAAGCACAACACTCAAAATGCCCTATTCCATCCTAGAACTCACCACTCCAACACAAGCTTCAGACAAACTCTTCCCTATCCTCCTCACTTCCTTCACTCCCCCTCCACCACATGGTCAGTATCAACTTCTATTTCCTTTTTTTGTACATCTGTCAGACAGGAAGGAGTTTTGAGGTATAAGGACGACCAAGGCTGATGAAACTTTCCTGGTGCTTCATAAACCCTCTGCTTAATCCTCAAGCTGGTTTCCCTCATCCTTCCTCTTTCTCCTTTTTTACCCAATAAGGTCCATCTCCTAATTCCCAAAACCTGAAAGGTCCCACCTGTGCTCTGGCAAGGCCCCCACACATGCCAGGTTTGTGTTGCTACAAACTCCACTGCAAAGGAGCTTCACTCAGTGCAGCCCTGGCATCAGTGCTGACTGCTTCAAACAATAATTACTGGGAGATTTTAATTATTCATCACATACATAATTCTCTAAGCATTTTCTAGCTTATGGCCTTTTCAATTTTATTCTTGCTTTTCTTTTCGAAAACTATTACAACTGTATTTCTATTATTTAATAGCATACTAACGACAATAACATGAACTTTAAAGTAATGGCATAGTTATACTTTCCTGCTTGGACCAAAAAAGCATTATTTGAATCAAATTGTATAGCACTGTTTCTAAATACATTTTATTTTATTTAACATTGCTTTGTCGGCTTTTTTTCTTACATAATCTGTATTCTTGTGTTCTATTGTAAAAGGTTAGAGCAAGGCTTTAAGTTTCAAAATGAAAATGAACAGGGGCCAAAGGGGGTTGTTCAGTTCCAGACTAATCATTTTGACAGATAAAAATTATTTTTGTGAATACATAAAATTAAGGACTTCACTCATGCTGGCATTCTGATACTTCATATCAGGTACGAGGTATCCAACTAGATTTAGAATGTAAAGTTATGAAAAGGGACCAATAACATTGTGTATAATTACTTCATTGTACATAAAACATTAGGAGAAAAATAGGAAAGACATTCCCTCATTCTGATCTGATTATTTTTTATCCTTTGCTGTAAGCATCCTTCCTTTCTCTCCCTACTCAAACAAATACAATGTATGGTATTTAAATAAGGCTGTAGTTTATTAAAATGCTTCCATGTTGAAAAACCCCAGAAATTCCAAAACTTGGATCACACAAAAATAAGAGTATTATTGTTCCACTGCATGAAAAAACCCATAAAATATTAATGATAACTTAAAGAATGCTTCTTACTGTCTCTTCACCTAGACAGCACACATCTCTGCAATAATACAAACACCACATCGAGCATAATTCACTGAAGTAAAACTATAAAACTTATCTCACTGTAATACCCATTCTGTTTTCAAACACATTCCTCATGATACACTTCTGTGTTATCACATTGCACTTGACATATTTCCCATTCCAGCCTTCACCAAGGTTAAAAGCATCTTCTCTTCTTCCACTGGCTGAAGGTCAGGTATTCATAACAAATAAACACGAACTCTGTGTTTATAAGTATTAAAAACATGGAAGAAAAATAAATAAGTAAATAAATTCTAACCTTCCCTGGTGCAGTTTGTTTTGGTTTCATCACTGAAATCTCCACAGTCATTGTCACCATCACAGGCCCAGTGCCCTGGGATACATCTGCCATTCTGACACCTGAACTGGTCAGCAGAGCACGAGTGGACACAGCCCAGCTCGTCACTGCCATCGCCACAGTCATCATCTGCAAATATTGATATTTGAAAAGATATAGTATTTTTATATTAAAATATTAAATATATTAAATATATTAAAATATAAAATATCCAAACAAAATATGTAAGAAGGGAAAAATCACTTTGAAAAAGGCAAGAGAAAAAAAAAATCCAGTAAATAAGACAGTGTTTTCTGCTCACAGGCATCAAATTATTTCTAATGCATGTGATACCTTAAATCCTATTTACCAACAGCACTCAAGTCTGTAATTTTGGATAGTCTAACCCCTTACTCATTTATTCAATCAGAGACACCAGCAAGCATGAGAAGCCTGTAGATTTTCCTAATTTCTTTAGCTGTGTGTAACTACACAGGCTTTCAGACACCGTCACTTTACTCTCTGTGAAAACCTAAGAGAGTTAATCACAGACACAAACAGCTTCATATAAACCAAAATGAAAACCTGATGAATTTCTTTTCAGTAGTATTAAACTTTGTTTCCAAGTGTTTACAAGAGTGCAAAGTGAAGAAAGCACATAAATAATCATGGTCTGCAGTATCTCATTACTATAATGTTGTACTCATTACAACAGTCTTAAGGCAATTCCTGTAATTTGATCGTGGTCAACAAGGGAGGAAGGAGATAAATATGTTAGGTACACTCTAAAGGGTTTCCATGCACAGAAATTCATCAGCACACTGTGATAATTTCGGGAATTTGTCCATTTACAGCTAAAAATTCCTGTCAGACAAATAAAATTACAGGAACACCAAATGCTTTGGACCAGCCCAATGTTATTAGGACTGGAGCAATGTCACTCCCACACCACAAGCTCCGAGAAGAGATTCATTTTAACATTCAAATATGTACTCTTCCAGCCAAAAGAATTAAATACGTTGTAAAGTCTTGCTGGTCTTCACTCTTCAGGGATGCTATTTATTTACCGGAACTTGTACACAAAACCCCAAAAAATCAGATACATTGGTCACTGACACCATGTTGTTTTCTAAGAACAGAAAATAATTTCATAAGCAGCAATAGCTTTGCTTTCCTCCTTTTTTATACTTTATTTTTTTTAGCAATGAATCATCATACTTCATTCACATAATATACCATTTGTAGCTATTACAATAGTCCTCATCTGAACCTTCAGTGTTGCTGATTTCTAGGTCAAGTCAGTAATTTATAAATGCTTTATTTATTCTCTGACCACTTACAAGCCAAACTGGCAATGTGAGTCTCAGAAAAAGGAACATCAAAGCAGTATTTATGGGATATCCCTCACATTCATCTCAGATATAGAGGATTTGATACTTGCCTGAATCACAGAGCCATTTGCTGCTAATGCATCTCCCATTTCTGCAGATAAACTGAGTTAGTGGCTCACACGTTGGGAATTCTGTGAAAGTGTTCAAAAAGAAATAAAATCTATTTAACATAACATCCTCTCCAGTAATATTCTGCCACCCTCCTATATCCATAAATTACACAAGTGTGCTGTAGCAAACATTTGCACCTTCCAGGTGTTTATTCTGGACTGGAGAAAAGGGTGAAACACCAAAAAGAAAAGATAAAATAGCTTTATTCTGTTAATACTGTCCAAACCCTAATTTTCATCAACATGGGCCATGAAATTCATCACTGTGACAAATGGCCTGGCTCCATATTTCCATCAGACCAAGGCTGGTTTTCCCACTAGCCAAGCCAATATTTAAGGCTAACCATAACTTGATGACTGACAGAAACTGTATTTTCCATGTGCTTATTTACAAAAGGCTTCTCCAATTGCAGCAGCACTGCCAGTAAGAGACAGGAAGTGGAGCACTAGAAAATGGGGAGGTTAAGTACCAAGCTAAAGAACAGCCAAGAAATAAAGTTACTTTACACTGGCATAATAAAATCCAAAATTAAAATGTCAGCCTCCACAAGCAATTCCTCCCAGCATTCCGGTAAATCAGTAGAAATCTGAGACAATATCATTCACAAAATATCATCTGTATTGAACACAGATATTTGTTTCTATGATTATTGAATATGCTTCTGCATAAAGTAACTTAAATATAGATTTTTTTCAGACTTCTTTTTCTTCTAAAGCCAATGACATAGGCAGAAGTGTGCACTTATTATTAACTTGCTAAACACTCTGGAAAATACTGAAGAGTTTTTCTAAATTGTTAAAACATGTCACATAAATATTAAACTTTCTTAGGACAAGAACTGCAATCACTTTGTTTTTACCGAACCTCACAAAGTTTTGGCTTAAAATGAGTCACACTGATGAAGCACTAAACCAAACCAGCCGCATATAATAATAGATTAAAAAAATACAGTTTTTTATCTAAAAATTAAATAGAGAACACCAAGAACCTCATTTAACAAAGGTGACTATCCTGCTTCAAAGTAGAAAAGGGTGGGAAGAAAAGCTACCATTGATGACGACACTTTGTTGTTACTTCTTGAAAGTTCTTGCTACTTTTTCTTGACATATTTGACATATATGCACAGCCACAGTGTTTGAGGATAACAAAACAAGGTGCTAAAACATGAAACACATCAAGTTTGGCTACACAGAACAACAGCCAGTGACATAAATCCTGATTAAAAGATATGAAGAAATATTCCAGGTCAGCTGAGACGATACTGAACAAAGCTCATGGGAAGGATTTCCAAAGGTTCCAGTAACCTCTGCGTGCTGCTGATGTGCCTGAGAACACGAGGGAGAGGCAGAGAAACTGTTCTAGCACTGAGAGTCAATGCTGTGCCATTAAACACAGTATTAAAACTCTAGAGATTGCAAAATACAAGTCTCATCCTATCTCTATACACAACTGAACTTATTTGATTTGAAGCAAGGCAATTAGAAGTCTAACCTAATAATATTATTATTTTTATTCATGTAAAGACTTCATTTTTTGCCCCATCCCTGCAAGTGTTCAATGCCAGTTTGGATGGAGCCCTGGTCTAGGGGGAAGTGTCCCTGCCCACGGCAGGAGGTTGGAACAAAATGGTTTTTAAGGTTCTTTCCAACCCAAACCACCCCGTGATTCTACACTGCAATACATCATATTCTGTGACTCTGCATCTGCAGACCCTTGTGCTCTCAGACTCACAGCAGTTACCAGTGCCCTGCAAAACAAATGACTATTAAAATCCTTAATTGTTTGGAAGCAGCTGATTAGAGAGAGCACAACCCTCTCTGCAGTATCTCAGCACAGCAGCAGTCAGCACAGCTGCTGATACTCTCTCATGATAGTACCAAGAATTTTTTATTTTTTTCTGAAAAATACAAGATCAAATATACTTCTGTTGAGGCTTGAAACGGGCTGATTTTATTGACATCTAGAATATGCTGAGGGGGCCCATGTGGAGAGGAGGTATGTGGCAGAGATAAAGAACAATTTTTGAGGGTGACAGGATTTGATAATGGGCTGCAAATTAAAAAAGTCTTGATTGATCTGCATATTTGATATTGTAGTTAAAAAATCATTAAATAGAAAATGCTGCATTTGCTTTGGTTTTATTTATCAACCAAATAAATTCTATTTGCCATTTCAGAAATAGTATTATCATTTCAGTTGACGTGAAAAGAGATCCCTATATATTTTATACGTCACAGACGAATTTTACTTCCCTCCCCCTGCAAAAAAATAGAAAAAAAATCCACTTACCACAGGATGTCATTTCATCAGTCCCATCTCCACAGTCATCCTCCCTGTCACACAGCCATGACGTTGGAATACAGCGTCCATTCCCACAAGAAAACTGATTAACCTGACAAGTTCTTGCTGTCAAGACAAAACACTCCAAAAATACCAGGGAAATGGACTGGATCCCTTAGGTCTCTTGGTGGGTGTCTGATTTTGGAAGCTGCAGGGCTGGAGGGCACCTCCTGTCCTTCTGCACTTTCCCCTGCTCTGACTAAACATCATTCACCTCCTTTGATTTCAGAGAAAACTGAGGTTGTCTGCAGGGCTGTGTTCTACCTCAGCTGTGGGGAATTCTTAGTGGATTCTTCCTCATAAAAGGACATGAAATTCTAGATATAGATGTGCAAAACCAGGTGGTAAGAAGAAAATTAATATGCAATAATGCTCGAAGTAAATAAAAATCAGGGCATAAAAATGCCCTCCAGTTGGGATATTAACAACCTGTATTCCACACATGAACAATGATCTTCTTACACAGGAAAATAGGAATTAGCCTATGTGTGATGTGCCTGGCCTCACTGTTCTTAGAATCCTTGCCCTTGCAAACACTTAACTGCAATCATCCATTAAAGGAATCAATGCATGTATTTCTCCTGAAGAAATAAGGATCACTAAAAGAATCTGTACTACGTAGCTACAGAAATTACTTTCAAAGCGGATGAGTAGTAAAATGTCACTAAAAAGCTAACATAGAAAACTGTCATTACCTATAATTTTATTTAAAATCTGAACCCATAACAATGCCAGTGATAGCAACACGGATATTGGTTCCAAATTTAAGCCTTTAGAATTCATCTAGTTGTTATTCTAGACTTTAAAGAAATGTCTGATATGTCAAAAACCTCAGTGACTGAAAGAATATTCCTTTATTTTTTTCAACTACCATTTTCCTTTTTCTTCAGAGAAGTAGCCCAAAACACAAAAGAGGAATATAAGTTTAAAATATATCAAAGAAGTAATTTTTTAAACATTAACTGTGTTTTCCACTGCAGAAATAAATGGAAAAACAAGAATTCAAAATTTGATCCATTGCCAACTGACACAGGGTTAAAAAAAAATGGTCTTCAAATTAGACTCTCACCCTACAAACCAACAGTTGGATATCAAAGAATATCAAGGCAGTAAGACAACAGGGAATACTTTAATACACAACATGTGTTGTCTTGCACTGCACTTCAGTTCAAAACACTCATCAGCTCATTGATGGCTGGCATGTTGCATATTTGAGATTTAATGCTTGTTTAGAGTACTCTGACAACAAGTACTAAACATCACTTCCACACAAGCAAATTGGGAATTCCATGATTTACTACAGTGGAATCAGTAAACAATCCTCATCTTGCTATTTGCTCAAAAACCCACTCTCCAGTTAATAACTCAGAAATGGAAAAGAATTTCAAGGCACCAAGTGGAAACTGAATAACTAATTATGCATAAACTAAATCACCATAAAATAAAATTTACTGGTGACATGGCACCCATCACAGCACGTTAATAAACAAAGTTCTAGTTGCCAAAAAAGATTTGTACCTCAAAGTTTGCACCTGAGCATTGCTTTGACAGTCGACCCATATGAGAGATTAAGAGCTGAATAACTTTGGAAAGCAAAGCCAAGCACATGGATTAAGTAAAATATAATTTGCATTCCAGCCTTGGTGGCTTTAAAATCTGAATCCATTTAAAACATCAATAATCAGATTACAAGTAGCAGCCTGGTTCATTTCAGTTCAGTTCAACTCAGTCCTGAACTATTCGTGGAACTGAAATTAGGGAACCTGTTTGCTCAACCAAGTAAAATTTTTACCTGCACAAGTTTTATTTGACTCGTCTTCGTTATTACCACAATCATTAGCTCCATCACAAAGCCACCTCTTGGGAATGCAGCGATTATTTTGGCACTTGAACTGATCATCAGGACAGCTATGATTGACTGTGGAGAAAAAAAGAGAGGGTTTTTTTTCCCTAAGAGAATAATCTGAGAAAAAAAGCTGTGAAATCTGTGAAAAAAACACATTAAATGCTGTTCCCCAGTGATGCAGTCAGTGTGGTTATCCTGTATGTATAAGTACCATGACACAAAGATGGTTCAGCAAACCAGTCAATTACCAACACTGCAGTACTTCAAACATAAATTAAATAATATCTATTAAAGATGCCATCATGGAGATCCTGTTCTATTAGGTGATAAAAGGTAGCAGCATTTTATGGTGCTGTTTCCTTAAAGAAACATGCTCTTGATCACATTTGGGCAGTGTGATGAGGGTTGCAGACTGAAGTGCATATTAAACAAAGGAAAACACCAATGGGAACGGATGCAAGCTGCTAAGTGCAGATCCAAAATATGATACCAGAGTGAGCAGGGATTTGGGCAGGTCATAAAATGCTTCTAAAATAAGGCACATTACTGTCAATGGCCACATATAGATCTGCTGTTTACTCACCATGAAATTGTAGGTGTCAAAAAAGTGAAATATGCAACACGGTGTAAAACTAACAACAACAAAAAATCTGGTATTCAGGAGTGAACAAGGTATCTCTCAAACAGGGTTTTGCTGGCTACAAATTCTCAGGGAAAGGATGAAGCCGAATGCACAGAACTTATGCAAATACTATTGGCCTGCTCTTGCAACTGTACTAAGTGTTTATGTTCTGCTTCTTTCATGCTAATAACATCTATTCTTAGCAGACCTTGCTCATCTGGATCTAGACAAGAACAGTAAACTGCACACGGTTTCAAACTGTGTTAAAAATAATCTCCAGCTATTTTTCACCTACTGAGCCATCCACAGACTCTTTTTTAAAGTTTAACATACATCTGGAAACAAAAGGGTATTTAAAATGAAAGGATGTCTTGCAGGCTTATCCTTGACATTTCAGCAGCTTTTATCTTTGACCTTTCTGCCTGTTCTTGCAATTGAAGACGACACAGAGCGAGGGTGATATCAATAGCACATGAACCCTGGTTTGTGTGCAGGGTGCAGAAACACAGGAAGCAGAGATTAATTAATAATCTGAGCAGAAAGGTGTCCCAAATCTCCTACTTCCTAAGTTTGCAATGTGACTGAAGAACTAAACTGGAAGCATCCAAGTAATAAAATTACAAGTTGAAGGCTTTTTTTTTTTTATTTGACTTTAATACTTGACATAGATACTGCTTTAAATGGTCGTTAAGCTTTTGCTCATATAAATTTAGTAATGTGTATTCTGCTCATAATTGCAAATATTTCAAACTCATAAGGAACTATTGGAGTTACTATGGCAACTGCTGAGAAGAGATCAATGTTATCACACTGACCATGTAAACTATAGATCACATTCAGGTTTAAGACCAGGGTATGATTTCATTTATATTTGTATAAATCCTCAGAGAATTACAAAGTTTGATCAATGAACTAGTCTTCTTCACACTAATTTAAAAGACAATCAAGTCAAATCTGCTGAAAGATTTTCCTTCTCACTGTCTTTATTAGCTGAGCTCTTTAATTTAAGTGCAAGACATGCTGGTTTCAAAACAAAATGAGAGTAAGCACTACAACTCAGAACTAAGAAAATATTTTTAAAAATATTACTGAAATCAGCAATGGCTGAAACTACAAGGAGCTACCAAAATACATAAATGCTGTAAAAAACCCACAACGAAGCAAAACAAATCCAAACCTGGCAATTTAACAGCCCTATGGTAAATGAACTAGACATTACAGAGGATCACAAGATCAGTTTGTATCAACAGAATCAGTGTGAAGCAGGCAAGATTTAGCCAAGGATGAATAAACAATCACCCTTCACAAACACATTCTCTCAGCCTAGCCAGAAGATATTTCAGCACAAATACACATATCCAGTTTTGGACATCCAACCCACAGAATCACTTCAGAAAAACCCAATGAAATCTAAAAAATAATCTACTGCGTCATAATCTACTAGGAAAAAAACAACTCAACCACAACAAAAAAACCCACAACAACTAAAAAACTAACAAAAAACCAGAACAGTTTAGAGTTGTTTGGTCTCAAAGAGATAAGAAAGAGAGACTATGATGAGAGTTCTCAGACACACAGAACAATGCTGCGGAACAGAAGATTGCTCATGTCTACAACTGATTGGGAGAAATATTGTATTTTCATTTCAGTAAAGGAGATTTGGTTTAGAGAAATGATACTAGGACAGAAATAGAAAAAAATTGTGACAAACAGAGTAAGGAAGAGAATGCTCAGTGCTCCGACATTAACTTTAAAGCAGGCTACTAAAGTACCTTCCAGAAATGACAGGGACATAATTGGTATGTTTTCTATTACTTTTCATTTCAACAGTGGAACTCCTCCACAGCTGAAAAATACATCTCCTGTAAAACTGTAACTTTAAAGACAACGTACATTAATTTAATACTGCAAGTGGTGTAGGGATCTGGGCTTTGCTTTTGTTGCTGGTTTGTTTTTCTTGGAGGGAGTTGGGTGGGAGGTGGTTTGTTTACTTTATTGGTTTGATTACTTATGAGGTTTTTTGGTTTTGTTTTTGCTAATTTTTTCCTTTTTTTCCCTGAGGATTTTTTTGGGTGTTTTTTAAGAAATGCATTATACAATCTCAGAAATTTTCATGGTTGGAAGGGACCTGCTAAAATCCCCTGGTGTAATCCCTGACTTGAGCAGGGCCAGATGGAGTAAATTTCAAGTATCTCCACAGACAGGAACTCCACAACCACTTTGGGCAATCTATTCCAGTGTCTGGCAGTAAAAAAGCATTATCTTTCAGATGTTCAGACAGAATTAATGCTTTTCAGTTGATGCCCATCACCTTTTGTCCAGCTAGTGACACTACCAAGAAGAGCCTGGCTCCCTTTCTCCATTCCCTCCCATAGGGTGTTATACCGTGACCCATGGAAGAAATAGTGGAAAACAAAGTAAAAACCACCAGTATTTAAAGGATCAGGGATGACTGTGCCAACCCCAAAAGATGATTGCTCTTGCTGTGCTGTGCAATGAGTGCACCAGTGAGATTTGAAAGTGTTATTACTATTGCATGCAGGAAAAGAAAAAAATGAAAGATTTGCATGAATGGCCTAAGGATGATTGTTTTTGTTTGGCTGGCACAGTCTGGCTTGCAATCCTTGAAATGTGTGGAGGCCCAGAGGCTTATCCCCAAGGCAGCTGTGCCTCAGCCCTGCAGGGACTGAAGCAAATGGGGAAAGACACCCTTTTAGGTCATGGTGAGGAAAGCCTCCTTCCCATGGGGCTTTGCAGCCACATGTTAATATTTCTTAGGTTTCGTTGTTCTACTGGTTTGTGAAGTTTATGCCACCCTGTTACCATATATGCACCCATGCCAAATATTCTTCTTTCCCTTGAACCCCACTGGGTTAAATCTGCCGCAGTGTTACACCCTTGTAACCCCATTAGTCCCCTTAGTTTATATTTACCCCTTTGCACCACTTTTTCCTATTCTTATTGAAGACCCACCCTAGGTGTCCCTGTGCCCTCGGAGCCCTTTTGGCTCTGATCCCTGGAACACATTTGAGGCTGTACCCACGATGCAAGTGCCAACAATAAGCAGCCCTCGGTTTTCCAAACGGGACCCCATTTCCTCGACTTTATGGTCAGCTCTTTGTTAGCAGAGTGCACTGGGTCCCTGAGGCACAGGCTGCTCTCAGGGATGTGCAGTTGCATGATGTAACAGAAGTGAGGCAGGGATTGAGGGCTCAGGGGGAGGTGCATACGTACAGCAGATCTCCGAGTGCTCGTCGCTGCCGTCCAGGCAGTCGTCGTCGCCGTCGCAACGCCAGCGCTCCTGGATGCAGCGCTTGTTGCTGCACTGGAACTGCTCCGCCTTGCACAGCTGGGGCAGCACCTCTCCGTCTTTCACTGGGGAAAACATCCAACAGGAACAGCTCTTTAACTGCTTGATACACCCACAATGCTATGCTGCCCCTACATAAATGCATATCAATTCTTGTTCTCACTCTTCACAACATTTTTACGTCAACTCGGGGGTAATTCCACCTGAAGCCTGTAGTGGCACACATAGCCGTGTTGTGATTGAAAGAATGAACTTTTAATAAATGGAAAAAAACTCTGAACAGAATGGCACTCAAACTGGTTTTTAAATCGCTGCTTAGAGGATAGTGTAAAAAATATCAGTTTAAAATATTGCAATACCTCATCAACCGCAAACAGGAAATGTTCTGACAGACATTGGCCAAATTCGGGTGCACATTTAGAGATAGGAAATGATCACTAAAAAGCTGATTGTTGTATCCAAGCAACAACTCAAACACCTGCATTATGCACTGGTACAGACTCAGCAGAGAAGGATGAAATTCTGCTGGGGCAGAGTTAAGTGGCAAGCTACAAGCTTATTGATAAATCCAGGCAGATGTACTTCTCAGGTTCAGAATGCTTCAGGTGTAAATGCCACATATCACTCCAGGACCCCTGAGGAACAGCAGAATACCTCCAGGAATACTCCATGGAAAGAGTCAGGCAGTGAAGTGTGTTGGGGAAAAAAGCAGGAAACCTGCCCCATTCCAATCTCTCCAACCTCTCTTACTAATGCCTACATTCCATCTTACCAGTGAGGAGTGCCCATTCTGGTTATTTCTGCTAAAAAGAAAAATAGCTTTTTTTTTAACAAAAGTGATGGCTCTGCCTGGTCATTGTAGGCTCCGTAATGTTCATCATGTTATGAAATAATCCTTATGCTTTACTCATCTCAAGTCTTATGTAAAATGTTACAATTCACTTCAAGAAATACATCAATGAGACTTAGAAAAAATAGAGAAAAATTTTGGAAAGTTACAAACACCAAGTCTAAACATAAAAAAAAAAAATACCTGTAGTACATGGTAAGTTATTACTTTAATTGAAAATCCCACCTTTTATTAGAACAACTCTTATCTTTGTCTCAATGAAGATATAGAAAGAAAAGATGAAAGACAGCAATATTTGCACAGTCTGTGTCAGAACCTATCATATATAAATACACCAGCTTGATGTGTTTCATGAACAGTTTCATCATGAACATTTCAATGTCAGATTTCTGTTTAAGATACTTAGTAGAATGATCTGATAACTGTTCATAGACATTTAATTTAATAATGATATGGATCCATTTCTGATATTTTTAAAAGATTTCAGTGAACCATTTAAGTGATTTATCATGTCAGATATGCTGAAATGTTTTCCAATGCATTTTGTCCTTAAATAATGTACTTAATATTCTGTTTTCTTTGGAAAATCTTTTATTTTCTGTAAACTGGAATATTTATTCAAGTAATATTTCTTGTTCTTATAGACCCTGTAGGAGGCCACACTTTCTGGTTTTATTTTCAGGTCTGATTTGATCCCTTAACAGCAGCATCAACTCAGATATTCTGTAAGAATCTTACTCATGCAGGTTGTACTGTTCTCCTCCAAAAGCTGATTATCAGCACAGGCACAAACTCTGCCTCCAGGAATGGCCAAACAAAGAGTGCTGCAGCCTCCATTATTAACACGACAGGCATTATCACCTGGGAAAAGAAATAAAAAGCAACTTTAAAACTAACAGCCATGCTAGGACTAAACAACAGGGATTTCAGTTGCTTTGTTTTCTTTTTCTTTTTTTTTTTTTCTTTAGGAACATAAACAGATGAAGAATTTTTTGCTATTACTTTCCTCTTGTGTTAGGAGCACATTATTCTCATAGTTTGGTTACTGTGGGTTATAATATTTAAATATAATTAGTTACAGATTGCAATATTCTAAAACAATAATAATAATAAAAACTCACAAAAATCTGCACCATCAGCTCACAGCATTTTATCTGTCTGTTTTATGAAGGGAACAAATACTGCAAAATATCTGGCACAGCTACATGCACATAGTGGCTTCAAGGAATCAAACAGCAGATAAAGGAACGTTCTGAAGTTAATTGGCATCTGTACACATTAAAACAAAGTGGCTACAAATGCAGATTAGGAAAAAAAGAGAGAGAAAACAAAAATATAAAGAGATTTATGGCAGATAGAATACAGGCAAATATTCCACTACTCTTTTCTGAACACATCTGCCATTGCTCTGCTGTTTTCTCCATGTTATTGTTCCTTCCCCAAAGCTGTTTCCATCAGGACACTGACAGCTGTCAGGTGTTTCCACCACCCAACAAGGGCTGCTGCACCCTCATCACCCCATTCCTGAGGCAACCAGGCCCAAAGTCACTGAGAGCCCCAAAATGTCACAATTTCTGTTTGTGTCACCCTGGTCATGACCCAATTGGTTGGATCTGCACTGCTGGGGACACCCAGCTTCTCATGAGCAAAGCTCTGCTGATTTCAGGTGTTGGTGAGAAGTGATTATGATCAAGCAAGATATAAAACTTCATGTCTGCTGAACCTTTACATTAAAACTTTTTTTTTTTTAAATCCTCCTATTCTAGTAAAAACAGGTCCTCCTTTTAAAGCTGTAGAAAACATTTATCAGCCTCCTGGGCTAAAACAGACTCCACACAATTCCTTCTCCTCAAAGCTCCTCACTTCACCTTTCATAAAAAATATAATATTAAGTTCATATGGAGCTATGAACATGGATATTAAACTGTCCCATCAGAGCCATTCCTGCAGGTGCAGGAAAATCTCTTTAAATTATTAAATGAACATCAGAAAATGAGCAAATAATTTTAGATTTTGAAAATTTTTATATTTACCTTAATATGTCTTACAATATTGAGCAATGCTTAATAACCTTTTTCTGTACTTTTTCTGATCCACCATACACAACATTTCTTAGAAGTAAATGAGTCAACAGCCCATTAAAACCCCACTGAACTTTTAAATAAATTTGTGCAAAATGATTAATGGAGAATGATGTGAAAGGCAATTGTGGTACTTGTATTTTCACTGGACAGGGTGTGAGTGAGATGACAAGAACACAACTGCATAACCAGGGAAAATGGGAATTCTGAGGGCTTGATCACAATTTCAGAAAGAGCTTAGACTGGGCACTTAATAGACATTATTAGATCCTGACTTCAAGCCTGAGACTATGACCTAAACCACTAAAAAATCAACCGTTACATCTGTGCTCACCAAAACCAAAATAGGATGAACAAAACATCAATAATGTAAGAAATGTATTTGAGTGTAAAGTTTGGAAAATCTCAGGTAAAACAAAGCATGAGAAAAAGTAGCCTTGAAAGTCTCTTCACTTTTACAGGGCCATCATTGTACAAATCAAAGGATATCAATAAGGGAAAGATTTAAACAGTTCTCAGAAGCTGCCGAAATAAACAAACCAAAATACAATCTTCAAAAGTGACCCCAAAATTACACAGCACAAGTCAAAACATTTGCAGTGATTTAATTAAAGAATGTACATGAGTTTGTCAGCTCACTAAAAGAGAATAAGCCTCCAGAATAAGAGAGTATTTCAGACAAATATAGAAAACACATGATGATTCTGAAGCCAAATGAAAGCTGAAAATAACTAACATCAAAAATTAAATCACTAGATCAAAGTCAAATGGTCCATCTTGAAGATGAAAAGTTCCTACTTAACCTCATAATTGGGATGATAAACTCCTGCACAGTGGGTTATGTGCTCAGTAAAGTGATAAAAGAGGGGATGATGACAAGGAAAATAGAAGTACCAAGAGTTAAAGCGAAAAGATCCAAGATAAAAAGGTTTAAAAAGTGCAGTCTTCAACCTGAAGGCGCCATGAGACCTGCAGTCCCATCAGTCTTGCTGAAGAGACTCCTGGGCTGAAATGTCTCCCAAAACACAGTTCAAATAGTTTAAGCCTCTTTATTGAACAAGCTGTAGAACCTGTAAAGCTATCAAGCATTTGGGAAATTAAATTTCCTTGACTACAGTTCCTAACAGCTATTTCATACAGTTGTTCTTAAAATAGTCCCAAAATTTTAAAATACTTTCAAAGCAATTTTTTTCATATTTTGACACCTTTGAAAACAGCTGTTGCCCTGTTGATTGGGTGGGAATAAATTAGGTCAATTCCATTTTAATTAGCTAAAAAAATTAGTCTAGAGCTAAACCAACAATTTAATTGTATTTCAGTCATTGTTCTCAGAAAAAGATGGCAAGCATGCATATTCTCATTTAAGAGATACACTGAAGTATTTATTGCATTTGTATCTTCTTATGAATATAACCTCAAATACTGTTAAATTGTGTAAGCCCATTCTTAGGATCATCCTCCACACATGAAGAGCAGTAGCCTGGTGCTGAAGACCTTTGCAATCTTTGAATTGAAACCTTAGCTGATTTCAAAAGAGGCTACTTTAATTGCTGCAAATGCATTTACACAAGAATTATTTGCATGGAAGTAGCAATCCAGCCTTTCAATGCAGTGGAAATACCTGCAGGCCTTGGCTGGGTCATATTCTGAGGGTAAATCCAACTCCTACGATTCCTATGTTTCACCTTCCCACTTTTTAGGATTCCTGATGCACACAGACCCAAAGACTCAGCCTAAGGAAGTAAGGTGAACTCTAAGCTCTGAAAGCAAGGAAAAAAAACCCAAAAAACATTTCTCCTCAAGGGGGTCATGCCTCATGAGAGAGAGACAATGAAAAACACCTCTCCTTGAGGAGATCCCAAAAGCTTCATGTGCCTACCCAAAGCACAAGGCAAAGCAGCACTGGAACAGTATCCTGGAAAAGCCCCTGTAATAAAAATGCCTCTCTGAATTGAACTATGCCCAAATGAAAAGACACAGTTTCTGCTCATGTAGACAGTGACAAGAGCAGCAGCATCAAAGCAGTCACCTCAAAATATCAGAGACAAAAGTTTGAGGTATGTGCATGTAATCTTTAATATACAACTCATCTATAAAGTGGTTTCCTGTGGTTTTCTCTGTACATATTCAGCCTTGAGCCTGCTCTTTTACAAGTAAAACATGCACACACACACAAATAGTTTCTTTAAAAGGAATTTTTATGCTCCTTTGGGAGCAATGGCAAGATCAACCTCACAGAGCATGACAAAAAGGAAAGCTCCTAAAGGCTGCAGTTAGCTTACAAAATTCCAATTACAATTTCAAACAAAGAATATATTAACGAGCCAAATTCCCTCCCTCAAGACTTTAGCTCATTCAGCAAAATTGTCTAAGAGGCAATACTTTCTCTCTCTGGTGTCAGCTTATTTGGAAGTTAACAGCAACTGCCTTAAATGTTCCTTTTTTCTGAAAAATAAAGGAATTTTCTGAGTACCAAATAAAGCAGCAGTAGTACTGAAAGCAAACACTGCATCTTCTATTAGCAGCATTCTGAAATTTGGCCACCTTGAGGGTAGATTTGGGCCCAGATTTTGCCTTAAAAACACCAACCAAACAAAACTCACACTAAATCCAAGAAAAAAACACAAACAAACTCTACTTTTATATGTCTTTGAATGTCAAGAGTCCCTGAAAAGCAGCTGTGGTAAGAGGAACACTATTGCAGCAACCCTGACTTAGCACAGGGCTACACAGAGCAGCTTGGCTTAGGTAAAGGAAATTTAGAGGCTACAGTATCAGAAAAGAGAAAATTTAAACAGTAAAAAAATCATCTTTAAACAGTATTTTATCTATACTGATATTTTATCTATAATTCTTGATGGTCATTTTTGTGTTTGGTGGCAGACCAAACAAACATGCTGGTGGATTAGAAATATGTTTTAACTAGTGAACAAATACTCAACAACTACTAAATGGAATGAAAGTTTTCTTCAGTAAAACACATTTTTAACTTTACCTGTAGAGTAACAATTGTATTTTCTAAATTCCATCCATGCAAACCTATGGCTTTTATCTCATTTCTCTACAGATACAAGTAGCAACAACAATGGATTTTTCCACTGCTCTCAGAGAACTGCTGTTATTCTGTGCAGAATACAGCGATGATTGTAGATCAAGATGGGGGAGCAAATCAAAATAAAAATTATATATATATATATATATATGCAGGCAGAATCTATGATCTCATTTAAGAAAAAGTAAATGTAATAATGTATTTTATATCTATGAGCCAATGAAGATATGTTACCCTCTGTAACTGATACTTGCACAGCATTTCTTGGTCACATGAGGAAAAAGGGCAATAAAGGCAGTTTGAATGCAAAGAAGGAATAATGCTGTGATTCCCTTTTTAGTATTTATGAGAGAATCAATTTCTACATCAATGGACTGAAACTCTAGACAGCAATTTTCTCCTTCCACAACCCATATTTGTTTTTCTTTTTTTGTTCATCCAGTCACCTCAAAATACTTGGAGACTCTAAGGGAAAATGTCCTTTTATAGCAAACCTCTGGAGATACAAGTACCTTGCTGCTTGCGTGGATCATAAATCTGGAGCCCAAACAGAGGTGGCCTCTCACTTCTCAGCAGTGTCACATTCCTTGTTACCAGATCCAACTGGAAGATTGACCCATTCATGTAATCAGTCCAGTATATGTAATTTCCATGATGTGACAATCCAAAAGGATGATTCAAATCTTTTCCATTGTAGACTACCTGCAATCAGTTAGCATTAGGTGAGCATCAGCAAGGTTAAAAGAATCTTCAATTTTTCAGAGAAGGCAAAACAGGAAATAGGAAAACTGAGATAATTACTGTCCCAAACATAACAACCTACTGCAATAAAATTAAATAAAGAGTGCAAAGCCCTTCTGTGCAGCAGAACCAATACCTAACTTAAAAAAAAAAAACAAAAAAAACCACCAAAAAAAAAACCAACCCAAAAAAACCCCCCAAACCTCCCCCAAAAACAAACAAACAAACAAAAAAACACCCACAAAAACCCCCAACTTGAATAATTTGAATAAATTCACTTAAAGTGGCCCCCACTTAAATTCACTTTAAGTGGCCCCCATCAGAGAAGACAGGAACAGACTACCCAGGGAAGCGGTGCAGTCTCTAACCCTGGGAGGATTTGAAAGACAGAGAAGTGGGGTTTAGGGTCATGGTTAGTGGTGAACTCAGCAGTGCTGTGTTAAGGGTTGGACTTGAAGATCTCAAGGCCTTTCCCAACAGAAACAATTCCATGATCCTGTGATTCTATCCCAGCAGGTTCAGTTTGGAGTCATTGGTCTCCTTCTCATGGCTGGGATCCTCCTTGAACCAAGAGCCTTTTTTCTGCCTTGCCTCTGGAGAGAAGGAAGTAGCTGCTCACATCCCCTGCCTTGTCTATTTCTAGACACAAACCCAAGAGAACGTGGAGATAAAGACAACTAAAATGCTCCTTTGAGGTGATTGACAAACATCATCCCCTTTTGCCCTTCCATTTTGCTCTTTGGACTTGGAATTCTTATAGTCAAAACTCCTTCCTCATCTCTGAACTGCTTTTGCTCCAAATTCATCAATCAGTCAAGAATCTGACAGCTGTCAGTGGAATTACAGACCTCCCTATCCCCCAAAGTCTTTATTAAAGAATTATAGATGTTACTGATCCAGTTAAATTTCAACCAAAATATCCTATAATTAAACACAAAGGATTAAGCATCAAAAGCAAGCATCTTATAGTTATTTTCATCTAAATAAATTCAAGTTGTTGTGCATATTTTGTTATATCTCAGGATTACAGAAAAATTACTTTAAAAAAAAAAGCACAAACTATTCTGTGACACACTTAAAATAAAACCTATAAAGACAGGTCCTTCTTATTATTCATCAGTCACTAATTTTATGAAGCAGATGGTATAACTTGCCCAGATTATCAGACTCCAGTCTGAGCCTTAACCACTTTCAAAGTGTCTTACTCTGTGCTTGTTGCTTCTACAAACCCACACAGAATGTCTCCACAGACTTGAATCCTGCTAGTGCAGGCATTAGTAACAACTAAAGCAATCTCTCTCTATCTTTGACAGAATTTGTTGAGTGCTGCCCTTCTGAATATTACCAAAAATGCTCAGAAGAGGCAGAGATTCATAAAATCAGCTCATCCAGAGAAGTTCAAGGAAAAGCCAAAATAGGGAAAGCCAAAATAAAAATGGGTTTTTCTACCAAAACGCTCTTTGCAGCTTCATGGCTGAATCAAAATATAACTCATTGCCTCATGAGAAAAAATAGATAAAAAATAAAATAATAATCAGGTTGGATGCTACTTAGGGCAGAGGAACACCTAAGCTGTGCTGCAGTCTCTCACTCAAGACTGTCACCACCATTCCAGCAGAGGTGACGCCGGACATGCCGCGGGGCTCTGCAGAAACCTGGGGAAGTATTTTTAACATAACACAATAAAATCCAGAGACAGAACATGCCCGTGGCAAACCAGCAGATTTTCCCTTTTACCTTTCTGTCAGTGCCATTCAAATAGATCCTTTCAATGTGATCATAATAGGCATCACACCAGTAGAGCACGTTGGCACGGGAGTCCAGAGTTAAACCATTTGGCCAGAGCATCTTTGACGTGACAAAAACCTGCCGGCTGTAGCCGTCCATCCAGGCCTTCTCAATCCTCCCCACGCTGGCATCTATCTCATCTTCCTCCCAGTCTGTCCAATACATCCATCTGGGGAATTACAAAAACGAGCATTCAGATCCCATTCTAATCAGGTGAATTTTACTGCAGGCTTTTAGTAACAGCTCGTCCCAGCCAGAGCAATTTTGACTTTTGCATGTTTCTTTCCGTTGCTGTTCCTACAACCCTATTCCTCACCACTGCTGGAATGACATTTAGGTTATTTTGCTTATATTGTGATAAATTATATGAATACCAGAGAACCAATAAAGAAAAGTGAAAGAATTAAGACTTTATTTATTCCCACCAGAAAAATGGGGTTTCTTTCTTTGTATTTTTTTAAACCATCTCTCGTCACAAACTTCAAATTTTTAAAGTGAGCTGGTTCTGGTCAGGTCTAGTTTTCCTTTATAATGTAAACCTCCTTTTTATTTTACCTAATTCTATCAAAGAAGTTGCAACACAATAATTATTTGCACTTTGGTTTTAGAGATAAAGGATAACCTCGACATTCTGTGAACTTCAGATCCTACATGCAAGCAGCTAAATCACTCAGAAAAATTTTAGGAGTACTTTACCTATGACAAAAATATTTAGAAATATTTGCTGTGAAAATTAGTTGAAAAAAAGCCAGTAGGCAATTTTAGAATAGTTTTATGGTTTATAGTCCAGCAATATAGAGTAAAAAAACCTAAACAAGCAAAATCTGAAAGAAAGGCATCAGTATTACTTTGGAAAAGTCAAAAATAAAAATCTATTAACTCCTCTAAAATCATTGGCTCAGAGGAATTCTACGAGCCATTCTCTACTGGACACTACAGAATAAACATTTCCTCATTGAATTATTCTGAATATCATATTCTATTACAGAATTTGCCCTTGAAAACTATGATTTCAATCAACTATGATTTTCAATTTACAAATTGAACTTGTACAAAAACAGAGGGCAGCAAACATGTTAAGAAACACCACTTTTCTTTTTTTTTTTTTTAAACATGTTTTTCCCTAAGGAAAATGAGTTAATGGGAAGAAATACTTAGAAACCTGTAAGCACTCTGTGAATCATCTCAGATTGTATCACATACAGTCACATCATTTCATAAATGAAAACATTTTCCAGACAGCAGATGTTTACTGTTAGTCAAATCTAGAACTTCAATTAATAAGCATTAAAGAGAGGAAAAACATCATGCCAATATTAAATGGATCCTATTTGTTAAAGTTATCATGATTTAATTGCTATTGATTTACCTCACCTTTTCTCTCACCAGATTTATGTTTCTGAAACAACTTCTATGATCTTAACCCATTTAATTGGCCTGTACTTTAAAGAATAAAGTCCTGGAATTTAAATACTGAATTTACAAAAGAATGATATACTGAAGTGAAAAATCATTTTATTATCACATCTGTGTAAATTATGTCAAATCTACTGATCAAAAAATTATTCAAATGCACTTTTATATTAAGCATAATTTGGCATTTATTAGAAACTGGAAAAAAAAAAGGAAAAATTGCATTACACAAGTTTGCAGCTATACAAATGAAGCTTTTTTGTTTATTTTTCATTTCTCTCAAATCATCCACTAGAAGGTTGTTTTGGGTTTTAATGTTTTTTGTAAATACGTGCAAAGAACATCAATCCATTTTTGATCCACAGGCTTTACAAACTCCATTGCATGTTTGACTCAAACAGCACTGGGTTTAATCACAGAATTATAAACCCTGCACATGCCCTGAGGCTCAGGCAGACGCAGGTCAATGTGGCACTTATTTTATTGGGAGACAAAATATGTTTTACAAATATTTACATGGCTTCTCAACAGCAATTACTGAGCTTTTCTCCATTAACTTTTTGTCTGTCCTTATTCCAGTTATCCTGCCATAAGCTAAAACCTGCACACAGTGACAGGCATTTATGTCAGTGTGCTTTAATTGTATCTCAAAATGCAGTTAATGCTCCAACACCGGTTAAATCAAGACTAAAATTTTGGAAACACAATTAAAAAGCCATAATAAATGCTATCCCTCAGGAAGAGCTTCCATGAGAAGTATAATCATGAAGGACACACTATTTTATTAGAGAAGGGTTTTATATAATGGCCCTGTTCAGGCAATACATCTTCATACTCTGTTTGTTCCTCCGCCGTGCATTCACTGAGCTGGGGAATTTAACAAAGTAATTGCAGGTGTGGTTATGGTTTGTGGTCTGATTTTATACCCTCCCTATCTGACCTTAATGAATTGTTGTCTTCCAACAGCCACTTCCACTCCTCAAAGGACAGGCTCAAAAGGGAAAACTTGAGAGTGTAAATATTTTCTATAATAGGACAACAGCAATCAAGCCAGCCACGCTGAAACAACCTACCTACATCATTCTCCAGTGACAACTCCCTGAACAAACCTAACAGTGATTTTTTCAAGTAAACCACTATTATACCACAGTAATAAAACGTGGGGTTTTTATTAATATTCAGCCTACCAAAACTAATTAAAGCTAATAAGTAATGAAGAGTACCTGTCTCAGGTTTGTAAACCAATGTGTACAAGGATATGGTCATAATCAGCTCCAGAAATTGAGAATACAGAGAGAGAAATACAGGACAGCATCTTAAAATTCTCTTGATATTAAAAATTCATACATGACTTACACCCTCAATTTACTTGAGAAAAAGGTGAGTCACATTCAGATTAACAGGACAGAAATTCAACACTGACAGGCATACAGATTGTTCTGAAGGCTTCAGGGCAAGAATGCTGGGCAGGAATTACAGATATTGCAAACTCCTGAAGGATTACAAACTGCTACAGGACTCTACAAACCTCATCTTGAGCAAAGTAAATCCCTTATTTATGCTACAAAGAAAATCATTACAGGAAAATCAGTTTGCTTCATACCCATTGACAGGATCAACAACAATTCCTCTAGGGTGGGACATGTCTCCCTCCAACAAAGTTTTCCTACTCTGAGCAGCTTTTTCCAGTCTGGCAACAGCAATTGTTTTCCTGTGGCCATCATTGGTCCAATACAGATTATTTCCAATCCAGTCCACTGCAATGCCTTCCACATTGTCAAGATCTGTTGAGAGAGAGAGAGCAGTAGTGAGAGATTAATACTATTTATGTTCTATATTTATTCATGTTCACTGTTTATTGTGATATCCATGTCGTATTTTTAAAATTGCTTTTTTCCCTTATCTACTGAAGGTCCAAAACAAAATACAGATCTTCGGTTTCAACCAAAGTATCAACTCTTTTTCTCCTTTTTCTCCCCTTTCTC
>JBBMKD010000222.1:4845604-5059802 GCA_037834095.1 Argya squamiceps | reverse complement strand
TTGGTTTTCGTTCATTTAAGAAACTAAACCTAAATTCTGTAAATCCATCAATCACAGGTGTGGAGATGACAATATGTCCTGTGAGACAAAATATGACACAGTTATTTGGAAAAAATAAAAAAGAAAAAAGTGGCATGTGCTGAGGAGTCTTGCAAAATGTGTTTTAACATTTTTATCCATGTTTCTGATACACCTGAACATCACTGCACTTCTGGGAAACTATTTTTCCTTGTGGTTTAAGAAGCTTGAGGGAAGCAAAGGTGTCACAATGAGCTCTCTGGGACATGAAACAAGAGAATAATGACATTTCCAGCCCAGCAACCACCTGGTGTGACAAGAATCCCCCAAAGCACAGGACAGCTGTGGGTCAGGCAGTGTCTGAGAGCAGCTTCCCCAGCCTGATGGACACTGCCAGTTTTATTTCTCATCTCTCAGTGCCTTTGCTGCATGCTTTTGAACAATGTCAGAGGCAGCTGAAAGTTCCTGAAAGGGAAGGGTGCCCTTTGGTCTTGGGGTGGTCAAGGAGGTTGAGAAAAGTGATGAGAATGGAAGGGAAAAGGAGAGAGAATTTCACCAAGGACCTGCAGCCCAAGGCTCAGAGAAAAAAAAAAAAAAATCTGCTGAACAGGACAGGCAACAAAGAGAAATCTGAGCTGTGAAAGAAATGTCCTATAAAGGTCTGAGGGGCCTCAGCAGATTTTGCTCAATTCAGGAAAGCACTGACATGAGTAAAACCGAGTTTGAGGACAAGGAGCAATTTGTTCCAAACCCAATTTATATTTATCCTGTCTGACACAGCCAATTTGAGCTAAACACAGTTTTTACAAGATCAGATTTTTATATTAATAAGATAATCTTTTTAAGGAAAATATTTTGCTGATTTTTTGCTTCTTTGGGGGTCAAACCAGTCCAAATATGGGCTGTATTGGTATCAGCAGCAAAACTGATAGAATTAATAGAATGTTGGATACCTACTAAAATTTACAAGACTTTTGCTCCACATCTATTCTGCAGGAATTTTGGGGCAAATATGATTCTAAACTAAATACAATCTAAGTTAAAAAAAAAAAAAACAAACAACAAAACAAAACACAAAACCAAACAAACAAAAAAACCCAACAACAAACACCCCACCCTCATGGTAAATAGATACTAAATATATAAGAAAGTTGTTTATTTTTTAAAAAAGGAGAATTCTACAGCATGACCCTATAGAGATACTTTTTATTGTTTTTGTGGAGTTATAAAGATTCACTTTTATTTCACTATCTAAAAGCTTTAAGTACATTAATTACTTTTCAAATGGGTTTCACACCAAGTAGTAAACAGGAAGAAAATGGTCATTCTGCCATTCTCATCTTGATTTGACTACAGTAATTCAATCTTTCTGTAGTAAAACCCTTTCAGCATAAAAGGCATGAGATAATAAAATGCCCTTGTGATCATTCTTCACTTGCTGAATGAAAATTTAACATTTTTAATTCTGGAATTTTCACCAGAATTTTAATACCAACATTAATATGCAAGCTCCAAATATGTTGGATGTAGATGTGAGGTTTTTAAAAACAGTTCTAGAGGCAGGAGTTTGCCACATTGATTTTCAGTATGAAACAGATAACAGGCACAACATGTAATTTGTACAGAATGGCCAAGCTCATAAATGTTATGTGTAATAAACAGTGCCTAAAGTGCTAGATTAACATAAAACCTGGTGGCAAAATAATTCTTCTGTATATCAACCATCTAAACAGCTCCCAAACAGCTTTACAGACTTACTTCGGCCTTGTTTAACCAACAGGTTGATCATCTTGACTAATACTTACAAGTAAATATTATAAGACTTTTAGGCTCACAGCAACCCCCCAAAAAACATTAGAGGTACAAAGACAAGTAAAAAACCCTAAGTTTGTGCTCATGTTAAATAGACTGAACAGTATTTAGATCCAGTTAAAAATGTCTGTGTTTCTTCCCAAATTTTAAATGTAAAAGACTGATTTTACATGCAAGTTTGAAAGGTTAATTATAAGTTTTGTTGCAGTACTACTGCAGCTGTGCCACCAGCTCTAAGCCAAGCTGTGCTGGGGGCTGTCAAATTGTTATCAACACTACCCAGCACTTTGCTGCCCAAAGTGAAGAAACAGAAATCACAGCTGAAACTATATGAGAAATCAAACTCCAGCAGTGTGAGGTGCTCAGTGATCTCAGTTCCCAGTCAACAGCTGTGGGATCAGTAATTATCTGAGTCTCAATGCTGCCTGAACAAGCGTATACATTCTCAAAATCCTGACAGTCACCAAAAAAAAAAGGCAACTTCCAATCTGAGAAGTGGCCCCTACCACAGCTAGGAGCCCTTAGCAGCACACTGTTCAGAGCAAATATTAAACCACCTCCTGACACACCTGATTTTCTGTAGTAGCCTCCCACCAAGGAACGATTTCATCCGTCCCTGCTGAGTTTGTGAGAGTTGACAAGAATAAAAGCTGAGGTGCTATGGCTGGAGGCCATATTAATTTTTTAAATCATGAAAAATACATTAACAAATGTTCTTTAAATATAGTTTAAAGTTATGAAACTACACCAAGTTGGAACTAACAGCTCCCGGGGAAGAAGGAAGGGGAGAATGACAGTGACATATTTTTGGTCTTTGCAAACAGTAGAATCACCAATAATAAATCATCAGATAATCCACAGCTCTTTCAGTATTGCATTAATATTTTTGCTATGCTGTACTTAAAAAGGGTAGACACTGGATTTAAACATTATCTACAGGAGTATCACCAATTTTCTGGTTTGGCATACAAAATTTATTCATGTTTGAGTAGACCAATCCCAACCTGTCTGATCCTGACCTGTCTGACACCTTTCAGCCACGATGCTCTTTGCTGCTCCTTTATCATGTTTTAATTTACATATTTCCTGCTCCTTCCTCTACTCCACATTTGAACTACTTCACTGTCAAATGAAATGCACAGTTAGTAAAGGAAAGTCAGCAATGGGAGATGTGAGGTGTACATTATCCATTCCCATGCTGGCAGTAAAATGAAGAATTACCAGACTGACAGCTGAGTATTTGTTATTTTTTGGAGACAAACGCCCTTTATTAACCATTCACCAGAGCAGGGTAAAGAGCCTGTCACTATTCCTTGTAATTGCTGCTTGAAGGGATCTTTGTGCAGACTCTGAGGAGAGAACCTACGCTAAAAGAGCATCATATCACTGCACAGAGGAGATGGCTCCTCAGAAGTGTGGATTAAAACATGCATTATGAATGACAGGGAATGAACATCCCCCTGCTAAAACAACCGTATTTTGGTTACTTTCACTGTCCTGAGCTTCCACTCACAAGTAAAGATATTGAGCTCTCTGAAGGCTAAGATGAATATTTATGCTGCTTCTTGGATTGAAGAGCAGAAAATAATTACTGTAGAGTGAATTTGCTACCTCCTGCTGAAGCACTATTTCAGAGAAGGGTCCATAAAGGAAAACGAAATATCGATTGACAAACTGGAAGCTTTTTTCACCCCAGCAACATTTGGTGTGATGAGATATGATTCTAGACCAGGGAGATTCAGTGAAGTGGGAGATGTGGGATCCAAAGAACTGCTGCCATTTTCTCTCATTGCTATAATAAATGTTACAAGCATCTTAATTAAGGTTCTAATAAATGTTTAGGTCTAACTGGTGCTTCCACAAACACAATGGAAAATGCATCAGGAAAGACAATGCTGTTTTCCTAATGAGTTTTCAAGCAATACAGACGGTCTCATTCTGCCAAACTACTTGAATAAGCTCCAGGATTCAAATTGTGATGCAGGCTGGAGCAAGGAAGTCTTACAAAGACTGCAAGGATTTGGGATGGCTCAACAAATATCCAGCTACTGGAAGGACACAGTGGAGATCACTATCCTTACTCACCAGTGGATATAAGGTTAAATGGACAAAGTAAGAATTCATAACAGAGTGACTTAATCAAACTTTACATCTATAATGTAATATCCATGTCATATTTTTAAAATTGCTTTTTTCCCTTATCTACTGAAGGTCCGAAGCAAATTACACATACTTGTTATCAACCAAAGTATCAACTTCCCTTCCCTTCCCTTCCCTTCCCTTCCCTTCCCTTCCCTTCCCTTCCCTTCCCTTCCCTTCCCTTCCCTTCCCTTCCTTTGAGGAGTTGGATTATTTAATCCTGCCTGCAGGGGAAAAAAAGGAAACAAAAACACAAAAACACCCAGGAAGTTGTAAAAAACTGTCTCCAATTCTGTCCAAGGTCAAATTTGTGTCTGTTTTCCATGGGAGATCCAAAACAACCCTTTAAATTATGTGCAAATGCCATTTCAACTTCTCAGCAGTGAGCACCTCTGGATGTCACCATCACTGAGCATCACCCACCGTCTTTGAGGATTGTTTCTCTCTCTGTGCCATCAATTTTCTGTCTCCCAATTAGGAAACTGGTGGTATCAGCAAAGTAAATGTAATTGGTTTCAGCGTGGAAGTCCAGAGCACGGGGATTGACCAGGTTCTCTATGGGGATCATGTACTCATCAGCCACTTTGGTATTCAGGTCCATTCCCCGGATTATTCCTGGCCGTCCCTTCCCATAAAAAAGAAACAATTCATTCTTTGGTCCTGCAAAAGAAAGATTATAAACATAAACAACTGATGCTGCCTAATCTTCTTCGCAGTGCATAATATCCCTGTTTAATTAACTGGCATAATTAGTGGGGAGCAGGAGCTTTATTTGATACCAAAAATTAAACTTTCATATATTCTGAAGGTATCTAGATTTAAAAAAAAAAAAAAAGATCAAAATCTAGCTCATTACATTACCTTATTCAGAATACAAGTTACTTCAGTTAGCTGCTTACATATAATTATTTTTTTGTGTAAGAGTTCACACTGAAGAAGCAGTTGTAGATCATAGAATAACTTTGCATCTGTTGTGAAGTGGACATATATAGCTCTGCAGACATTTAATTTTACCATTCATTAGGATCTATCAAGGTAATATAGACCACGACTGAAGTAATCTTAAAATCTAACATCACCATGAACCCCAGCATATACAAAACACTTTTTTCCCACCTTAAGTTTCTCAGTATTAAACAACAAAAAATATTAAATTTCTTTCAGACTGAAAGGAATACAACAAATTAAAATATTCTGTTCTTTCCAAATGAGATAGAAAACATGGATATCAATAATTCATATTTCTAAGATTTTTACAACTTAAATAATTAAGTTGATTACAAACAATTAAAGCTTAGCAAAGTAATTATCTTTCCATAAAGATAATTATAGATATCCTTAGAGGCTTAATGCTACCAATATACCTCTTAAAATTCTCTATATACTTTTACTGCTGCCTCTCAGGGTTTTTTGATGGAATTGTCAGTGAAAACTGCATCAGGTTTGACTGAGGTCAAACAAATCCATCTTCCAGCATCCATCAGAGTACCTAACTCCTGTTGGCTGTAGGTGACTGTGTACATTGTGTACATATAATGTAACCAAATCTGCACAAATCACAGTGGCTTTCACAAACTATTCTGAGAAAATCCTTGACTTGTTCACAGGAATGTTCTGCTCTTGTGCTCTGAGTTGTTTGTATGGGTGGAAATTGGATGTGACAAAATATTAAGCAGCATTCCAGCACCTGTGTGCTGTGAAAATGCATATAAATAAATAGTGAGGCTGATTAATGCAAAACTTGTGATAATTTGTTGTCGCTAGATGGGCACGAAAGAACCACACTCATGTGGTCAGATGGTGAGAGCAAAAAAAGAGACAGTTTATTTTTTCCATGGGTTTATATAGACCCTGGACATTGACCAGAGATTGGAGGACGAGGTTGACACCTCTTTGACCCCACTGGTCAAACCAGGAGTCCATCAATTTGTCCTTCCCCCAGAAAGGAATGCGCAGTTTTCAAATCATCATTTTTTGTTTATCTTACAATGCATGAGAACTCCAGTACAAAAATGTAAACATCAGAAGGCTGAAAAAACCAGGGCAACAATTTGTAGTATTCTTAGAGCATCCCAGGTTTAACCTGTCACTCCTGGGAACTAAATCAAACAATTTTAAGGGAATGAAAGGAGCATGAAAACAAAGCATCAGGTACACGTTACTGACATTACCGCAAAGCAGCCGACGCGATTCGCTAGAGAACACCCAGAACTACCCCCCGGATCATTCCTGGCTGCCAGACTGATTTCAAGAACATACTTTTGCATGACCTGCCATCACTCCCCAGGATGAAGCCAGTCCTGCAGCGACAGGTCCGTGCTTTGTGGCTGGTGCTGAGCAGGCAGAGGTGGGAGCATCCCCCCGGCATTCCGTACGGATCCGCTTCGCACGCGTGGCTTCTGACTACGGCCAGGGAAAACAGCACTCAGACTCAGGGAAGGCAACACAATTGCATGCATCAGCATGGAGCAAGGTCAGACAGAGAAAAAATATAAAGAAAGGGGGATTGTGTCACAGTAAGTCTTTCCCCAGAATCTAAGTGCTAAGGGAGGAGTTCTTTGAAGTTTTTCTCCCCCTTCACTCTCAGAACCAGGGTTAAAGGTGCAGAACTTAATATCCAGGACAAACACAACAGAAAATTGGGGATACAAGCATCATAAAGTCACCCCAGGACATCATCCAAGCCAGGCCAATAATGCCCAGGGCTATCAAGCTGTGCCCATGGCTGTGTGCAGTCACCCCTTTGTGAATAAGCTCCTGCACAGCATTTGTCAGGCAGCACTTCCCTGGGAGAGCTGACACTCCTCCCCTTCTCCATTTGTTGCTCTGGTTCATTTGGTTGGTTGGGGTTTTCTGAGAACAGAGAGCATGCCATGGCCACACAGCCTGGTATTCCTTCAACTGCATTAGACAGCAGCTTTCTGGGCAGATATGTATGCTGAACTGAAGAACAGAACAAGCCCTGTAGAATTTTTCTGTATTTATCAAATCATAGAATGGTTTGGGTTGGAAGGGACCTTAGAGTCCATCTTATTCCAAACCCCTGCCATTGGCAGGGACACCTTCCACTAGCCCAGGGTGTTCCAAGCCCCATCCAACCTGGCCTTGGACACTTCCAGGGATGGGGTGCAGATTTGTACAGTTGGGATATAAATCCAGGTGAAGAAGCCAAAGTATTCCTTTCCCTTGATTTCATATTTCCAAATGCAGGTTCTATATCAGCAGCCTTATTTTTTTATTTATTTTTAAACTGTTTAAAGGCAATATGCTGAGAAAACAAAATCTGCCAGGCAATCTTACATTTACTAGCTTACTACATTTACTGGCTTAAAACAGAATATTCTAGCTCAAAAAATGTTCTGTTCTTCCTACTTTACCTCAAGCTTTTCAGTTTGTATTTTTTTTTTTTAAAGAAAGCAATGAAATGGTATAGGGTCGATAAGGTTAAAGGTAATACAGAAGCTCCACCAAGCTGAGACAGCTTTTACAGAGAATCTTGACAAGCAACAAACATGTCCATTCAAAACAAAAGGAGTAGTGGAGTAATCACAGGATGTAATAAAAGATTACACTGTGCTCATGTCTCTCCTCTACTCAACCTCTCTGACTCCCTCAGGAGTACAAGTGGGATGATAATAGCAAAGAAAGACTCTTTGCAGCCTCCTTCAGACATTGACATCTGCAAATCAATGTCCTCAGCTCCAGGGTGAAAATTAGTTCACCCACTCTACATCAATTTAGAGTTTGTTCCCACTTCAGAAACTTCTCCAGAAGCAGCCATTGTGTTTAGAAACGTCGACATTGAGAATTGATGTGTTGGCTTTTCTGTCTAAGTGGTCATGGCAACAATTTATTGTTATCAGTCACACCAAGAAAATTCTTGTAAAGTGTCCCTGTAGACATTTTGGATCTTGCCATCTTTGCACAAAATTCCCATAATTGTGCATACAGAAAGTGTGTGAACAGATTACAGTCATACCGGATTGTGGACATCAGAAATTGCTGTTTTACCACAAAATTCTGAGATAAAAAGAGTTTTCCATTCTAGATGAAAATGAAGATCTCTTTCACAGATGACAAAGCTGACACTCACACAAATCAAGGAAACCCTGTCAGCATTTCCCTCTCTTGGTGCTGTGCTGACAGCTCGGCAGCTTGGCTGCCCACACCCCCGTCCCTTTTTGGTAGCCCCAAAAACAGGAGCTCACCTGAGGTGAGGAGCTTGTCTGAAACAAACATTTCCTGGCCCAGAGATACCAGGAATCTCCTGAGGTCTGAGATCCAAGGCATGTGGATAGCACTGGACATCCAACAACTCTGAAGGTGTTAAATTTTCAGAGTGCTGAGTGTCACGACATGCAGAGCAGGGCTCTTGGGCAGTTCTCAAACTGAATTCTGACAAAAGGGTTGAGTTGAGAGCTTAGAGAATGGGGCAACAACCACAGAGAAAACTGGGCAGCTCAAGTAACAAAGTGTTGTGCCACAAGGAAAAAAAAAATCACTCTGTCTTCAGATATTTTTATTTCTGGTAGGACCTTTTAAACCGCACAACCACAACCACAATTACATGCACCCTCCTCAGTCTAACAACTTCATCTTAAAAAGTTTTGGCTGGAGGTTTTCCAAAGAATTTGGTCCCAATATCTGGCTTTGTGTTTTCTAGAGAGAGAAAATTTGATCTTACCTGCTGCTTGAGTTCTTTTCTGGTACACACGGATCTCTTTAGCATTGTCCAGCCTAGCAAGAGCCTGAACATCAGTACCATTGTATCTGTTTATTTGTAAAATGCTGAAGTTATCTGAATTAATTGAATACAAATAGTTTTCAAATACTGCCAAACCACAAAGGTGTCTAATCTGGAAAAGAAACAAATGGTATCATTATTTTAGCTCAATATTTTAGGCATATCTATGAGTTGTAAACATCAAAAGCTACTCTGAATTGTATGTGATAAACTGTACAAAAGGTTTTCTGAATATTTGTAAATATTAAACACTAATTACACTAAAAGTATAGTTCACAATCTCATAGTCTGCAATTTATAATTAGAAAAGCTTTGTACAAGAAAGGTAGAAAATTCAAATTATTTAGCAATATAAATTCATTTACTCTACAAATCCCCCGGTTTATATAATTTTTAAATTAATATCTTTTACATTTTTGAAATGCAACAGCTACTTTAGTATTAACTAATGATCATTAACCAATAGTCACTAAGATAAATTAACCATTATTAACTAATAAATATAGCAAACTTAGAATTTAAACCACAGTTCATAGGTGTAATTGATCCACTTTTAAAAATTATTTTATGATGAAATCAGGGCAAATGGTGCAAGAGATACCTGGTGAATATTTTCCTGAATATGAAAATGAGAAATAAACCAATTCTCTCAGCTCTGCTGTGTTCCTTTTGTGTTGGTGTCTTTGAATATGGTGGTGGCCACTTGGTAGTGCTTGTTTATCAAAAAGTGATTTCTAAAATTGTGATAATCTCTGATGTGTCTGGGCACATTGATTAAAAATTCCCTAATAGCTGGTAGTTAGACAATCACAACTCAAACACGAAGTGTTCAATAATTTAGAGGTTGCGATTGATTTAAAGATTTAGAAAATGCAAAATATCTCACTGGCAATTCTGAAAACTGAACAAATTAAAGAGAATTTTTTGGCAGATGTTCAGATATTCACAGGCTGAATATCTTATTACTTTAATCATTCAATTGCTCACCACAAAGTATTTACTTATCTCATTTGCTCACAAATTCAGACATACGTCACCAAAAACCAACACAAACAAAAAAAACCTTGCTGTGCATCAAGTATTTCAGCCATTCTGGAAATTAAACCACAGTGGGCCAAGTCTTGCCATTGTATTCTGTCTTCACCCACAAAAAGGAATAATAATTGGCATCATTGGAAGTGTTTGATTAGGTTCCAATAGAAATTCAATGCAATTATGGTAAGATGGACAAGAAAACAGCCTTGAAAATAAAGAGACATCTGTACCAAGCTGTGGATTTCTCCCCTGAATTACAATCTTTTCTTCCCTATTTCCATTTGCACTCTGTTTAAATCTTTATCATTTAACTCCCATGAGAGATCTTCTTATTAAAACTATTAAAGCTATGTGTCTCTTTTTGCATTGCATTTTCTAATGATCTAATTATTTGTATTTATTTTTTAATTTGTTGGGTTTTTTTACATTTCATGAAGTTTTCCGGCAATCCTGTGCAAGAGTGAAAACATTACTGGCTTGTCCTTTGAAAGGTCAGGCTGTCAATCACAGAATTCAGTTTTGTTTGGAAAGAACATCTTTGGCATGTTTGTACTCACACAATAAACTTTAGCCCCTAAAAGCTCTTGGGAACAGTTTTGTAGTCTGCTGTTTCCTTGGACTAATGAGGATTAATCTGGAGAAACAGCCATTCGAGATCATGGCATGTGCAGCACAAAACATACTGAAATTACCAGTTTTTTGTTTGAGTGGAATGACAATCAGTACCATTTGTGACTACAGTGAGACGCCAAACTTTTTAATATCCTTCACCCATATGAAAATAAGATCTCATTTTTTAGCTAGTTTTGAGAAGAATTCCTCTGAACTCAATAAAGTATCCTCTTTTGCATCTAAATTTTAGCAGGAAAAGGAAGAACAAGCACCTCTCCCATGACACCTATACAACTCAGTTACAAGCCTGTAAAGTTATTTATTCATGGCTTCTGAAAATGATTTTAGCTTTTTAAAGTATCTATTCCAAAAATTTTACTTAAGAAAAACCAAAAAAACCCAAAAAACCCCAAAATCAACCAAACAAAAAACCCCCAAGAGTTTTCAAGCCCTCTTGCTCCAGAGCTGGTTAAAGACTGGGGATAGACTGGCAAAAATAGGAAATTGTTTGCCAAATTACCCCTTAGACTGATTTTTCACATTTTCTGACTATTTTTAGTAAACAGCCTGACCAGTCACATCCTGGTAAACACTGATTACTTGGAATCAACAAATGACAGGAAAGCAGGTAAAATGTTTATTCTGCTTGCATATTTTTACATTCCCTGTTTAAACTCAGGCAGAAATAGATGCAAACCTAGTGCCCACACCAGTTCTGGCAGTCAAAGTAGTGACCAGAACAGTTTGGTCTTTGCTGATTTTCCCTGGATTTACAGAAGACTCACAACTGCCAGAGAACTCTTCCACTCTCCAGGCTAATGGACTGAAATGCTCCTGCCCAGACTCCCAGTCTCAGAGTTTGTATTTATGACTCTGAACACCAGGATCAGCTGTGAAAAGCATCATTGCCATCAACAAAAATAAGATTTAAGGGCAGCCAGATTATTCTGAATGGGTGAACAGCTTTTACTATTCTATTTCACATTATTGAGCCTGTTAGTCTCTCCCTCCTGAGCGGGTAAGGACATCTTGTCACTAATGATTTATCTCTCTGCACCTTTCCACCCCAGATTTTCCCTCCTGAAGTCTTTAACAGTGGTGACTTACAGGGTACATTGTTAATGAGACACTGCATGGAAACATTCATAGGCTGCAAAATTGCTAAATTGCAGATAAACCAAAACACTTAGATGGATCTTTTAAATTTGAACACGTCTGAACTGAAAAGATAAAAAAAACACCTATAAATTCCTGTAGCTACCAGCATGATGTGCATTCATGTATTGATATCATTCCTTTTTACTGATTTGCAAATAAATACTTACTTGTCTGCCTTTAGTTATTATTTGCCTCCTTCTCCCCTGATAGTCAACAACCTCAATAGTCTCCAGATATATGTCAAGCCAGTACACATATTTATTGATGAGGTCTAGTGCCAGAGCAGTTGGCTGTTCAATTTTTGAGTCTACTATCCACGTCCTGTTCATTCCATCCATGTCACATCTCTCCACCTTGGCAGCGTTCCCGTAGTCTGTAAAGAAAAGCTTTCTGTTGAAAGAAAATAAGATGTTGTAAGTTTTAAAGGGTGTGAGCCAAGTGCAAAGCTCCTGCTGGCTCTGGGAAAAGGAAGTTTTTGTTCTTTGTCATTTCAATTTCCTATATGTCCCATATTGATAAGCACATAGTTGTTTTTAAAAATTCACCGTATCTTCTAACAAATTAGTGATTACACAGAATTGTCTTTCAAATGTAAAGCACAGAAGTTCTAAATGCATTTTCTTTCAAAGGGGACAGAACAGTTAATACTTTAAAATTTCAATCAAATTCATTTTAACCATTATTTCTAAATAATAGTAGAATAGTTAGAGACAACAGTGACAAAAGCACGAAGCACTCTGTTTTTCTGGAGAACAGTTATTGCACATAAGCTGTAACAAACACAGGGATCCCCACTGTCAGGTGTTCTAACACCTATTTCTGAAGGAGATGCTCCAGTCTGCAGTACATTTGTCTCCAGCCTTGGAAAGGTGTTCAGGCTTCAGAATGCTTCCACAAAGCCAGTGAGTCATTCCATCCAGGAATAATGGGCAACTATCAAAGGCTTAGAATTGCTGCTAAAGCTCCCTAACCCGATGCTTGATTAGCATTCACTGGGTTTAGCACACGCAAATCAATTTTGATTAACCTGACAATATTTTAACAGGATTACCTATTTGTGAGAACAAATTACACTTGCAGGCTGAAGACCACCTTGCCATGACTTTAACATGCTGTAAAGAATAATCTGATTCCAGGCTGAAAGCTACTAAAACTACTTGGAGAACCAGGATTTCATTATCCAAATGAAGTGAATTATCTCCTCGTTATTACCACTAATGGGAATAACTTTGGATCAACAGCACATAAAACTTCAGATATCTTTATGTGACAGAGCAGTAATTTATAGCCTTGTAACCTCTCATAAAAATCCAGTTTCAGGCTACTTGCTGAACAGCACAATGAAACCCATATCCTTTACTTTTAGTCTTCAAATAAATAAGAATACACTTTAGAGGTAGTTAAAGTGTTTCAAGTGCAAAAATTGAAAATGAAAAAAAAAAACAAAACCCAAAACTAAACAACAAAACAACTTTTTTAAAAAGTAAAGGCATTAGAATCATTTGTAGTCCATGTGCAGGAGCTGTCAAATGCCAAAATGAATTGATCTCAGAATCATAAAATAGGGCTGGAGGAGAATTTGAAAGGTCATCTAGTCCATCACCAGGCCATAAGGCAGAATAAACTTTACCTATAACATTCCTGAGGGATAACTCCATTCCTCTCAGGGATTTCTATTTATCAAAATAATTCTGAGTTCCTGTCCTGTCCTTCATTGTTATGCTTTATCCCAGGTGTACTCTAGGAATATATTTAAAAACACACACTTAGCATTCAGGTCTATATAAATCAAAATGTGCATAGCACAGAATATTTGCAAAGTAAAAATCATGTCTGAAAAGCAAAAGGAATTTGGAATGAAAACAGGAAGAAAAAAAAAAGTGTGCATATAGCAGTATATACACTTATTTATGTATGTATTCATATCATCAGAAATAACAAGGCCAACACCTATATATATTTAAAATAAGTTGTTAAAATGTTACATGTACTCCAGATTCAAATCTGTACTTCTGGGAATGTGATTTATGTTATTTAATGAAATTTTGTACCTCAAGACTCAATAATTCAAATAAAGCTCATTATGGAATCCTAGAACCCACTGGGTTTGCTGTGATTAGACAGTCACATATATAAATATATAAATACACACACATGTTGTAAATACACAGCCAGACACACAGCAGTTACAAATACCTGAAGTTTGACTTCAGACTGACTCTACTGCATAGTGTTCAGTTTTATTAATAATTTAACGTTTCTACAGATTAGAATACAAGTTAAAAAAAAAAAAACCAAAAAACAAAAAGCCTATTAGTCTTTTACAAGATTATCTTTTCAGATCAGACAAGAAATAAAATGTTTGTATGCCAATAACAAATGGATCCAGTAAGGAATATCTAAGAATTAAGAATATGTGAGAGGGTGCTCCAGCTTTCTGGAATAGGTCATTTCTTTTTTTCCTTGATATCTGTCTTATAATAACATCATTTATGCAAGTTATCATGACTTCATGTGTAAATGGCACTCTTTTTACTCTAAAAATCATTATTCTTCTTCTGGAGATGGACAACAATGAAACTTTATAATTAAAGGAAGGGGTAAAAGAACAAGAAAGTAGTCACCCACATGCTGCTGCATGATCAAAATACTCTGCAAATTGAGAAAATTAAAGGCTTTATTGTGTAATCTTGAAACAGAATTCTGCATTTAAAGGCTAACACATTTTCAGAGTGAGGTTTAAACCAGAATTGCATCTCTAACACCAGAAGTTGACCCACAATTACTCTGTATTTCCTTTGCCTGGGGAGCTCTAAAGGATGCACTGTACAGTATTTATTTCAGCTCAAGGCTTATTTTTCTGCTCACAAATGGTGCTGGGTTTGCCTCTCCATTTTCAGCAGAGGGCAATGAAATCTTTTATCCATTCACAGAGCAATTTTGGGAGGAAAACTGACCATGTGCATTTCCCTGCACAGGGCACTGGGGTGACATTGAAGGACAGGCTCTGACAGAGAGAGCTGAGTTCATTCCAGCCTTCATTTCCTGAGACTGCCAGTGTGAGGGTGCTAATTGAGGCTGCTAATTGAGGCTGCTGCAATGGTAAAAATATTGACACTAAAATAAATTTTATTAAGGCATGTTATCTTTTGAAAGCTATAGACTTCATGTGTGGAAATTCTGAATTCTGTCTGTAGTTAAACAACAACAAAAAGGAGAATCTTCTTCGTTAAGTTCTGGTGCTTTGCAGGCATTTAAACTCATGAAAGTATTCAGTTGTTTTGACTCTTCCAGAATGGTTTCACTGTGGTCCCAGCAGTCAGGAATCTCCATCTAATAACTAATGGTGGTATCTTCCAGGCTGAATTACACAGACTGATTTCTGCAGCAGCTTATTTGGTTTAAACAGCTATTTTCACCCGTCCCCCTCTCCAGAGATATTTCCAGATGGAAATCACATTCTTTCCCTCTGCCTAGCAGCTAGAGATAAGTGAGGGCAGGCAGACTTCCTCCTGTGTAAGACAGGCTCATTCTGCTGCCCTTCTGTGCAGTAATTCCAATTTTAGGTCAGGGATTGAACAAGCATGGCCAGCACTGGGTTTGCTGGTGCAGAGCAGAGTTCACTGGGGTCTGCACCATGGCCCTGCAACTTCCCTGCCCCAGCTGGAGATTCAGCCAGCCCTCATGACATTTGTTATTTTCACAGCTCTGTTACACTGCTGATAAAACTCATCCTCTCCCCAGATATTACATGCACCCTCCTCAGTCTAACAACTTAAAAAGTTATGGCTGGAGGTTTTCCAAAGAGTTTGGTCCCAGCTAGGAATAAATACACAGGGATTGTTCCATCCACATCTGAGCAATGATAACTCTCCAGCATTTTAAAATATCCTCCCTGACAAACCCACTGACTAAAAATAGCAATAAATGTTACCAAATAGAGCAAGTTTCAGAAGGAAAGAATGCTGCCATGAGACAAAAGTGACAGTGAACTTCCCAGTCCCTGCTCTCACACCAGTGGTCACGGATTCATCTTTCCCTACATTATCAAGCCTCAGAAATATGTAAGGAAGTCCTCAAAAGGAATGTGGTTCTTTACTTACAGAGACATCTGTAGGATAGTCACAGCCTTAGTTCAGCTGTCAGACCCCTCATCACCACTGGCTTTGTCCAGAACCTTCTCTCTCTCATCACTTCTTTTGTTTCCCAAGCTTTCAGTCACCTCCTTCCTAATCCACCTATGTAATGAGCTGAGAGAGAATTGTTTTCCCTGTAAAGTTAAATTTGGGCACTTGCATGACTGAAAACTGCTGATTTCTAATGCACCTAAGACACCAAACTCTGTATAGCACAATCAGAGTTGGGGGGGCAAAAATACACAATTCTGGAGCTCCTTGACAAAAACCAATGAAATATTATAGGAGGCAAATTAGTAAAGTATATATATAAAAAAGAGGATGCTTTCCTAGGCAAAGTTACTGCTGTGGACAAGACCTAACTAGAATAAAGTAAAACAATTCCTAGAACACCTCAACAGGAGCTATGAGTAGAAAGGACAGAGTTTAATTTTCAGAAATTACACTGAGAGGGTAATTTTCAAGACAGAAGGCAACTAAAGATGTTCAGTTGATCTTGGCAAAATGAGTAAGTCACAAAAAGCTAGATGCTTTTTACCAATTTAGGAGCAGGACTATGATGTGGGAAAAGAAGTTTGAATTAGAATTAACAGAAATGCTGTGCAATTTAATTGGTATAAAACATAATGAGAACAGCAGTGGCATTGAGTGCCACCAGCCAGATTAACTGGAGGACAAACAGTATAACTAAAATTACGGGGACTGTGGTGAACAAGGAACCTAATTCAGAGAAGGTGATCAAACACCCAATTAAAAGGTTTGTGTAAAAACACCCCGTGGAGTTCTCTTACAGCCTGCAGGATGAGTGATTGAGTGACTGGATTCTCAGAAGGGGACTGCCACACAGTCCTATATCTCATTTCTACTGCATTTAAAAAAATGGATGCGATTTCATTTAGTTTCCATCACATTTAATTAATAATCAGCTTTACAGCATGGGCCAGGAGCATTTTTACTTCTGATGATGTTAAGGTTTGTTTCTGGGTTCAGCAGTTTTCTTCTATCACCCACATCTAAAGCAAAAGAAATCGGCCACCCTCCAGATTTTGGTTAGAAATTATCCATGGCCCTCAGTGTCCCAGACAGATTTTAGGAATGTGAAGAGCACTTGAAGAGTGTTTTCTGGAACACACACACACACACTAAAAGTAATTCTCAGGTTTAGGACAAAGGGAACTTTTTCCCCAGGGGAGGAACTGAAATACCACTGGATTTGGGTATTTGGGGTTCTCCTTCCTCTGCCTCTTTCCAGCACAACACAGCACCCATCCCCTGGAGGATCATTTCCCACACTATTTTAGGGGGTTAGAAGCTCTTTGGCTCTCCAGCAATGTGCCTTATTTCATTTTTGTAATTGATATTGGAAGGAAATATCCAGTGGATGTTTTTGTGCTGCACAGGAGTGAAATTCTATTAAAGCTCCTCTGTGATTTCCACAGTGGAAAGGAGGACATATGTTCCAAATGTTCCTGGCATTTTGGAAATCTAGCCATGAGTGCCTGTGAGTAAAATAATAATGGTTTCTTTTCCTAGAGAGCTGCAGATTTAGTGCCATGCAGGAAGCAGCACAGGGTTGAGCTGCAGATAAAAGTAATACCCAGTCAGACAACTCATTCTCACCACTCACTGCCTGCTGCACAACAGGCAAAAAAACAGCAAAACTCGACCCTCAGGGGGGACATTTGTAAAAAAATACACTTCTCTTTACAGGGAAATCATCAATTCAAACAAAACTTGTGTTATTTGCAGCAAGAGGGGTGGTGGCCTGAGCAACAAATGGGGAAAGTAGCTGAGAATTTGGGGATGGATTAAAACCAGAGCCAGTCTAGTTCACTGCTAAAGAAGGTATAAGTTGTCATAATTTGTTTGTTTCTATTTAAACTGACCATCTCCATCTATAAAAATACACCTGTTAGAAAGCTCAATTGGTTTGCCATCAGCAGGTCCCGCCTCTCACCTCCCCATTTCCTTAGAGACACAGAAACATGAATTTTCAAGTGTTATAAAGTGAACATAATTTGATAATTTAGGATGGTTGCTTATTATATTTTTATGACTACCCTCCACACTTGTTTTAACAGCCCTGCATGTTATTCTTTGTGTCTGATCTCTTCCACTACAGAGGGTATAAAAGTCTTCACTTCACTTTCTTACGGATGTCAATCAAATATACACATTTAAAGTTCATCATAATCCTTAGAAGTGTTTGCCCTCTCCTTTTTCCACCCAAAATTGCTTTTTCTGCAGTGTGAGAGTGCAGATGCCTCTCCTGTGCCCTCATCTCCCCCTCTGGGTCCTGCAGGAATGATGCAGGACAGAAAGATGCACAGCTGAGTTCCAGTCTGATGATGCTTTGTTACAGTTGCAATTCTCTCACACACGCTCTGCTTCCTCCTCTGCAGAGTAAATATGTAATAAACCCATGTAAATCCTACCATGTTCTATTTCTTGCTCCATTTATGAGTAGTTGTGGCTATACATGCTAAAAACGGCACACCTGGAATAGACCAGCAATAAATCAAACACACAGAGAAATGGAAGTTCAGTTTTGCTTGTGGATAAAACTGCAGAGAAAGTTTGTCTTACACTCTCATCACAAGAGTTCTCTGGTTTTTTTTCTTCCCATATCAAGACTACAGCAATGGATGTACTCTTGAAAAAGTGCATCCCTTAGAATATATCAAATTTATACTTGCTTAAACCTGCTTTCTGTCTACATACAATTCAATATCTTTTCATTAAAATCATCTAATTACCTTGAGTAATTTTGTGCACAAAGTAATTTTCTGAATAAAAAGCACATTCTCTGAGCTTTCAAAAATTATTCCCAAAATAAAATTTTAGTAAGTAAATCAAATATTACCTTTTCTTTTTTTTTCCATAACTACATGCAAAGTTTTATTAACTGTCAGTCTGTAATGAAAGACACATTGCAGATTTATTCCTGGATTCATTAAGGGCCCTGAACATCAGTATTTATTTGTCAGATTACTGCTCTTCATCTGAAAAATGCAAGGATTCATACTTAAATCAGATGCAGAAATTTGGAATTAGTCCTTTCAGACTAAATGTGTTTCCCCATGCGTAACTACAAGCTCATCAATTAGAACAGAAATGAAGAAACATTGATTGTTCTCGTTTTATCACAAACCAGCTGTGCCAAATCAATACGCTGATCCACTGAAAAAATAATTTTATAACCAAAGTGCCATGTTACATGGCTTTATATCAACACTTAAGTAGATTTATAATGTGACATCCAAATATTACCATAAAATCTCTATCGTATTTTTAAAAAGTAAACATAAACCTAAAATAAAGAAAGTATTTAACAGATTTTATGTAGTTGTAAAATACACTTTTACATTCAAACCATGCACACACTGATGTTAGAGATACTGAAATCTGGAACATGATGATGAATAGTTCTTGGATTATCCTGAGTTCTTATTTTTGAGGTTAAGATGATTCATTTCCACTGCTTTACCAGAGGTGCAAGATGCAGGAAAATAATTTCATTACAGAAAATTAAAATTCTCTTTCTTCATTGGCAACTCAGGGTCTGATATATTTGTTATCCTTCAAACTCAACTTGAGATACGTATTTTAATGTGCAATTTTTTGATTACTCTGCTTTGAATGATTTCTGGAGCACCAAAATGGTGCCATGTGACCTTTTATACTTTTTACATGCACTCTTTTATGTACAGAGCAGAATGCACATATTCATACACTTATTTTCAAAGATTTCCTTACTATTGTACTGAAGCTCTTTCACAGAAAAATAAATGCAGCACTTTTCCCCGAAGGTATTTAATTTTCACAAGATATTACTATGTGGAGTCAGACTCTATTGCTTCTTCCACTTAATAAATAACATTTTTCCTTAGTTGAAAAGCAACAATATTAAAAATTACTTTTTAAAATAGGAATTTTTGGGGGAGAGAGGAAGGGGGAATATTTTCATTAATTGCTCAGTGATTGTAGGGGAATAAAGGTAGAAATAAAGAAGATCCCTGAAATTGTGCTTGACTTGCAGCTTGAGGAGCTCCAGGCTGAAGCACAGAGGAGTTTGAAGGTTTAACTTTTGTCCTAGAGCTGAGCTCAGGCTCAGAGCAAATCAGGGCAGCACCAGCAGCAACTCCTTGTTTAAAAATGCCTGTCTAGACACAGGAGGCCATCATTTCCCAAACACAGCCTCACTTCTCCAGGGGCTTCTCCTTCCCAGAATTTAAGACATGGCCTTTTCAACCCAGCCTGAGAAATGATGGTTGGATGGAGCGTTTGGCACTGTGAAAAGTGGAAAATGGGCCTGCTCAGTTTGTCAGGGATTTAAAATCATGTTTTCCACACCACCAGCATCAATCACAATACAGGGTGCTTTGTCTTCACTTCTGTCAACCAACTTTTTTTCCACTTAGGGACAAGCAACGGAAAAGGAAACATTTTTGCAATATTAATTTCTTTTAAATGTATTATTAATGAGAAAAAAATAAATTAAAACAGTTCTCCCACCTTGGTATTTGATGACCTATACCAGATTAAATGTCAGTAATAGCTGGCATTTGAGAGCCTGTCTCATCCATCTTATGCAGAAAATGCTACAATAATCATCATTAGGTAGGATTACATTAAATTAATCAAAAACCCACAGTTTGCAAGCATTAGGAATCTCAGGGCTCCTTCCCAGGCAGACCTGCAGAAATGCCAGGATTACACTGAGACTTTAGATCCCAAAGGCTTCAGACTCTGAAAACTGATGATTTTAAGTTATGATGAGTTAAGAGTCAACAGAAGGGATGGAGTTTTTTGTTGTTGTTATTTTCTAATTTTTTTTTCTTTCCAGCAAATTCAAGGAAGGATGTATCAATGAATATTGAATAAAATGATGTTTCAAACTCCGAAAATCCCAGCACTGCACAATGCTGGAAGCTGGCACGTTTGCTGTGGGAACTGCTGCTGGAGGTTGGGTTATTCTTTCTGATCTAAGGTCTGTTTTGGGTTTTTGGTTTGTTTGTTTGTCTTTTGTTTGGGTTTTTTGTGGCTTTTTGGTTTTTTTTGGTTATTTGTTGTTGTTTTGGTTTTTTGTTTGGTTGGGGTTTTTTTGTTTGTGGTGGGTTTTTTTGGAGTTTTTTGGGTTTTTTTTGTTTTTCTGGGGTGTGTTTGTTTGTTGTTTGTTTTGTTTTTTGGGGTTCTTTTTTGGCTGCACTTAAGAAAAGTCACACTGGGAATGCTGTGGGAAGCAGCTGTGCTGGTACATCCCTCAGTGCCTCTGCTCTCAAAGCTTTTGGGTTAGATTTAGGTCAGTAAATATAATCAATGGCATCAAAGCTGAAGATGATCTTGGATGAAGAAACACATGAGGTTGTAAAAAAACTATTCTCACAAAAACTCCACCTGAAATTTATATTTCAAATACATATATAAATTGTAATTTGTATAAAAAAATACTTCAAGTTTATACATGTTAATGACCTTACTTTATGCCAAACAGGAGCAAAACCATTTAATATTTGATCTCCACGAGCAAACACTACTAAGACAATAAATCCTTAAGCTGGTTTAAATTGTGCCAATGGTTATTTATCACAGTGTAGAACAGAAAATATCCAGCCTGTGCTTGGCAGCAATGGACAGAACTCATCTGTAGCCTGGCTTTCCTTTGGGACAACACTGTGAACTTTGCAGGTTGGGGAATTATTCCAATTCAGTTGATGATTCTAGTGGTGAACAGCAATGAGAAATACTCAGGGCTCACCAAGAAAAAAATGTGTCTACCCAAACTATAACTGCACAAAATGAAATAAAAGCAAGATTCTCATCCAGCACTTAGATGTTCCTGTTTAGGAATCTCTCTTCTTTAATGTTTGTGGGGGTGGTTTGTAAAGTAGTAAGTTCTGAGGTGAATATCAGAACTTACATCTTGAGTTTCTGATCAAATGTTTTCTGCTGCAGAGCTTAGTTTGGACGCTGCTGGTCCACACCAGGCCCAGTGATGGCAAATCTCTGTGCATCACTCGGAGCTACAAATCTTCCCACTACAAATTCCTAAATGGAGCATTATTTAATGGCAGCAACAAGTGAATTACCTGATTCCACATCTCATCCTGGCATTTGACAGTAAGTAAAAATAGGCATTTTTCTTCCTCACTAACTAAATGAGGAAGAAAATGAGTAAATGAGTCCTTTTCTCCCCAAAACTGTACTTGCAAATTAAATTTATTAAAAAAACGAAACCTCAAACCAAAGTCTTTGTCTAAAACAAAGATCATAGGCAACAAATTATCAAGTTAGTAGAAACAAAAAGCAAAGCAGGATTTATGGAGAACTGTAATATTTGAAATTAGGTTGGAATTATTGTATTTGCATTATTTTAGCTCTTCTGAGATCACAGACTCTTTAAATCTTCATGATATTTTTTCTTAAGGCGCTACAAAGCAGAACTCAATTTCAGTTAAGTGTCAACACAATTGGTTTTATTCCACCACGGAAAAGACTCTTGTGCTTCTGCTGTTGTTGCTCTATTCTTGATCTGTTAACCTTTAATTTACAGCAGCAAGGCCTAGTGGGAAGGCAGAATTATTTATAACACCACTAGTAATTAGTGCCTAATTACTAGAAGTAATATGAAGCTGCTAGAAAACTGTGCATATATTCAGGATTTAAAGCCAGTGAGTGCTGATTTGTAACACAAATACATAAACAGCACAAGTGTTTCCATTTTGACTTCCAAAGGCTCCCCAGCTGAGAGCCCATCGATGATCTGCCACGTTACTTAATAAATTTCTACTGTGGCAGAGAAGTTATACAAATAATTGTCAAAAAGAGTTCCTGCTTTCGGCTCTAGTTAGCAAATATTTGCACAGACTTTTCCTGAAAGATTTACTGAGTGTCAAGAACACAAAGACAAAAAAGTTTCAGTATGTTGTGCTATCTAATAATATTTAGATACTGACTGGAGTGTAACAGCAAATTGCTGGAGGTTCTGTATTTTGATGTTCAAAGTGATAAATATGCATTTATTTATTTAATAAATATATGCATATTTAAATAAATATATGTTTTATTTCAGTCATTGGTTTGAAATTTCCCTTTTCATTAGAGCGGATCATTTGAATAACCCTTATTTACTGAATTATCTGCCACTATTTTCCTCATGAAGTTTGTGTCATTTGAAGAACAGTGAAACTTGTGCTGGCATGACAAAGTATTTATAGAAAAGCCACATCTGTAACACACTCGCTGCACTTGTTACAGAGTTGTGAACGTAAGTAATGAATGAAATAAGAGGCTGCAAGAAGCAACGTGGGAATTGTGGGATTAAAGAGGCTGTCAGCTGATCCAGAGGCACAGCATCCACTTCTGCTCCGAACACACCATTTATAACAATTTTTTTAAAGCAGTTGGCAAAATGCAGTAGCACAAAATTGTGCTGTGTTTACAGAAATTATGAAGGGATTAGCTGAAAGCAAACAAACAAAAATAGAAATAAAATAAATTCTCTGTCTCCCCCCAGAGAACCCACAAAAACATGGGAAAATTTCACCAAGATATTCAACAACAAAATAAATATAATTTCAGGGTATCACTGGGTTATCTGTCCGTATCAATCAGACATTTTCTGCTGTGAGACTGTGACTCCTCCTTGTTCTTGTGGGGATAAAAGCAAAGGGCAAGAGCCTGTTCAACATGGAGAGAATTCCAAAAAGTCACAAACCATTAATGAATAACAAAACAGAAAAATAAAAGGCTCTTTATTGCTTCTCTTGCCCTGTTGCACTCAGGGTTTCCTCTGGGCTGTCCATGTTACTGAGCAATGAGACACTTGGTACCACCTCACCCCACATTTCCTCTGCAACCCACAATGAACTTGTTCCTGGATTTCCTTATTCAGAGAAGGAATTTCCCAAGCAGTTTTGAAGCCAGCAAAGAAATCTATTTCCTGATTACTCTTCTGAAACACCAGAAATGTAGAGATGCATTGGCAGCCCTGGCTCCAAGCAGAATGAGGAGAAAAAGGGGGGGATTTGTACACCCCAGTGATGGCTGCAGACACCATCCCTGTAATAATGTTTCAAATACCAAGCTACCCCACACAGAATTAGATAGGAAGACAATTTCTGAAAATTACTAAAATGGAAAAAAAATGTAGAAAGAATTGCATGAAAAATAAAATAAAAATACTTTTCTGGCCAAGTATAGGATTATATTAATGTGCAAAGCAGTTAGGTTATGTCAGCATGAACTGATAGCTGAATCATCCACACTACCTCACCAAGCTTATTATCAACTCCAAGACAATTTCAGAACTCAAAGAAGTAATTTATGTCGGATGTCATTAATACTGTATGAAAAATGGAATTCTAACATATTTATGATTCACGTCACTCAGTCTCACAGGCTTTTGGTCATGTCAGTGGTCACTACATCGCTTTTTCCTTGCTCAAAGTAGCACTGCTCCCCAAGTCTCCAGGCTACCAGGCAATGAGCACAGTTGCATTTTAGAGCTGCTTAACTTATTAGTTTTATTAATTAACTAATTATCTCATTTTAGGAGAAGAAGAAACAATATAAACCCCAATACAGAGTAGCTGATATCTCATGCACTGAGTGACAGCAGGAAAGGAGGTGAAGCTACACAAGGAAGGCAGCTGCAGCCCAAGAGGTCTGGATGAAGATGCTTTTATTAAAACAACTGATCCAGTCTGAGGAGAAGATTCCCTCTGCAGCAGACAGCCTGGAAGCAGAGCATGGTGTGCCCACCTGTCAGGAAGGCTTAACTTCTTTATTTTCAGACAAAACTGATACACACTGACATGAGCACAGGGTGCATCAGCAAACAGCCTGGTGGGGTTTGGAGGGGAGCAGGGTACTGCCTGTTTGCTTTACAGGATAAAAGTAATCATCTACAGGCATCACTAACCAAACTTTTTTTTTTTACATTATTCTTATCTGATGCCAGATATATAATTAATACCTGCTTCGCATATTACCTGCAATAGAAGTTAATTTACTCTAATCAGCCTGAGGTGAAAGGAGCACAGATTAACTTGGGGCTTTCTTCCCCTTTGTTTCAACGTAATTGTCCTCCTCTGACAGATCCCCAGTGAATAATCTTACAACCTCCAGCACTTCATAATCACTCACATTCCTCAGTGCTCTCTGTGAAGAGGCAGAAGATAGCTTGGGCTGGGACACACAGACACCACCTGCTGCAGAGCAGTCATTTCCTTTCTTACCTTATTAAAAGATCTGCTCCTGGTCTTTTCACACTTTTTTCCAAAAGAGGGAAGACTGAAGAGCAGTAAGGATACTACTTTATATTCCTTAAAAGCTGCTCCTGTGTTCAGCAAGCAGTAATTGCTTCATTCAACCTGATTCTTGATGGTACCTGCCAAGGGAGGTGCTTACTTGTCACAGCATAATGGGGAGACAGCAGCGGTGACAATCAGCACAGCACATCAGATGGTGCCTCAATCCCTGTGAAACCCACACCAATAAAAAGGATAAACCCCTGGGATTCAGTTCTTTTTGAAAATCCTGATTGCTTCCCAAGTCACTGAGATCCAGTCCTCACCCCTGTTAAGTCAGACAAGGTCTCACCACACAAATGATGAACCCCAAGAACTCCAAACAGAGAAGCACCACTCAATTATAATGCAAAACTCCATTCTTTCTGCTATTATTTGGTTCCTTTTTCTTTTTTTTATTCTTTAATTTTCTTCTTCTTAATTAAACTAGTAATTGAGGCTGTGCTATGAGCTGAACTCAATTAAGTAAGTCAGAGTATGTTCAACACATGCTCCCAAAACTCTGCCACTCAAAGCCCAGGATGGAACATCTAATCTGCAAGCATCAGACAGCTGTAAACAGGAAATAAATTGCCATCTGAGCATTGTGCTATTGAACATGTCTAGGAAAAGGCAGCACTCTCCTCAGTATCTAAAGAACAGCTGAAAATCTAAGAATGGTTTCAAAGGTGAGGAAAAATTTGATCAAAAAGAACTATTTACTGGAGAGAGTGGAGCATTTCTTTCGTTTATTGATTGATGACTCTGCATTAGGAATTTTGGTGTAATATTTTATCAAGCAGTGATTTCAGCATCACATGAAGCTTTCTGGGGAGAGGGCAGCAGAGTGTACCAGAAATCCCAAGGGCTGGGATAAATCTGTTGCTGACTTGAGTTCTTCAAATCTCCCTGTACCTACTTCTACATCAGAGAACCTGCCCCAACATTTCCTCACGAAACTTTTCTATTACTATTTAAAACAGAAGAGAGAAAAAAAAAATCAATAAAACCAGCTATGAGTGAGACAAAAAGTTTCTCTTCTTTAATGAAAATTACTTAGTTCTACATTGAAAAAAAGCTTCAAAAAGATAATATTTGGTGACTAAACACTTGTCTGGTGTGTTGGAAGAGTGGAGATATTTGAATTTGGAAGTACCAGACATCACATGAGGTCTCCTGTGGCCTTGGTTTTCCCAAGATGTTTCCTTTTTCATGGTAACTGTGAAAGTTCTCAGGTTCACCTCAAAATAGAACAGAAAATCTTTTGAAGGACAGAAAAAGTTCTCCCTATCACCTTGACTTCTGAAACACTAAGAGACAAAAATGATTCAACTTTCTCTGTAAACAAACAAAAATAAAAGCCCAACCAATTTTGATGCTAGAAATCCCAGATATCAGGTTATTCCTTACAGAAAATGCTCTCCTCTTACTTAGAAGTTGCCTAAACTGAAGGAAGCAGCTCAGAAGGGCAGTGGCTGTGGCGTTTATTTAGTGTTTTCCTGATTTGTTAAGGATATCCAGCTACCCTCATATCAGAAAAAAATAAACTGCTTCAAACCAATGCTCAGAATGTTTTAAACTGCACACTGCCATCATACATTCGTGAAAACACCAGCTATTTGCAGAAATAAATAATTGGACATAAAGCTCTTCCATTCTCACAGCAGATCACTGGACATCATGAGATGTGCATTAATCTTTGTTTCAGTTTGAGTGGGAGCACTTTCTGTTTGAAGCACAGAGATGGAAGCCATAAGAGCAGAATATACATGTGCTTTATTAGCAGTCATTTTTCAAATGCATTCTCTAATGTCACATAGCAAAGTCAGTGAGCCAAGAAAGCTAAGAAATTCTCAGGGTAAAAGGACTGAAAAGGATGATATTACTAAGCCTCTTTTCAGGTTTTCCTAATAGAAATCCCATCACTAATCAGTCATTCATAACAAATGCTCATTAATTGTCATCCTTCTCAAAGCACTCAGCAACAGGACGGTATTTTTAGAGGTGGGGAGGTTGAAGTGCAGAGCAGTGAGCTCACCAAACTGACAAGTATAAAAACAGGAAGAGAAATCAGTGTTTTTTTAGCTCTTCCACCTGTGCCTTCCCCATCTGTTTAGAGCTGGGTCTTTACTGAACACCGAGCAGGCAGCGTGCCCAGAGCTCAAACACATCACGGGCGACAGAGATCTATTGGCATTACCTTGTTTGCCAGGTACAGCAAATATTTGCTTTTATTTCCCAAGCCCTGCATTGACAGAAAATAATTTATGATTCTATTGTATAAGTCTCAAAATAACCTCATTTGGCTCACGCAGAATTAAGCTGATGTGCTGCAGAAGATGAGGAGGACTCTCTGTGCCTGTGGCACACCCCAGGAATTCAGAAACACAAAGTGGATGCTCAGTTCTGCCTTCTGCTGAACACGTGCCAGGAAAACTTGATAAAAACTGAGCTTTGGTAAGGTTTTATGAAAACCTCCTCTACATTTCTGGTCAAGGTTTTAGGCCTCTGCCACAGTGGCAGCTGCTGTAATTAAGGCAAGATGCTTGATTCTATCAAAACACTGATGTAGCTTCTTTGGTTTCACCTTTTCTCAGACGTATTTCTCTACAAAGTATTCTCTCCAAGGGACTTAGATTTTACAACTGAACAGCCTTGTGCCCATAAGTTCTTGTTTTATTTTTGGTGAGATCCTGTTGGTTTTTGCATGCAGGAAGCAAAGTTCAGCTCTCAAGAATGTGCACTAGCTACAAGGGAAAAATGCACGGGTTCTCTGTGTGTTCTCCCACAAATTCACTGTCACATCACTGGCTAGAGTATATATTCCAATCAAAATATTAATATTCTGATTTAAACACTTTAATAAGTGTACCACAGTCTCCCAAGAGCATTGAACACTTGTATGATAAAGCTAAAGACTGAGATTGTTCCACTTGCACAAGGTTTCTTTTCTTAATATTGAAATTTCTTTTTATTCTTTCTTTCTATCTGTGACCAGGGTAAAAGAGGATCCACTCTACCTTTTTTTTTTGCTCCCTAAATTCCCATCTTTTCTTCAAGTCTCTTTACCCATCTATTTTTCACACTACTACTAAGTTCCTTAACTAGATATTTATTCTCACCTTCCTGGTTCAGAGCACGGCCCCTTGACTGGAGGCCACAAAGGTTGGGCAGTCTCAGATGTCTCCATTTGGGAAATAAAAAGGTTTAATTCATCCAGCTTGTTTTTTGAGATCTTAGAGTTTGGCATTCAATAAAGAGTAATTACATACTCTCATGTTGCACAAAGATAAATTCACTGTATTTTAAGCACACAATGAATTTTAAAATGCATATAATGACTTGAAATATTTCTTCATTGCTGTCACAAAACTGTTTACATTTTTTTTCTTTAATCTATCATGACTGTAGCTATAAATCCAGTGATGGAAAATAAGCATTTTCATTTGATTAAGCATTTTGAAGTAGCACTGAGTTTGGGGAACACTCGCTTGAAGCACAAAATGAGAAATAAAATGACATAATGAAAGGTAAATGTCACCAATCTTATGATTAAGAATACAATTAGGGAAGACTTAAAACTAATTCTGTGTATGGGTTTTTCTTTTTTTTCTTTTTTTTTTTCCTTTAAACTCTACCACATGTGCAAATATGCAACACAGACAACTTCACTTACAGAGGCCAGGGCATGGGCAGCCAGTAACTTCTGACAAGTGCCCGGCAAAACTCTCTGGTGTCAACAAAGCTGTCGCTTTATTTATTATGAGGGAGAATGGTGCTAGAAATCAGGAGTTAAAAATCACATAAACCAGAACTGGAACAACCTTCTAAGCCATGGTTCTCCACTGGAAATATTCAAAATTTGAAGTTGTTTTTTGGTTTTTTTGTTTTTTTTTTTTTTTGGAATTAAATGAATGAAGTAATTACAGTTGGCTAAGTTGTCATAAGATGTTCTACTTAGGAAAATAATATATAGCCACAGACAAGACAAAATACCTATCTGCAGGAAATCAGAATGGTTAGTCAGATTCACTTCCCAGAGAAAACTTCAGCATCTTTCCTCTTTTTCCCTGATTTTATAGCATAATTCCTGTCAAAGTACCTTCCACGAACACCAAATTTTTCAGAGAACATGAAACTTAAAGAACAGTTTGCCTGGCAATATTTACAGAATGGGGAGAAGCAGAAAATGCACATCTCCCAAAGCTTGAGGGTGAGCTCAGCACTCCCAGTGTGAGCCTGCTCAGCACTTGAGTGGCTTGGACCTCATTGCACTGGGTTTAAATGATTTTATTTACTTTCACAGAGAGGTAAAAAAAGAGAAAACAATATATATAAAGAAATATATTGCTTAAATGATCCTATTTATTTTCACAGAGCGGTAAAAAAAAAATATGGAAACAATATATATAAATATATATATTGTTTAAATGGTCCTATTTACTTTCACAGAGAGGTAAAAAAAAAATGGAAACCACCAGGTTGAGCTCAGCAGTGCACACAGAACACAATTAGGGCTCCACTGAGTGCCAGCACTAACCTGGCTACAGGGGCTGCTGAGCATCCCGAGAGCCAATTTACCTTCCCTTCTCTTCCGAAATTCCCACTTCCCTGCGTGCAGCTTCCCTGAAAATATCTGTTCCAGGATTGCTGGTTTCAGGAGTCAGGCGTGTTGGTGTAAAAAGGGCTGGAGCAATTCTCATTTTATTCATTTTGGTGGCAAACAAGCAGTGACTGAGGAGTGTTAAGCACAATTTCTTTCCTCCCCAATCTCTCCCGGCCCACATCGTAACATCTTTCCCCAGAGGTTTGGCACTGACAGTGACAGTCATTACTCGTAATGCTGAAAAACTGTATCATCTCCAAAAACCTTGAAGATCTCTGCTTAGAAAAGAAAGATTCTGCAATCTTCATCTCAGTCTTTTCTTATTATTTGCAGAAATCCATACTACACTGCAGTGGCAAAAGCTTCCTATCAACACCTGTGGATTTCAAACTGCAAATTAGGAGCTCTATTTCTCTGCAGTATCACAACAGCAAAATAAAGCACCAGCAGGACACCAGATGTGAAATGGTAGAGTTTGTCTCATCAAGAAAAAATTGGGTCCCATCCAAGAATAAGGGAAAATCGAAGCTTCTACAATTTGTGTAATTCTGCTCTATGTGAAGTGGCCCATACATGGCTCCTATTTTCTCTTCACCTAAACAAAAGTAGGTTGCTTAAATTAAAATGTAATTCAGCCATAGACAGTTAACAAATGGAGATTTGTGTCACAGCACTATAGCAGTTATTTTCCCACCACACAAATATATTCCTTTCATTTCTCTTTGGTTGTTCAGATTGGTGCACATTTAGGAACATATAATCTGTCTGTGTGACTGCATATAGGAAGACATTGACTAAAAATGTCATTTAAATAGGATCAGAGCTGCTTTCGAGCTGCTTGGAAGACTGAAAATGTTACCTAGGATTATTTAATACATACACATTTTGTAACTGCATATAATTACTTACCTGACAGTAAGACAGAACCTACAACTTCATAAACACAGGAAAGCTGCTGTCATAGCTCTTCCATCTCCACTCTTTCTCCTTCAGCAGATAGAAAATGCCTAAATTACTTTTCTCATCCATGGCAAACCTAATATGAGTTCTCAAACCCACCACATGCTGAGGAGAAAATACAGCCCAGCTGCCCCTGGTTATTATTAGCTGTCATATTTTTTATTCTAAGAGGTCTGTAAGACTTCATTATCCGACTTTACAGTGGTACTTCACTGGTAACGAGTCAAAGCAGGTCAAGAAGCACAAAGAAATGGAATTGTGCACTCGGGGAGGGGCAGCCTGGCTGTGCTGGGGAAGGTTCTCCAGAGCAGACAGCCAGGGTTCAAACTGAGGCCACCTCACCTCAACACCTGTAAATCAAAACTAAACCTGTGCCCTGGGAACCATCCACACATTGCAGGAATTTAAAGGAATGTGCAGGATCACAGCTCTTCTAATACCTCCACCTGTCTGACACAACCTAATGATATTCTTCATGCTGAAGCTTTCTTAGCTTTGTTCCTCCTTTGCTTTTTTCTCTTCTTACTTTTTCCCCAAATAAGTTTGTCCACTCTTCGCATATTTTCGTCCCCTCTCACCCAATTTGCTCCTTTTGCACTTTGAATTGTATCTGCTTGTCTGACCTCAGATTATTTTTACTGCCCTTTCTACAACCTGGCATTTCATATTGTCTTTTCCATCCCTGTCCATACTCATTTAAAGCACTAAATTGTACTTTCCCTTCTACAGCTTTCCAATGTGATTCGAAATTGAAGAGAGAAGCAATAGCCTCAAGACATTAAAACCCATCCATTTAACTTGATCATAGAAAAGGCTCTGTAACTGTGAAGTTCACATATTTTTTATGGTCTCTTTTCCCCTGGAAGACCTATGCAGAGAAATATCATGGTAGAATAAAAAAACCCCATCATTAAGCCCCAGTATGTGTGAATATGGAGGCAAGCCAAAACATAAATAGATATTTGGCTTTTGGCAAGATAGTATTTGGCATTTAATACATCAAGCAGTAATCTGCATTGTATTTATTCAGCTGAGCATTTAAGGTGCATTTGAATGTGAGAGTGATAAATAGAAAGGAGTTATACAAACTGCAATCAAACTGTGTGCTATTCTAGGCCTCGGAATTACTAAAATGAAAATACAAAGAGAGCAGTATGGGGGGTGTTTCTTTAAAGGATGCTTTAGGTAATACCTCTAAGGGTTTATTTGTAGGTGTAATTCTTTTTCTCCCAGTGGAAAACTGCACCTCTGAGGCAGCTCTCACAAAACCTCATCTATGTGTGGTACAACAGTCTTTGTATGAGATTAATTTTCCCATTCACCTTTTAGAAACCCTCAAATGCAATCCAAAAATTTCCAAAGCTGACAGTTCAACAATCACAAAACTCACAGATCAGGCACTGACTCAGGCCAAATTCTTGTTATTGTACCTCGTATTTATTTTTGGAATAATTTTTTGAGTGTTATACTGTCATTTATCTGCATTCCAGCCCCAGTAACTGTGTTGCAGCTTTGTGTCTCTCCCCAAGACTCCAGGTGTATTAATTGCCAGATATTTACATGTTGTTTGTCAAGTGTTTATCTCATTGCCTTCAGGGGACAGATGTTGAACAGCTCCTGAAGTGTACAGTCTTTTGTATTGTAAGCAAATAGGTTTGCATTTCTGCTTGGGATTTCAATCCTTATATTTCTGCAATATAACATTTGCCATTTAATATATTAGAGGATAATCCATGTTGTATTTGTTTACAAATACAAGTTTGTGCTATTGGAACACTAAAATCCAGGAATGTTTTCTTCCTGCAACTCTCTCAATCAGTTGCAAGGGGTGAAAGCAGAATTTTCTTGAGATTTTTTTGGCAGCAGCTGCTCTTCTAGTTTGTTTTCTCTAGCTTATTATGCATTGCAGTCAGTCCTACAACCCCTTTTCCATACATTTGCTTGAATGAAAATGCCCAAACTTGTTTATGTGCAACTTTTTAACAAGTGGAGGTTGGAGACATTGAGCCAAAAGGAAAAGAAATGTTGATTTACAATCAGTATTGTATTTCTCTAAGGAGAAAGAAAGGAAACTGGCAGCTGACTGAAATCCCAGTTTGTCCTTGCTGGTGCTAAGGGATTTCTGGAGCTCAGAGCTTTACTCTGCAGGAGCCTAAAGGTCAGACCTGTTGCTGCAGAAGAGGAGCAGACTGCTGGCTGCTCATGGAGGTGTGAGACACGGATAATTTCAGGCAGCCAAGCCACAGCCCTGTCCACAAGGCACCTTCATGGTCTCCATGACAATGTCTGCCCCACAAGATGTCAGTGACTTCGAGACAGCTGTCGTGCTTTAGGCTGTGACTTCTTACATCCTCCTGCAACCCTGTTAACTGGTGAGTTTGATAGGGCTAAGCAATACATCTTAAACCAAACACCACAATGTGCATCCACTCGTATTTAAAGTCATATAACAACTGAGCACAGTTTACAAAGAAATGGAGAGAAGCATATTTAAGAGCAGCACATTGTGAGAGATGATTGGAGCTTGCCTGTGAGTGCCTGCAGTAAGGACGTGATCACTTTGCTATTTTTGATTGTATTCCTGCTATCCTGGAATGCAAGCAAAATTCTACATTAAAATATTTCATCTGCAGCATCACCTGCTGCCTTCATCTGTTAATGTGATGCCTTCAAGGTGATACAGCTCACTGGTCTTTGGGCAATAAAATACCCCAAACCAATCAGCAGTAATGATCTCACAGAAGGCAGAAGCACCATCTGACAGAGCCCAGAAAGTGCCATGGGGCATAGGAGGCACTGAGGGTCCTGGCAGGGGAAAGCTGTCAGCCAGCACAGAGCACTCACTGGTGGGATGTGTTACTGCTCACACCCTGTAACTGGTCCATGATGTTAATTACAATTAGATGTTCACTGCAGAACTTTATGGCTTGTAGGGACAGATGAATAGAGACTTGATTAACAAGCTACAGACTAAACGGAAATATTTCTGAGACTGATGTTTCTGAAAACTACTAATGGAGTTTAGTCAAGTAATATTTCCTGTTGCTAACTGGCAAGAGGGAAGCAGATCATACACAGCCATATCTCTGAGGAGTACATGAGATGAAACAGATGAATATCCTTATCCAGCCCTGTGCTCTGTGTGTGGGTATTTACAGTAATAAATCTCTTGTCAGAAAGCTTCTGCATTCCATCTCTCAGCATCTGTACTTCTGCTACAACAGTCTTATCCTGTATATGGGGTTTTTTTGTTGTTTTTTTCTTCCCTTTTTACAGAAGGGTCAAAAGCCAGCTAACACATTATTGTGCTGAGAGGCAACTGCTGCCAACTTCACCCTTCTCCAAGCTGTGTAACATTGAGGTGATGATAGACAGGAGTTCACACTCCCCACACTGGCAGCTGTGTCCCTCTGTACCTTCCAGTGTCACTTTAAAAAATGGAAGTGGAAACACAGTAGAAATCATTTTTTGAAGTTCTGCTGGGCATCAGAAAACCATCTTTTAGAATAATGAACAACGTGCCACAGAATAAAGGACACATCTTGCTTTGAAAAACAGCACCAAAAAGTAAGGGATGGCCAGGAATATGGAGAAGGGAATTAGAGATCCCACTGCTCCAGCTGAAACAGGAGGCAGTTAAATAGGGTGTACAGGAAAAGCTGTCTGTATAGTGTGATTTCAACAGAAGCTGAACCATCCCAGTGGCTTCCCCTGTGCAAAATCCCCCTTTTAATCCCCTCTTTATAATGATTAGTGACTCGTCTACACAGATACAAGACAGGGAGAACCTGGAGCTGCAAGACCACTTCAGGAAAGGATCAAAAAAGGTGAGGCAGTGACAGCTGGAACAGACACAGACACTTCTGTCTGGCACAGACAGAACAGGAGCAGAACAGGAACAGGAAGAGGAAAATCAACATCATTAAATAACTTTTACCAAGGTAACACTTGACCAGAATCTAGACCCAAGTCAGTTCTATCACAATGCTAAGGAAGAACTCCAGAAAATCAGCAAGTGTTACACTTAACTGTTTACAACAAGAAACAAACATACTTTCCTACTTCCCTCAGTTTTTCAGGGAAATGGAAACCAAACAGAGACTATATAGAGAGCAGCAGCTAAATAATCAGAAGTTTGGATGAAGGAGGAGGTGGTGGGGAATATTTAAAAACTAAGTTGTAAGAAGTTGAGTTTCTTAGTCTAGATTAAAGGAAGTATTGTTAGTTGTTTTGAAGTAGCTAAAAAGTCATTGCAAGAAGAGACAAACTGTTCTTCATGCCAGCTCACAGCAGAATTAGAGACAATAATCTTAAATTGAGAGAGGCAAAGATGTATAGTTCATGCAATCTCCTCTCTGAATGTTACGGATTATGAAATTTAGACAAAAGCTTCTTGCAGAATGTCACAGGCTCATTTATGCTGCCTTCAAAGAATGTGATAAAATAGGAAACCTCTCAACCTCTGCCTCTATTCTCTACTCCTTTTCCATACAAACTAGACAAGGTAGAGCAGGTGTGGATCTATATAACTTATCTCCAGGCTGTTAGATAAGTAAGAACAAAACAAAAATAAGAATGTACATAAAATTGTTACAAGTGTAAATCCAAGCATTCAAATGCTAGCAAGCATTATGATTCTTGTGTTGCCTGAAATTATCCCATGATATGAGCAATCAAAATTCTTTGATTACATCCATGCTGATTATTATTTTAAAGCCTCCTTGTGCTCTGAGGAGTGACTGCTGCTTCCTTACACATTGTGCTGCCTCACACCCTTCCACAGAGATGCATTTTGTTCAAATCCTGCTCGGAATGCAAAGCTGCTCATTTCCAAACAGGCACTTACCAGTGTTCACACCTCTGTCTGCAACTGCCTCCCAGACATTAATGAATTCTTCTTCACAAAATCCTCCCAAGCTTAAATGAAGTGAACCTCCCACAGAATTTAAACCACCATTTCAAGCCTACCCAGTAATTATGACTGCTCAACTTAAGCTTGATATTGCAGAGCCTGATTCTGCCTGTGACACAGAGACATTGTATTTTCAAAACCTCATCCCAAATCACAGGAAGCTCAACACAGCCAAAACTTCTGCCTGAGGACATGGGTAGCTCATCAAGTATTATATTTTATATATGTGTATAATTATATTAAAAATACATAAGCAGCAGAGTCTTGTAGAAAATTGGGCTAAAATAATTCACCAGCAAAAGACAGGAATCCTCTCCTGAAGTCTTGGAAATCATACGCAGACACAACATGTATTATGTAAGTAGCCTCACTTCTGCAACTGGAGAGTCTCAGCTGTTCCCTGAATTGGGTATGACCTGTGGGCATTCAAACCTTTCAAAATGGAGCTGCCAGCATATTGAAAGTTAAAGCACGCATGCAAATTCCAATCTTAAGATTTCACTTTTGAAAATGTTAGAGTATACATCAAGTTTTTTGAAGTGACAGCTGCATGCACTGAAGTATTGTGATCTACTAAAATATTACTGCATTCAGAAAACTCTACGTGACAAGTAAGAAAACAGTAATTTAACAAGGAGATTCATAAAAAACAAACAAATAAATCCTTGAACTTTCAGAAGATGCAATGTTTTCACATCAGTAAACCATGTCAGACACTCAGGAATCCAAACAAGCGCTTGGCTTGGTGTAGTCAACCGATTTCTGTTCCAATTTAAATATTTTGGTTAGAGGTCTGATTTTCTGTTTGAAGGCAGTGTAATCCCTGTTGGGAATGCAATTTGCTTGTTCTCCTCTCCTTCTGCTCAGCCAGAGGAGCTGTGCCAGCACAAAGCACAGTGTGTTTCTGTTCTGCTGGAGGTGAAGAGCCAAGAGGTGGTGCTGTGCCATTCCTGGGTCTGGAGAAGTCTGTCAGCAGAACCTCGTGTTCACAAAACTTACAAAGCTCTCAGAGTGCAAGAGGTGGTTTCTCAGCAGGTGAAAAAGGCAGTGAGTTTCAAATACCCTTCTATTAATAGAGTATTTTCATTTAGTATCTGTTGAATAAAGATCCCTGAGTGTTTTGGTTTGGGGTTTGTCGATTTGCTGTCAAATCCTAACGAATAAAAATGATCTAAACCAAACTGAATCAGAGTCAATGAGATTAATTTTAACTCGATGGCCTTTTCCTAGACTTCCCTGTGCTAAAAGTTTACATCCTCAGTGAGCTAATTACCCATTGATTCAAAGCAAACATGTTCTCAAGTGCCAGCCTGGACACTGCCCAAACTCCTGAATTCTGTTCCTTAGAAACACCAAGACACTGAGGCCAACTGCAAATCTGGACCAAGTTTTTTGTGTTTGTTTTTTGTGTGCACATTAACGTGTTTGTGTGTGAAAAGGAACCAAGGAACCAAGCTAACTGGTAATGAGCAAACTTTAAAAGGTTTAGGAGTTTCTAGCACAGAGAATATTCATTTCAGAAATGAGAAAGAGCCAGTGCTCTCACACTTTGAGGACTTTTGCTGGAGTTTTCAGGATGGTAAAGCAGAAATTGCTTCTCCTGCCACTGCAGGTTGACAGAGTTGTGTGTTTCAATAGATAACTTTGGACAGCTCATTTAACAGCTCCGTGGCTGATCAAACACAACAAAGAAATTGTGTCAGTGAGCTGCAAACACACATCTCTAAAGAAAAGCTACTCCTCACCCCCAGTGGCCACAACCTTCTGCCCAAGGCAGCAATTTGCCTTCTCCACCACCACGTGAGAAAGCTGCTCGTGCTGCTTCATGAACACAAAACTAAACTATTCAACCACTCAAATCAAGGCAATTCCTAAAAAGCAAGAAGGCAGCCTGTGGGTAGGAACTTCTGCATGTGTTCCAGGATAAATTTTTGGCATCAAAATCCCTTTAAAATCCATTTTTCAGTTCCATTTGTATCAAATCCTCTAAAATAAAAAAAATCAAAACTTCCTGGAATTTATATTTTGACCCATTTTTCATCAAAATCTCTCAAGTTCCTTCAAGTGGAGAAACAAAACAAAGAGTTACCTTGGTAATGATTCAGCCATACTTTTTAAATAGCAGCAGTAAAACATTAGTAAATAAAATTATTGACATTTATTCTTCTAGTACACCATTCTTTGACATTATAAGCTTACGGACCTACACATACAAACATCCTGATGTAAAATCCAAGGCTGAACATCCCAATTCCAGACATTCTCTAATGACAGACTCCAACTTTTACATCAGTTATATGTTTAGGTTGCCTCAGACTTGAATTTCTTTCCTCTCTTTATATGTATCTGCTAATTAAAATTAATTTTCCTATTGTTTCTTTAATAATAATAAAATCTACCTCACTATTCTACCAGGCTTTTATAGGAATAATATGGATTTTCTCTTCTAGAATAGGTTACCACAGTTGCTGCAAGTTTTACACAGGCCATGAGGTTTTTACATTTTTATTTCCTATTAATATCTCCAGATTTCCTCCAGCTTTTCTCTATCTTCCACCAAAAGGGGTCATGTTGCAGCTGAGCTCCAGCAAGGCATATTCACAACTACTGAGCACAGCAATGAGGCCACTGACACGCAAGAAACTTCCAGAAAAAAAAAAAAAAAAATTGGAAAATCAATATATATGTGTATAAAATAGCCATCCATGTAATCAGCCCTGAGAAAACAGCAGTTCCATCAGGATGATATCATCACACTGCTGATGAATTAACTAAATTGACTGAATTCATCATTTCTGTTACTCTGGGTGGTTCTGGTTAATCCAGAGCAAGAGTAATGGACTCAGTGATCCTTTTGGGTCCCTTCCAACTCAGAATATTCTATGATTTAGTGGTTTTATGCCTCAAACATGGTGTGTACACAGGGGGTTATTTATCTTGTTGGAAGAAGGAAAAGAATGGCATGACAAGAGCTTGTTAGAAAATTCATGGTTTACACAATTTTGCACTACTGCAATACTAAAACTCAGTTAAAAACCACAAGAAATACGTGGGCTGCACTAGGAAAATGGATTTGGAAAACTTTATAACACCATAATCCACTAACATGAATTTTTTGTTCCTGTTTTCCTTTTTTCACTTTAGAGAAGAAAAAAAACCAAAACAACCTCTATCAATATATCTCTATATACACACGGATATTTTAAAGTTCAGAATAATACAAGCACATTAAAAAAAAAAAAGTCCTAAGCAGCTGTATTATCAGTTCTGTTCTTCCACTCATGCAGTGCTCTAATTCATATCAGAACCTGTCCTCAACATAAATGACCTTACAGAAGCTGGTTAGATAATAAGACAATCAGGTAATAAAATTAAAAAAAAAAAAGGAGACTTCAAATGGACATGAACATAATGTCCATGCATTATGGAGCCTTAAACTCCCATTTATATTCTCATTCAGAAACAAAGTGGCCTCAATTCTCTCTAGCTTAATTGCTTTCAACTTGAAGAAAATCACTGATAGGGCGACTTAAATCATGTAGCTTTTGCCTGGACAACTCAGTTATTAAATTAAAGAAAAAAAAAAGTACTTTGAGACTTCCATTCCAGGGAGAATAACACGTCCAGTTTTGAGTCTCTCTCACAAAAAACAAATTCTAATTCATAGATCTATGGTAATTTCAGTAAAAGAGGAGCATTTTGAGCAGAAGTTTAATTAGTGAAGGGGTGAGGGATGTGAGCACAGGCAGCAGTCACCACTCCAGTCTCACAGGGAGGGTGTAAGGCTCAGTGGGAGGTGTTGGATCAGCTGTGCGTGGCCCCGGGCAATGCAGCTCACCCAGTTTTATTTGTGCTGCTGCTGCTGCTCATGTGCTCAGCCTGGTTTGCTGAGGCAGCTCTGATTTTTAGGGCCCAAAAGCAGAGGGCAAAGCTGGTTTGGGTGAGGAAGAGGCTGTGGTTTGACAGCTCAGCTCTCTGGGAGAGCCTGAGCCTGCTGGGAGGGGCACGACACTGCCCTCGTGCTCCTCTGCACCAAACTTGGCAAGTGAAGAAAAGTTTTACTGACTACAAGTTATTTTTTTGTTTTTCATTTTTCTTTTTACAAACCACAGCTATCTTGTGATTCCACAAATGGTTTTGTATTCCCACTGATTTTTTTCCATACTTGCTGACACTACTCAGTTATTGTTCCTCTTAGTAGCAATGTATAAAATCCATTACTGGGCACATGCTGCATAAGAAAAAAGGCTGAGTTTAGTTCATACTTCATGAGTATTACTCTAGTTAGCTTTTTATTCTCCAGGCAATATTGCTATAATACCAAGTCTCAGAACATCAGCTCTGAACTACTCTAATAACATTGCCACTTCCTTTGCCAGCTCTTTCACAAAGGATTATTATCAAAAAACACATCCTTTGTCACTGCTATCAGTACCTGGTTTTTCTCTGAATGCAACTTGGTTTGGGCACCAAATACAACCCACCTTCAGGGTATATACAGACGACTGGATATCAATTATACTCATCATTTTTATTTTCAGCAATGTTTGATTAATGAAAAGGTATACACATATTACTTGAGAACATGCATGTACCAAACCTGTTCAAGTCCATTCTATTTTTATTGTTTGGATTATAGTTGTCCCTTTGATCCAGGCCAATAACCTGACATTTTTAATGAGTTCCTTTTTAGTGCAGCTAGGGCACATGCTCAGGATTTTAATTCCTTCAGTTTTGTCAGTGACCCTGAGTCCTTTTCACTGAATTAGCTGAGTTTTTCATACAAGCTCATTTCTTTGCATGTTCATAAATCAAATAGCATTTATTTATTTATGTTTTAATTTGCTGGGGAAAAAGAACCATAATTTCTCCTATCTTCTGTTTGCACATGGATGCAGAATTGTCATATCACATTCTGGGAAGGAGAGCAGATGTGACAATACCCTTTGATTCCTTCTCTTACCAAGAGCAGCAGCCACAAGGTTTCCCAGTGAGCAGACCTGTGCTGCTGCACAGGGAATTGAAGTTTCAAGGGAGAAAAGATCCAGGGTGAAGCGCAAAGGTGAAGGAGTTTTGTGTCTCAGTTTAGTCACAACAATTAAAAAATGAAATAGCACAGAACTTGAAGCAGTTTTGTAAAACATGAGATCAGACAAAAAAATTTTCTTTTCATAATTTCTTAGCAAGCATTTGTGTTAAAAAGGGATAATAAAAAAATGGAAATAATTTTAAAAGGGTATTTTTGTATTTCTTTTATCTGGTTAAGTATCTTTGCTTCTCTTGTCTTATTCTGGCTCTATTTTACCATCTCTAACTGTTCACAGCCTGAAAGAGGTTATGGAGGGGGGGGAAGAGCAAGAAAACATTAATTCTTAATGCAAACTTTCATATTATGATTAGTTACTACAAAGTTTTTTGTGTTTTGAGGCTTTTTTGGTTCTTTTGGGTTCTTTTAGGCTTTTTTTTTAATGAAGAAGATTCCTTTTCAGGTCATCTTTAAAACTTTTTTGAAGTGAGTGGGTCTTATATGTATCTTACAGCTCTTTGAAAATCTTTGTGACAAGACAAGAAACTGAGCTCTTTTAATAATGGCATGTTATTAAACCACTAATGATTTGGCTGTTTAAAAGTGGGCTTTAATGATTATAAGTCTCTTCTTTGATCAGCGGAAAATAGTGACTAATCTGAGAGGGAAAAAAGCCCCAAAGTTTTAATAGTCAGAATCTCTCCTAAGCCTAGTGGCTGCTATAAAAGCTCAAAGGCAAGAGAGTAAAAAGAGAATAAAACAGGCAGCAGACAGAAGTGCAGATGTTTTATTTTTACCCTGAAATACTCCCCTGTCTAAATAACAATGAAGCAAATAAAGAAAAAAATTATATGGTTTGACCTCCCCTCCTTTTTGAATTTCTACTCTACCAGATTTCAGAGGTAGAATAAATTCAAAACTAAAAGCAAAAAATACTAAAAAAAGAAAAGCAAAAAGGCAGAATTAAATCTTTCTTATGATTTTTCTTCTAGATCCCTCAAATATGGTATTTTAAAGCTGCTCTTCAACTCTGTTTTTATATAGAAGGCTGAATTTCAAAATCTGTTCATACCCCCTTTGCTTCCTCCTATCCTCTGAAATTTTAGACTGAGGCAAATTTCCCTATTGTGTTTCACACAATGACATTATGTATTTTTAATTGTCATTATTATTTTCATACTGTGCCTTTGATTTGAGCCACAGAAGAAATCTGTGCTTAGCATCTTCCGAATCAAAGAAGAAGTCCACAGAATAATATTTTTCTATTTTTTCCTCGGAACAAATTTCTGAGATGATGAAGTAGATACCTTCAGCTAATAATCCTTGTTTCCTTAGTTCCCCTTTGTGAATCCCAGAGCTAACAACTGATTGTTATTACAAACTTAAAATGCAACAGAGTATATTTTTGGTTTTTTGCTGTTGTGCATTTGTTTGTTTTGCTCCTGACTCACTAACATTTCCAAGAAATGGCACATAACACTCATTAATAACTGTTGTTCTTCAAGCATCATAATAACACAATCTCTTCTTGCATGCATTTACAAACCTTGTGTGGAAGAAACAAGCAGAGCCTTTGGGGTTTTTTTTGTATTTCTATACCACAGCAGAAGGAAAAGCCGATTAAAAGATTTATTCAAATATTTACATGACACACACTGTTGCAGTATTAAAATGTGAGCTTGCTCCTTTTGCAAATCTCTTTACAAGTCTTTTTTCCCCTTTGTTCCTAATGCAACTTTCAAATGGCAGTCACAAGTTTCAGTGACTGTGGCCTGTAATTGTGCATCCCCTCTGGTTCTTCCCTTCCCCCTCAATCCACCATCTCCTTTATCAGCCTCCAGTGTGCACTGGCAGCCCAGAAAGCCACCCAGGGTCTGGCTGCATCACAATAAGAGTGGGCAGGACAAGGTGAGACCCCACCTGCAGAGCTGCCTCCAGCCCTGGGATCCTGGGAGGACATGGAGGTCATAAAGATGCTCCCAGGACTGGAGCCCCTCTGCTCTGGAGCCAGGGGTGTTCAGTGTGGAAAAGGGAAGGCTCTGGGGAGACCTCAGAACCCCTTCCAGGGCCTAAAGGGGCTCCAGGAGCGCTGGAGAGGGACTGGGGCCAAGGGGGAATAGCTTCAAGCTGAAGGAGGGCAGGTTCACATGGGATATTGGGAAGGAGGTGAGGCCCTGGCACAGGGTGCCCAGAGAAGCTGTGGCTGCCTCATCCCTGGAAGTGTCCAAGACAAGTTTGGACAGGGCTTGGAGCAACCTGGGATAGTGGGAGGTGTCCCTGTCCATGGCAGGGACTGGAACTGGATGAGTTTTGAGGTCCTTTCCAACTCAAACTATTCTGGAATTCTATGATGATTTTATGGATGTTCACGTAGGAGGTGTCTAAGCCATCTCCTGACTCCTGTTGCTGCTCCACACTCCAGCCTTGCTCTGCACATCCTCTCTGCAATGTCACCCCACGTAACCTCTGTCTCACATCTCCTTATGTTTGAACAGTTTTGTCAGTGGGTGCCACATCCACATTTCAAACCTCCTCCCTAAAGTTCATCTTTTTCCATAAGCCTGGGAAATAAAGTAGGAAGTTTTGGCTGGCATCCCAAAAAGTATCACAGCCATCAGTACAAGCTGCACATTTCTGGAACCAGGAGTACCCCAAGGTTGCAGCCTCATTTGCTCCTCCTGTCCTTTCCCCATTTTCTGGCATTCCCAAAGGAATCAGAGAATGGGTATGAGGAGAAATTAGGACTCCATTTTTTTTATATTACTCCATGTATGTCTGAGCAGTGTAACCAGGACTGAAGTGCTGGGAGGGAACTGCAGCACGTCCCTCTTGCTCCAAGGCATTTTTCTTTGTAAAATGGTGCAGAACACACTCCATGGCCATTGTGGTGCAGTGGAAGGCCACAATTTACCCTGAACACTGGGGCAATTGTGTAGACATATTTGCAGAATAAATATGAAGACGTACACAGTTAGCATTCCACAATATTAATTCCTAATGTTCCTGAATGCATTCAGATATCACATAGCCTGAACAACAGGCATTTTATGCTTCTTATTAAATACAAAGAGATACAGAGCCATAAAAAAAATAAAATGCTCTGTGAAGAGACATTTAGCTGGTTGTGGCAGAACTGGGGGAGAACCTAAATCTGATCTACCCTCTTGTGAGTTTTAAATGTGTTACCTTCCCTATCATCAATGTCCAGTGATCAAAGTCTCATGAATATACCAACAGAATACTGGCTGGAATAATTTGAAAAACTATTCCCCATGAGCACAGCACACCTGAACAGAGGATATCAGCTAAACCCATTCTAACTCAGCTTGTATTTGTTTCTTGTTGACAGTCAGCAGCACCATCATCAATTTTACACCAGTTTCATGGACCAGCAGAAGTAATCACTTCTGTTCCTTGACCACAGAAGAAAAGAAGTTCTGAATTACAATTTATCAAAGCTGCAGACATAGGGAGCCAAACATCTTAGTTCCAAGGCATTTGATAGATAATCTATTATTGTAAAACAATTTATTCTCCATCTCTGTTGCCAATTGCCTCTTTATCTCCTACTCTCCTTGTCCCAGCTTTTCCTTCAATCCATGTTTCACTGCCATGTCTGGGCTCTGAAGTGGTCCCAGTGATCAGTGGAGACACATTCTCTGCCCCTGGAAATGCTCTCCTTAACACAGGTCTGACACTAACACTGTGCTACTCCTAATTGATAACTAGTTGGTGTAAGAGATGAGTATCAGAACTGCAAAACCCCTAAGTTACAAGTTCACTGGGGGAAGCAGGTATTTTTCTGTTGGGTGTGCATTAGACCTAGTCTGGAATAACCAAAACATCAAACACAGTTCAGATTTATAAAGTGCTGAAATCCTGCCAAAATAACATGCTTAGGTGAGAAACGTAACAAATGTGGCTCTTCAAGAGCTGTGTGAATAGCAGAATCTTTCTTCTCTCAATTTCAAATTCAGTTTTATGAGAATAAACTTTCATGAAAAGTCCTTTCACTCCCTGTGTGATTTGAAAGAAGCTTAGTAGCTCAAGTTCCATTGTAAGCTCATAGGAGAATACATGAAACCATCACCACTAAACATCTAACAAAACTAGCAGGCACAGAGATGTAAAATTAACCACACTCAGAAAAGATATTTTTGGGTGCAGACACCATTTGAAATTAGCAAATTTTCCACCATACCTTGGTTGTTTTATGGATAAAAGCTGAATTTCTGGTTCACAACACAAATAAACTCCTCACACACAGGCGTGAACATGCAAGAATAGCAGGGCTTGACCCTGTGCTACTACAGGAAGTTTATCACAGACATAAAGGCTTGGGATCACACTCTGAATTTGTTAGCATTGGAAATGGTCTCCTCTGTGAGAGCAGCAACTCATTCAGAGCTCAACTTGTAATATAAGTTTTAGTATGAATGCTTTTGTGATTGTTTAAATAAAATAAACCCACCAGGTTACCCAGACAGCAATACCACCCTAAAACACTGACAGCAAATTAAGTCTTAACTACAATCAGCATGAAAGAGTTAAAAGAAAAAAAGGACAGAAAACAAAAGACAAAAGAAAGGATCAGGAGATTTTTAAATAGCCAAATTGCTTTTTCATTATCTGTTTGCATTCTGGATCAAAACCCAGTCAAAAACTAACATAAGTAATATATAAATTGGGGTTTAGCAGTTAAAATGTATGTTAGGTACCCAATTAAGAGAACAACATACATCAGATAATTAATAAAAATGCCAAAAACAACTCAGTAATGAAATAACTGCTGAACTGCAATACATGTATTCTCAGAAAACTTTCCACACAGTGTTTTCACCCCAAAATAAATGGAGATTGCTTAATAAGAATCACAGTGTAAAATATCATGATCACTTGTGGCCTTTCCTACAGGGCAGCACTTCCCTCTCCCTAAAGCAGCCACTCCTCACCTTGCACATGGCATTGAACAGGTGACTGAGCAGCAATGGTTTGCAGCCAGCAGACAACGACTGGAGGAAAAGACTCTCATTTTTCTGTCCCTTCTCACAAAATCAAAGCCTTGGGTTACAATTCCCACATCCCTGACAGATAAGATTAGCTAATGGCAAGCTTTGGATTCATCCAGTACAGAATATACAAGTAAAGGCACAGAAAAAAGGATTCTGTCAGCAAATTTGAAGGCTTCAAGTTCCTTCAGATCAGAACTTGCAGAAAATCAATTTCTACATGAATTTTTATTTTTCTTTTAGAACAACTCTGCAGTCAGATCAAGTCAAGCTTACCATCTGCTGCAGAGAGAAATACAGCTACACTCAAGATCACATTATCAAACTTCTTTGTAAACTTTACATGCAAGCTGTTCCTGTCAGAATTGAAGTCATTGTGATAATGCTCCTTAATATTCGCTCAGGCTTTAAATAAAGACTGACAAAAGTCCACATATGGATGACAAGCTGTTCTACTGTAAATATTTTTGTATTTGTTGAGAAGGGGCTTATGGCAGTTTAGGACATATTCCATCAGGGATTTTGGTCTGAACTTCTTACTGACTAATAAAACCAAGATAAAATCCTTATTCAAAACTCCTCAACAAAAATTAGTTTTAAATTAACTTGATCTTATTCCTACTCCTATTTAGTTATGCTTTTACGTCATGGTTGCTTAAAAACTTTTCCCAGCTTGTGGATGTGATAGAATAGAAGACATTTAGTGCTCTGTATTTTAAGCAAGGCTTAATTCCCAACAGGCACTGAATGTAGCTATCTATGAACAGAAAAAGCAAATACAATGTAATTTTACCATTAGAGCTGACCCTCTAAAGCACCGTAAAAATTCTTCCACTTTCTTTGTGTAAATAAACTCATTAAACTCATTTCCAATAGTCCTGTAAATGAGGGGATAGGGCATAAAAATCCTTAAAAAATTCCTTTCCCACATCCTCCAGTTAGAAACACAACTTAACAGAAAAGCAAACGCAAGAGCAAATGTTGTGGCAAGTAGGGATTAAATTGCTTTCCCAGTTTTGATTCCATTTTGAGCAGTCACATGGCACATGCTGCAATAATTATTGCAATTAGCACCATTAACGACTTGCTCCAAGTTCATTACACGTTATTGCTTCAGTGTAGCAACTATGCAAGGAACTCAATGCAGCAAAGAAAACATAGTTATTAAAACACCTGCATGAAACAGATACAGACACAGTGAAAAACAACCATGTAAAAGCAATCCCAGTACAAAGAGAGAGCCTTACCCTGCTGTTGGATCCACAGCTATGGCCTTGGGGTTGTTCAGGTCCAGCTCGATGAGGGTCACACACACTGACCCGTTCTGGCTGCAGACGAAGATCCTGTCACTGACATCGTCCACAAAGTAAAAATTCCCCGTGATCCAGTCCATTGCTATCTGCTGCACATCTGCCAAAATACAAAAAGGAAGAAAAGAAAGAGAAAAAGGAGCTCAGGAGTGCAGTTTCAATCCAAGGAAGCGATTGCTGCCTGCTCTGCCAGCAGATGCTCCACTCACTTAAAGAGCTCCAGCTGCTTTACATCGATTGTATGGTTTCTAATTCTCAATACACAAATAGGGGTTGGGGAGAATTTTTCCTTTTTAACTACAGACATCTGATAGCAACCACAGTGGTATGAAATATCCATATTTGTTTTGAGCTCTGTTAAATATTTTTAAGTCTTTCATAGTGATTTTTTAATGGAATCCTCATAAGCAACACCACTGAGTGATGGGGCACCTGTGAAAGGGCTGAAACACTGATAGTCCCAGATTGCTAGGGGAAGGCAGCTCTGAACTACTCAGATTCTGAATTTAGTGCTCTAGGGTGTCTCTTAGACTCTGGGGATGGGACATTGGCAAAGGGTAAAAGAGTCTGTTGGTTATATTTGAAGGGGACTAAAAGCAGACCAGAAATACTGAGCACAAATTAAAAAAAAAAAAAAAAAAGTGATATGCATATCTAAACCCACCTTATCTATGCATTCGTTTTCATATAAATACTTTTTCTTGTAGTTCTGGGGTATCTGGATACTGCCAGATTTCTGATGATTGCCACAAGAAGCAGCATTGAAGTAATTTTTGTGATAATATAGAGACATTCACTAACAACCAAGTGTACCTTCGCAGGACACCGTGGCAGCTTCACAGCACCCTAACACAGCTGCTCCCTCAGTTCCTTTCCTTGTGGGATCCTGGAACCACACTCCATAAATGCCTTATAAATCCTCCATTTTTCTTATAAATCAACTGACCTGCCCATACACCATCTTGTTATAGTAAGCTAAAGTGCAGAGAAGTGCAAAGAACATAACTTTATCAATTTTATTTAACTAAGATTTCTTTTCTTCCTCTTCTTATTGACAGTACTGTATTGATACCACTCTGTAGACCAGATTTAGGTATTCTTTAATAAAGAATACTTCCTGTTAAGTGTTTTCAATGATCAATATCAATGATTTTTGTTTTAAAAAAATCAAATATGTTTATTTTATTACAGTGCTCTCAAAATAGTGCTAACATAAGCTGAGATTCTGTCATGATGAGAGAAGCCAGATGTGATAAAATATCATTACACATAGCAGCTTTTTTCCTTTTTTTAACTTTTAGTTTTCTGTATGTCAACAATCCTTCAGAAGGGGGATTTTTAGGTTTGCTTTCCACAATCCAATAAAAAATTGTTGCCCCACCACATCCACACTGCACTGGAGAGCAGTAAGTAAACTTGACTGAACAAAAATTGTATTCATTAAGCTTTTGATGATAACTCAGGGCTTATGAGCCTTGTACTTGCTTAAAACAGACATGGAAGCTCATTTGTTGTCCTTCAAAGTGCAGGTAACTTAAATAAGATTTACTCAGTGAAACCCCAGGAACACCAACCGTGTCCCACCTCAGCCACCCCTTGACAGAGTTCACTGCTGCCTTCTGTCTCTCTCATTCCTGTCCTTCCACTACTCATTTCCCTTTTAATTCAAAGTGAATATTGTGCCTGATAGGTTCTATTACCAAGATCTGCTGAGGCAGAATAAAGAAATGCTTCATTTAGCCCAATATCCAAACTCCAGTGGAGGCCAATGTCAGATGCACTGTGAGACATGTGAGCACTGATATATTTCAGACAATAGGAAGAAAACACGTTTTTTTCCCCCCCTCCCTTTTTCCAAGCAAAATATAGGACATGCTTTTAAAAATTCCAGAAGAAAACTCTGTACCTCTGAAAATCACTAATAGTTAAAGCATTTTCAATGTGCCTGCTCACCATTTTCTGAAGTTGAATGCATGGAATGAAAAATTTATGGTTTACTGATTCAGGGAGACTTTTGAAAATTGCAGATAAGCTTCTGTGTAACAGAAGCACTTTTCAGAAAATATATTTTAAACAGGACAAAAGGTACAAAAGGGATCTGATTTCAAGCATTTGTAGAAATAAAACTAGTAATTAAATTCCTGCAATGAGAGCTCTAGAAGATAGCTGTACACTGGGAAGTAGATGAAAAGGAGCAAGGTTAAGTAGCAGCCTGCTGGAGGAGGGTATGTTTTTCTTATTGTGAGAAAAATGTACCTATTTTTAGATCAATGTGATATATACGTGAAAGGCGCATCACACACAGGTTATTGGATTTGTTAACATAACACTACTTACAGTTATAAAATGTTTGCTCTGTTCTTTCCTTAAGTTTTTGGTAACAAATCTCAAGAAATTGCCCCAAAAAACTTGGGGTTTTTTTTATGAAAACCAAGAATAATTCATTCAAGGTCATATCAAGGATAACAATTTGCATTATGTAGTTAAAACTGAGCTCAGAATTCCAGGAAAAGTGTGACATCCAGAAGCAATATCATGCCATAAACTTTGTGTCAAACAGCACTGGTAGCTCTGAACATTTATTTATCCAAGTTCCCTGCCCAGCAGGATTCCTTTGGGAAGGAGCTCCCAGCAGCACAGGCTGGGAAGGATTTAGGCTCATTCCAACTGCATTCCTTGGAAAGCTGCTCTTTCCAGAGCAAGCTATGTTTCAAGACTTTTATCCCACAGTTTCCAGAAAAAGCAACACATTGTTTTGGTTTGGAAAGACAGGTATCTGCCAGGGAAAGCTTGAGCTTCCCTTGGAATGGAGAATGTAAACCCCCTCCCTCCAAGTTATTATAACTTTGCAATTAAGGGGCTTTCAGGCAGAGGTGTGGGAATAGGAATAACAGTCCTTCACTAAGAATATTAAAAAATACAAATGTAGTCGTACAAAAAAAACCCAAAAAGCAAGCAAACAAACAAACAAACAAATCCTAGAAACCCTGACAGAGTCAGAATATGATCTGACACCCTGTTGGTCAGGGCGTTGGGAGCAGTCCAAATAAGTCCTCCTGGAGTGACAGATGTGGTTCTGTTGGAGCAGCGATGATCCTGTAGGAGGGTTCAGTGGTGCTGAGATGGGTCTGGTGTCCCCCTGGGAATCCAGTGCAAACAGGCTGTGCTGGGGCTCTGACTCTCATTTTTATCCAGGCAGGAATGCTGGGCTCCTCCCCCTGGGTGGAGCATCTCCCCATGGGATGATGGAGTTGTATCAGCCCTGCAGTGAGCCTGGATGGCTCATGGACAGCAGAGATCCCCTCGAGGGAGGATGGGCCATGGAAGAGATAAAGAGCACTGCCCCACCTGGTTTAACAGCTGCCCATTAACAGAAGTCACTCCCCCCTGGAGTTATGAGGAATGGGTTATACAAGAAATCAAGAAAACACCTCCCCAGCTGGTTTCAACAGATGGCAAACAGAATACACACTTTTGGTTACATATTACATATAATTAATTCACAGCAATTCTCTTCAGAAGACTTCCCCAGAGAGATGTCCTGCTATGCAAAGAATCCTCTCCTCCAAACCATGGCTGGCATTAGCAATGGATGTGGGCACTGAACCCACAGTGGCACTTTGTGCTGCAGACACCATGGCTCTGCTTTGGGGGTTGTCTCTGTTCTGTGCCCTCTGGGACTGTTCAGCTGGGGTTGTTTAGCCTGGAGAAAAGGAGACTCAGAGGTGACCTTATCACTCTCTGAGTGATAAATCAAATCCCTGAAAGGTGGCTGTAGTCAGGAGGGGGTTGGTCTCTTTCTCCAGGCAGCAATTGACAGAGCAGGAGGACACAGCCTTGAGCTGCACCAAGGGAAATACAGGTTGGATACCAGGGAAAAGTTTTTTAGAAAGGGTGATAAAGTATTGGAATGGTCTGCCTGGGGAGGTGGTGGATTCACCATCTCTGGATGTATTTAAGAAAAGACTGGATGTGGCACTTGGTGCCACGGTTTGGTTGAGGTTAGGGTTGAGTTGGATTTGGGAATCCTGGAGGTCTCTTCCAACTTAATGATTCTGATTCTGATTCTCTGCACTGGACACATCCACCTTCTCACAACAGAACTTTATAAAGAATTGCCCAAGTCTACTTCCCCACCAAATTAAATTCTACAGGAGAAATCCCCTCAGTTGGCAGATAATGGGGTTTCGTGAATCCCCTTTTCATCCCCATGGTTTGGCAGCAGCTCTGCATGAAGCTGCAGTGAATGGCTCCCCAGTTTTCACATGAGTTTCAGGCACTGTAAACCACAGAGATAAACCTCTGGTTGAACTGGGGACTTTAAAAATAGATACAAAACTTCATGTACTCAAGAAGTTACTGAATTCATTTCATGCCTATTTCTGGATTCATATATAAACCCCACTATGTGCAGATGTCTGGTCCACTCACATCTTTAAAGTAATTAATCTTTTTTTCTTTCATTCAGAAAGAATGGTTTCAGAAGTCTCTAAAAAGAAATGTTTTCCCTTAAAAACACATATATTTATTCTGAGCAATCTTCTATATAGTTCTGAAGGTTTTTCCTATATTAGGGACAGTTTCCTTGGAGCATTTCTGCCAAATGTGATAATCTTTCCTTTATTACTTTCTAAAAACTAGGATTTCCTCTTAAGGACTTCATAAAGAATAGTTAAGACAGCATATAGGTTAAATTCTGCTCTATGTAATGGCATTATGTAGACTGTGGGCACAACCAAAGTGTGTAGGAAGTGAATTTTCCTATGTCTTTTAAACACACAGACATTATTAGACCTTTAGAGAAAATAATAATTTCATATGAGGGTGGCTAAATCTTCAAAGGATCCTGGAAATAAATGGGTCCTGGAAATAAATGTCTTATGGCCAAACCATAGTTTATGGAAATCAGAGAAAAATAGAATGGGTCTCTTCTTTCACTTTGATTTTCCAACATATATCTTGTACTGCACAAATTATTACATTTATTTCCATTTCAAATCAAGACTTGCTCAAGATTTCAGATCTTCAGCAGAAGAGAAGGAGAAGCAGTGACATATTCTTGTATTTCTGTCACTGCTGTACTCAAGGATTCTGCCCATGCACTATTGATTAAAACCAGCTCTATATTAACAGATTTCATTTTTCCCAGATGTAGAAACAAAAATTAGCAAGCTTTTTCCTGTTAAAAACTTCAGTATAAACATTTCTTATTTTTAATGTAAGAACTGATCTGAGCAAACTACTCAGTGGAATTCTTGAGTTGTTGGTGTGTTTTTGAGAAACTTCTAAGTGAACTAGGGAATGATTTTGGATGAAATATAATTAAAATTTAAAATATTTCTGAATTCTCCACATGCTTCTTGTCAATGATGAAAGAGGTAGAGCATTTCTCACTATTTTAAAGGAAATAACTTTGCTTCTACTGCCTTAAAGAGTAAATTTTTCCTTATTCTGGACATTACTACAATGAAAACTTCCTCATATATGCATATATGAACCAGTGTTGATTTAATATTTAGATTTTTCCCATATAAATTTATATTTATAAAATATATATTTGAAAGTGCTTAAAACAATCTTTATTTTTGACATAGAAATGCTGGATTGGTTTTTTTGGGGGGATGGTTGGGTGTTTTTTTTGTTTGTTTGGGGTTTTTTGTTGTAGCTTTTGCTTTTTAATTTTTTTAAAAAAAATTTTGTCTATTTGTTTTACTGTTTTTTTTAAATTTGATCTTAAAGGAAGAATTATTTTGATTATTTTAAATTCCTAATTTTTCCTTCTATAACCCCTCTCTCTCCTTCCTGAATGCAATGTCCAAACTGGCATGGCCACACTTAGTTTAATTTATTATCTAGTTAGAAAGGCAAAAAAGGAGATTAGAAAGGCAAAAAAAGAGATAAAATTATGTATTTACCAAGGAACAAGCAAATTTTATTGCAAAGAAAGGCAGAAAGCCACTTGGGAATACACTTTTTATGCCTCCACTGAGTAAAAAGCCAAGTTTGGAACACGACAAGGAGCACCATGTATTTTTTTTTGTTCCTCCAATAGCCAGGGACGGTGAGAGCAGGTAGGAAGTGTTAAAACACATAAACGACAAGCTGTGAAATCCTGCAGCAGCACTGCCTTTGCTGTGCCACTCTTTTGACATTAATGTTCCTAATTAGCAGCCCAGACAGCCCTGTGCTGACAGGGTGCCTTGGGAAAGTGAAGCTGGAATGCATTTTCACTGTGCCCCTTCTACTACGAAGAATTTACCATAATTCTGTCTGCAATGCCACTTAAAAAATGTGATTTTTATTAAAGATGTCACCATTCAATAAGTCAGACACACTGGTGTCTCAACTTTTAACAGCCATGTCCGGAGTGATTATTACATAAGTTGAAAAATGAAAAATCAAGTGAAAAATATCCATCCATCTTTTTCAAATGACTCATCCTCAAATATCTGATTCCTCTGAATTAAATCAGCCTTCACAGATACTCTTTGTTGGAAGCACAATGCAGAACCTAAAATATACTAAATTTAAATAAGCACTTTAAAGTATCTAGACTTCAAGTTCCTCAAAAGAAGAGAAAGCTTTTCCTTTTCTTTGCAGAGTAAAATCATTTCAATTTCAATCAATTTGGTTACTGACAAAAATATTGTTGGCTTTCTTTCAACCCCAGAGCATAATATACTGTATTAAAAACCTAGAAATGTGAACACTGAGACAACAGCAGTTTCCCCAAGCTAAAGAATTTTCAAAAATATAAGAATAATCTAAATATTATGAATACTAAATGAAAGCATCCTGATGGCTCAGAAAGACATGAAGTCTCTCAGAGACATGGTCGATTCAGGCACTCTGAGATTCAGGAATTCAGCTTCCCACAGAAGAGAAAAATTCTGGGCATTTGGTGAGGAACTGGAACAGGTTGTGGCTGCATCCCTGGAAGTGTCCAAGGCCAGGCTGGGTGGGGTTTGGAATACCCTGGGATAGGGGAAGGTGTCCCTGCCCATGGCAGGGGAATGAGATGAGCTTAGAGGTCTCGTTCAACCCAAACCATTCTGTGATTCCATGATTCTACATTGGCTGAGGTGGAATACTGAGCAGGTACTGAGAGAGAAATGTGCAAGTGAGGCTTTGATAAACTTCCTTCTTCCACTGGGAATTCAAAAAACCAATAGTAGCAACAATGACAACAACAATCATCAGCAGCATCCTCTTCTAACAAATTCCCTCACACAGCACTCAGTGGAAATGTGATGACACCCCGGATACATTTGTGCCTTTCCCAGGAATTTTACAGCAGGGTAGCAAAATCTGGTCCTAAATTCTTAAGCATTCTTGAGCATCTTTCTTCTTTTACTTTTGTCATAGAATGGTTCTATCAGGAGATGCATTAAGTTTCTGGAATGAGTAAGATGAATGAAATTTCTGTTACTGGGTCCTGCATCACAGAGCTGGCTGTGATGCCAACGGGTTAAACGAGCAAGAAAAAAAGTGTGAAACAATTAAACAAGGGCCTTGTGAGCGGCCCTATCTTTAATCCTGACTGCTCAGGTTTTTAGAGAGCATGAATTTTCTGGCATTAGTCTCATGTCAGAAATAAGTAAGAATAGCTGAAAACCATAACATTCCTAATTTCTGCATTGCTGAGCCTCAAACACATTGCCCAGTGATTGCAAACCTGTAATGGGGTCCCAGTGGCCCGTGTACATGCTGAACAATAAAGACAGATTTATAGAGGTACGTAGCTATAACAGTCTTATTTTTTTTCCCTTTTCTTTTTAGCTGCACATTCAACAGTGCTTCTTATAAATCTAGTGAGACTGTAAATCAAACCCAGTTATTTACTTCAAAGCAGTTAAGTCACCCACTGTTAAAATTAAAGCATAATTCAGCTGCAACAGGCATCCCATCAGGCACGTGGCCTTGGAGAGCTGCTGTGGGGACACAGAGTGGCTGCTCCAGGCTGTGACATTCCCTTCCTTCAGCCACCTTCCAGCAAAGCCACAAATCCACCACCTCCCACCTCCCTGGGACTGCCCCCTGCACAGGTTATCCACCCCAGAAACCACCATCATACAGCAATAAAGCCACTTAAACGTTTTTGCACAGACAGGCTAAGCAGCAGATTATTACAATGCAAAGAGACCTCAATAAATGTGTGGAGTTACTTTCACAATGTGAAGTATTTAAGGGAAATGACACATTTCCAGAGAAAGTTTGAACAGGTTAATATCAGAGGTAAGCAATGGTGCTTTAAGAAACGCTTTTGGGGGGATAATTTAGAAGTGAATTTTCTCTGACAACTCTTAAAGAATGGGTTTGGCAAAATAGGAAACTCACACTGCACTTTTTTTTGTGGAAGGCAACATTTGTCAGAGAACACTCATTGACAGGATCCAGATATGCTGTAGGTTCTTGCAGCTACCGAAATTTTGTAGGATAATTTCATCTGGACGCCACTCCAGTTGCTGTTAGCAATAAAGGGTCTAGTCAATATGAAATGCAGGACATGCCATGGCCCAGTGGTGTGAATCAATCACAAAGGACATTATTACACTCAGTTTTAATCAGAAGGTAGTATTGACCATAGAGTATTTAATTTTGTTTTACAGACACATTCACATCGGGCATGAAAGTCTTTGTCTTCATCTCAAACATATTACAGGAAAAGGAGAAGAATTGCACTTGCAACAAACAATCAAACAAACAAACAAACAAACCATACCACAAAAAAAAACCAAAAAAACCAACCAAAAACCCAACCAACCAACCACCAACAAAAAACCAAAACCAACCAAACAAAAACATCCCACAAAACCCTCAACACTGCTAAAATCAATAGAACTTGCTTTTAATATAATTAAAATCTGCATGCAGAGGCCATTTTAAATCCAGCTTGACAATTATTACTTAGACAATACTAGACAATCTAAAAATATTCTCAATAATAAAAAAATATGATCTGCACAGTTAGCAAACATATACCTCATTTCATTCCACAGTATTTTGGAAACAAAACCCTGTCATGTTCTTTACTAAATGAAAAGCCTATTTTTTAGGGTTTCTAAAGAAAGAAAAAGAAATTGCTTCTTATATTAACGACACTGAGCTTTTTTTCTTCATCTTTTCCTTTCCCTCTAACAGAGGGATCATCACACCATGCCATCAGCAGGCTGCCACTCCTGCAAGACTCTGAATCCACTGCTCAGCACCTACCAAAGTCATTTGAGCAAAACAAACAAATAAAACCCTTCCTGCCTACTAATGCTGCCAACAGACAATAACAAATGCATCCCATGTAAACATTACCTCATCCTCCCTTTCTCTCTCTCTATCCTTTTCTTTTTTCACCCATTTATTACATATTTTCAATATCAAAATTGTAACCTTTGAGAAGACTGTTATTCATTATATATGACGTGACCAACAAAACAGACAACTGCCCAGACTTAAAATATCGATATTGTTACTGCTCTTAAAAAATAATAATAAAAAAAATTCCTTGCTAACTTATTTCCAGTAATGCAAGAAATAAAAATAAATCATGGCTTTAGATTTATTCATAAATTATTTTTCTATCCATTTTCAACCAGACATCAGGACAGTGTTTTTTTTGCTGTTGTTTATTTATTTCTCTCATCACCACAATAGTGCTGCCATTGGTCTACCTGAGCATTATCTTAAACCAGAATGGCACCATAGATCCCATTAAAAGTCTCATGAATCACTCACACAGCCAATGCTTCCAGAAATATGACTCCAATTCAATGTGTTTGTGTGTGCAGAACCTGACCTTTGCTTTCAGAAGGCTGCCAGCCCTTCCCAAAACTGGCCACTCCAGGGAGATGTGAGCCCATAATCCCCACTCCTACCTTGTGTATCCCCCAGCATTTCAGGTTTTAAACCTCACAGTGTCTGGTATTTTCAGTTATTCTACATTTAAAGTGGAAAATACAAAACATTGGTGTCCTCCCAGCATATTGGACACCTTTGGAAGAAAACACTTTCTTCCTAAATCATTGCTCCTTTCATGTAAACATTAAAAACAAATTGTCCCAACCCCTGCAAAGAAGTGCAGAGGAGAGACACGACCATGCCCTACACCCTCCTCCAGGCCCCTTGTCTTCCTCCTAGCAATAATTTTTGCCATGAAATTTTTGATGTAATCCCAGTTGTGTGCTGAGTGACCCCAAAGGCAGCCCAGGCCGTGGTGTAACACTGACTGGAGCAGGGGCACAGCCCCAGGTGCTCCTCACACCTTGTCCCTCCAGCCAGCAGCAGCTCTGCTCTGCAGGACACGGATCACAGCCCATTCACAGCCTGCCATAAAATACCTTTTCTCATCCTTTCATCTTGCCTGAGTTGCCTTTTCTCAGTGGGTTTCTTCCTGAAGGCAGTGCAGTGGTGATGACTGTTTAAAACAAATCAGAATTCTGCAGTCTGTTGTACAGACTCAATGACTAAACAACATCATCTCCAAAGAGTCTTAAAAGGAAAATACATATTTTCAGTATATGCACAACTAGAAGGGAAAAATCACTACGAAAAAGGCACTAATCTTTTATAACACATTATACTTATCTCCTTATATATCAATAGAAAAAAACCCTCCCCCAAATTAAAAAAATGGGATAATACCTTTTACTAAAACAGCAATAAATGACATTCAAGACAAGTCCAAAATTGCAAAAAAGAGTGAGGGTGTCCTGAACTGCCAGCTGGGGCTCAGATCCCCACACATTCCTCAGTCAGCTCATTATTTTTGCTTACACAGTGTGACAGAAATGTTATGGAATTACACATGCACAGAGAACCCAACTTTGTCCCCAGCTCAGAACTGTCATGGTGAATGCCTGCCCCAGCACATCGAGTGGCAGCTGCTGGTGACAGGCTGATGACACTCAGGGCATCAATTTTATGCAGCCAAACTGACCCTTTGCATATCCTGTCCTTGTCATTTAATTGCTTACAATGGTTTCAACACTTTCTTTTTTCCAGAACAAAGAAAATCAGAAGTCTGACTTCAGCAAGAGTGATCTACTTCAGTTAGGATATTTGTTGCATGGAATTTGTCAGTTTTAGAAATGTGCTTCACTCAACTATTAAAAATGTGCAAGAAAAAACAAGATTTTATTATATTGAACTCAACTGATGAATAGTGAAAAGGACAAACTTTGTTGTTATGTTTTATTTATTCCATGATGCTGATACCATCCATAATGTTATCAGCATTTTAAGTTCTACTCCAAAGCTCAAGTCACAAGAAAGTTCTAAATCAATTTTGTTTCATTCTAAGTAGAAATATACAGTTTTATGTATTGAGATCAAAAAACAATATTTCCATGATCTGGAGATATTACTTGTTGAGCCAGCCATTGCTTCTGCCAGTCAAAGGAGTTAAAAACTGAAGAAAGCAATCCTGTATTAAATCCCCACAATCAGATGGTGGTTTTAATTTGTCATGTCCATCCCAATCTAAATAATAATCAGAACTTTGCAAAAAAAACAATTCATCTTTTTGCAAGGGCTCCTGATAGTGATAAGGACAAATCCTTTATTTGTTCTGACACACACAAACTTTCTGGTGTGTCTCTGCCACAGACTCCAGTCCAGCACAGAAATACCCAGGTTGCTGTCAGTACAGAAAGGAGATCAGGCAAGAGCTTAAGGTGCTGTAGCAACTGGTTTTAATTTCATCACATATGCAGATTCTATTCCAGATTTACTCCCATTAATGCAATTACTCATTATTATTCCTTTCTGAAAAGCATGCTCCCTATTCACCCTTTTCCCTGCAGTAGAACAAAGCATCAGATCAAAACCTGAGTTTCACCAACACAGCGATTTCCAGAGGCCATAAGCTTGATCAGGAGTCACAATATTGGTGATTTTAGTCTATGACTCTTTTCATTGCATAGAACATACAAATAGATTTCTTTTTCCTTTTTTCTTTTTCTTTTTTTTTCCCCTTTTTTTTCCCTTTTCCTGCTGCTTCCCCAAGATTTACAGCAGGTGGAAGGTGTGGTTCAGCTGTGCCATTCCCTGTGGGTCACTTCCCTGCAGACTCAGATCTCTCTAGCACAGACAGCACAGAGAATTCCTAACACTGCTCAGGCTCATTGCTAACAAAATACTGTTCCCTCATGGCCTCAGCTGCTGATAATTCTCTATCTGGGTCTGGACTTGGATCTCCAATTGCTCAAGTGCTTCGTTTTTATGTCTAAACATGGTTCCAGTTATGGTGTTGGATGTAAACAAACCGTATTTTGGAGCTTATAGTTTTTATGTCCCTTTTGCTCTTATAAAGGCAAAAGTACTTTCAAAGAAGGCACAGACTTTTTAGTTTCCTTTAGTGCAGATCTATGCCTCAGGAAAAATCTTCAGGAGGCAGAAGAACTCATTTAATGACACAATCCAAAGTGCATTATGAAAAAGAAAAAAAGCCCAAACTCAAGAATTCTTGGCTTCTTCACTTGAATTTAGTGGAGTGTTTTGGGTTTTTAATGAAGTCTGAATTAAATATTTGCATTAATAAATAAATATCTGTGTGGCAAATTTGCTGTCAATTAGTCTAAATGAAGCAAACTTGGTTAGCATCCCATGTGAGTTGCATCTACAAAGATATTTTAGCACTCAAGAAGACAACCACGGGCTAAATCGTAAGAGATGTGAAATTTATAAACACAATAATAAAGTACCAGTAGAAAGCAAAAAAAAAGTTATAGATATGCAATTAGCATATTGAAGTATACTGAAATATTAAACAGATATTTTATTGCCTTTAAGAAAGTTTCCAAGAGTGCATTTGAAGCCTCAAGTTCATAAACAACTTTACTGAAATGGACTTTACTGAATGTCTCTTATTTAGTTATTATTTCTCTCCTTGTTGGAAGAAAGGCAGAAGACAAGCTCCTGTGGATACTGAGGAAATGTGGAATAATTCCAAGAATAGTTCCAGTGGCCACAAAGTCAAGAACAAAATGAAGCAAACATGGTGCATATGGATATCAAAGTTTTATCGAAAAACCTGAGTCTAATCCCACAAAACATGCAAAAATCAATGCCACATTTCAGGAAAAAGAATTACTTGTGAATTTGGTTTTTGCTTAACCAATATATCACTGCTGTTGTATAGGAAAACACAAATGCTTTTGTAAAATATTCACCACAAAACTGTGATTTACATTAGCAGAAACCTATTTATCTATACATTACATCTCTATAGCCCTCATAATCATTTTATTCCACCTTAAAAACCCTTGTTAACAAAATCAAAATGCTACTGTTTTACAAGCACAACAATAATTCAGTTTGACAGAGATGAAGAGTCCCTCAGAATTCTGAGTGATAAAGATAAATTTACGTGGTTACTGCTACTATGACAAAAAATTCATTTTTTTCCTAACAAAACCCTTCTGCTGCTGTGGGAGTTTGCTTGCTTGCTTTTGGATTTCCTCCCTGGTGCAAGAGCTTTTCTACCCAGGATGGGTTGGGATGGGAGGAAGACATAAAAAGATCCAGTCATGTCCCACTTTAGGATAACAAGGAATCTGGAATTAAGAAGGAAGTCCAAAAATGATGAGCTAGGAAGTTGATAAAACAGGGAAAATGGAATACGATAATTCAACACTGATAATTTTTGTCTCTTTGCAGAAACAGCATTTCAGGAGATTGTTCCAGGCAGAGCCCAGGAGTTTGGAGAAGGAAAAGAAAACAAACCAAACCAAAACAACAGCAATCAAATTTGCACTGAGAAATGCCATTGAGATTTTTATTATAATAAGGCTTTTAATTTCCTGCACTCAGTCTGAGATTTAACTGTCCAGGACACAACCCCTGAAGAGTAAATAAAAGAAGAACAGACATCATGCCAGCTTTGCTAAGAACAGAAGGCAGACACAGGGTTGTGACCAATGTCAATGCAAGATCAATTGTGGAAGCTGGATGAGTAACAAAGCTTGAAAAATAGTAACATCACATCTTTGAACGACTGAAAAAATCCATTTGTGGCAATAAAAAATCTGTTAATAAGTAGCTCTGGTGCCAGAAAGGATTAAGTGCAGATAACCTAACTTTGGAGGGGAATGCCACCAATTCAGGCTCTCTGCCATGGGAGATTGTACCTCAAAGTGACACAACACAATGTTGTGGCGACAATACCCAAACCAGCAGAACAATTCCCAAGGCAGATGGAAAAGTCTGTGCCTAAAAGATGCAGCAAAGGAGGCAGATCCTTCACAACTAAGATTTAGTAGCCCCTAAAAGAAGAAAGGCACTCTTAGGGTTTCAACTATACAGATTATATCTTAACTTTCATGCAAACAATAGTGAGAATTGAGGCATAGACCTGATTATATGAATATTATTCATTAAAAAAAGATAATAAATTTGCAGTACACATCACAAGGGATGATACCTAAGTGATTGTGCTTGTTGGAGCAGAAAGGTTGAATGAAGAGATTTGAACTCCCCTTATCCTTCCACTAACCCTGACAACCATCAAAAAGGGTGTGCAGAGCAAATAATCAGCAAAGACAAGGAGCTAAAGAGAGGAGCACACTGATAAAAGGAAGTTTCTGTACAGGCCCAAGATCCAAAAGCCTTGTCATTACAGGGGACAGAAAAAACTCTCTGAAAAAAGACAATTATAGCACCATTTCCGGTACTAAATAGAAGTTCTAGGAAAGCACCTTATTGAGGCTGTATCAAATCCTGGATCAAGAGTTCTGTAAGTTCAGGGACACCAGAATGAGAAATTAAAGTATGGACTGTTGCAAAGAAAGTATTTCCCATATCATGGAGCATGAACTTCCAAAAAACAAAAAGAAAAATTGAACTTGGGCTTAAAATACCTAAAAGCACATGGAAATTAAAACAAAATGTAAACTGGGAAACATGAAAATGCCAACAGACACTGAGGAAAACATGAAGGAGACTCGGGAAAGATGTAGCCTGACCTATAGGACAGAGATGGACTAAGGACGACCCAAGTGGTCAAACCTGGTTCCCTGTGGAGCATCACCAAGTTCCGGCCTGTGCTGGAACCTGTGTGAGGCAACATTCATAAGCCCACCTGGAAGATGATATGAACAGAAAGGTGATGAGGTCCAACAAAAATGAGATTTCCAGAACAGCAAAGAGGATGGTCTGTTTTGAGGAACTGCAGGACCTTAGGACTTAGTGGCTGGACAGTGAAAGGAGATGAGAAATTCAAGTTGAATAAGCACTTAGTTAATGAGAAAATTATCCTAGTTTTGTATATTTAGTCATGGTTCTGTCTAGAGCACTTAAGAATGAGATACTGACACACTATTAAAGAAAAAAAAAAAAGCCTAAAGCCATAACCCAAGAAAGCCCATTTTTTGGATAAAGTAAGAAAGTTCATTGTCCCCAAACCAGTATTTGACCAGTCTTCTGAGAAATGCAAAGACACCAATGCAAGATCAGCCAGAGTTTGAGAAGTCCACACAGAGGACAAACATTCTGTGAAACTCCCTTAGGACACTCTTCTCAACTCCCATTGGGGCCCCCATGACTGATTCAGGTGCTCTGAACACTACTAAAGAACCATGTAAGGTATAAATGACCTTTGGCACAAAACCTTCTCCTTTCTGTGCATCTTCAAGGCACATGGGCTGTCTATCACAGGAGGAAAAAAAGCAAACCCACATTCTACAACTGTGTGACAGCTCTTAGTGCCTGTCTGGAAGCAAGTTTGGGGCAGACTGTGTAGGAATAAACACTTTCCCCCAGAACTTCACAGTTTTGCTCCTGCAGAGTAAGCCAAACTTTGCTCTGATTTTCCATGAATATTCATGGAAATTCATAGGAATTGCTGACAGGAGCACCATCTCCAGTGCTTGGTGTTTCCTTCAGTGCCAAGGGAAATTACTGCAGCTACTCTGAACACAGCAGTGTTTGTGGATAATCACTCCTGAGAAGTGGTTTACGCCAGGAGGTGGAGGAGCCATTAGGGGGACCAAAAACCAGGGAAGGAAACAGGAATGTTCCCAAAAAGACACTCCTGGATTTTGGTCAAATTCCCTGGGCTCTCTGGCTGATGTTCTTCACTGCACTCACATCCAAAAGATGAGAGGTCCAAAAAGCCAGCCTGGCCTGTTCCCAGCAGATTAAGTAGAAGGTTCTGGGTCCCACAAGCAGAGACACGAATCCCTCTCCCTCCAGAGACTCCATCCCTCCATACCCACCCCCAGCTCCCAACCTTGGCAGGTAAAACCTGAATTACTACAGAAGAAACAAGAGGTTTCTTTCAATCCAGAGCAGCCCTGTCCAAACACAGCTGCCAAGAGAAAAGCCTGTGTCCCTTCCCAGGTGAGGTGTGATCAGCTGTGGGCACAAAGCACAGGTGGAAAAGCTGAACACAGGCACTGCAGCAGTGGCTGTGGTGTGCTGAGATAACCCAGTGCCAAGAAAACCTGAATCAAACGTCAGCCAAGCAGAAAATATCATGCTCTTGAAGCATCATCCCAGAAGAGATTTTGTTATATTCTGCAAAAGAATAGCAGCTAAAACCCAGGCTGTGCTGCCCTGGGCTGGTTTGCAGAGCCTGGAAGGTGCTTGGTTGTGGGAATTCCAGGCCCAGAAAATTCCCAAAAATCTTGTGCATGCAGGCCCAAATACAAAAAAACCCCACAGGATTCGACCTGAGAAAGGGCTTCCAAGTTTAGAGATCATAAGTAAAAATATGAGTTTGTAGTTTAGATAGAATCATATCAAGCTAAGTAGTGGAAAGTTTGAGAGTTTAAAGTTTAAGATATAGAGTTTAAACATTAAGATACAGTAGCTATAAAGGTAATAAAAGGTTTTAAGGTGTAGTACTGTAAGTTTGTGTCATTAGATGATTGGTCAAGAGATTTTGCACTGCAGGAGAGACATGTAAGACAAATTAATTTGGGATTGGTGTGAAAGTAAAAATATTCTTTGTGGCAGTAGTTTATTGGCTAATTCACCTTTAAAAGACTTGTGATCTTAACCTTTAAAAGACCTTGTAACTTGTGAGCATGAACTTTCAGCATACGGTGAAGATATGCTCACCCTTCAATGAGACTGCAGCAATAAGTAATGTTTTAAAATGTCTTGAAGTAGTCTCATCTCTCTTAAAATCCCAGTGCTTGGTGCTTGTAATGATGACGACACAAAATGCCTCCTAAAATGAGAAAGAAGGAGATTCTTGCATCCAGAGGATGCTGCTCTGGCCTCCTCTCAGCTCCCACACACAAAATCGTCAATGTAAGATTGCACATCATGGCTTTGAAAGGGCAGAAAACTGGGAGATTTTCCACAGTCGTGCTATTAGAAATGATTTTTGATAGTTTGGACCTAGAGATATGACTTTAAATAAATGATTGTTCCTGAAAGTCTCACTGTGCTCACTGAAACAGCTGTGAGCTCGTTGTGAGGTATCAGGGAGGACCCTGACCCTACAGGTTGGACAAGACCCCCTTACAGAAGACTCATCTCTGGCTCCAGTACTCTCTGCAGAAATCTTTCCCAAGAGGAAAATTCCCAACTTCTCCTCCAAAAACTTCTAGGTCTTAAAAAGACAAAGATGAAACAACGTGACAATGCCTGGCCTTAGCTGAGAGTAAAATGCCTGTGCTGATGCTGCTGTGCCTGCAGAAAGCTGTCCTTATGCCAGGGGATAAAACTATTAAACAACACCTGAGATAAAAAATATTTTAAGAGTGAAATTAGGCTAATCACTGAGCACAAGGAGGCATCTCTGGAGCTGCACCTTGTTCTCCCAGAGCTAAAACCACCCAAGTGCAGAATCAGCCTCTCCTCAGCCCTTCCCCCTCTGCAGAGTGAGACACAGACCAAGTTAATGCTTCAAAGGATCTGGTTCCATCCACCTGGGACACATCCTCACCAAACTGAAGTCACATTGGACTCTTCTGAGGGAGAATGATAGCAACTAAAGGACTGCAATTTCCTTTCTTTTGTGAATCCAAAGCTTATGTTCAGTACCTGGAGCTGGTGCTGTGTGACCCATCATGAAAACGAAGTCATTTTCATAGTCCCTGCTTCCTCAGACGTAGACTTTCATCTTTAAAGATGATCTATACTCTTTGTTCCTAACTACAAGACTTACTTGCTTTCACTGAAGCAAACACTTTGAATAAATCCACTTCAAGCAGTCCCAATCATTTTGTATAACTGATGTTTCTACCACTTTTTGTGTCAAATGCAGATTTTTTTTTTCCCCTAACAAAATTATTAGATGATTGGGATAAAAAAAGATAAATTCTACAAACACTGCTAGGAAAAGTTTTTATTTTTTTTCCCCTAGTACTTTTAGGAATAACCAATTTCACACAAACACCAAAAAAAAAAAGTTTCTGTGAAGAACAGAATGCACAATTTGATGTGAATCACCCCACGGCCACGACGATTTATTTGGCTTGAGGTGGCAGAGAATGCCATTACTCTTGAAAACATTTTCCTTGACAAAGAGTTACAAAATCAATTTGCCTCATCAGGTGTAGTGCTGTATGATGAAGAGAAACAGCAGAAATGACCTGAATAGGTAACAGAAAGTAGAGCGAAGAAAAGGAAGAATTCAAAATTAAAACTCAGTTTTGCAGCAGCCACAAGATTACCTGGCAAATACACCAGGCAGAGCAACATGAGATTCCTGCCATGTCCTGGCAGGAATAACTCCAGGGGTGCCTCAAAGATCCTAATTAGGTGGACAAAATCAAGCTTCATGCTGCTTCTTCCTCTGAGGAGACATGCCCAGACTGTGGGGATTGATGCTGCTCCACTGAGCAACACAACAAAAGTGTCTGTGGATGTGTGTGCTTGGGAAAAACACTCCCACAGCTAAGGCTGCAGGATTTTGTCAGTCAGAGCTCTCAGCAAAGTTTGGGTTTTTTTAAGTCCCTAAGCACTATTTCCCAAATCAAAATCAAAGAAGTAGTCAAAGCAAGTATCTACAGTCAGTTCATGTCCAAGGGAATTAGTATTCTTCATCAAAATAAGATTGAATGATTACCATGAAGTTTGAGAAGAATATTAGAGACCACAAGCTGGTGTGTGCTGGCACTATGAAAAATGAGCAGCTCATTAATTCCAGGCACTGCATTCATTTCAAACCCATCCCAGGGCCTCGGTTCTGCAAACAGATGCAGTGATGCACATCTGGACTGCACAGGATCAGAAATTCTCTTGGCAGGCAGGGAACAGAGGGACAGGAAAGCGGGAGAAGGGGAGGAGGAGCACAAACCACAGTGCTCAGGTCCACTCTGATGGTGCAAACAACTGACAGAACGCACACACAGAGCTCAATACAAAGCACATTTTGCCCAGGACTGTGGTTAATTTGATTTTTTCTTGCTAAAAGGAAAACAAAATATCGATGGCTGGGTGAATTGAAAATGCACAATGAAATACTACCACCATGACCTTTGGGGTACTTTAATATCTAAAGTATAAAACACCCTCTCAAATACACTTAAAACTCCTCCAGAAAGACCAAGACCCACAGCTGAATAGAGGAAACAAGAAGAAAGAAAAAAAAAAAAAAAAAAAAAAGAAAAAAAGCAAAGAAATATATTTATGCCAAGGATAAGAGTGTTTTCTAAAAGTAGAATACTCACAATGAGTGGTGAATAAAAAGGCCCCCAAAATCCAAACGCTATTTTTGGAGATTTTTTTTTTTTTTTTAAATTCAATTTATATTCTGGTCCATATGAAACTAGGAAAGTAGGTTAAAATAAAAAACAAAAAACAAACTTTACTCTGCATCAATGAACACATCTTACAAATAGTATCTTGATAGCCCAAAGCACAATTTCCATGAAGAATTTATCATTTTGACTCTCACCTCCAAGAGTTATAATGAAATCTGTGATTTGCATATTCCTGAACTGGATGGTCAGAGGGTTTGAGATCCATTCAGAGAGATTCTTTGATGCACATCCCACCTTAAAAGGATTTTTCAAAAAGCTTGGATCTGATTTTAGACTCAAGCTGGAGTTTTTACGAAGCTTTATTACCACCACCATTGCACTCCTCAGTGCTGTGGTTTGTAAGCTGATCTGGGGACACCCTCTGAGAAAGATGAAGAAAATTTATTTTTTTTTGTTGGGGTTTTTGTTTGTTTGTTTGTTTTTCTTTTCCTGTACAATATTTTGCAGTTTGTTCACTGTGTGTTCAATGTCTCTGTGGATGAACACCTTCTTCAGAAAATAACAGTGTCCCATAAATTGAAAAGGTGACTGAGGAATAATGCTGTAATGCAAAGTCTAATTCTGTGTGATGACTTTAGGGATTTTTAAATTTATTTTCTCAATTAGAAAAAAAATAGAGGCAGCAGGTTTTTTTTCAGTAAGTCAGGAAATATTTTGGTATTTTTAAAAACAAACATACCTATGATAGCCAGTGTGATAAATATGATTATATTTCATTACTAGTATTGTCCCAGAAGCAAAGAATGACTCTCAACCTTTACACTATTTTGCCAGAGAAAAAGAAGCCTTTTGCATTTCTTCCATTGCACTGCTGGTTTTGTAACTTCCACACATTATAGTCAGCCTATAAAACCACACAGTTTAAAAACCTTTGCACAGATACAAACACTGCAGCTCAGGCTGAATATATGAGTGAAAAAATGCAGAAATTTTCAGTGTGAGTTGCAATATTTAATGTCTCAAGACTGTTTTTAGCTGCAAGCCCAAATGCACTTCTGCAGGCTCCCGTTTGCCAGGACAGACACCACTGCTCTGCTCAGTGTCCTAGGGTGACTTTATGATGCTTGTCCCCAATTTTCTGTTCTGTTTGTGCTGTAGATTGAGTTCTGTACCGTTGAGACTGATTTTGAAAACAAAGCAAGAAGAAGAAGACATGTGGAATTTGTTTTGCAAACAGCACTACGCCTCTGCATTCCTTCTCCAGAACTGTGTTCATCTGAGGGTCAGACCGACTGCAGGACAGAGATCTCTTTGCTTTTAGTTAGTTTTAGCTAGCTGAACCAGAGAAGCTCCTAGACTGTTTTTTTCCTTTTTCTTAGGACTGTTTAAATCTGCTCCAGACTGAAAAACCCAGAGGAGCACCAGGAGCTCACACCTGCAGCCCACCAGGGCCTGGACTCCAGAAGGATTGGTAAGAAACAGCACGAGCTGAGCTACCCACAGCAAAGACTCTAAATTTACCATCTCACTTCACAGCAACAAAAAAGTTTTATTGTTTCGTATTATTCATTCTTTATGCTTGTGAGCACTTTGTTAAATAAATAATTTTTTCCACTTTTCTCCAAGAAAGCTTTTTTCCCAGACCAGTTGGAGGGGAGGGGCCATTTAGGTTTGCTTCCCAGAGGGAAGTTTGAAACTCTTCTCCTGAATTTGCCCCAAACAAAGACACTCAAACACTGCCAAATACTTACTGTGAAGGTGCTGGGCGATGTTTATTGTCCACTCCTCTGGTAAGGTGCCAGCTGTGGAGATCTTGGAGCACTTGAGCTGGCTGGAGAGCTCTCGGGACTGGATCCAGCACAGGCTGTCCTCCCTGTAGCTGTAGTCCAGGCTCACCACTGCAGAGCCCTTCACAGGGCTCCGGGATGACATTCTGCTGCCATTCAGGTATAAAACCTCAATTGTCTCAGAGCTTGCAACCAGAAGAAGAGGAGGTTTATCAGCAGGCTCTGAAAACAAAGTAAGAAGAGTTTAAAGGATTTGGATGCATATTTCATATTTATCTTTTCGGTTTTAACGTAGTTTTTAATGTTCTTACCTGCTTGTTTTAAGATGTGTAATAAATTGGTTTTGTTTTTATTTTCATAACTATCATATATTCCCAATTATTAGTCTATTTTATCCTGCTGTTCCAATGGTTCACATCATTAAAGAAAATTAATTACCCCAGCCCCACAGCCTCTGTTTAATTCCAAGTATCATTATTGCAACATTTTTCACACCTAAGTCATAGAATGAAATACAACTTATGCAAATTATCTCTATCCAGATTACTGGCATTTCAAAAAGAATTTGCATAAGTTGTATTTCATTCATTTCATGTAGGAAAACCAACAGAACTCATGAGGACACATGAAATTGTGAGGTGCTTTTCATATAAGAGACAATAAAATAAGACAAAATCTGATGAGTGGGTGTCACTCAAAGAAGTTTTAACCAACCTAACAAAAAAATCCAGTGCAGTGAAACCTTAAAGCATAGAAACTGCAGCTTGAGGCACATGTGAAAAAAAATTGTGTTGCCACATCAGGAGTTCTCACCCCAATGTAATCTGCTTGTTTCCAAAAGAATTCATCAATGTTTGAACACTGCATTGACGTGCAGCACTTTCAATCAACATTCCACCTAATGGAGTTCTCAAATTCTCACTAAGCAGTTCCAGATGTCTAAATGGTGAAAAAAAATGGCAAAAATAAAATGATTTGACAGATGGTACTTCATCAGCAGGTCTGATTAAAGAGAAAAGAATACTTCAGTGAGTACAGTGCTTGGTGGTCTCACTCAAAACTACAGCTGTAGGTGTTCTGTTGTTTGGCAATATCTACTTTTATTTAAACATCTTGCTGCTCTTTATTTTTTTTTAAATTTTTTTATGCAAAAAACCTTATTTCTATAAAGCTTCACTGTGTATTCTTTCTAATGTGGATTTTATTTACTCCTTATTCATCTTTTCTCATTCCATAATGTATATTCTGTCTTGTTACAATTCTCGTCCCTCTCCAGCAAATCCCACATGAACTTTTGTAAATCCACACGTCTTCAGCCCTGCTTTTGGAACTTACTTCCTGTCTCCATCATCCTCACATTCTCTTCCACCCATCCATCAGTCAGATCCAAGCATTATTTTTCTTTGAATTTCAGAAGATATCCAAGAGCTGCAGGGATTGAATTTCTTTGTAAAACAATCCCTTGTGGTATAAGCCATGAGTGAAGCTCTTGAGTCTTGTTTGTTCTTTTCCTTTCCAAAAGACAAGGTAGTGGAGGGTTCTCAGGAAGCAATTTTTGTTTGAAATCTGCCAGGTGGGTCCCTTTGCAGTCAGTGCCTGTAAATCTCTCTTTCCCCCTGTTCTTAGCAGCATTTGCTACCCTTGAGAAGAAAGCCAGATTTAAGAACTTCTGTCCCTATCACCCACTCACCCCAGACTTTCCAGACTGCTACAAAAGGAGCATTTCCATCTGCATCCTGCTGAGTCTGGGGATTTATTTTTACATCCAACAGCTCTGTGCCCAGCTTTCCTCTCCCCACAAAATAACATCACTGCCTACTTCTGGATTCAATCACTCTTTCCCCAGCTACCAGCAGTGTGAAAAGACCTTTATTATGATTTTTTGCTCTTAAACGTGGTGTTAAGCTGGATATTTCCACAGCCTGCACTATCTAAAGCCTCAAAGAGAAGGCAGCTCACAGGAGCTGTTTGCAGTTCCAAAGCCACCAGGTGCTTTAGGGCTGTGAGACAGAACCAGATCTTTTCTTTGAACTGACCTATTGACAACTGTAACGAGGATTTAATACCTCACTAAACTCCAGAGAATGGTTGTATTTTGGTATTAGGGTCTAAGACACAAGGGAATTCTTCAAAGGAATTAGCTTCAAACCTCTTGAAGTTGTAATCAAACCTGGCTGCAGACAAAGGTGTTATAAGGACCTGTGGCACTGCCAAGAGGTTCTGCTCAGCAGGCACCATTACACATTAAAAATACAGAATTTAGATTACTGGGCTTGAAATTGTATTTTTAAAGTATAAATACATTAAATAATTCAATGGATTAAAGCAGTTAATCATGGTTTTTCACAGCAGGGTAGATTACCTGCTTCCTTCAGTGTTGCTCAGATAAAGGCTGATTTCATAACTTGAAAAACATAATATATTGATAATAAAACTGTGCAAAATATTAATATTTTATGCAAAAATATATAAATCAACTTACTATAAAGCATAATGCAGATGAAAAACAGGAGATACTAAAAAAAAAACATGCCTTAATTCTCACAAAAACTGCTTGTCTGTTCCTAGAGAACAGATTCTACACAGCTTAGAAGTTTAGTGGACAGATTTAGGGTGAGTTCCAGTGAGCTGACAGCAGCTTTTCAAACAAGTGGACTTCCTGTGTGTTATTTTTTCACAAGTTTTTCTTTTTTTTTCTTTTTTTTTTTTTTTTTTTTTCATTTTATAGGAAAGATAAGAAGTGAATAGCTCTTTAATCCAGGGAAGTTTTATGATTCATCCTTCTTGACTAAAATGAAAGCATCCTCCTTTGAATTATGTTTAAGATAGAATAGTGGAAAAGATGAAAGACTTGCATTTCCCTCCTACCTGATCTTGTCTAAAATACAGATGAATAAGTGATGCCACAACAAATCAGACATGAAGGTGTTTTGCACTGCCAACAGACTTCTCCTCTGAAAAAATAAACTCAGAAATGCCAGCATTTTCTATTTTTCCACCACAATGAGATGAAAGGCATGAACCCCAGAATTCAGTGTTTACAAACAGCATAAAATTCCTAAGGTATACATTGTAAATCATAAGGATTTTGCTGTCACCAATATATGTATTGTATAAAGATCTGAAAAAAAAATACTGAGCAGTCCAATCTTTTTTTGACATTATTTCTGATGTTTAACAATGTATCACACAAAGGGGTTGTTTTATTTTCAAAGTTTTAAAACTTAGTTTGGTGAGATTTTACAAGAAAATTGTGTTGTCAAATCAGTTAAACAGGGCTGATTTTTTTTCTAAATGATAGATTTTTTTTCTTTAGTCATTATCAGTTCATCCCACTTTATCTACATGACAAACGTTTCTTACCACACATCATTTCTCTCTAGATTGGCTTTGGAGATATAAAACATACCAGGAGTTTCTGTAAAACAGATGAATTTCTTTTCCTCAGCCAGATATTCCCAAGTCTGTAATTTTCTTTCCTTAAATACTCTTCTTATCACGTGCAGACCTCGCAATTTTGGCATAAAAACTTGGTAAACAAGTAAGTTCCTAAATTCTATTCAGCAAAGCTGTGTTTTGTTTCATTTTCACCTCAGAAGAAACCATTAACAGCCTCTTTATTCACACAAGAAAATATGCTTAAAAAGTCTGGAAAAAAAACCCACGGTGAGCCCGCCAGCTGTTTTGATACCTATTTTAACATCCTTCCCAAAGGGAATGTGCAGCTAAAAGCTTTCAGCTCCAGAGTTATTTAATTGTGCTGAGGAGGAAAATGCAGAATTTAATGAGGGAGAGAGCTCACCACCCTCCCAGCCGAGCATTCGGCCGCCTGAAGGGCAGCAAAGAGCAGCTGCTGAGGAGTTCTCTGCTCCTTGTGCCACAACACATTGCAGAGATGGAAATGATGCCTTAAGTTTCAGCTTTCACATTTTTCAGTTCTGTGTTCTATGTGTGTAGTTCTGAGCCTCATATTAAATGCTAGTAAGCTCTTCACAGAGTAGGGAGACAAAACAAATCCTTTTCCTGCTGAAGACCAAGGACAATTTTCAGGACCAAAAGCACAAAAAAGGGCGGCTGAAGGGAAGAACAAGAAGGATGGGACCTCACAACCTGAAGTTGTAACTGGACAATTAAACCCCAATATGCAAATGGACCAAAACTTATAAAAATGTAAGACCCTGTGACCAGTCAGGCATTTTGTGACCATTTTGGGTCCATTTTGGGTCCATTTTGTGTCCTTTTTGTGTCCATTTTGTGACCATTTTGGGTTCGCCTTGGGTGTAGCCCTGGTCAGGCCCTGCTCTGTCCAAGGTGTACCCTGGAGGCCTTTTAATAAATCCCTACTTTATTCTCTGGCTCTGTCCAGTCTCTGTTTCAGGTCAGCCTTCCCAAGGCATCAGTTTTGAGGGGACAGGCTCTGAGGCCACTCAGGAGCTGATGGACCTGTGGGGTCACCACGCTGTCCCCAGCACGGGGCAGGGCTCCTGCAGGTACCAACCAGCGTCACCTGCTCAGCACCTCCTGCACCTCACTGCTCCTCAGGGTTCAGAAACCTCCCAGGTCATTCCCAGAGCCAACTGGGATGTGGCATTTTGGTGTTTCAGGTTGTGTGGTATCCAGGATCTCAGCATGGATGGCAATCCATATTTGTAGCAGATCTGCTGTTATTAACACTGAGAGCTCCACAGAAAGCCCAGCCTACACCTCTGGTGCTGCTTCTTGTCTCTCACAGCCTTTGCACACAGAGCTGAATGCTCCTTGGTTCTTTTTCTTCATCTGTTTGACAACTGTTTTTGCCAAATGTCGACAAAGCAGAGAGGTTGCTCTTTTTCCATCCTTATTTGTTTTAGGTTCTTTAAGAACAAAAATTGGTAAGTTTTCTAGGTGCTGGGTTTCTTTTTTCCTTAGACACCTGTTTGTTTGTTGTTGGTTTTTTGGTTTTCTGTTTGTTTTTTGTTTTTTTTTCTTGGATTCTGTTCTTCTGATCCAAAGTTACCTTTTTACAAGAAACACAAAGCAATGGGCAAAACTCATTTCTGTGCAGCACCATGACCCTGATTTGTTTTGAACTACAGGGATGTCTCTGATTAATGAGTAGTGATTCCTTTCCAGAAATACAAAAAATGTGAAAATTTCTGTCAAATAAATGTGATAAAATAGCAAAAAAACCATAAAAGTTTCTTATTAATGTGATTTGTTTCATCTTGACACCAACAGCGAACTACAATGCTCAGTTGTTATCCAGTTTTCTGTGTGTAAAAAGGGAAACTAAAAGGGTCATCTCAAGCCCAGTACTGGCACCATGAGGATTTCCTGATCTAGAACTGCATTACTGATTTTCAGGCAGTGGAGAAAGAAGAATAACAAATTATTTTTACTTTGCATGAGCTTTCTTATCTCACAAGACTTCACTATGGACTTCTTTTTTAAGTAAGTGTCCATGTATAGATCAAGAAAAAACAGTATAAGCAGGAAAATACTCTTTAATTCCTAGTGGTGATCAAGAAAGGACATATTTAGTAATGTTCTTTACATGAGGGAGCCTCAAAACCATCACTAGACCTTTCTATTTTCAGATGGCAAAATAGTTACAAAAAGGAAGCCTTAAAAATATATACAATAAACATGACTTCATAGTCAGCTGCATATGCTTCAGCACTGTGGATGTTGAAGAATTCCTTAAGGAACTTTTTTTGGTTTTTAATATAAAAGCATTGTTAATTCATTATGCTGAATAAGAAAACACTGTGTACGATATTGCCTCATTAAGCACAATTGACTAATTTCCTCAAATACCCAATCCAGTATAAGTAATGAAAACATGCACTAAGCAACAAAAAGCCTCATGTGAATATGTATATCAGGAAATTCACCTCTTGGGATAATGCAAGGACAAAGCAATCTCATGTCTTTTTTCATCCTAAGGGTACAATTACCTCATGATCATTTCCCCTGTCTCCATTGTCTTCCCAGAGTAAACAGCCTTTTTTGTTTGTGTGATGAAAATCTTTGATTTATTTATGAACAGGGAAACTGGGAACTCTTGTAATCTTGGCTGAATTGAGTATTTTGCTTTAATTAATAATATCCAGATAATAACTTTTAATATTTCCCTTGGAGTATTGTCTTAATAAAAGTTTTTTTCTGAGCTTGTTGTGTGGCTCTTTGTAGTAGAGTGAAGGAAAGTTCATCTCACCTGTGTTCATCTCTGTCTTTTCACATGAATCCTCCAGGACCCAACCCCAAAATATTTTCAGGAAGGTAAAAAGATGTTAAAACTTACTATTTTTGGCCTTGCAGGACTTGTTATCAGGCTGGAGCACATAACCCTCCACACAGCTGCAAGAGTAGGATCCATCTGTATTTACACACATCTGGCTGCAGCTCCCATAGGTGTCACATTCATTCACATCTAAAGGAACATTAACAAGATCTAGTTTAGGGATCAGGAAAAAAAAGGAAAGAAATTCAATAAAATTGAGAATTCCAAGAGAGATGTTTAAGTCATGAATCATTCTGGTGTGAGGCTTGGATGCTTTCCCCTTCTCAGACCATGAATTTTATCAGGGATGTTGGCTGTTGAAATCACTCAAATAGCCAGAAAGAAGGGTAGGAGCCTTCAAGTTCAATAGCTCTTAATTTTGAAAGATAAAACCTTCATTATTTCAAGTAGTCTTCAATGCCTACATCATGTTAGGGAGACATTTGGGTCCTTCTTAGTACTAGAGATCACTAGTTATCAGGTTGATGAATGGAGCAACGTTTCAGGAGAGGAAGTAATTGATTACCCTTCTCAACCTATTTATGCTGGCAATGTCTTACAGTTCCTTAAATGAGCTGTCACTGCTTCTCCATTAAACCACCATCCAACATCAAAAACTATATACTCTTCTAATAAATATAAAGAACATTTTTCTCAACTACTGTCTATAAGGATAATACCATAAAATCAAGATATGCTATTCAACAGTGGTTGAGGGTTCAAGTAATAAATTGACATTCTAAAAAACCCGCTGTTTAAATTATTTCCTGAGATATATTTTTAATCATGAAACATGACAGCCATAGAAAAAACTTATAATAAATTATATTTATGAAGAATATGGCTCAGTACTTTTAGTTGGAGAGAGGTGTGATTGGTAGTGAGAACATCCATAGGGCCATAGAACTCCAATATGATCATTAATAGATAAACAAATAAAGCAAGAAACTAACACCTGGAGAGAGAATGAAGAAGTCATATATTTCAAAAATGGAAGAGAACAGTCTACAATCTAAGTCTACAGTTTTAGTCTACAATTAATTACTCCAAAATAACGTTCCCAGCTCAGTTGTATGACCTTGGGAGGGTTCATTTATCAAACTCTAATCTAGGCATGACTTTATGGCCCTGAGGTGAAACACTACAAGTTTTAGAGGCTCTCCTGGTGGGGAGGTGTGGAGAGAGAGCAGCTCACACAACTGAGCTGTAGCTCCAGACCTCCTCCAGTCCAGCTGGTCCTTCAGTAACTCCAGGAGAGCTGGTGCTGGGGCACAGGGGCATTAGGGAGGCAGGAGGGAGGTCCTGACTCTCATTTTAGGGGCACTCTTTGCCATTCCCTGCCCCAGAAACCCATGCTTGTCCCTGACCAAGGGATTTGAAGAAGGGTGAGGAAGAGACAGTGCTGTCCTGGTTGTCCACCAACTCCCTGCCCCTGAGAGCCAACAGGGAACTGTGGGCCTGATATTTCTGGGTCTGAGGGATTTTAGCCTGCTAACTGCTGCTAACTTTTTCCCAAGGAAAAATTTCTCAAGAAAGCTTCTTCTCAAAACAATCTTGGCAAACAACTCTCCTTTCTCAAAATAATCTTTCTCCAGGTGGTGTTTTGCTGTTTCTCTAGTTTAGGGATTAGAGTGGTGTGGTTCCCGTTCACCAACCATGTGAGGTCTGTATCAGAACACCTTATAAAAGGTAGAAAGAATTTAGACAATAAAGCCTTTTTTTCTATGCTCTTTTCCTTCTGAAATATTTGGAGTCTCTCATCTTTCTTTCGTGTCCTACAACAACTAGGAACCATCAGGACCCCTGGGTGTTAATTTTACAGTGAGTTTGTTGTTTACCTGTGCAGGTTCTCCCATCACTGCTCGTTTCATAGCCGTCCCTGCAGTAACACCGGGTGCTGTTCCTGGTGATGGCACATTTGTACGGGCAATTCATCTGCTGGCACTTGGGCAGCAACTCTGGGAAAGGCAACAGAGCAAGGTGTTACCAAACATTTGTGTTATTCCTAAATCCCAAACTTTGGAAACATTGAAATATGTTTAAGTGCATGTTTCAGGAAGGAAACATCACCAGAATTCACATTAGCTGGAAATACACCTCTTAAAAAGTTTGTTATGAAAACTGCATGTCAGCAAGTTAAACATTGGAAATCAACATTTTGTTCCTATCAAGAGCTGCTCACAAGTTTATTTTTGAGGTGTACTGTTTTTCTGCTTAAGCATCCATTTTTTGCGCATTAGTCATAACAATTATTGGGAAATAAAACAAAAACAATCCTAAGGTGGTGTTAAAAAAAATGAGATTATGAGAAATGTTTCAACATCTATGTCTTTTTTATTCCTCATACAAATTGATTTTCTAACTTTTTAAAGCTTTTTTTGATTTGATGATGCACACAAAATCTTCACACCAAACAATGGGAATACATTCTGCCTCAGTAATTTAACATTGGACATGTAATGCTGGATAAAACCATGGAGATTTTATATGCCATTACCACAGACATCCTTAATAGAATCTGCTTAAATACACAATATCTGCACAAAGCATGATGCAAACAAACTGAAGAAATCTTGTAGAAATACAGACTACAACATTTTCCAGAATGAAACAGCACAAAAGCAAACAAAAACCACTCCAACCCTCCCCAGCCTCAAGCTGTGTGCCATGTTTCAGTAATTTTGCTGATCAAAAAATCCCACTATTTTAATGAATAACACTTTTTTCCCTCCAGGAAAATGAAGAAAAGATTGAGAAACCCATCTTAAGGAGATGCTCTGAGGGTATTTTTCAAAACTAGGCAGATGGATCAGAAAATAACCTGCAAATGGACAGAGAAATTTCTGCTACAGGGCTGGCTTTAAGTAGGTGGGTATGACCTAAGGAAAAAGAGAAACCTGTATCCTAATATGCGAAGAGTTTTAATCTGTCTGATCATTATTCATCGAGTTCTACTTGGGAGAAGAATGAACATGAAGAGGAGTCTCTATCAGCCTCTGAGCCCTGGAGCCTCCATTCTGGAGAGACTGGCGCTGTCAAAAAAAAGCTGAAATTTTGAGAGAAAAGTGGATGTGGATGGCACACAAAGTTATTACTTATTCCAGTGCAACCATTCTAAAGAGAAAAGTGGTTTCACACAATTATCTCAGGGCATACCCTAGAACTCTGTGCCACACAGACTGCTCAGATTTCAATAAACTACACACTGTCTAACTCTGCCTGTTTTCCCAGTGGTTTCTGCTGTATTTCTCTGCCTTTCTGGCCCCTGTGCTCAGGAAGAGAATATATTTTTTGGCTGTAGCTGGCTTTGTTGGTCTCCTGTCCCTAGTCCATTCCTTAAATCTGCTACACCTTTCCAAGAACAAGTCCCACATAGAGAATAAGCTGGAGAACTTCCCTAAATGTCTCTAAAATGGTTCCGCACTCCAAGGTGAGGAGCTGGAACCAGACACAGTGGCACCTGTTGATTTAACTTGTCTATCTGAATAAAATCAACACATACATCAAATTTTCTGAATAAACGTGGATCAGCCATCCTTTACCACCTATGATTTTCTTCCTCCAATATTTGTCTGATGCTACACAGTCAGGAGCTCCTACTGGATGAGAACTATTTGACTCACAAATAGGACTTGGTTTGTTTCCATTCTCTCCTTAATGGACGCAGACAGGCAGCAGAACACACCTGCACACAGCCAGGAAAGCTGGGGAACAGTGACAATAAACTGGCAAGTGAGGTCCATTAGGGGAAAATTAAATTAAAATAAAATAAAATAAAAAAGTCTATCTGCTATATTTTTTTCTACAAAAACTGGTGTATTTCATTGATTTTAAGTTATCGCAGTATCATGTGAGTGGCTTATAACAGCAGAAAGTTTGCATTTTCCTTACAAAGCCCTTAAAGAACCACTGTGAGCTGCCATCTGTTTCTGACTTCAGACTGACATTTTCCCCTCCTCCCTTAAATTATTCACCAGGTAATTTCAAATATATTTTGTTTTCTTATTGTGACAGATACTTTCTGGCCTCAGAAAATTTTGCTCTGTTGCTGATCTGCTAGCCCTGCTGGGAGAACCCATAAGTGAAAAAGCAAAAAATACAACCACAATTGAGGGTAAGAACAGACAGAATATAACAAAATAGAATAGAATAGCATAGAATAGATTAGGAAAGAATATTTCATTTGAAAGGGACCTACAATGATCATTTACTCCAATTGCCTGAGCCCTTCAGGACTGACCAAGAGTTAGGACACATTATTAAGACCTCTGCCAGATTCCTTTAATAAATAAAACATTAAACAGTAAAACAGCAAATGCATTTTCTACTTTACTAGCTAGTTTGTAGTAGCTGTAATAGTGATCCTGAAAACCTTTGGAAGAAAACAGAGTTTGACTGCCTCTGGCAATGTTTGAAATATTGAAGGACAAGCTATGGAAGACAGTGTATACATTTAAGGCTTGGTTAGATTTGTAACAGGTTTCTTGGGAAGTGAGAAGGCAAAGAAAAATCATGAAGCAGAACACTGATATTTTTAATGCTCCAGATAGGACATTTAAAGAGATAAAAGCCAGGGACTGTCATTTCCTGTCTTTTCTAAAATTCTGCACCCACTTTGATCTCCCTTTCTCAGCGAGTGCTGGTTTACAAAGTACACAGGCAGTGAAGAATGAGCATCACTGAGCTTTCCACTTTCATCACAGCTACAGAAACCTCTGAATTTGTCAAAGCCTGGTATTTCTGCTGCAAGATTTAAAGCAAGGAGCTGCACTGAAGGAAACAACAGGAGAGAGCTTTACAGCTCTCTGGCAGAAGCACAGTTCAAGACAAGCTGCAGAGCAAGCTGTGAGATCTGCAGAAATACGGGGTAGCAGCAGCAGCTGTGAGTGTCTTTAGGATGATCTACTTTCCCCAAGCCCGGGGAGTAGTGACAATTCATCCAGTTCTGATTTTAGGTCATTTTGTTCAGTGTTTTCTTTCTTCCACAGGAGACATGAGGGGCAGCATTTTTTACTTCCCTATATCTCCCTGAGCTCTCTGAAGTTGTGCTCCACAAAAGCCACCCTGCACTCTCAAAGACACCCATGCCAATCTTATGTTTCCTGACTTTCATGCTGCTCTCACTCCCAGGCATCTGGTCCCACAGGAGAGTAGTCAATCAGGCAAAGATGCTGCTGATCTCATCTCCCCTAAAGTGAAACACCTTTGACAATGACTCAGAGGAGCTGTAAGCTTCCCGGACAAACTGCTCCCACAGGAATTGGCCGTAATAAAATCCTGCCTTCGTTTATTCCTCCTGTGTTCAATGAAACACACTGCTTATCACAGTTCATTCAAGATGAGTGATACAAGGAACTAACTTCTCCTGAATGGCTTTTTAATGAAAGGTTTAAGCAATTGATCTGACTATCCTTTTCTGTCAGTTCCTCTGAGCTGACATGAGGTTCAAAAAGGGTTCACACTACGTTCTCATGCTCAGATGTTTTGGCTGTTTCTATGAAAGGGAAAAGCAGTTCAGCTTGCAGTTTCTTATTCCTGAATTGATTTATTTGGGGGCTATTGGGAGTTGTCAAAAAAGGTGGAACAGATTTACCAATATACCTGTTAGCTTTGTCTTTCCTGACAGGAAAAACAAGCAAGGCCAGGTTGGATCGGACCCTGAGCAACCTGGTGAGGTGGAAGGTGTCCCAAACCTTGGCAGGGTGCTGTGGGTTGGAATGAGATGATCTTTAAGGGCTCTTCCAACCCAAACCTTTCTGTGATTCTGTACAACCACATGAAAGCAGATTTGAGGCACACACAACAAATTGTATTTACCTGCCATTATTTCTGAACCTCCTGCATGATAATAAAGCCTTTTGGCTGCAGTGGGTTCCCTGTTACATTTCCCATATAATTCTGTAATATATAAATCCTGTCCTGCTCTTCTTGTAATGACAATACATACTGGAGAGTACTGACAACCTTTCAGAACTCTGTGAATTAAGATTTACTGATTATGTAATGTTGATAAACATCAAAAATACAGAGCTGGTGCAAATAAAAGAAACTGGCTGAAGTTTCCATGTTGGAAGTGTCAGACAATACACCAGGGGGATAAAAGCAGAGCTTGTGTTGTCAGTTCAGGACTTCCCAATTTGAAACAACAAAGGATCCTTGTCACATAGTTCATCAGAGAGTGACCAGGAGCTCCCAGTGCCTGGGAAAATGGGAAATGCATCACTGAGAGCACTGGGAGAAGCGTTTTCCATAGAGAAAGTGTTGATGCCAAACCCCAGGATGCTCCTGAGTGCTTTCCTTCCAGGAGGCAGCTGCTGCCAGCTGTGCACACCACAATGGATTCGTGGAGAATAAACTCAGCTTTGAGCAGAATCACAGCCCGAGGGATTAGCAGGGGAAGGGAGAGCTGAAATCTGAGGAAAGACTGCAAATTTTTGTCTTGATTGGTGCCAGGGGATGAAAATGAAGAGGAATTATGACTGCTGTCTATGAATATATCAGAGGATCAACAGTGGGGAAAGAGACAATTTAAACTAAAGGGCTATTGGCAGAAGTACAAATGAGTATAAATTGCCCATTAATAAATTCTGGCTGAAAATGAGAAGGTTCTTAGCTATTACCATAATCAGGTTCTGGAACTCCTCTTTGAGTGGGAACAGCAGGGACAGCAAAGAAGTGCTTGCTTTTGACATGGATCATGATAGACCAAGAAAAACCAGCATATGGAAAGGGCCCTGAAATACCAGAAACCATTGACATCACCCAGGAGGTTCCTTCACTGTGCTCCTACTTCCTGATGCTAAAACACAAGTTTTCATTACGGAACTAAGATTAATCCTTTTTTTTTTTTTTCTTGTGTCTGAAATATACCCAAAGGAAAACTTACAGGAGCTTGTTACTGGACTATTTTTCTAATTGAACTCCATGCATTCTCTTTTTTCTCTTAAATATTCGTATTCTTTTCAGCACCTTTGTGTTTCATAAATTTATTTGATCTTGTCTCTGTTTTATTCAATTGTTGTGATTCAATATTCATATACTGATGTCTAGACTATTCTTATCACACATATGCTGTAAGCCTTATTCTTTTCTGGTTTATGTTTTGAGTTTTTAAGAACAACCCTTTCACAAATTGACTTTGTTGTAATCTACCCTAAGTTTTTTGTTTGTTTGTTATTGTTAATGCTAGAGACACAATAGAAAGCTCCATGGATTGCTTCTCTGGCAGAAAAGGGTGGCTTGATTGATAAAATTCAGTTGCTGGAGTGAAATAATGCAGCAAGTTTTTTATCTCACATTTGTTGGTTATGTTATTAGTTTTTAATATCTTACCACAAAAGAAAAAAAAAAGAACTGCAATGAGCTTTGTCAGACACCTCAGCCCACAACTCTGTTGTGGTAGCTGTACCACAGAAAAAGAGACATGGAAATCAGAGATCAGGTTCATGACCTGATAGCCCTGCTGTGGGTGACCTCGGTCAAATTCAGCAGAGAAGCACGAGGAGTCACATTTAAAAATGTTGTTTTTATTAGCTCCTAGAATAAACCATCCATGCAGAAAACTACAAACTGGGATATATTAAAGACTCAGCCATTTACAGTTCAAGTCTGTAGCCAGCCCCAGCAGCCCTGCCCCAGGATCCATCAGGCAGTGCAGGATTTCTGCACAGGAATTCACAGACAGGGGTAATCAAACCCTGGAATGACAAGTTAAAACTCTGCATCCTGAACTCTGACAGCAGCTAAAGCCAGTTCTAAGCCCTGGGTATAACTGCCAGCCTTTTCCTTCACACAGCTGAGGTGTCTAAGTTAGGACTGCTGTTAGGTAATTCCATCTGCTCCAACTCCTGAGGGCAGAATCTCTTCCTAAGCCCTAGAGTGTTAAAATAATATTTTTAAGACAGAGAGAGAGAGAAATAAAGCTTGAGGACGATACTTTGTCCTGAATACCAGGCTGCTCCTAAACTTTCCATAAAATAGTTCCTGGATAAAATGTATCATGAGACCACTGCATTTCCACCCTTTTTCATTACTATAACCATCAATAACCAACAGTAACCAGTATTGATTAAGCCTGAGAACACTTGATGCAGCAACTGGTGCATCCTATGGAGGAAAGGTGATGTGTGAGCAACCCTGAGGCCCCAAAAACACCTGGGCAGCCCTGGTTGCCCCCTCCTGAGCAACTGCTGTGAGGACAATGCTGTCATGTAAAGGCTGAGCATCAGATTCTTGTCATGTTAGTTATGATTTATTTTTTTTAAATGGCCTTAATACACTGTGTCAGAGCTCAGCCCCACCAGCAGGACAACCTTGGCCTGTAGCAACAAGTCATGCAGGAAGTTTTACTTGGAAAAGAGCAGCTCAAGGCGAGCCTGGTGGCACATGGATTGCACTTCCCAAATTCACCTGATGTATCTCAACCCTCTGTTGTATCTTTCCTCACATCCTTGTCTCTATGTTGGCAATCAGCCACTGAACAACTTAATTTGTTATTTTAAATAGACATTGCAATGTGTTTGTCTGTTTTATGATTACAGGAAAATTACATATCTTGTTTAATCTGCTTGTCAGTCTGCACACAACCAGAAGAGTCTCACTGTGATTATTGTTCAGTGAAAATGGGCATGTCTTGCTGAATAAGTTCAGGCTGCTTCTGAGTAACAAGATATTACTTGGAAAAGACAGAGTTATTTTTTTCTTTTTTTTTTTTTTTTTTTTTTTTTTTTTTCTGCTGTCATTTCCAACCTATTGAAGTCAGACAGAAGAAGGAATGTTGCAGGAAAAAAATACAAAGGTTAAATAAGGAAATAAAATCTTCCATAGCATTGAGCACTTCCTTTCAGACGTGAGTATAACCAGCTCAAAAACATCACTGAACAGTATCTCCCTACCCAGTTCATGGATAAATTTAGTTTTCAAGGATGTACCATTGAAATTTCTGCCTGCCTAAATCTTGACCTACGATATTTGGCTCAGCTTCAAAACAATTTGTTTTATGTGATGTTCTTCAACCATAACATCACAAAACACTTTAAAAGATGAGATCAGCAGGTAGGAGGCTTGTAGAGAAATATTGGTTTCACCCATGGAAATGGCTCATTATCCTGACCTTTTGCTGTTCTAGTTATACCTTGGCTGCTAAACGCAAGCATAAACTAAAGAAAGGTTCACATGGGAAATAATAAACTGTGTAAATTGAAATTAAATAAACTGTGTAAATTGTAAAATGACTGAAGAGAGTGATTTATCTGTTTTTTAACCTGGATGCAAGATATACATTTAAAAGAATAGTTATGAGAAGAATACACATTTTTTAAGTTTATATAAACTCATTTGTAGTTTTAGGCATTTTCAATACCATTCATCACATCAATTTTCATAGTATTGAAAACATGTTCATTGAGGTACAAATAATAATCTTTAAGTGTGTCTAATGAGATATGAAGCCTGACAATACTGCACATATTGAAAGGCCAAAGATGAAAGCAGAGAATGATAAACTCTGTGAATGGCAGAATGGATAAACTACAGAGAGGTCCAGAAGTCAGCAGGAACAGATCACCTGGGCTTTTTAGCAGCCTGGACTTTCAGTTGTATAAAATGCATTTCCAGAAATAGCACACAATTTCTCAGCCTTGTAAGTCAACTGCAGTTCAGAGACTGAGGAATTCTTGGACACCACAGCAGCAATTTGCTGGCAGGAGCAGAGCAGGCTCTGGTGGGAAAAGTGCTCAGGGATGCTTTGTGGCAGTAAAGGATGTTAGGAATCCTCTCAGGGGGAGCTCTGGAAATCTCAGCTCCCCTCTCCTGGGTTGTCCCCTCACCCAGGCACACAATTCCACCCAGCTCATCTGGCCACTGGATGACAAGGATTTCTAAGTGGAAAAAATGTGGCTTCCTGTGGTTTCATATATGTTTTCCAGCTTGATTTATGGGAAGTCAGCTCACAGTACAGCATCATCAGTGTTCAGTGTCTCTGTTACAACAGTCTCTTGGAGAGGACTGAACCATCTCACTCCCTCAGGAGGATCAGCTCACTCAAAACCAACAGTGTGTTTTCATACATGGATTTCTGGGAATGTTCCTGTCCAGTGCTCCACAAAGATCAGCTGAAAATCTCCAATGTGCCTCAAGTGAATACAGCCCAGCATCCAAGGCCATGTTCCCTTCATGTGGCACACCAAGATGTTTCAGTCCTCTTCTGGAACAACTATTTCTAGAGATAAATAAAAGTTTAGACTCTGCTCTGTTGCCTCATCTAGTGCTGTAGATATAATGGTGCAACACAACTGGGAAGGCTGTGGAACTTTTAAAACAGTACAGAGAGGCCAAAAGAATATTAATTTTCTTTTACTAATACTTGAGGGGGAGGGGGGTGAAGAAAAAGGAAAAAAAAAGTTGGCATCTTTATTTACTTTGCTCGGTTCATAGCTATGTGGAAAAACATAATTAAATCATTCTGAAATCACAAAAGACACCTAGAATAGCTTTTCCAAATGCCCAATTTCATGCCTCTTCATGGAAGTAGTAGCTCAGAAATTGTTTCTCTTCGTGAACACAACTACACTTGACAGATAAAATCCTTAAAAAATTGCCAAGCAGAAACCTCAGGCTCATGAGGCAGAGCCTTCCTGGAAACTCAGCCAAGGACTTGGAATCAATTACAAAAATAGCAGCAGGTTCCAGAGAACCAAACATGCAATTCAGTAAGTGAACATTGTTTGTGTGCAAACTAAACCCAGTGTAGGATAACAGAAAGGACTTTAAGTTCAGAACAAAATTTAAAAAAACTGGTTACAAGGAAAAAATATACTGGAGAAATAAAATCCTTATTCAAGTGTTGACTGTTTCTATTCCAAGGAGACAGACATATGTACTCCTGGACTCTGGCAGGGGCTACAATAAGTGATACACTCCCTCACAAGCAGATGTTCAGTCAGTTAAAGAGGCTGGACATTTAAATTTCCCCCTGCAGCAAGCAGGGTGGGATTCAAGTTGACTTTTGCAGAGTGTTTTGTCCCATTGGAAGTGAACAATTCATGACAAATTTAAGCTGTATATTGCTGCTGGTGCCTGGAACAACTCACAATTCCAGTTCTCAGGGTACAGCTGGCAGTGTTTTCCTGAGCATTTCTCCCCCATGGGGTGTCACCATCTCACACAAGTGTGTCAGTGTGCACAAAGTGTCCAGAGGAGCCAGGAAATGGGAACCATCAAATCCCAAAGCCTAGAAAATCTCTGTGACTCAAACCTGCTGTCCCAGTGTTCAGGACAGCACACACAATTTCATGTTTGGTGATTTGATGTCACCTCACCTGGATTCCAGCTGAGATTGCTCAGCAACAACTTTTCTGGGAGCACCAAACTTGGAGCACCAGCTGAAAACCCCATCAGCAGCACCACTGCAAACTCTGGCAACACTTGTTGCCATTTCATTGGGACTTATCTTCCCTTGTTGCATTTCTTGTATTTTAACCAACTGATGAGCCCTTAAGCCTTTGGCAGTGTGTGATTGATTCAGTGGCACTGAGTTTGAAGGCAACAGAAGGCCAAGAACTGCTTTTCACTCATTTCTTCATTCAGCTGCAAGTCAGAGACCTGCCCAGGGCATCCTGGCCCATGCATGTTATTGCCATAGCCACACATAATATATGCAGGAAACCTTAATTTTACTGAATATTTTACATAGGATAACATCATTCGTAATTTTTTTTATTATAAGTTCTCCAGCTGCTGTTTCAGGATTTTTTTTTTTTTTTGCAAAGCATTTCAAATATCTAGAGCCCAAAATAAAACCTTTCCCTTTCCCCCATCATATAAATCAAAGAACTGGTGAACAGAAAACTCCAGTGAAGAATCATTTCAGCCACCCGTAGCTTTTATGATCAAGTGCAGTTACATTTTTATGTAGCTGCATGTACCTTTGCATGTAAAGGACAAGAAAAATGCAGTTTTTCACAGGAGATGCCATTTACCCATTTTATTAGTGGCCATAATGTAAATAAATGTAATTCCTCTATCCTGCCCCTTTGGTTCATTCTCTGGGCCACAAACAAAAAAGGCTGAGAAAAAAGTTAATAAAACATGATGATTCTCAGTGCCAATTTCAGCATTCCAGAGCCCCAGAGGCACAGCTGTAAATGGTAACACTGGAAATGAGAGGACTCAGGTGATGTGCTTTGGAGGTTGAAGGGCACCACAAGGATCAGCCCCATTTCCAGCTCCTGAGAATAAATACGGAATTGCCAAGGTATTTACACTTAGGGCTCCATGTCTCACGTCAATGTTCAGCTATACTACATCCTGGAAAATTAAAATTAACCTGGCTCTTCCCTGGCTTTTTGAGGGAGAAAAAAGCAAAAGGAGAGGGGAGAAAAAAAAAATCTGATTCTTTTCTGCTTTTTTTTTTTTTTTTTTTTTTTTTTTTTTTTTTTTTTTTTTTTTTTTTTTTTTTACTTCCAGAGTCTTTTTCTAAATCTTCTGATTATTTCAGAGAACAGCCTAACTGTGCCAAGGGCTTGGCTAAAAACAATAAATACAGTTTTGGTGCGGATCACTGCTTCTCTCAAATGCTATTTTGAGACATTCTCTCCATAAAGTACAGAAAACTTCTAGCATAGTGTAGCTTTCCACAACTTCTTCAACTAGGAGCTCAGGAGATGGATGTAACTCCAGTTGCTCTTGGCTCATTTCAGGTTTGGCAGACAACCTCATTATTTCCTCCTTAAAGAACTATTAAGCTCCACCCATGTAGGGTTCAGTAGGCAAAGCCACTTACATCCAGATTATGAAATTAATCAAAAAATGCATCACCTGAGCTTTTATTTGTAGCTGTTTTTTACATCTCAGAATGATTTTTTTTGCAAGATTAGGATTTCTAGGAAATAAAATTATTCAGTATAACAGTGTACCATTAAGATTACTCCAACACTTATGTCCGCATTTTATATAAGTAAAATCTAGATTTACAGTTCTAAATAACAATTTGCAATGAATTTTTCAGACAAAAAATTGTTAAAATGCCTTCAATTATGTACATATCTTCATTATATTCCATTTATCAAAAATAAAGAATAAATATTTTGCAATATATAGTTAAAGATATTTTTAAAATACCTAAGTTAAAGGGTTCTCTTAACTAGTATTAACATCAGAAGATAAAGATCTTACCAGCTGGAAAAATGAAGAAAAGATTAATTTACTTTTCTTTAAAGGCTTCTTACAGGAGACTGCTTTCAGCAGCTCTAAACTTTGTGTGCCATTTGAAGAACTTTCAGAAAGAGTTTTACCCTCATAAAGCATGGGGTCGAAATTGGACAAAATGCCTCATTTTTATTTTCTCTTGTGTATTCTTGACCAGATCAAAGAGCAAGAAGCAAACTTCCCTCTTAAACCACAGCTGTGTGTTGGTGAGCTCCTGGTTATGCAGTCAGAGAATTCCAGAGCGGCTTTTATCACCAAATAACACAAACCTTTCCCTGGAAGAGCTCTCTGAATGCAGGAAGCCTTTTCCAGCTATTGAACATCATTAGCAGGGATTAGATGTTATCTTTTTCTTGACTTGGTAGCAGAACTTCTCAGAGGATGTTTAGACTTTTTCTCCACTGAGAGAAGTACTCTCAGTCTTTCTAGAAAATTTGATCACACTGGGAGCTGGAACAGCCAGTACAAGAAATGCACAGTTAGAAAGTCACCATTTTTTCCCCTGAAAAGTGATGCTAAAACAAAAACAGGCTGCAAACGTCTTGCCTACAATATTTTGTATCGTTGCTACTGGACTTGTGCCTGGAAAATGGTGCTGTTTACAGGGTTTTGATAGCTACATCCTTATGTGTGAAGAGACACACTCAAACATGTTTATGAAACATCACGGAAACAAACTCAGGGCTTAATCATCTTTTTGCTATTCCCTGTTACCAGTAAAGCTTAAGCATACCCAAAGTTAAAGATGAAATTGGAATAGCCAAGAAAAAAGAAAAGAAAAAAGAAAAAATGAAAAGAAAAAAGAAAAAAGAAAAAGGAGAAAGAAGAAAAAAAGACAAGACAAGAAAAGAAAAGAGAAAAAAGAAAAAAGAGAAGGAAGGAAAAAGAAAAAAGAAAAAAGAGAAGGAAAAAGAAAGAAGAAAAAAGAAAGAAAAAAGAAAGAAGAAAAAAATTAATGGAAGATATAATTTATTTATTTACAGACTTTTAATAAAAGCCATTAAGTAGTTGAATATTGAATGATCTGTAAAGCAAAAAAATCTGAATAGATGATTACTGTGAAAATAGAGAAGCAGCTGAAGAGGGAATGAGTTAGAATGGTTGCAGGATAATTAAATTCTTTACTAAGAAAACAGGAATTGAAAATTTAATTGGGAGAGCAGTTGTAGCAACAGCAAAGTTTAAATGTGTACCCTTCACCTTCACTTTTTCTAACAACCAAAATATAATAACTGTACTCAAATTTAGAAAAAAAATATTGCTTTATTCTGCAAAGTCTATTAGCATTTTTTTCTTTTTTTAAATTTATTTATTTTTTGCCCTATTTGGACACATCTTTTTGATATCTCCCAGGTTTTTAATTTTGCTCCATCCTCCTCATTGTCCATCCTTCCACTACACTACCAAACATTACCCATTCTGAACACATTCAATTATTCTCCAAAAAGCAACATTTTCTACTTCTCCCTAACTTTTTCACTGTTTTCAGTCTAGCATACAGAATAAAGGACACCAGAAACAAAAGGCTTTTCTTTCAACTGCCTCTAAAAGCCAGGGCATGTCCAACTGAAAAAAAAATACACAATACTTGCATGACTGTGAAAAACAATTCCGTTGCGACATTTAAAAGAGGAGAGGTTTCAGAAGGCAAAATTGTTGTTTTGCAGCATTTTTCCTTTCTTATTTCTGTTGATGAGGTTGTAGGAAAAATCAGATTACAGAATTCATTACTGAGAACTCCTCACTGTTACTTGACTACACCTGTACAATCAATTGAAACTATTCAAAAAGCAATAAATCTATGATTTATATTTTCGTTTCACGTTTTAATGATTTCTGTGAGTGAACTCCAGCCACACATGCTGTGGCCTCCCTCTGGCAGCTGTGGCCCCACATCCCCTCAGGGCAGGTTACCACCAAACTGTTCCATCCTGCCATCACCTGAACCTTAGCAAATGCCACCGTTTTCCTGAATTTAATCAGAGTTGGTTTTTTTTTTTTCAGTGTGTAGGTGCCAGTGGCATTTCAGAGTCATGAGGAGACAGCAACTCCCATTTCCTGCCACAGTTTTGTCCTTCCACACATCTCTCCCCCAGACTCAGATGGAGAAGGACAAATCCAGGACATTCAGTGGTTAAACATCAGCTCACAAGCAGCTGTGGTGATCCCTTTGGTGTAGTGTCAGTAGTTGCTGTATATGCATTTCTTTTAACATGAGACAGACAGTTGGTTCTGTGGATGGAAATAAAAAGTTGCTGGTTTGATGCTCCAGTTTTGGTGCTAACTTGCTTTTTCAGCTCTGTCATGTTCCCCTTTCCTAAACTGATCCATTTTCAGAAGCAGACAATGGGAATCACTGATAAAAGACCCACATTTTAAGAGAATACAGTCGATCACAAGAGGAATCTGCATTAGGCACACATCCACAGAAGGTTTTCTTCTTTCCAGAATTAACCTCATTGTGGCACACACAACTTTTATGTTTGCAATAGTACAACTTAAAGTAATACTTAAAGTATCTGGAGAAAATCCTCCATCTCTGTCCCACAAAACCACCCCCTAAGGCCCACAAAACCACCCCCTAAGGACCTGTTCCAACACTTAGCCCTGCTCTGTCTCCAACAGGGTAACCCCAGATCTGTGGTACAACATGTGCTGTGGCTGGACCCTGTGAAAGCAGCAGTTTCCACTTTAATGAGATGAATTTTGAATTTACATCAATCCAGCCATACATATTCAACACACAGCTCCAGAACTCCTTCCCAAGCCTCACTGCCTCATGGAAAGTCAGCCTTACACCTGCCTAACGTAGCCTGCAACATCCAAGGGATCCTAAGACAGAACACAACTCAGAAAAAAATCTGATTCCTCACAGTCACATCCACTTTCAAGTGATGTCCTTAAGTGGCTGATGAATGGACATCATTACAAAGATGTCTACAAGACAAGTCTATTGGAGGATCCTGAATAAAATAAAGACTTCAAATACCATTAAAGTTAATGAATTAGGTCAAGGCAGGTAATTTATCACCTGTCTGAACTGGAATCCAATCTGTGGCATCCTTTAAAAAAAGACACATTCAAATGAGGTGGTGTTCTCAGGGAAGTTCATGGCAAAGATAATCAAAATTTAAATGAGAAAATGCCTGCATAGTTTTTTGCAAAGTCTGACAAGGGATTTTGTGGAAAAGCAGCATGGTAAGCAAAAGCAAATTTGCTCAAATTAATTTGACCTTGATGAAAGGCACATATTTTTATCAATCAGACTTAACAGATATTGACTTTAGACATTAACCAGAGACATACATAAACATCCAGGTTGTCGAAACAGTTGTCAAGCTCGTTTTCCTTCTGAAATCACAGTTTGCTGATGAGGATCAAACTGAACTTAACCTCTTGAAAAAAACCTCATAAAGCAAGAGTCACATGGATTGGTCCTCTCTGTCTATCAAGTGCTAAAAAAAGATGTGTCACACAGGCAGACTGAGACCTGGAGCCAGAGTGCTGGCTGGGATGTACCCAGAAATGACACTTGGTATAACCACAACCACACTGGTCACTGTGCCATGGCCCTTCCTCGTTCAGCAGCACCAGCTGGAGGCTGTGAGGGCACTTTTGCTTGTGCAAGAAAAATCCTCCCTTCACCACGGAGGTTTCACTTCCATGGGAAGGCCAGCAAAGCAGCTTGCTTCAAGGAGCATGATTTATGGGTCACCAAGCAGAGGACTTGCCTACGAAAAGACTAACACACAGTCACTGCTTAATTTTCAAAAATCTGAAAGATGAAAAGAACATTTTAAAGGTACTTTGTATTCTCTGCTCTTGGTGGAGGAGGGAGGGGAGGAGAGCAGCTCGTGTACAATGGTGCTGTCTTCTTTCAAGCCACTCTAACAGAATCTGAATGAAGAATCCACCCTCACCCTGGGAGAAAAGAGATTCCCAACACATCTCCACAGTGCCCAGGTGACGCTGTTTTACACCACAATGACACAGACTCCAACTTCAAAAGGCTGAAAACAACCCCTTTATTCTTGGGATGTATTCATTTTATACTATTCTACACAGACCAATTTGATTGGTGACAAGAAGACAAATCTCTTCAATCACATTGGTCAGACCAGAGGGACATAAAGAAAAGCCCCTCCTAGGGAAAATATGTAACTTGCTGTTACAAAAACACTTCTCTTGTTTACAGAAAATTCCCTGGGAAAGGAATTTCAGAAAACCAAAACATCTCAGGGACGAACCAGGGCTACACCCGGGCACTCACTGAGCAGGTACAAGGTGTGTCCTGCCAAGTGGGGCACGAGGTCCAGGCTGGGAGTCCCTGCAGGAAACACTCCCTGCTCGAGAGCACCAACAGCTCTTCCCTCCTCTGAGCCCAAAACCTTCTCCAAACTGTCAGATTCCCTGGGAGAAGGCATGAGCAGGGACCACAGAGGCAGCCAAGCATTTGCAAACATTCTGTAAGGTGAGGGCGAGACTGGACTTGAGTACAAAAAGGCTTTTTCTGCACCACAGTACCCAGGCATCTATTTTGTGTCATATCCAGCCTTCATCAAAAAAACACCTTGAGGCATTTCATGGCTATGTTGACATTTCAATTATGCTGCATTTAAATAAATTCTGTTGTGCTGAGGCTTATGTCTTGCTAAAGACATACTACCCCTTCTAAATATAGAGTTATTTACTAAGGTAAATTCTGACAGGGAATGTACCAAGGAAGCAGCAAAGCAGAAAGTCACAGTATTTGCCTCCCCTTTTTAAAAATTCTCTCTGTGTCTCCATTTTTCATCAGCCCCATGACTGGAGGTTGTGCACGGAGAGCACTGCAAAGCAGAAGGAAGGAATCTTCAGAATGGATTTCACATGAGGAATGGCAAAAGAAGGTTTCTTTTCTCCTAGAACTGGCTGTAAAACGAGCTGGAGATCAGCCTACCTGCTGGAGTGGCCAAAAAGGGTCCAGGCCAACATAAAAAAATCTGTGAACAGCCTGGGAATGAAAGGCTGTAAGTAACTCAGGGAGCCACTCAGCCAACCAAGTGCGCCAATACTTTTTCCCTCAAACATTCTCGACGCTCATAGGAAGCAATAGAAGCGAAGAACTGGCAGATAAAAATTGCCTCCATAATTTAGCAGCCTGTCTGTAATGACTGAACTTCTCCACAAGCCACGGGAAAACGTCAAAGCCTCTGCAGGCAGGGTTTGCAGAACTCCCTGAAACGGCTCGTGCGCAGCGAGCCCCCGGGAACCCGCGGGCTCCTGAAACTCGGAGCAGCTTCCCACTCTTTGAAGAAAGAAGAAAAACCAAGAGTCAGTTAAGTTTCATCACTGTCTCCTCTTCCACCTATTCCTGGCTCAGGAAAGTGACAGTTGGCTAATTCCAGACTAGCTAGGTATAAAGGTTTTTTTCTTTTTCTTTCCCTAGCACAGACTGTGCCTCTTCTGCTGCTTTAGCTGCTCTGCAAGTGACAAATGGTACAGAGCCTGAATATTTCCCTACATGTATATTTAAGATTTGTACTAACTGCTGTTTATCCAGAGAAAGTAATGGCTTTGAATCCTGATGAAAATTATAGCAGATTCAGGCAAAGTTTTTTACTGAATCTGGTTTTATGAGAAAGAATAAAACAAGTGTGCAGAGCTCTTCAGCAAGTTATACTGCTCCCTTTTTTTTATATGCCTAGAAATATTTGAGGCAGTGTGAAGGTGATCTCTGGAGGATATATCCAATACCCACTGTTACCCTTACAATCCCATGCTGAAACATCATTGCCAGAAATAGCCTCCTAAAGGTGACACTCCTATAAAAGATGTCACAAGTTGCAACAAGAGGCTCAGGAGTATATAAGTCATCTTCACAGTGCTACTGCACACGTATTTCATGCATTTTCCTTTTCTTATTTGATATTCCTTTAACTATTTTACAGGAAGTTTTTATGTTTGGAGCTTATTTTCCATACATGCAGTTATGCACGGGGTTTGCTTGAAAAACCTCATTATTATATGAATGTGAATATATCTACAGAACAGTGGAAAAGGAAGAAACAGCAAAAAAGGAATCTGGGAGTCAAAGAGCAAGTGACCACTCTGTACATTTACAAGGCAAAGAAAGCAGCTATTGCAACCAAAAAAAGAAAAAAAAACAACCAAACAAACAAAAAAACCCCTAAAACAAACAAAAAAATTCCCCATAATTTAATAAAAGAAGCAAAATCAGTCATTCCTCACACAGCTTCAAAAGAAACAAGTAATGAACAGCTGTTAGCACAGGTACTTGGGCAAAGATATTCATTTGTATGTTCACTTTTTGAAAGTATCAACACCATCACATGATTTTTATTGCAGCATTTCCCAAAAACTTGCTTTTCTCTACAGTGACCACTCATTTCTGCATTGGCTTGTCCTTCTCAGCACAGCTGAGGCTCCAGACCTGATTCAGATTTTGAGGAATAATATCTGTCTACCAGTAAAATCCTATGGAATATTTATATAGAAAATGCTTATTATTATTCAGGTGACATAAAAGCTGTTGTGGGGCCTAGAAGTGATGCTAATTTTAGGTCATATTTCCAACTGCAGTGAGCGGCTTCTTTTATTTTATATTTTATTTCACTTTCACTTGCTCTACCTGTCACTGCAGTGGGTGATTCAGGTACAGGATGCAGATGAGCTGCAGGATATTAGCTGCTGGTGTAAGAAATATTTCCACAGTTTTACTACAATGCTTCAGACTCACTTCACATACAGAACCATTACAATAAAATATGAGGGGAAAAACAACACTGAATGGTTAAATTAATAAAAAAGGAATTGTGTAAATTAGGTAATATGAGCATATCCCACCTCCCACCCTTTTTTCAGGGACAGAAATACAGTTTTTTAATAGCTTTTAGTACAACTAAGGAAAACTTACTTTTTTTCTTTTTAAATCTTGAAAAAATAGTCAAGAAACAGAAGTTTTAGCTTTCTTTCAACACAATTTGCACAATTATTCAAACAAAACTATGATCCTACTAGAAGTACCCCTCAATCAAGTTGTTGTGAGTTTCTTTGAGATAATGGAAACATTTATTAAAAACAAACAAAGAGGCAACATCAAAAAAATCCTCACATAACATAGCAGGTTTTTCGTTCTACACTGATGTAAGTTTAGGGTAGTTAATAGAGGTTACCTTTGGGGAAAAAAAACCCCAACAAATTCACAGCCTAAGACTCAAGTAGGATTCATACACATCCTCTTGAGTCTGATCAATAAAATTAATGATGATCAAGTTCTTTGTTTGTGACACAGTTGGTTTGCAAACAAAATGTACAGGTTGTTCTGAGGGGATGCAAGCACTGCAGCGACAAAGGGAAAACACCCCACTGATTTTGCAGGTGGATATATCTTTGTACTCTATAGTGTTAAACCCATGTCTGTTCTCTCTGAGGTCAGATTGCCGAAGTCCATGTGCTTTACAGACCAGGGGGTGTGATGTGATCAGTTATCCTCTGCCCCAAAAATGAACACAGGACAAGACTACCACCTCTCGTGCAGCAGGTTCCTGGAAGGACACCTAAGGTTTGGGCTCCCACAATATTTTACTGAAAAGGGCACACATTCCTACAGTTCTTTCCTCTTGGCACAGCAATTCTTGTCTCTGAAAAGCACAGCAAGTCTCATGATAGCTACACAGGCATGGAAATAGATGGCAAAGAATTACATCTACTTTACTGCTCCATCTACTACTCCTAATACATCTACACTACATTGCTACTACCACCTGTGACTGCACTGTTCTGATCCACCCAGTTGTAAGGAAGGAGAATTTGGTTGACCTCTGGGATTTGCACTAAAATATTTAAACAAATTTTAGCTCTCATGAGTAAGGAAAAAACGAAAAGGAAAGTCAATTTCCTTGCAAGAATGAGGTAGACTATCAAGTGGAGATGTGCCAAAATTCATGATTCACCTTTTAAAAGTAAACCCAGGTCTTTATTCCAATATGAGAACAAAACTGGAATTATACTTGGATGAAAGGATTGATAACAAGACTCCCAATTAAAATCATACCAGCAAAATCCAGCAATGCATCAACCAGTAAGAAATCCAATTGTTCTGCAGCCCCCAGTTGCCTAACCAGCTCAGCTATAAGAAAAATACAACTACGTCCAAAACTATTTCCAAAAACTCGTATGGAGAACTTCTAAGGGACCCATATTACTTTTCCTAACTTTTTTACAATGTGTGATGTTCTCTGAAGTGCCTCTATTAGTGCATTCAGGGTTTTAATAAATTGAAAGACCGTCCAAGATCAGAGAAGTACTTCCTTTCAAGCAGCACCTCCAAAACCCCTTCCAACATTCAGAAGTTCAAACCGAATGCTGACTATCACAGTGTGCTCTTCCTGACCTGAATATTTCAAATTCGGTTTTCTAATGAAAATCTCCCATCAAACACTTTTTTTTAATTTTTTTATTTTTTTTTTTATTGACAATGGTGCTCTCCTCAGAACAAAGAGAACGACACCTTGAGAATAAGAAATGTGCATCTGCAACCCCTCCATATTTTACTGGTGACAAAAGTTCTCTGACTTCATGCTTTCTCCATACAAAAAAAACCTACGGGGGAAAGCTGTGCCATTAAAATCATAGGAGAATCAAGAGTGCACTAAGAGCCCATTATTGCTGCTAATGAGGCTGATACCGCTGCGCTGAGTTGCTCTTTGGCGGCTGCTGCTCCACAATTGAGGCAGCCTGGTGGACTCAGAGACGATTGTCAAACACCCTGAAGGCAGCACGGGGAGGTCACGGGTCTGTGCAGCATCAGCCATGTGGGGAAAGCCAGGAGAAGATTGTTTGGAAAATAGGGAGTATGCAAATTGTCTTTATCATAGCAGAATACGTGTCTGAGAGAGGAAAGCTCTGCTGTTAAACCCCAGGATGGCTCCACCCGGGTCTCTGCAGCCTATTCCAACCTCCCTCAGCCACTCCAAAGGAGCAGGAGGATGACTGGAAGGACCTTTCAGAGCAAAGTCCCACCACTTGCCAGGAACATCCTGAGATACAGTACAGACACTTCCACATCCACCTGAGCTGTGCAGCTCCAGCTCAGCGTAAAACCGCGCAGTTTAAAATACGACGATCACAACTTCGCATTTTCGGACGGCACTGTTTGTTACAGGGCAGGTGTCTGCTGCCTGCTTTATCTCCTGCAGATGGAAAATCTATGGTGGTTCTTTGTAATAAATGTATATTATAAAGTTGGCTTTTCGCAAGGTGTGTGCTATACGAATAATAACATTGTAGTAAGGATATAAGTTTTTATTTCTGCTATTAGTAAAGAAAATTAGGCTTAGTGGCAGTAGTTGATATAGTATGCTTAAACTGTCTGTTTGGTTGGGATAACATCCAGTGAACATGTAAAGAAGACTCTGCTATTGATACACCAACTATCAGCATCTACCACCTGAAGAAAGTCTGGACCAAGGCCCAAGCTGGAGGTGATAATGAAGACACGGCCCAGAAACACGCAGGCTCTAAAAAGGCAGACCCAAGGAGGGACCATGCAAAACAGTTCCTGGAATATGGAAACTAGTTTATGGAAAATTATGAATATTCAACAGACTGATGCAATAGAAAAGGTATTTAAAGAATGTCTCTGATACAGCAAGGTGTGGACTTGGCTGAATGCGAAGTCACCCGGCCAGCCGTACTTTGCTTTTTTTCTATCTCCTAATTGTCTTACTTTCTATTAAACATATTTCTTAAAATTTACATTAAAAGCGAACGTCATTTTTCACACTCTTGAAAAGGTTCCTGAGAAATTCAAGGGATTCTCTACCAACTTCCAGGGTGAAGCAGCTCCTGTAAATCCCCGCGTGGTGACACAAGGGCAGCGGTGCTCGGTGAGGAGGAGCAGGTTCTCATGAGCAGCAGGTGACTGACTGTGCTCACAAACTGCACACACAAAGTAAATTAACCACTGGAGCCAAAACCATGGCTACACTGAACTCACAATTCCTGTTTTCAATGGAAGAGTAAGACAGGACAAGTATGGCCGTGTCAGGCAGGGCAATGAATTAATAAAAGGGATTATTGGATCATACATACAACAAAAACACTGCCATTTATACCCAAAGCAGGACTCAAAACTGGAAAAAAAGAATCCACAAGTGTCTATGTCCATATTAAAGATACTGATGTCTCCCATGATTCCAGAAATCACCTCTGGTTTTATTTTCCACAGTAATGGATGCATACACATTGATAAGCAAGTATTTATTAGCTAAACTTACAATTTACTTCCATACTTAAATGAATTATTTTCAGATTAAATTACTTAATTTCATTCTTTGAAGACAGAGACAGCAAATATAAAAGGTTGGTATTGATAAAAACGTGTGGAAAAGCAACTGAAAACTGGAAAAAAAAGCAACTAGTAGAACACCAAAAATGCCAAGTTAAGAGACCTGGTAAGGTGACAATTACAGTTGAAAAATAAAAGAGCTAATGCATTTCCACGATCTCCCATCTCTCGCAAGAATTACTGTATCCCTCGGTACAATTTCTTTTTTTTTTTTCTTCCTTTAATGAAATGCCATTCAAAAGCCCTTCAAGAACAACTGGCAGCAGCTGCAATATTCTTTAGATTTCTACAAAGAGATGAGATGACCTGATTGAAAAACGCTGGTCAGTAACAATAGCTTTGTCCCATCTTTCATTTTTATTTTTTTTCCCCAAAGGAGAAAAGTGCTCCCTGACTGAGAAGAGTGGGCACAAAGCCTGTTCTCCAAATCACTCAGAGGTAACAGGTCCCAGCTGAGCTCTACCAGGCAACAAGCTTTCTATTTTCTTTCAAAGAAAGGGAGGTAGACCTCATTTAGAGAATTTAGAAGTTGGATGAATTTTTTTTTATTCCCCCTTGTGAATAGAAATGGCTGGGAAATAGGCTGACTAATGCTGCAGCAGCTCTTCAGAGCCATATTGGGTTTATTGTGCAAAGAAGAACTTGGTACCTGTTCTGCAGGAAACAAACACGTGTGGACATCCAGAGGCTCTCTCAAATTGGTCAGTACTCCTAATTCTACAGGCCGCATTAATAAAAAACTCTGAATTTTGATCTGTTTAAAGTTGTTTTTAATGAATCATCAAAGTTTTTTTCAGAGCAGATGAGAGATATAGTTCTATCTCTGTTTCTAATACTTTAATCCATAAGGGAAAAAAAAAGCCAATGGATAATTTGGGCTGATTTCCCTTGACCCTGACAAGGAATGACACAGAACACAGAGCCTGGGGTAAATTTGGATTTCATCATTTAATGACTGGAGCCTGTCAGTCAGAGAGGAAATGTGTTAATAAAATCAACTCAGGTGCAAGGGGGGATTAGAGCTCCTCTCTCTGTGTGGGACTGAAGCGGCCAAAGGTTATCATTGAGAATATTAAAACTAAAAGATGCTGATAAAACAGCTTAGCATGTTTAGCAGCTGCTGCACAAACACAATAATCATTTCCACACTGAGCACAGAATCAATACAAAGATTGCTTCCAAATGCCTCCCAGGGTGTTCTCAATGTCACCAGGGAAGGTTTGTCTGAAATTCCAGAGTCACCATCCCAGCACCTCCCATTCACTGCCCTCATCGACACCTTTTTCTAGCCCTGAAAACTTTCTTTTGACATCCTGCTCTTCTTCAGCTGCCCTGTTCCATCCTCCCCATCCCATAGTTTGAGCACAAGGCAGACCACCAGAATTATTTAGTTCTTAAGCTGCTCCATAACATAAAAAGGAGACACAAATTTTGTCCTGAAGACTTTCAGAATAACTGAGTCAACCATTTTTCCCATCCCTGTCCCTTCCCTTCAAATTAATCAAGAAAATCTGTGGCAAATTTCTACTCCTCTCTTCAGCTTTTCAACTCTTTTTTTTTTTCTTTGAAAAGTTTTCTTTCCAGTAAATAATTTGAATTTTTGCTTAACTTTATAAGATTCAGTGCTTTGCACTTAACTAACAGAACTTCCAGATCCTCTTGTGGTTTTGTCTGGTTTTTTGTTTGGTTTTTGGTTTTTTTATTCTCTTTGGCTTCTCTTTTAAGCATATTTTCTTAGCTCTTAAAGAATATATTTCATGTATTTTTATGCCATTTTTTTCAATTTAATATGCTGCACTTAACAAATTTACAACTCAGTGTTCTGTGCATTCCAAAGCAGAGTGACAAGACCCAACAAGTCAAGCAAATAAGAACAGTAATTACAGAATTAATCTACTTTTACTTTTGATTTGAAGTAAACTAAAGCAAAATTAATGTGGTAAAGAATTCCACAGGAGTGTTGGATGAGCAAATTCTAGTTAAGTAAATTAAAGAAGTAAGAAAAGGAGATATTAAAACAGAATGAGTAATTGAGTGGAAAACCACTGGGTATCAAAAAGAAAAGGAAATGAAGAGAGCTATAGTACCTGGGCAGGGATAATGTGTTTATATCTAATGCTTTGGTAACAGAACTATTATAATCCATATTTCATCCTTAAGGAAAAAATAAAACCAAACCTCTCATCCTTTCCATGTTATGCTGCAATATTTAATTGCCAACTCTAAACTGTTTGAAACAACTAATTCCTTAAGACAAGAAGTAAAAATAAAATAAATAAATAAACCCCCAAATCTATAATATCAGAAGGCACGATATACCATTTCTTTTAAATATATATATATATAAACTTCTTGTAAAAATCTTTAAGAATACTGAATAACTTTAAGTAAGTCTGTTAATATAACCATATCTTTTAGCTTTTTGCTCTACTACATCTGAATCCTGCTGCAAATAATGCACATGCAGTAAAGAAAATCAGGAAAATGTTAAACAGAAATTCAATGTGAAGAACAAGAGCAGCTGCAGAAATAATGTAAGTTCTGATGTTTTAGTTTCAATATCCTTTTAAAAGATGGAGCATATGTTCACTTGCTTGAACATCATTTATTGAACTCTAAGATACCATTATAAAAGCTACAAAATATAGTAATAATTGTTGAAAATACCACAGTGGTCCTGAAATAGGAATAGAGACGGGGAGAGAGAGAGAGAAACTGCTCAGTGTGGGAAGATCTAGCACACATTTTGAGTTCTAGATGAAAAATTCTGTCTGGTGACTCTTCAGCCAATCCCATTCAAAGTGACTGTTAAAGCAATGTTTATTGTTGGCATAAATCTGCTTTTCTACACCTCTGTATGACTGAGTTTCTAAATCAGAGGTAAAAAAAGTACAAATTTCTCAGCCAGCAGCTTCCCTCTGTTAGGAAGTGTTCAGGCTCCTGAACTTTTACTGTCACAGAGACTTTGAAAGCTCTGCATGGTACAGGCTCACAAGTCAAGGCAGACTGCCTGGATTTTCAAAACAGCTATAATTTCAATATTTCTTTAAGAGACCAAGATTTAGATTTGAATGTGACTTTTTTTTTTCTCTCATGGAAATGAGAGAAAAATACATCAACCATCCAGAGGCAAATGTCAGCTGGAATATTCTTATACCCTAAAAATTAAGAGGCTGGACAAGGCTATAGAAAGACCTTGAGATACAGATGGGTTAGGACTAGAAAGAAAGGAGGTTTGGAGGATAAAAAGGACAAATTGAGTAGTCAGAAAAAAATGCAGCAGGTAGATGAGGCAGTTTATACACATACATCAGAACCCTCTGGTGTGCTGATACCCGCCCAGTGCCTCATGGTAGCATGAGCACATCATCAAGAATCCTCCCAGGAAACTCCATTCCTAGGATTTTGAGGCCTGGGACAGCAGCAGTGCTCTGTGTGACAGCTGTGACCCTCTGGGAGGGTGACAAAAGGCAGCCCTTGAGCAGGAGCACTGGCAGGGCCAGGGGCTGAGCTCCCCTGGAAACCCCAGGAGCTGCATAAAGAAAATGACACCAAAAGCAGCATTCCTGCAGAATGGCTCTTCCCTGCATCTCCCTGAGGATTCTCACTCATCCTGATGTCACTCTTACAGCCCTCATTCCAAGCTGCTGTTGGGGTTTTCCCCCTGGTATTTCAGAAATTCCAAATGCAAAGTCTTTTCCTTCCTCTAAGCATCTTGCCGTAACATTGCCTTTTTCTGCAGATTTGTTTCTTTATTTGGCTCGTGGTGCAACTTGCTCTAGCCTAGACCCAATCCCTGTTTTTCTAACAACTTCTTTGGTTTTGATTTGTTTTACTGAAGAGTAAGATTTCCTTAAATATGACATGAAATCCTGGAATAAAAAAAATAGCTGTCCTACCCAAGAAGACGAGATGAGATGGGTGCTGAATCCAGCTTTTGCCAGGAAAAGCTGCTGCCTCTACAGGTTCCTCTTTAAATACTATTATTAATGATTCTTTTTTTTTTAAATTTAATATTTGACTTTGATAGCTTTGTTGTAAAGCTTTGTGTTTGTTAACAGAGCTTAAAAACCACACAGAAATATCCTTTAAAACACTAATAAATACTTCCAAAAGTTGGACTCAACAGTCTTAGAGGTCTTTTCCAACTTTAGTGATTCTAATATTCTATACCACATCACATTAGAATTCTTTTTACTGTGTAACATTTTGCTTATATTTTTCCTTGTGGTAAAATAATTTCCCAGCTGGTGTCACTAGAATAATAATCTTCTACTAAGACAATTGTCCTTTGTTCTGAGATGAAATTTCGGGTTTAGTTTCAATAATTATGCTGGCCACAAGTTGAGCTCCTTGCAGTAAGATCTCAGGGACTGTGGTGATTTGTGCAGGAGCCTCACCAGCACAATATATATTTTTTTTTCCATAAAAGAATATTATAACTCATTATCTACATTTCTCTAAATTTTAGTTTTCTCTTTGGGCAAGGAACACTTTGAAAAAAATTAATTCTGTGGATAAAAGTTTTAAAATGTCTAATGTGCACTACCCTGTGGCTACTCAACACAGCTATAAGCTTATTATACACATTAGTATTTTTTTGCCAGTAACTCAGGGCAGAATTCTCTTTAACTGTAATTTATCCATTTCTTGTTGATGCATGAATAACTCAATTTCTCTTATGCTGAAAATATAGTAGAGATGCACCTCTATTGAAAAAAGCAGCAGGTATTTTTTCTTGACTCTGCTGAATGTAGGTAGGGGGCAGGTTTAACATATAATCAAAATCCTCTTTTACAGACTTGGATTTTATACCAGACTCCCTTTTGAAGTTGGTACTCTCTGATGAGGCATATTGGATCTACCCAAAATTGAAGTAGGAAGTGTTAATTAACAGAGGTGATGCTAATGAAATATAAATGTTCTAGCAGCATAAAGAAGCTGACTTTCAGATAATTTTTGGATCATGCTTGCCAGTACCACATTAAATTGTGCTATACTTTAAAATTGCCCTTTTGCTTGCCTAGATGTCTGATAGCAGCTTAATTAGTAGCTTACATCCAGTGAGAAAACATAATTTCTTTTCCTCTCCTTACTTCTATTTTTTTGACGTGTTACTTGCATTAAAAGTTCCTTTCTAGTTTGGTGTTTGCAGCCTGGAAACTGAGAAGTTTGGCCCAAGCTCCAAATGGTTGGGACTGGAGATGAATGAGGAAAACAGGAAGAAGAACAACCAGAAGAAAAACTGTCAGGAAGGGACACAAAGTGCAGATTTTTCCTCTCCTTTCTTCCATTCACACAAAAACCTGTTCTGAGATTAAAAGAAATCATTGCAATAAAGCAAAGGGTCCTTGTTACTTCTGAGGAGTGAGTCTGCCTAAATTTGGGACAAATGAGCAAGCCTAGCCTAAGGCATTTCAATTTCATTTCAAGAGGACTAAGGATACTCTTTAGAAAGGTCTTCTATTATATTTGGGAAAATTCCCAACTTCACCAAAAAGTATAAAAATTTGTATATCATCTTGGTTTTCACTTGGTACACAAGAAGGAGTGAAAAGTGAAACCACTTCAGCAAGTTCACTTTTCCAACTGCCAGAATTTATGCCAGTATTTTACAATCCAAAGGAATTTTTAATACACCATTAATGGCTATTTAATTTTCAAATGGAAATAGTGTAAGGCTCATCAAACCTATACTCCTGGGAGCAATCCTGAACTAAACCAGGGATGACCAGAAGATACAACAGAAATATTTCATCTCTAATTTCTCAGAATAATTGATAAATATCTCTATGAGGTGATCACAGTAATTGTTGAGTTCTTTATAAATTAGTTCAGCAGTGCCATGCCCAAAATATGCCAGTAAAAGAATTCTCTACCCACCCTTAGATAAAAACCCAGAAATTAAGATTTATGTTTTATAATAATAATTAGTGTGGAACTACAGAATCTCACCCCGCTTGTTCAAAAATGGTCACTTTGAGTTAATAAATATTTACCACTGTACTGGTTACAGTAGATTACTGAATTAAAAAAAAAAAGAATATTTGATAATTTTCAGTTTTTAATTGAATATTCATTTTGCATTTTGCCCAACTCTTTGGCAGATACACTAAATCAAAATTCCTGCTGGAGTTCTACTGAGTGTGCTTAATTGATAACACCGGCTAATTAAATTTACAACTTCTATGCATATTAATTCTCCATTTTTATTTTGGCACTCAGAAATTCCATCAAGCTCCTATTAATAAAGGATGCAAACAAAGTATGTAGCCGTTTCTGTTGCTTACTGTACATGTGGAGTTTCAAAGCACAGAATTTAGAATTTATAATAAAATGGACACCTTTTGAACTCACTTGGAATATAAAAAAACAACCTCAAAAAGTCGGACTTTTCTGAACCTGTAGCGATCAAAGCTGTGGTTTACTTGGGAAAGATAATTATCTGAAAATCTTTTAGATCAAGATCCATATTATCATATATTAAAAGCCTTAGGGGTATGTTTTAATGTACAATATTCACCTCACAGTTTCCTTCCCCTACACAATTCACAGAAATTATAATACACACTTTTCCCTGGGATTGTTGGATGCTCTCCGGATTGACCCAACTAAACTCAAAACATTATGTGACTTTGTTCTCATGTGATTTTTAATCTTTGCATATCATGAGATTCAGACAAACTTCCCAATCTGTGGATTTGTCCTTAGAATGCATTCACAGGTGGATGAAATATTTTTTTTCCTTATTGATCTAAGTCTTCTTGTGCACAGAAGGACTCAAGGAAGGGGCCACATCTGGATCGCCATAATTATCACAATCACTCTCATTTTGCAGCCACAGCTCTGATTGCACAAGTTTCTATTGGATAAAAATAAAACTTTTTTTTTTCTTTTTTTCTTTCAAAAGCTCATGCCTACTTGATATCAGCATCATCTCGCACCATCTAGAAGGAAAGAAAAGTAACAAAGACCAGAAAGGACAAGGAACTCTTGGGTTCAGAGCAGTACCAGGACTCCCTCCTACTGTACATTTGGCCACCCACCAGTACATTCCAAATCTGGGATTATATTATTCACACAAAAACCTGAGATATTTGGCAGCAATTAAGAAAAAAAAAAAAGAAAGAAAAAAAAAGAAAGAAAAAGTTGTAGGATGAGTGGGAGATTCAATTTTCCTTGAAATATTTTCCTCTTCAATTTATCTTTCTATTTCATATTTTCTGCCTATTAAAAAAAGTAGTATAAGTACTACAGCACCCCAAAGCAAAGAGGTGTTTTCAAAACTGATTTAGACCATTTAATTCAATGAACTACTTTATCTGAAGTCAGAGAAAAGTGGCTTTGACAACCAATAATAAAACTGGGATCTTTCAGAATGTTGTGTTAATAAGACTTGAATTTGATGGATGAATTTCGCTGACCTCACTGTAAACCTTTTTACATTATGGGGATGTCATAAACAGCACTCAGCAAATGTGCTTGTTGCAGAGAGGAATAAATGTGGATACATTGGCTCTTACTGGCACATCACTGCTTTGCTAGATTTCACTTTTATTTTTGAAATCCTGATGCACTTCAGGTCACTGATAATAACCAGCAGTCATTCCCAAAGGATTTCTCACAGTGTACCCCAGTGAACTCATGCTGCTGTCTATTATCCACTCCAGATGTGTGCCACTAAATAATCTGAGATTTACAGCCTTTGGGAGTAGTTAATAAGTGGGAAGTAAAAACAAATAAACCATGTAGTTTTCCGTATGATAAATTATATCTAATTGAAGGAAGACTTTAATTGCTGCCAAGATTCTCAAAGAATATGGCAAAATATACAACTGTTTGTCAAAAAAGCTTTCCTCTCTCGGAAAGGATGAGGCCCAGCCTGTGTCAGCTCCTGAATTAGGCAGCAGCACTGAGTTTAGTTCAAATCCTTCTGAGAGCTGCTAAAATTCACTCATTCTCAAGGGAAACCAAGTGGCAACAAGGCAAAAGGACAAGGAGGAGGAGCTGGAGCATGAGGAGGATTTTCCCTCTGCCTCAGAGTGAGCTGCTGCCAGCTCCCCTGGGACTTTCCACAAATCCTCCCTGACCCGAGGGGTGACACCAGGGCAGAGCACGAGGCTCAACCTCACTCACCCAACTCCATCTGTCAGGTTGTGTGGTCCCAAGCCTGGACACACAAAGTCTGATGAAGGCTGTGCATCCTGCAGCTGTGAAGAAGGGTAAGAACACATCCAGTGTGGATCTCTTCTCCTGATTAGAATTATTGATTACATAATGTCTATTATTAGCTAACAGACAACAAACAACATGGCCATGGTATGGCCATGGTGGAAAAAAGTTTGTAGCTATGGAAGTCATGCAGAAAAAATGTAAAAATTCTCAAAATGGGTGAAAGGAGTTCATAAAAGTAGGTGGGAAAAGGAGATCCAGAAGAAACTGTGGGAGATGCTGATCTCCCCCAAAACAAAGGGCACACACTCCTTGTCTCCCCACCAGCCCTTTTTCTAATATTTTCCCCAAACAATGACTCCTGGCTTCTGGCAGAGATTGGATCCTTGGCCAGATGGACCTTTGCAGAGAAGTTATTTTGGGGTCAGAATTAAAAGGAAAAGTTTCTCCCATTGCCTTCTAATCCCCCTTACATTTACCTTTCTCGGTTACAGTACATAAAGCTATTGAATTAGCCAATAAAGGACAAGTATTAAAGCTATTATTTCTGCTCTTCTGAAGTTACACTTGAGAATAGAAGGCTTGGAAGAAGTTCTGCTTGATCCTTAGGGGGAGAAAAGGCTTATTTATAAAAAGTAACAGATGTAGCTAGATGAAAAGAAGCCAACCATACCACTTAAAAAAAAGAAAGAAAGAAAAGAGAGACTAATCCTTCACTCAGCAAAAAAAAAAAAAAGGATACTTGCAATATGTGAAGATGCTATTAAAACGCTTCCGAAATGTTCAACTTAAAAAAAATTATTTTGTTCACAAGTGAATTGAATATTTTGGAAAAAAAACATCCTAAAATCACTGAATCACTTGAGCACAATTTTTCAGAGAATCGTGAAGGTAGAAGGCTTGCTCTAGGTTTGTTTTTTTGTTTTTTCTGTTGATAAATGTGTCTTTTCTTCTTCTATTATAATTCTTATATTCATTAAATGAGCTTCAAATGTCTCAGTTTATATTTGAAATTGTTTATTCTGCACCTGATTATTTGCACTGGTAGGCAAATAGGTAGTGCATGAATTCCATGCTTGTGCCCTTACAATGCCCAACAAGAATTTAGGCTAAATTTAAACAGTGGGGAAGACAACAGAATGGCACAGGGGTGACAAATGTTGCCCCTCCTGCTCTCTGGGCAAGTTTACAGCCTGATTTGGAAACACATTTCTTTTTGCACGAGGCTGTACAACCACCATGGCATGGCAGCATTTTTCCTAACAAGAGCCTTGTGGCTTATAAACCTTAACATATGAGCTTATTTTAATTCCTTCATCTAAAAGCAATTCTCCCAGGTGGCTTCTAAAGACCGAGATAAGTTATATTTGTGTGACAGAGAAGCAGAGAGGGAGCACAATATTTTATTGATGATTTGAAAAAGTCATCAGCGAGCTGCAATTTATATTCTAACGAACGTGAACTGTGTTATTGCCATCCCTTAAAATAACTTATCAACCAGCCAAAATTATCCTAACTCTGGTCTCTTTAATTCTACCACACATCCATAGTAAGTAGAGCTCAATGGGCCTAATCTAACACCGGTTTTTGCTAACAATTTGGTGAGCAATACAGAATTAATTCACAGCAGTATCACCACAGAATGTGCTGGAGGAAAATTGTGGTGCTAAGGATTAAAACCCAATGACAATTGATTACCATAGATGTGGGGTTAGTATTTGCAAACTGCTTTTTGTATTTATCTCCTCACAGGAATCATTAGGCTTGTTCTTGGAAAGACTGAATTAAAGCCAAAAAGGACATAAGCATAAATGCATAAATAGCTGTGGGTTGATGTTAGAAGGAACATAACAGCTATGTCACTTGATTTTTAATAAACAAAGCATGTTGTGTAGCAGTGGAAGAAACAAAAGAAACTTGAACAGCAGGGCCAAAGGGTTGAGAAGAAAGCCTCTTCCATTTGCTTATTCTGGGACGTTCAACTGCAGCAAATGTTACCTCTGCTGCACTCAGTGAAGGTAAAAATCCATTTTCCTACATTCAACACCAATATGCCTTTCTGAAGTTGGTGGTTGATTTTTTGGTGTTCTTTGCTGTTCCCTCCCCTTTGTTTTCCCTTTATTTTTTTTTTTTTTTTTTTTGGTAATAAAAGAGAAGAACATTTAGTACACTTGAAATGCTTTAGAAATGCCACCATAAGCCTTTAGTTTCCTGCTCAGTTTTGATCCTGTGTGAGCACCAATGATAATCCTCTTCATAAAAAAAGAAACAACCAAAACCTTGGTTGTAGCCATTACCCCTCTGAGCCTTTTTGATCAGAAGTCTCCAAAGGATATCATTAACACAAGCTTTACATGTTTTTGTGCAACAAATACACAGAATTTAATATTTTTCTTCTGCATATTTACAATTTAGAATTGATCTGGGTGCTGGAGGTTATTTTCCTCTCATACACACACTAAATACAGTATCAACAGCTACACCCAAGGGAATAATACCTTCAGCAAGGAAGCCCAGGCCCATCCATTTTCTGTAAGAGCTGAATGGGAATGACTACTCAAAGTAATAGGTTTTAAAATGTTTTCTGAGATAAAGCAGCACTACTCCAGCACTTTTTTCCCCCTTCATTGTGATTCTGTTAGGAAACAGGTAGGCAGCAATAATTCAGTATGTAATTCCATTTACACACAGATCTGAATGTAGACTTGAGACTCCTTTGTGTAATTCAGGGCTCTGGAATTGTCACACTGGGTGTATCTAGCTAAAGCCTCGCATTATAGATTGCAAATGCAGAGCAGTTGTTAAGTTTCCCATCCCTGGGGAAAGTGCAAGCACTGCAGATTTAGAGTGCTCTGTCTGCAGGCGAGAGAGAGCCAGCCAGAAGCTCTGAGCTGAGCATCAGCTTTTCTCCTGGCCAAGGAAAAAGTGACCTTGCTCCTGTCCTTCTTAGCAGGTCTGAAAGAAACTGCAGGAGAAGTAGGAGAGGCAGCAGCAAGGAGAGGAAGCGGATATCTCACTCCTCGGGGCTGCAACACAAATAAGACTGTAAATAAATGTGTGTCTACCTTTCACTCTGCTTTTTTTCCTCGTGTTTTTTTTTTCATATTCACCTTCTCTCTCCTGCCTTTCCTCCCAGGCAGGCTGTTCCTGTCTATCACCCTGCCATGGGACCAGGTGGCACCGACACGCAGGAGAAAGCAGCAGCAGCAGCAGCAGCTCTGATAAAGGCTGCAGGAGGATAATTACCTGTAGTGCTGGAAGGAGGAGCAGCACAACAACTGGCACCCAACACCTCTGTGCCCATCAGCAGGGGCAGCAAGAATCCATGGAACCAAAGAGCAGCTTGGGGATACAGGGGCTGGCTTAAAAATAATCTGTCAATGGGCAGAAAGGCTGGGCAGACTTCAGGCTGCCTCTCTGCTCTGGTTCAGCTGGGCACTCTCAGGTGGGACTGAGCTGATGCATATTCATACACACATTTAAGTGCCCAGAGGTGGATTATGAGGTTGTGTCATAGATCTTGCACTGATCTCGGCTGGAGGTGAAGCCAGCCTTGCCTGCATGCACGTGTTCAGGTCAAGCTCCTGTCCCTGAGTCCTGCAGAGATGCTGCTGTCCTCTCTAATAGCACAGCTCACAGAGCAAATGTTGTGTGTCCCCTGAGCTCCAAAATCACAAGGCATTTAGGAAAAATGTGCAAGGGAAATGCTGGGATTTGACATGATAATCTTTTCATGCAAAGCCATTGGACATTCATTTTTGTTCATGTATAATTCAGAGTGGGAATTCAAGCTGAAAGGAACACATTGTGTGTGCAGTTAGGCACTCACAGTAATGAAGAATTCAGGAATAATCTTAAAAATGAGAAGAGTATTGCTGCTCTTCAGAACACAGCTAGACTTTTCAAGTGTGTTTTTCCACTTGAACAGACAGTTTACAGCTCTTGGATTATTTCAACCAAGCAAAAGGCTGGGACTCTTAAAGATATTATATTCTGACAAGATTTGTGCAAATCAAGAGCTTGGCATGTGAGAAACTTATCTCCTGCCTCCATTAGCAGGGAAGCTGTGAAAAACCTCTCTCCATGGTTTACCCCAGTGACTTTGGCCATCACCTCACACACTCTGCTGTGCCAGTGAACCCTGGGGCAGCATTTCTGGGATACCCCACACAGGGCTGCCCACTGGAGTGAAGAGTGGGGGACAAGGGAGGGTCTGAGGAGGGAGACTGTGGAGAGAAGGATGGCAGCAGAGTCAGGCCTGGAAGGAATGTCTGAGTTAGCTTATGAAGGGGAAAGGGACACTCATGAGTTTACAGCAACCTGGCTTTTCTGGGGGATGGATGAAGATGTAAGATACTGTTCTGTTTTTTAATATATTTTATGATTATAAAGAACTCTTCTTTTTCTTTTGGTTCTTAGTGATTAAGGATCTTTTTACTTTACGATTCACAATTTCTTTGCACTGTTTCCAGTAGCTGAACCCTTCCTTTCCCCTTTCCAGAAGGCTGCTGCATTCTTGCCTTTGAGAACAGCAGCATCTCTTCTTACTGATTCCTGCCTTTAATCCCTCCAATCCTGCTACAGAGCCTTGATTCACCTCTTACATCCCTCTCTCTGGTTTTCAGAGTTCCAACCCTGCATTCTCCTTCAATTCCTATCCCAGGTGTCTTCCTATCCTGTGCAGAGACCAGACACATAATTTCCCTGCCTCTTCCACTCAGTCTTGTTCTCCTTTCTGTCCTCTGCTCTGTAGCATGAAAGGCACGGTGCCCCTGCTCTCTGTGTGACAGCAGTTTATAGGTACCTCCAGGACTTTCCCTGCCATCAAACTTCCTGAATGGCCCGCAGCCGTTTTTCAGCTGATTTTACAAACTTCTCGAGGTGTTAAAAGTGAATACAATTCCCTTCAGCCTGAATGGCTTAGAATCAGATATTTCTCCTCTACACCAAAAGGCAAATGTGTATTTGATGTCTCTGACGGCTGCCTTTGTTCAGGGATCTATATGTCTGCTGGCAGTCTGTTGTGGCATGATAAAAAAACCTAAGAAGCAGTAAAAATATTACCCGTATTTCAGCTGACAGCACATATATCTCAGCATTAACCACGAGTACATAAAGAATATCAGCTTGTTTTATGAACAGCCTCTGCTGCAATTGTAGTAATAGACCTGGTGCTATTAAGGAGTGACAGTTTGTTGTGTTTGCATTACAACTGTCAGGCCCCAGCCTTGTAGGGATCTCACTTGGCTGCCTCTGCAGCGATGAGCACGAGAAGCAGAGCGGAAAGATTAACTGCAAATCAAACTGGAGCCACCACACAGGTGAGGCAAAGTTTGTAGCAGGGTAATAATGGCTCTGTGCTTCTCAGGAAGAGACAAGCTGTGAAGGAGAATGTGCTGTTTCCCAGCCCCAGATGGGATCAGGAATGTCAGAGGTTTAACACACCAGCTATTAACTTGCACGTACACCAGAGGAATATGATGAAGCTCAATTAATACTTGCAAAATGTTTGAAAATGAAATGCTAAGAATTAACTTTGCTATCATAAAAATCAGTGACAATTATGGTTAAATCCTGTTTCTGAGCTGTTGATAATTTCTCCCACAGATTCTCTTTTATAAAAGAGTTATAATCATGTCTTGCTTGTGATAGTCTATTATCCAGCTACCAGTTCTCTTTTTAACAAATCTTCTTAGTAAATTGTTCTGGTTTTCCCTATTTAAAATCATTAATTCTTATCCCTCTCTTATGTTGTAATGCACAAATCCAATCCCCAATTAAAAGAGAAAAGTAATTGTGTTGACAGATTATTATCAGAATTTTTCAAGGGAAAAAAAAATCCTTAGAAATGACTACAAAGTGCAAATATTGTTTACAATTAAAATGCAAATCCCAGGCCTTTAAGCTGAAACTCAGAACATGAATTCTGTACAACAGAAGCTGGTCAAAGCAATATTCCATTTCGTTTATCACTTGACATAAACAGACAAGAAGGAATCTGGTAGCCAAGTCTTTCTCTCTCAGATGTCTGAAGCTTTCTGCTGAGATCTGACACCCATCAGGACCCCCCACAAAAACTCATTGTACTGCCAGCAGTGATTTATAGGGTGCTGTGAATGTTGTTGTTCCGTGTGGTGAGGTCTTGTTAGAATGCTGATGTATTTAAAAAGAAGTATCCTCAACTCTGAAACTCTCTGTGATAATGGATTAAACCTGTCTGGGTGGCCATCCAGCCCCAGCACTGCCAGCTGTAAGAAACAGCAGCTTTCCTCTCTGAGGAGGTTTTAGAAATACAGCCCTTCCCTCAGAGCACACAGCTTCTGATCAACCCTGAGCATCCAACTCCACATTAAGGACAGAATTTTTGTGCTTCCATCACCAGAGTAATCCCTTTGCCACTTAAACCAGTGTGCTTATTGTTAGTCCAATTCTTGTTTAAACATTTCTTCTTTTACAATTCCCAGTATTCTGGGGCCTTAAGCAATGAAGAACACGTAGTTTAGGTGTTGTGACTCTGCAGTAGTTTCTGACTTGATAATTAATGTTTTAATTAACCCACAGAGCCTTAAATGTAGGGGATACTTCTTATTATGGCAGCTAAAACTACACAATGTAGCATTTTGGCCAGCTTGTATTTCCATGATGGTTTAAACTATAAATTAAGAAGATGAAACAGCATAACAAATTATAACAAAATATTCCAAATACTGATGGTGGTGCCCAACCAAACTTCCCTTCTCCAACTACACAGATCTCTGATATTTCATAAACAACTACAAACCAACACAAATCTCCCTCTGATGCATACAGAACAATTACAGATTTCAGCCTTGCTGCATAGCAGATGTCAGAATGCAGATCAGCAGAAACCTGCTGAACTGAAGCAAGAAAAGAATTTTATTCCCAAGAGAGATGTTATATAGATGCTGAATGTAGGCCTGGATCTGTATCTAGCTGATAGGTTACAGGCTTACATCTAGACATGGAAAGAGTCTGAAAAAGCCTAGAGCAAAGAGAGAAATAGGAAAGCAGCCCAGGTTCTGCTCACTTCCTTTAGTGTGCTAATCAAGGAATGGGATAAAGAAGCTTTTTTGTTTAGTTTGAATTTAGCAATCAGACTGCTCCAGCCTATGTTTGAGAGTATATTTAGCAAAATTACAGACAAAGTTGGTCATAAAGTAGCTGAGAGAGATCCTCCCACGATACCTTGGGAAGGCTGACCTGGAACAGAGACTGGACAGAGCCAGAGAATAAAGTGGGTATTTATTGAAAGGCCTCCAGGATCCACCCTGGGCAGGGCAGGGCCTGACCAGGGCTACACCCAGGGTGGACTAAGAATGGTCACAAAATGGACAAATGGTCATGATGTCTCACACTTTTAAAAGTTTTGGTCTGTTTGCAAATTGGAGTTTAATTGTGCAATTACAGCTCCAGGTTGTGAGGTCCCATCCTTCTTTTTCCTCCCTTCAGCCCACCTTTGTTTGTGCTTTTGGGCCTGAAAGCTGTCCTTGGTCTACAGCAGGAAAAGGATTTGTTTTATTTCCCTACTCTGTGAAGAGTTTACTAGCACTTAATATGAGGCTCAGAACTGCACCCCTGGGCAGCACAGAACCTGAAAAACATGAAAGCTAAAACTTAAGGCACCACCCATGGATCCAATGAGGCACAGAGGTTTCCACCCCAAGAAGTTCAGGACAGGGTCTGTGGGTCTGCCTGCACTGCAGGGACAGACACGATGATCACCCATGCCTGCAGTGGCCAGCTGATCAAAGGAATGGCTAATTGATGGGGAAGGCTTATGGTTAATTATGATTGGGTTGCTCAGATCTTACTCATTTTTAGTTAAATAAGCTTCTGCCTTGACAGATGGACAGTAGCCTGGTGTCTCTGGGAGCTCAAGGGGTTGAACCTCTAATGGGGGTTATAGGAGTGAGGAAATAATGTTCCCATCTGCAGCAGTAAGCATCCCAGAGCTGATACAGAGCACGGTCAAGAACATTTTTAATATGGATGAACTGTTACTGGATGAGCTATTGAGCAATATTTCCAAAATCCCCATAATTTGATGAAAATTAGTTTGACTCTACTATTAAAAGTAGCTAATGAAAATGCCTTAGTGCCAAAGTAAAGGAGGGAATAAAGTTTTCAAAATGGGATTGGTTGGAAGAAAGAGGTTCCAGGCAGTGGATCTTGCAGTCACAGGGTAATATCACTCATAGCTGAATTTTTTTTACTACTATTTAAAAAAGTGGTATCTTACATACTGACTATTAAAACTGCACTGTCATTGAAAAAAAAATCAGAGTAAGGTAAAGTTTTACAGAAATAATAAAGTCCTAAGTAAGAGGGATCTTCCATTGGATTTTTACTAGACTGTTAAAAATGGAATGAAATGGTGTGATTTTTTTTTTTTTTTTTTCTGCACTGGCTGGTAGAATGAAGGGATTTCTCTTGAACATTGAGGAAAAAAGTGGACCTTTCACTGTCTTTACCAGCTGAGAAAGAGCTACGTGGTAACCATTTCCCTTTCTTGTTTAACATCCCCTCATCCAGGCAGCTTCATTCTATCTTGAAAGGCCCTGGCAGCACACCCACAAAATTCACCCAAGTCCCCTTTGCCCTTCCAGTTGCTTTCAGTGGAAGTTATGGCTCCTGCTGTGCAGGATTTGACCACTCTGACATGAAATTCTTGGGGAAGGTCCCACACATTCCTCCCCAAGAGCATCTGAAGCCTCAATTTCCATCACTTTTGACACTACAGCAAATAGTGCAATAACAGACAGCACCGGGAAAAGATGCTATGAAGCAGGAAGTTGCATTGAGATTTCAATCTAGAAGTATTCAGATTTTAATTGATTATGTTAACCAATTCCCAGGTACAACTCATTTTCCTAGCCAAGGGCATGTTACAGCCCAATTACACAAAGCTGAAGGAACTGTTGGCAATCTTATGTTCAAAAAACATATCAGAAAAAGACCTTGTTCTAAGAGAAGCTACAGAAGGGAACATGATCATTTGCTCTCTATTCTTACCTTCAGTAAAAAACTATTTGTATTAAAAAATAAAACTCAATGACAAGTGCTCCACACATCCAAAGCCAATTATTTTATTCTCTGATGACTGTGTTTTTATGTATTTGCTAGAAGAAATGTGTGAGGTGAACTGTGATCTTTCCCAGAAGCAGCAGGTCTGTTTGCTGTGTTTCTACAAGGTGTAGCTAATACAGCTTTAATTTAAGGCCACAGCAAACTAAATAATCATTACTGTCAGTCAACTACAATCTTTTATTTACCTGGACTTGACACTAATTATAGTAGAGCTTTCATAGCAAGAAATGTTTTCTGATGCATTTATCAAGGACAAAATAATAAATACCAGATATAAGAGAGTAACTTTGGGTCAAATTATATTAATTTACATTGATCTGAATCAAAATTAGTTCTTTGGATTTCTATCATAACAATGAAACAAAAAAAATGTTTTTCTGTTTTATATTTTGATGTGGTGCTTCCTGAATGAAGCTGTAAATGTCAAAGTCTTTTATGTGCCAGTTACATTTTTAAATACAATACTAACCATTCCCACCTCAAAAAAAAAAAAAAAAACCTGACCAAAAACATTTCCATGAAACAACAGGGAAATAAAAGCCCTCACTGTTTGTTGTCAATTCTTAAAAATGTCTTTTGAGAATGGGATTTTTAAGCACAGTTTTTGGCTGTGTAACAAAAACAGCTTCTGCAATGGTACACGGCACTCGGGTTTTTAGCTGAGTGTGCTCACAACAATCTGGTGTGGCTCAACCCCTGCCAGAGCTCTCCTTGTCAGGTGTTCACCAGCTGTGCTGAGATCCAGCATTTGGGGCAGGTACCTTCCAGAGTGAAGAATCTGATTCCTGACAGTGGCACGAGAGGTTTTTTTAATTTTTCACATCTGGCAGCTCCCAACGGAAACATCAAAACCTCTGAAGTGACGTTGGAATAAACCAGTGAAATCTGATGCCTGGGTGTTTGGACTAGAGAATTTGAGCTCTAAAATGTAATTTGCACTAAAATCTAAATAATCACGTTACAAATGCAGAGATGTTATCATTATTGCTATCAGTATTTCCAAGGTTTGCTGAAGACAGCTACAGTGGGGGTAAAGGAGATCTGCTGCTCCTGTGATGCAGCTCAAGGGGCAGAAGGCCACGGCTCCCTGTTCCAAAACAAGGAGTTTTTAAAAAGGTGGCTGAGTCACTTCCAGCAGTGCAGAGGACAACTGATGGCAGGCACAGCCACCAGGCAGCAGATGGGCAGGTCGGTGGGGAGGGAGGTCACCCCAGGCTATCAGCTCACAGCCAGGACATGGAGAGCAGCCCTGTGAGATCAGCAAAAGCACCAAGAAGCAGAAAGGCTGTGTCTCTCTGCTCACCACAAGCCATTTATCACACCTGTTGGGTCTTGGGAATGTCTTTTTTCTAAGGTATTTTGAGGGGATGGCCAGCCCTTCCTCCTCACTGACAAAACACATCCCAAACACTGCACATTTCAGCAATTTTTGGAAATATTTATCTTCATCCCCATTTGAAATGAAGATGTGGTTATTGTACACACTTGAAATTGGAAAGTATTGCTTCAGACTTCTGAATCACTGTGGCAGTAATGATCATTGAATTGAGCTGTAGAAGCTGAAGACAAGGAAAGCAATGAAAAAAAGGTAAAGGAAACACACAGGTAACACTCCCAAACATTCCTCTATTGACTGCCACTTGTGAGGTATATGGTTCAAAATATGAACAACATGAGGCCCCTAAAGTTTAGGTTTTTAAAATTCATTAAAACAGCACTATTTTCTTTCAATGAAAATCATACTAATGCAATAGAAAAGCAAATTTATCTGAGGCACTTCAAATCCCAGTTGTTAGTTGGGTTGGGTGTTTTTCCTATAGCACAGCACACAGATATCTGGTACTGGCTCAAAGCACAGGCATGAAGGAGAAGGATGCCCCAAAATAAACTGAATTCTTCTGCAGGACTTTGGACTTGGGCTCCCACCTCATGCAGCGTTTGATTTTTCTGTAGAAGTTCACTTTTGCATTTCCTGTTACACAGAATATTTAATCTAGTTTTATTTGAGTTTTCTTTCTTGGTGATACTTTGGAAAACTGGAAAGCCTCACACCAGTGGCACTTGGTCTATTTAGAGAGCAGACATTAATTCAGACAGTGAGTGTCTAATCTGCATTTTATCAAAACAGAAAAAAGAGAAGTAAACCTCCACCAATTCAGTTCCTCCTTCTGCTCTCAACCTTCTTTTCCTCTCCTGCTGCCCCTCCAGACCTTTCCCAGCACCACTGGAATTAGCCCATCTGCATACACACCTTTGACAGACATACTCTGAGGCTCTCCTGATTTGATTCTTATCAACTCAACAGGAGAAAAATGTAAATCCTCACCAAATCTCATTAGGGACCAACCAATTACACTCACTTGAACTCCCGAGAAGAGATGGATAAATAATTAACAATTTACTAGATGATTTAAGATCTAATTTTTACTCATAACAAGATTGCAGAGTGGGTTTTTTTTATATATTTTTATTATTGCCTTTGGAAACACCCTGTGAACTATTTCTGTAAATAATTCTTTGTGTGTAGTTTCTAGTTGTTTTTGAGTTCCTCTAGGGGATTTGTTACTCAGGCTGAGATAATTGTCTGAAACCAGATCCCATCTCATGTTTCTATCATGGTTTTGGATGGCTGCAGTTACTATAATTATTTCCTGATGCGAATATCAAATTAGTGCATCTGAAGCAATTCTTCACTATTATTTTAATAACTGAGTTTCTCTAAGAATTCTTGTCACTAAAAACTCAAGATGGCCTTGTGAACACACCCATGTCCATCTGAACTATTGAAATGATGCGTGTGAGAGTTGGTTTGCAATCTTTCTGCAATGTCATTGCAGAGCAAGAAATGAAACCAATCCATCACTGCATTCACTGAGGGCTCCTTCTATTCTGGTACTCTTCCAGCCTCGGGGGCAAGAGAGTCAAACACCAGGCTCAGATCTGGAGTCTGAATGAAAGAAAAAAGGGAGAAATCTCAATAGGCAAGAAACCAGAGCTGGGATCGGTCAGGAGGAACAAGAAGCTGAGTTAAGAACAGAAAAAGATATGGAACTGACAGGGAATGAAAGCCAGCATCCTCTGATAACAATGTATGGAATATTTAATGGTTCAGTTCCAGCACCTAAACAGCTCTCTCTATCAATAAAACATGCCCCTCTCTGTTGCAGACATTACTCTTCCTGGTTTTCATATTTCTCACAAGGCTTTAGTCTGTCCAGAAACCACGGAAAACAAGAGGGAAATCAAGATATGGTTATTCAGGTGTATATAGGTTAGAAAAAAAGCGTATCTAGAAGTTCAGGGAGCTCTCAACTTGTACAGCATGAACTACTAATGAATGGATTTAACCCATACTTTATTAACTCTATTTTTAATTATTAAATTGCAACAACTTACAAGCAGTAAGAAAAAATAGGTGCCTGGAAACCATCCTTCTTTCCAAACTGTAATTACAAATTCCACAATATTGAACTCCTCCTAATACTACTAAAAAAATATATTTATCTATACTAACTGTCTTTTACTAACATAACATGGTCTGAATGTTTCTAAATAACTGAAATTGTGCAAAACTATTCACTTATCAAAAGAATTAGGAAGATATTCACGTACACAGCTCCTGCTAAAGAAATGTGGAGGCGTACCAATTTTTTTTCATGGGGAAAAATACCAAGAAATAAAAAGATATACTAACACATCAAAGAAAAAAAAACAGTGAAATCCTTCTGGAGCATAAACAGTGTTAAGAAAGGAAACCTCAGCAAAATTTTTGTTTGTTTCTTTTAAGACAAGGATTTTTTTTCCACCTTATAGCTAAAATTAGAAGGGGGAGAGGGGGAGGAAGTCTGTTGTAAATATACATCAAGAATGAAACTCATTCCAACACTCCAAAAAAAAATCTCTTGTTTTGAATCTTTCTCTCTAATTTCTTTGAAGAATTCCTTGTCTGTAGCCTATTTCTAGTGGAGTTAAATGCCAAATAATCCAAAAGTGAACTGCTCTGGTTATAGGATTTCTGTGCTTGGGTCCTTGAGTGCACGATAGGTCTTAGAATTAGCTGTGAATTCATTAGAAATGCTGGTAAAAAACTGGAAAGCTCCTTTGTGGAACCAGGGAGCTGGAAAAAAATTAAGACTTCCTTAAAAACTCTGGTAGCTGCCTCTCTTCAGCCTGAGAGGGAATGCAGAGGGCATTTGGGAACAGAAGCTTCACTGAGCACTATTTTAGGACTATTTTGTTTTTCTATTATTGAGAAAGAAGTAGAAAGACTGGTGAAGCAGACACAGAAAAAAAAAAAAAAAGAAAGCAGCAAATAAGCCAAGGAGGTTCTGGGAGCTCTGCCCTTAAAAAGAAAAAATGCACAACAAAGTTAAGCAGGAAAGCTGCTGGGCTGAAAGCTGCAGAGCTGGGGACATCATCTGTGTTGCATTTCCTGGCTGAGGGAAAAGAGCTTTGGATGTCCTCTGTGGCTAAGTAGGACTGTGTAAAAAACAAAATACAAACCAACAAAAAAAACCCAACAAGCCCAAAGCATACACATACAGAGGAGAAAAAAAAAAGCTTAATTTTTAAATTCCTACTGGAAAAAAAGAACCTTTAAAGATCCTGGATCCAGTTAACAGCTTCAAGGAAAAGGCTGAATGTAAATGTTGCAATGGAATTCAGTTTCCAAGGGAAGTAGCAAGGAACTGGTCCTGATGATCCATGATGGAACAAACAGTGCAGGTACTTTCACAGCTCACAGATGTCTCAGAAAAAATGAAAAATATGATTTAAAACAAAGGCTGGACACATAAAAATGAATTAAAGCTGTGTCTGAAAGGTTTCTAGAACACAGCAGAGGGATGTCTTGCTTTTGGAGATCAAACATCTGTTAAAGTAACAACCAGACTGTCTAGACAGATTATGAAGTCCATTTGTCTCGCAGTGGTAAGACAAATCAGGACAAAGTGACTAGTAATGCAATTACCACTGACAAAAATATTTTTCATTGTAAAAAGGTACAGAAGTTAAAGGATACTCCTAATGGAAAAGAACTGCAGCAAGGACTTTCAGCACCTGGGAGAGAGCTGAAAACTCTGCAGAGCAACTATTTGGTAAATATTTAGAATATTGACAGAAAAAACATACAGCCCAACCTTAGTTCTAGCAACCAACCAAAAGTGCCAAGAACTGAAAACTTCTGTCAGCTTTGTTGTTCATTTATCCCAGTTCAGAGCCTGGTCTCTCTACAAGGTTTCATTCCAGTCATTTGCCAGGGACAGTAAGGCACAGTTGAAAGCTAAAGAAAGATATAAAGAAGAAACTCAGGCTGATAGAGGACCTTGGGAAAGTTGCCTCCTTGGCAGAGAAGATTAATTACCTCTGGCATAAACCAGAAATGACCCTGTTTATAGCTCCTGAGAAATCTGTCATGGCAGCTGCAGTGATAACCAGGAGAGGCAGAATCTACCAGGGCAGGGAAAGAAAGCTTTTGCCAAAAGTCCCCAATACATCCTGATGTCTAAAATGTCCATGGGATAGAGGGTTCTCATCTGCTCCATGACACCCCTGTTATTTTTGTAAAATAACAAAAAAAAAAGTGGTGAAAAAACAGAGGAAAGAAGCTGGGGGAGATGTATGTAGTCTCACATTGGCACAGCCACAAAATCTATCAGGGCTGTGTCCTCTTTCTGAAAACTGCCAGGAGCAAATGCTTAGGAAAATATACTGCCAACAAGACATGCTCAGAGTCATCTTTCCTCTGGTTTATCTTCCCAGGAACTGACAGCCAGAGGCCAGTGAACGTCTCCAACTGATGGCTGTGCCAGGTGTACTAGCTACTGATCAATGCTACTACCAGCAATGTGAATAATCCTTTTTTTAATTATTATCATTATTCCTTTTAATTGTGGGAAGAATTTGGCCATGTCCTGGGTTAAAAAAAAAAAAAAAAAAAAAGAAGGGAATAGCCACAAAACCCCACATACCATAACTATTAACAAATCCAGTTACACTGCAGATGTAGAACCAAATATAAAGCAAACATGAGCTGAAAGTCACTTTCCTGTCGTGAGAACAGGAGGCAGCACAACTTGGAGGCAGGCTCCAGTCTGTAAGTGCTGTTTACCTCTGCACCTCTGTTTTCTTGGCTTACTGCAAAGTAATAATAACCTTAGTAATGCAATTATGTACAGGAATGGTGGGTATTTGCTGAAACATAGTAGTTATCAGATCTGACACGCTGAGACAGCCCAGGGGAGTATTAGCTGCTAAAGTTCCTGTGGATCTGGAGGAGAAATGTTGTGCCTACCCATCACTGCCTGCTGAACATTTTAACTGGCACAAAATGGTACAGAAGGAAATACTGGAGCAAACCTGAAGTAGAAGCCTTTGAGAGAGAAGAGACTGGAAGAAGGTGGCATTTCTCTACAAATGAGCAAGTCTACCTTTCCAGTCTGGGACAGCCTTTGTACTCTACAACAACCAAAACTTAACTGGTCCAGCCAAAACCTGAAACTGGAAATAAGTACAGAAATATTTCTGTGAGGCTGTACTTGAGTGTCTAGCAAAGACAAAAGAAATCTCTCAGGCTGATTTGCTCATTTAACAAATGTGTAAGTAAGCTTAGGGTTTAAGAAGTTTTCACCCAGTTCCAGAAAAAAAAAAAAGAACTAAAGACCCCCAAACTTCATTCAATATACACTCCAAGAGAGCAGGCAATGTATGTTGTTGTTAGTAATTTTATGTATCTGATACTTCTGACCTATAATTACTGATGTACAAAGGTGTCTAATTTTTTGTGGTATCCAAGTGGATTATTTCTATTTGTGCCAGTCAGTATCAATGCTCTATTTCAATGCTGTATTTCTAACTTGCATAATTTCTTACACTTGTTTTATTCCCTGATCAACAATTTAAATAACCTTTGGGGGTTATCCATGTAACTTGTTTATATCAGCATTCCCAACAGCTCAATCCACTTATGTCAGGCAGGAAAAACTTCTAATTAACTACGCTCCTCCAGCCTCTAAATTGCTCTGCTTGAATTTCTGCAAAGTTAAAAACCTCAATAGGGTCAACAGCCTTTTAAAGGATTCTTGAGTCACAATATCCTGGATGCAGCAGCAAGTTCAACCCTTTATCCCTCCACACTGAAGGATAATATTGGCAACTGGAAATGGATCTGAAGGAGAGGGAGGATTGCTGGCAGAGCAAGCCAAGGGCTGGTGATTTAAAGTCATGGCTTTTGAACCCGGCCACACTTAGCAGGCTAATGGTGGTGACAGTGCATGACCTGCCCCATCACTTTGTTTGCTATATTAGCCCATAGATTACTTTTCTATTGCATGCTAAAACCTTTTGAATTGCTGAAAGATGTGTGAATAATTTGGTGAAACCAGTGGGAACTGAAAAAGCAGAGGACTTTCACAGCCTTGCAATAAGCTCACATAGATAGAGGTTTGAAACAGAGCTGAATTTTAGGCCTTGAAATATTTGCAGCATAGAAAGTTTCTGACCTGCAAAAAATATAAAACAAGAAACTATTGTATGCTTTAAGGTGTACGTGCAGTGTTTATTGATTGGCTTAAGCAGATGCTTGTAAGCTTTCAGCATTTGCCTATTGGCTAAAAACCTTTTAAAAGGCCTTGTAACAAAGAGAAATTTGGCTCCTATTGTTATGGTGTGAGTTTTTCCATCTTTAATATCTCTACTTTTACTGAGACTGATAATGGAATAAAAACCCATGGAATGCCTCTCAGTCACCCCATGCCCTTATTGGAGATCAGATCCAACAGAAACCCTGAGTTACTCTGCGAGCTGAAGCTGTGAGTGAGAATTCCCTCCCAATAAATGAAAACACAGATATTTTAGACCTGTCTGTGGCCAGGCACCAGCTGCACTGGGGTGACTGCTGTTAAAAACAACAAAAAAGTTGCTAATTTATTGCTCTCTTGGTTCAGATAAAATATTTACAATATGCACTGGAAATAACTGTATTTTAAACTTCGCAAAGTTTTGGCATTATGACAAATTCTGCCATGAAAATATATAAAGCTATTTTCAAAAGCAGAACTCCCAGTGGAGTGAAGCACAAGAGTGTAACATTTTGAAACTCTGCAGTTAAGGCAGATTCTCTAGATGTTTTTAAGTGAAACATGAAGTCAACTGAATTTTTTTAGCTGAGATCTGATTGTCTTCTCCCAAATCTCATCAAATTTGAAGATCTGTTGTAGATTTACCCTGGGAAACAATGCTGCTGTGTCACCTGCTTGGGGGCCCAACAAGTAAATTAGTTATTTTGACTATTTCAATGAGTTATTCAGCAGGGTGATGAATTCCCAACCTTTTCTTCCAAAAAGGCCATATTTGATAACTTTAAGAAATACACAGCAATGGCTGAGTGCACTGAAAATTCCCAGCACTGCTACAACTGTGAGCAGTAAAAACCTGCCAAATCCAAACATGGTGAAAAGGTCAATTAAGAAAGGCTGGAATCTTCAAATAAAACAGGCAAAGGTGTTGTGTATTTGAAATGCAAAAAGGAGGACTGAAAAATAAACAAAAAATAGTACAGATGAAAATTTCTTACTGGTAAACACAGAATTTTTTTTTTTTTTTCTCTTGGAGGACACAGTGGACCCTGCTAGAATTGAAAGCCAGTGAACACTTGCAATGCATGTATAATTCAGCAGGTAAAGTGCTAACTGTTGAAAGCATTAAAATTCGATGGGTATGTTCCACTGGAATAAAGGAAACAAAATTCTTAACCTCAAACACATCCACTGGCAGATTTTAACTGTATTTCCCCTATAATCTGTTTTTAATACAGGAAAGCTCTTGAGAGAGTTCTGGTGACTAAATACTACTTTGTAAAGAAGATCACATTTCATTTCTATTGTGCACTCCTGAAAAATTATGGGCTCCTCTTACACAACATAAAGGTCAAGTCATTAGCCTGGAAAGTTTCTGCATTCAGAGGTGCAGAGAGGAGCTGTCTGAGGCTTTCTTATCCTCTGCTCAAAGGTCTGGCTGGGTATTTCATTGGATACCTCAGAAATCTTCAGGCTGGCAATTTGTTCCCTTCAGCTTCATCATACAACACTCTCTAGAATACAATATACTTGATTCTCATTTTGTTTGCCCTCAGAAGTTTCAGGTTGAGCAGAGTTTCTGTTCCAGCACTATGAGCATGTCTTTATTGCTTTTATTGACAGATTATCTACATACAATGATTTTAATGTCAAGGTGAATTGTGTGCAGGGTCATCCATGGCTTGCACCCTTTTCTCCCCTTAAAAAAAACATAATATTTTGACCTACTAACAAATGTTCCACTCTTATTTTCACTAAATCGCTTCAACAACACAAAAAATTCTGGATGAACTGGTTCTGTCAGTTCTTTAAAATATTATATCACTATCTAAGGAGATTTATGTGGCACAGCAGATGGATGGGGACATACATCAACTGTGAGATCTATGATGCATGTTTGCCATGTACTGAGACAAAAAAAATGATGGGGCAATAAAATATTAACAGGTGTGGTCACTAGAAAGCAGGTATTTTTTGTTAAATGTTTTAAGGAATACCACAGAGCAAAACAATAAATCTTCATTCTTTATTTGCCAAAATCAGAAGCCAGCCAAGGCATTTATGTTCCAGTCATTCAAATAACTTCTGCTGGACCTGATATTCGTTTTTTTTAGGTTCATTCCTTCATAGGAAATGACATATATATATTTAAATATAAAGGAAAAAACCTAACTTAGTAGAGTTCTCTTCAACTCTCTGTGCACTATAAACGGTGCATTCCTTGCCATTTTTATTAATTCTGAAAATATCCTAGTCTGTACTTCCTTATTTCCTGGAGTCATCCATAGGGACAAATAAACAGCTTATAGAAAAAAAAAAAAAGGCTCTGATCTCTGTTCCTCCCTAGCCTGTGCTTTGACAGAGTTTTTATTTTTATTTATTTTCTTTAGCACTGATGACTCAGTTCCTGCACTTTCATTTCCAGTCAATACCTGAGCTGGGGTTGGTCCTCAGCCTGGGTGCATTCTAAAACTGAAGCTGAAACCCTTCACCCGTAGCATAAAGCACAAAGAAGCCAACATTCCCTCTTGGATCAAGGGAACACTTTTAGTGCAAACCTCTCAGAGCTGCAGATACAATCTCAAGGTCTCAGATTTTGGTCTCTCTGTCTCAGTGTTTGAATATCTGGGATTGTTCTGTTTCTAAAAGAGTGTGGGGAAGAAGAAAAGCCAACAAATCACTCAGGCTCACCAATCTGATGCTGCAGAATGCAGATATTTAGATCATGACTTTATACCCTTGCTGTAGTTCCATTCCTGTTTTATTGCCAGAATAAATTCATACTGCATCTTGATTACATCTCTGTGCATTCCCTTAATCTCACTGTGTAATTTGGAACATTGAAATTTCCTTTGAGCTGGCTTCTCCCAACTGCTTAATGTCATTAGCAAACTTTAGCATGTTACTGCATTGTTCTCCTTGGAAATGAAACACAGAAAAAAACCCCTCACATTGTCTGAAGGCACCCTTTTAATCACTGACTTTTGAAAACCCATCTGTCATCAATATCTTTATCCACTGAAATCTCTCCTAGTTCTACCCTTGATATGTTCACCAATTAGTGTTTTGCATTGCACTTTATCAAAGCTTTCCAATACCTTTGTTTGTTTGTTTGTTTGTTTCCCCATTTACATAAATGTTACTGCCAGGAAAAGACACTTCATGATGACCAGCTCACAGATCTCTTTAAAATGTGCTGTTTTCTAAGTTGTTAACAAGGGTCCCATGTAATCCCCTCACTAATTAATACAGCTACACACTCAGCAGAGATGGGCTCCTGCTTGAATATGTAAGAAGGAAAAATGTGGAATTGCTGAATTTCAGTGCTCCAGGTTGGGATAACAATTTTATAATGAGAAAAACTGAAACAACTATGAAGCTCTGCATTCATTTTGTAAATAATACAGCTATTGCAGGAAAAAGAGAAAAAATAAAGACAGTGAGATATAAATCAATGTACAAACCACTGCGGAGTATCATGTTGGATTCATGTCTAGGAGCTTCCCTAATATCAGAACATTGGGACAACCAGTGGGAGCTGCTGGGGTGGGACTGGACATCCCACAGAGACACACCTGAGCCCACCTGAGCTGGTCCCTGAGCATGCTGAGATCCCAAACCTGTGTGCCAACCACCTCATCCTCCCCCTGGGAGCAGAGTGACCCCTGAAAGGCACACAGGGAGTTCCCTGCCCTTCACGCTCCCCTTCCCACCCTCTCAGAGAACTCTGGGTGAACACTGTGCACGGGACATTGCTGCTCCTCCCTGGCCTAACCTGAGCTGACTGATTCCCCAGGTTTGCTTTTGTGTTTGAATGCAATTACTGCACAATAAAAACCAGTGTATCACCATTTAAAATCATTGGTCAGGCAGCCTAGCACATCTAAAATTTGTCATTCTCTCATTTAAAAGAATGTTTGACGAACATGAACAATTTTACTGTAAAATTTTTTTTTTCCATTTTTTATATTTTCAATAAGCTACCAAACACTGTGTTTCATCTTCTGGAATGCTTTAACAGTTCAGACTCAAAGTGCCAAGCTTGGATGTATAATGGAAATGCTTACACACATTTAATTGTTGCCTTGTTAGCCGAGCCGATATGATAAAAGCAACTTCATCTATCCTGTGATTTTGACCTGATTGTTTGTGTCAGGCAGCCTTGTAAGAGCAAGGGGGAGCACAGCGTGCTCTCCTGGTCTCTAAATGGCAACATGAATTGTGGTCATTAGAGCATTCATGACCTGTGTACAAACAAGGCTTCGGTGGTAGCACAGGCTGAAGGATCCTCTGGGACACAGATAATTGCTGCTCCTGCCGTGGATCAAACTCTGCCCCTGAGCTGGGGGATCTCTCCCCTCTGAGCTTTAGGATTGACACATGCTAGAGTCTATTTTCCTTCCAGAAATGTAAGTCATTGCTAATCCAAGGATTAAATAAGCGTGATAACAACAACTGAAAAAACAAAACAAAACAAAGCAACAACAAAAAAACCTCCAAGAATTACAGCAGTTCAGAAAAGGCCTAGGTTTCACCACGCTTAAAAGGAAACATATCTCAAATTATGTATCTTTCTCCTGAACAATATGCCTTATTTATTCATGAGTACACATCTGCATGTGAAACCTATAAGCCTGTATATACACTTAAATGAAGCAACTGTGACTGTATAACATTAATTTTATTTCCTGCACCAAATCCCCTGAGAAAATGGGAAACCAAGGAATTATAAAAATGTCTGGGTCAGCCAAAAACATATATTCTCAGGTATTGATTTTATTTATTTTTGGCAGAACCACCTTTTCTCCAGCTTTTTTCTAGTTCAGAATTAATAAGGCATTTGGTGGATCTGGCTCAGTTGCTGACTGGGCATGTCTGATGTCCAGGGAAGACCAAGAACAGTCCATGTGAGTGACACTTCCCCTTAGCAGCCTCTCACACTCTAAATATATTCATTTCAGAGCCTTTCTGTATTTGCTGTACATCCCATAACCTTTGGAGAATTCTTCATACCCAGTTTGTCCTTGTACCCATTAAAACTCCCATTTACAACATTCTTTGGAGAGGAATTTTAAATGCTCCTCATCCAACGTGCTGAAGAAATACTTGCAGTGATTGGTCTGAAACCTGTCACCCATCAGCTTTGACTGATGCCCTGGAAATTTTGTCACTGAAAAGACACAGAACAACAATCCCTATCCCTCTTGCTCATGCTTTTACAGATCCCTAAAATATTCCAACATGAACAATCATTTCTGAGGATGAGGAGCCTTAGTTTGCTCCAGTAATCCTAAAAAACATGTAACTCCATCATCCTTGTCCAATAAAACTTGCTGCCCTACACTCATTTCTCCCCAGTTTTGCAAAGTATTTTATTTGCGTCATGGGCATTTTTAATAAAGTTAGTCAACAACACTTCAGGACAAATTTAGACATTTATTATCAAAACAGTGAGGAGCAATCTTTCATTCCCCAACTATTTGATTGATATCCACTTTGTGGGAGATGAAAACAGAGATCCCACTTGCCTGACTTGGAATTACATCTCACCAGGACAAGTCTTGGCTAGGATTTTCTGCTTTACAAGTCAAATACATGTCTTACCCAAAAGAAAAAAGATAATTTTTCAAGAACTCAGTACTTATCCCCCAGAGATACAAACCTGGGCTCCAGTTTGTCACTGAAGGGTATCTCATATTAAAGTATTTTAAGGATAAATCAGTGCCAATGGAGATTAAGAGCTGCCTACTCAAAACACTTCCCACAATGACGGTCCAGTAAACTGTGTTAAGAAATTCAGGGAAAAGTTCACTCAAAAGTTGACTCAAGCAGAGTTTGAAAGAATGTCTCATGCTTCCTGATGAAATGATTTGAACGCTTAAGTTAAAGAAAGGGGTCTTCTCCCAAAACTCTGTGCACCTCAGGACAACATGTTCTGCAAATGTGATTAAAATTCACCATCACTTTCACATTACTCAGTAAAACCTGAAATGTTAATTAAAAACCACCTGAACCATACATTGAGTGCTAGTCTGTTACCAATCTGTTTTCCAGGAAAAAAAATACTATTTTTTTTTTAAATTCAGATCAACACAGCAGATGCATCCCGACAATGCTTTAGAGCTTTACAAACCTCAGGCACAGGCAGAGGAACATGATGTTTTCACACAAAGCTTTGTGGGGCAGCAGCCAAGTGCAGATGCAAACAAACACTGCCACAACCTCTGAACAACACATCTCACCTGATTCCAGAAAAGGAATGGATTGCCAAAGTTGAGTTTGGACTAATGAGTGATGAAGAAAGGAGTGATCAGGATACGCAATCATTACTTAGGGATGAGTCAATTGACATAAGAAAACGAAGAAATATTATCACCAGAAGAGATAAAATGGCTTTGCATGGACAAAAACATCCCTCCTTTCTTGGGTCTGGTTTTCCATTTCTCACTTTTCTCCTAACTAGATTAACAGCACACAAATGACCCTCTATGGGGAAGAAAACACATATGAAAGTTTTAAGCTGTCTGTGGGTTTTCTGTTTCTGTTCATTTCCCTGTGTCTATTCCATGTGGGTGCAAACAGATGCTGGGTGTCCCAGAGCTCAGAGGGTGTTCCACGTTTGGTCAAAGGTACTCCCACCACCCCTGACATCAATGAAGAGCTTCCTTGTGTCATGCTTAGAAGAAGCTTTAGGAAAAAAATGTCTAAATTGCATAAACTACTTAATTTTCTTCTTCCTTGCTCTGTAGAGAGGAGTATCCTTGAACTGATTTTGTAGCTACAAAGAAAAAAAAAAAATCATTCAATAACTTTTTTTTTGCTGCTCTTCCAAAAACCTTTTCAAAATTTTAACTAGAATTCAAATCTATTTTTTTAAAACAAAATTTAAAAAAAATAGTTTTGACAGTTTATTTTACTGCAAGTACTTTCCAGAGATCAATAGTGAGAACCCCACAACTCATTCTTAAAGAGTCCCTGTCCTGCAATGTTTCAAATGTCAATGCACAAAACATGGAAGGGTTAAGAATATACGTTATGTCTGTCATATCACTGGGGGAGGTTAAAACTTCTACTGTAAGTGTATGAGCTTCACTATAAACGACATTATTAAAAATCAATTTGGATAAGAAAAGAAGGGAAATTGTCATGGTTAATGTCCACCTCTGTAAATGGGGTCCTCCTCACCAGTGATTTAAGGGATCTGCCTTTAGATGATGCAAGTCCATAGGAATATTTCAAAAAGGAAATATTAATTGTGCCAATGTCTGGTTACCCAGCTATACTCCGGTGTGCCTTCCTACAGGTACGTGTATAACCATAAAATATCACATGGACAATATTCCAATATGTTGCTATTATTGCTAAGACAAAAATAAGACTGCATGAATCAGCTTATCTCAAGTTTTGGAAGCTGCAGAGAGAAGGAAGGCAAGCAGAAATAGCAAAGGTCTCAGGTGGTCCCTGAGCAGGGTTTGGGAGCACTCAGGTGTTTGTGCAGACCCTCACACGCAGGATGCTCCAAGTGCCACCGCTGTCGTTATGGCAGAGGTCACCAGATGGCACTGTTAAACATGCCAAGATTCAACTGATAAACACTTATGCTATTTCTCTTTTTTTTTTTTTTTTTTTTTTTTTAAGATGAGCAACGTTTTAGTCTTAAAGGATATGCTATTGTGTCACTTTAGAGACACTCGAAGTAAATATCTGACAATTAATTAAGAAGCTTTCTGTTCACCTTGATTTGTCTATTTGTCTGTTTGGAATCAGTAACAGAGGAGGAGTGATCTCCTGAGACCTCTGGCTTAACCTGCCATGAGAGGCAACTGCCCACGTGGAATGCTCCCGGCCTCTTGGTTTCCATGACCAAAACACATGTAGTGTAAAATATATTAATTACACACAGAGCAAAAAGCTCTAGATATGCAGAGCTTTTCTTTTCTTTTTTCCCCATTTGGAAACAATCCACAAAGTTTTGATATTTGGTACCACACGTCAAGAAGGGGAAAACTACTATTCTCCATGGAAAGAGGAGAGAGGGAGACTTCTCCTATTTCCTAACAAAAATTTCTTTCTATTTTTGTTCATACCTACAAATCCAAAACATTTTTCTGGATTGTCCATGGAGTCTTTTGTTAAAAGAGGAGAACACACTTTGACAGAAATTTCTTGGCAATGTTTTATATTAATTGATACTTTATTCAGCAGGGAAAACCATACTGATAATCTCTGAGTATTACTCTATCCCCTTGGGAAATTCACAATCTACCCAACAATGAAGATCAGTGGAATTCCACCAACTTGTTAACCTGAAATCTTTATTTTCTGAGAAGGGAAGATATATTGATCAGCACTCTTGCACAGGATACATCGATCATACTTGTCTACTTAGATCTAATAGCAGTGGGGAGGAGTGGGGAATGTGTACAAACTTGCACATGAAATGATAAACAGCACCGTCGTGTCTGACACAAATTTTATCACCTGGCTGGATGCTGAGGAGATTTATGGAGACAAGTTGTCTAAGTGGCTGAAACAACACATAAAACCTCACTAGCTGGTCACTTAGGCAGGGAAAAGCTCTGAAGAATTTTGGCCCATGCTTTTGTATTTAGTGAATTCTCTTGTCACTTAACACATTCATATAAATAATAATGCATTTTTAAAATTTCGACCTCAGGAGTATAAAACTGTCAGCCTGTATAAATGGCTGTAATAATATATGACAGCAGAGTTTGGGCAAGTCAGCAAAACTGGGGTTAGAATCAACCCAGTGATTAATTTCATTGGCACCAATTGAAGAGAAAGTCAGCAAATACACTACTTTTACAGTGTCAAAATCATAAGGGAGAGGACCTACAGCTATATGCTTAAGGTGCTTTGAAATCTCAGTTTATTTCCCTGTGAAGCAGTAGATCCCATGAAAAACCACTAGAACTCTTTTGGTTTTCCTCTTTATCTGTAAAATCAAAATAAAAATATTGCCTGATGCCCTTTCAGCTGTGGCTTGAAGCTGTGGTCTGGCTGTCATCTCTGCCCACCCAGTGATGGTACCAGTGAGGATGATCCATTCAGCATTTGGGTGGTTTAGGGTATCACTATGGTTTTTTTAACTTAGAGGAAAACCTGAGAGTCTCAAAGCCATTCTAACAGAAAGCAGAAACCTTTTTGAAATCACAAAAAGCACCCTCAGACCATTAATATGACCTTGTGCACTGTTGATGTCTCTAGACTATCCAATTAGTAAATAAATAGCATTATCTTAATACATTTTGCATTGTGGAACCTGCTGTCTGTTTTTTTTTATTTTAAATGCAGACATGCTTTAGGAAAAAAAGTGCATTTCCTTCTTAGCAAACTTAAATTTGCTTCAACAATTAGTCCACATACATTTGGAATTCTCTAAAGAAAAGTGGCAAATACAATCAACTGAATATTACAGTAATAAATACAGCCCATATAATAAATCTCCAGCTATGATATTCTGATTTACACCAATTTCCAAGAATTTTAATTTAAATTCTGATAAAATTTAAGAATAATTGAGATCATTACAGATTTCATTTTCATCCCATGGAGTCTTCCTGTGCATAATTTTTTTAATCAATGCATGGCTAAATTATAAAGCCTAAGGAAAGGAAAGAAGACATAATCCTATTTTAATCTATTAATTCAAAGGAAATGTCTTTCTTATTTTCCTTTGCATCCTTAATAAGTTAAATGACATTAAAATAACTAAAATGCATAAATTTTTGACCAGGGAATACTTGGCAGAAGTGTAACATCTGTTAAAGCCAGGGAAATGAACTAAATTTAGTTTATATACCTGTAATCATCATTTAGGGGGGAAAAATATCACAGAAAAATCACACATACAAAACAAAAAATAAAAACAACAAACCCCAAAATCTCCTAATCCAAAACCTGAGAAGTTAAAATGGAACATTTTTCATGTGGGACATTTATTTTTTTGCTTACTTTTCTGTGTAATATTCATTTATTTCAGACCGACGGGAATGAAGATAAAAATTAAATGAAGATTATGGTAGGTGTCTCAGCCTTTCATCCACAACCAAAGTGCATAAACCCAGTCTGATTTTTAATATTAAATCTATGTTAAGTACATATTTGCTGCCTTCCTTACATTAATTTACTGCTATGACTGGCTCTTGTCAGCTTCCATGGTCAGGGATAGAATGCTTGTGGTATTTGTGTAATACTAAGTGGTGCTGGGCAGTGCTGTGGAAAAAACCTAAAACCACCCCTTAAAACCAGCTCTGTGTATAGGATTTACTTCTGAACATGCACAAATTCCTGGCTAAAGCAAGTCACATCTGAACAGGACAAGAAACACATCAAATGGATGGTCAGGAGACAGACTGGCATTTGCTGGTGATCTAAGTAGGCAAATCTGCTTTGCAACCAACTGGGAAACACAAACCATGATGTTTTACAAAGTATTTTTCCTTGTGAAGAAATGTAGTATTCACCAAGGTTCTGCAGTATGGCCAAGAAACTCCAAGTCAGAATGACTGGACAGTTGGCACCCAGTAGGCACTGTGTGAAGTGTGAAAGCAAGACCTGGATGATGTCCAGCTCAAGGCTAGAGGTCATGGACTGGAAAAACCTCCTCTTTTTATTAAACAAACCCAGCATAGACACTCTGGTCACAGAAGAGTTCTCTGTTCAAGATCACGGGCATCTTCCAAGGAGTGCTCTTGATACTGCACTTCAATCCTGTGCCCTTGCTCCCAGGAGTTTCTCTTAGCATGAGTAGCAGATTGCAAGTTTTTTTCCATATAGAAAGAAAACTGAAACAGGTTTGATTTCCCTTCTAGAGTTCCAGCTTTGTAGTAAAAAACCTGTCAGAACTTGTAACAGAAAAGATTTAAGAGCCCTGCAGCTCGGCCTTAAAGAAAGCACATCTGATATGATGAGCAAGCATCGGGGTGGACACAGGGAAAAGGGAACATCATTAAAATGGATTATTATTCTGTGCAGTATGGAATGTTAGAGCAGCACATTCTCCATTTGCTCTCCCCTCTGTGCTGCAGGGGTCACCCCCAAGGTCACCCCTCCTGCTCAGGACAGACGGAGCCTTCCTGCTGCCTCCACTGCTCCACAGCCAACAGCACAACTGCTCTGGTCATTCAGGGGCAGGGAGTGTGAAATATGGAATTGTCGAGCTCTTTTTATGGAAGCAAACAGTAAAGGAAGATTGACAAAAACAACATGGAAATTCTCAGTTGTTTAACTGCTCTTCTTATGGCACGTAAGTGTCTCTGAGAGACTGAAATGCTTTTCTGGGTTGTCATGTCACCTTAAATTCTGGTGACTCGAGCATCCCAAATGACTTCCCTGAAGTACATAAAAAACTCCAGCAGGAAGTGTTGAAGTAGCTACTGAATGTCTTTGGATATTCAGCACAATTTAGACTCCATGAAATATAGATTTTTCAGTACACCTTGTCCATGGCAATAACGCGCTGATGTTTACAACAATACATTTGATAATTTGTGAGCACTGCTGTAAAAAAAAGGAATAAAAAAGCCAGGAAATCTGAATGTGGAGTGGATGGTGGCTGTTTTCAATGCCTTGGCTGCTGTGTGCTACCTTTATTATACAGCTCAGCACAGTGCAGGATCAAGAAGTCTATTTCCACCTTTGGGCTGGGGTAGTTGCACTCTAGAAGGGTGCAGTTCTTTAGGCAAGCATGTGAATTGTTATCACAAACTACAAATCCCTTTTTTGTGGATTATTATTATTATTCTTCCCCAGATCAATGCCAAGGAGTAGGTGGAGAATGCAGAAGAAGGGACAAAAGCACAGACAGTGCAGTAATGAATAACAATTTTGTTTAAAAACTGTGTAAAAATGGCCTACTTTCATTTATTGTCTTCCTAATATGCACAGTTGGGCTTCTCTCATATTTATGCACTTTTGCTGATATCAACTTCTTTCCATTGAAACTGTACATACCTTTGTTGTACTGCTTCTAATGTGCAATTTATTTTGGCCATAATAATCCTGAGCATTAGACTAAGTCAGAAAACAAATAAAACCAACATAATGAAAATAATTTCTTCTCTATTTGATTTCCATGCACAAGATTTAAATGTGTTTTGGGGAAATGCATGAGGATTGAAGAGACTGTTCAGAAACCACCAAAGGGAAGGTGGTGCAGCAACCTGAGAGTCCTCTGTACCGAGACTTCCTCCCTCCTGTGTGTGTCAGGAGAACACCACACAAATCTTCTGTCTGGGCACAGGAGTGACGTATCAGCCTCCTAAACATCAAAAGTTATGAGCAGGACATTAGGATTTCACAACTGTTTCTTAAAACCACTTCACACTACGGCTCCTTGGTGTGGGAGGTTATGCTTTTTTATTCCTCAATTTTGCTTCAAAGTGCCAAGCACTTGTATTAACACATAAGAAAAATATTCAGGTCAACAATAATCTTCCATGCAAAAGGATCATGAAGTAATTGCAAGCTATCCAAGAGTCATCCTCAAACTGAAATGCATCCATGTCTGGGATGGAAGGAAGGGAATTTGTTACAGCAGCCCTGGTGCTAGTAGCAGTAGTAGCTCAGGATAAAGTAAAATAGGGCAGCTAATAACAGTTCAGTCTGTGCAGGCCTCACAGAACAAGGCCTCTATGGTCAAAATAATGAAAGCAGCACACCTGGACTTTGGGATAAAACACCACAGCAACCAACCAATATGAGTCACAATATCCTTTAAAAACAGAAGTTAAGAGGGTTAAGTTGGCTGTGCTAGGATTGCTGAGGCTGGTTTTTCTGCAATAATGCTCTTGTGGAACATTTTTTAATTATTTGTAATTGCAAACTGTATTACTATTACCTACACAGATTAAAAGGTGTAGCCATTTGGAGCATCCAACTTGTGCTCTTAACCACCTCAAACAACTGGGCTCCTTATAAAGTTAATAGTGACTGGTTGCCTCTCAATTTCATGATTCTGGATGGTTCCATGGAGCAGCTTAGCCCTCAGTTTTGAGTACCTTAGGAATTAAACTTCCTCAGCTCAAATGAATGTCTGAAGCAGATACAATGAATAATTCCTCATAACTCATCAGACCTCCCAAACAAAGAACCATAGAGTGGTTTGGGTTGGAAGGGACCTTCACAACCATCCAATAACCTGGAGCTCTAGCTCTGTTTTGGACACATCCAGAGCCCCTGTGAGGGAGGCAGAGCAGTGCCAGGCCCAGCTCTGGGTTACTCCAAGGCCTCTGGCATGACCACCCCTCTCCATTTCCCTTACCCTGCTGGCATCTCACCTTCAGCATCTCTCCCTTCAGCCCAGTGCCACTGAGGAACAGGAACATTTTGGTGTCCTTTCAGCAACCAAGGCCACTGGTGCAAGGCACCAACCTCCCTCCATGCACAGAACACCCTGTACACAGCTTTTAGGAACTACATTGTGTACCAGGCACTGAATCAGACTCAAGCTGCCACTCTATGAATAAGTGAAGTATTCCTGGACTACAAACTTTTGGACCTGCATTGGCACATCAACATTCCTACTTCTGCCATTACAGGAATGAAATAAATCAAAAACAAGCCCTGGGGGAAGAAGATAAAAGAAGAGCTGCTAAAGGCAAACATTCCTCTTTCATTGTGCTGTTAATTTTCTCTTTAACAGATCCCATTCCCAATGCCCCCTGAGCAGGAGAGGGTCTCAGAGGTGGTGTATTTTGCAGAGTGCTCAGCAGTAGCACACATAAAACCCTACCTATGTAGGACACAGCTGCTTGAAATTTCCATGTGGCCGCCAGATTTGTTTTTGTTTGGGAGGATCTCCCTGCAGTTGATGCACAGATGGAGAAGGCAGTTAACTAACAACGATAATAATCATCCTCCATGACAGGCCCGGGGCTGAATTTAAACCTACAGTGAGGTTTTAAGGGATGGAGTCAGTGCCCTGGCCATTAAGTGAGGACACAGGGTGAGAGAGGCACAACTCTCTGTTCCTGTTGGGGATGGAGGCTCTGTTTAAGCCTTTAAGCCCAGGCAGAGCTGTCAGGCAGAACTATTTATTAAGAGGTTATTATCCTGCTGCAGTACAGGACACACACCAAAGAGAAGCCACTGTTTGAAACCACTATTAACCTTGGTGAACAGGTGAGGTCTGTAATCATAAAAACGTGTTATCTTGGAGGTTATCAGGGCAGGGAAGGACAGTCTCTCTCATCTCCTCATCTCTCCTGTGATTCCAGTATGAATGATACAAAATCCCTAGGAGGTGAAACATTTTGATTTTTTTTTTCTTTTTTTTACTACACAGTCCCATTATCCCAAAGAAAAGTTAATCACGAGTGTAAGATCCACTATCTTGTTAATTATCATTATTGTAATATTAGTTGTGGGTAGAAGGATTGAATAGTCTGGTCTGGGTTTAGACACACATGATAATAGATGAATGCTCAGGATATTTAATTTGCAGCTCAAGTGGAAGAACTCTGAGGCAGACTTTGCAGTATGTCTGGCTTCACAGTAGTGTAAAATATGAATAGTGGGTGAAAATTATATCAATGCAGCAGTGTAACCGTGAACTATTCAGAATATTGGAATTCAAACACTTTGAAGTGCATTAAATCCCTGTTTTCAAAATGTTACATCAGCTTTTCAGTGGGAACTAGGGCATAAAAAGTTCTTCCTTACCCTTTGAATAACTCTTCTATAGTATTAGTTTTGAAGTGCTCTAAAATAAAAGTAATCTTAAATTTCCAATCTATAGCACCAAATTAGAAGAAGAAAGGTGTAGCAGACATTTTGCAGTTAAACAGAAGCTGTGAATAACTTCTGAGGCAACATTAGAAATATAAAAATATGCATATATTATATACCTGGCTTATCAGTTTTAAAGCAATCCAGACTTCAGCAGCCCCTAGACTGCAGTTTAGGTGAATTTATGATGGAGGAGATGTCTAGCTCACCATGCTCCTTGCCTACCCAGACACCCTCCAGGTTGGATTGTCTCCTTGTGTTTGGTCCTTTGCCAGCAGTCATGGCTGCAACCACAGCAGAAAATCAGCTGAACCTATACTAGATTAATGCTCCATGCAGCTCCATTGGAAAATAGAAGTTTGGATTGTTTTTTATTCTATCCAAATGGCATCAAACACCTTTACACTGCAACTGCACGAGCAGAGGACAATGAAGGTCAGAGAATAATGAAATTATAACCCAGTGACAAAATAACAAGCAGCAAATGAATGCATTGGCAAATCAAGCCCAACGACAGAACATTAGTCAAACAACAACAGAATGATTAATAGATTTAAGTATTCCTGGTGATGATTAAAATACCTAAATCCTGTACTTATGGACTTGATCATTCCCTGGCTGTGAGGAACAAAAGCCACGTGGTAATTGCCACCTTCTTAAAGCCACTGGTGCAGATTTAATGTGCTCAGAGTAAAGTCCTCCTTGCTTTAAAGCCATGAGGAATGATTGCAACCTCTTCTGGCACCTATCAATAAAAAATGGATTTGTGGCAATATTAAAAGATGAAAATCACTTTATTTTACTTACTGACATCTCCTTTTTGAAGTTAACTTTATGATTAAAGAGAGAACAGGCGCTTTTTGTCACCACTGAAAGATGGATGGATTAAAAGCACATATCACCACTGCAAAGAGGCTACAGATCTTCATCAATATAAATCCACAAAGCATCTGACTGTGTCAGGGAAACATATTCTCAAATTTTCATTCCACCAAGAGATTACGGGGACTTAAAAGGCAAATAGCCATTGATTCTTATTACACAAACTGCTAAAGCAAGGAGAAAAAGCAAACATTTAAACCATTCTTCTAAAATCTCTTCCTTAACTTCTGCTTCTTCTCACTGAAGTGCTGAGCACAGTTAAATTTTTTGTGCAGTCTGTGCTGCGTTTTCCCCCTTGAACTTTCTTTCATTTTGCAGATCAATCCGAACTCTTAGAAACTGTTTTGTTTTTCATTGAGGCACAGGAGGCAGCATTTTCCCTGCTCGTGGCAGTGTGTTTTGTCCCTGGAGGGCCCATTGAGCACTCTGGTTGTATTCCATCCTAAGGTCTCTTACAGGCTCATTGATCCCAGGGAACAACCACAGCTTTTCCCTTATGCACACACTTAAGGGTGTGATAATTGTCTCTGGGGTGATTAGCCATAATTATTACAGGGTAATCATTATTACTTTAGTGCCCAGGAGTTCAAACTACACAACCAGATCCCCTCTATCAAGTCATGTATCCCTCTGTCACAGAAAACTTCCAATCCTTGAGCAGCCAGCTATACAGGGAATTGGGAAGGGAAATAAGGAAATCACAGCCAGTACAAGAGGCAACTGCATCATGTGCCAAGGACTCCAGCTCACACAGAACAATTAGACCTTCCCATGTTTTCCAGAACACCCCTCAGTTTAAAGATATCAAGTATCCACAATTTTTAACACAAACACATTTTTTAAAAACCGTTTTTGACAAGAAATGTGAGATAATATTAGGAATTCAAATAAACTTCTAAACAGTTATAAAAGCTTTATCCTGCACTGTTTTTGGATTGATCATCTTTTTTTTTTCCTTGAAAACGTCCATATTTAGAAGATACTCTGAGGAGACTAGAATATCATTTTGCATTATATTCTGGAAGTAAATTACACTGCAGCTGGTGACACGTCTATTTAAAAAAACAAAACAACAACAGCAACAACAATATATATATAGATCGAGGTAAAAACAATTTTCATGCTGCTTTATAGTGGCCTGGCTGTTTATTCCAGGCAATATTAGCTGTGTTTTCAAAGGTTCTGACCAGCTCCACTCATCCATCAGCTCAGGGGTATTTCCTGCCCCCTGGAAAATCTGTCCAGAGCAAGCAAGAGGAGAACACCCAGGAAGAATAAAGATGCACCAGGAAGAAAATTCCCTATTTGAACTCCGTGATTTTGGGAAGCACAGTTCTCTCCTTCTCCTTTGGGCATTTTCCTGCCTGGATCCACAGATCTCCTTTTATCAGCACCACCTTCACCTCCTCCACATCCAGAAGGTTCTTGATCCACTGTTGTTTTCCCAATTTCATCAATTATCTGTGCTTTGCAAGTAGCACAGAAGAGTTCCCATCATAATATCAAATGGACAAAGGTACCTTTAATCCAAATGCAGGGACTTTTCAAATGTTAAATTAAAATTTTAAAGAATCAAGTATTATTTGTTCTTAATTTCTTGTTTTAAAATGTTTATCACAATGGAAAAATGTAACTTTGCAAAATTCTAAACTCTAATTCTATAATATATTGTCTGACCTTTGCTAAAGTAAACACTTCTACGTACAGCATGGATTTAGTGGAGTTTCTGTAACTCTTCTTAAAATACATCAGCATGGGAACACAACAAAATCTACATTTATAATTAAATCAGACAGAGTCTGTGTGTTTTGCTAAAGAGCTAATATCATTTTTTTTTTTTAAATCACCTTTGACTTTTTAATTTACAAATATTCCAGCCTGCTGTACAAAGGAAAATTTAAAACTATCTAGATTAGTTTGTATTAAAAACTCCACAACTGGTTGGCTAATGGCTATTAAGAAAAATAAAACACCTCAGTTATCATGTTATATTTTTGCCACACATTTTTTTCCCCAAAAAAAGTCCTTTTTAACATCCAGATGCAAGTACAAGCAATGTTTAGTGCTATAATCAACATTTCCAAGCTACCTGCCAGCAGAACTCACAGTGCTGAACATCAGCATTGTCAGCTCCTTGGAAGCCTCAGACATATTTTACATAGTCCAAACAGATTATGGTCTCCATTTATAATCCTTCTGTGCAGGGAGGGGAGCTCCTGAACAGGAATTCAGGATAGAATGTGCATTACAGCTGAAGGAGATCAATGCACAGTGGGTTCTGTGCCCAGAATCATCATCATCATCATCATCATCATCCCAGGACAGGATGGCTGAGCTGAGTCCACCTCTCCTTGAGGAAAATGCCACTACCAGGGATGAGACAAGAAATGGCATAAAAATTCCAACCAAAACCCAAAGAAACACCCAGTAATTTCTATCTGAACTAATGTTTTCAGATTTTACAGAGTCTCACTTGCTCATCCAGGCCCCAACATCAAATGATGCGACACATAAATTCTGGACAAGGAAAAGATTTACTAAACTCCACAGCTTTTCTTGTGCTTCTACCACCAGAAATGCCCTCAGCACAAGACAATAACGAATCTCTCCAAGAATTAGTCACTAACAACAACTCTTTTTGATTTTGGAAGTCTAGAATTCCTAATCACACTCTTTGTCAAGCCCTAAATGCACAGCTGTGCCTTCATTAGGGGGAAAAGACTGATGTGAGTAGCACTTCTGCAGCTGAAGGCAGAAGCAAGGCCCTGCAGATGTACCCATTAACAACAATTGTATTTCACTCCAGTTACTTCTAGTTGGGGATGATTCTAACTCTGCTAACACAAGCCAACAGCAATTCCCACTGTTATTTACAGTCTGATATTGAAAAGAGCTCCCTGGGTCCTTTGGTGAACACCAAGAGTGGTGCCATGAGACCAACAGGCTGATTTTTCATGTACTGGAGGGATAAATCCTTTCAAAGCTCTCTGCTCCCTGTTCTCAGGATGCACAGGGGTGTTTTCAGAGCTGGTGTTCTGTAGGCCTGAGAGATTTTAGCCTGACAGCAGCTGCTAACTTTTCCCAAGGAAAAAAAATTCTCAAGAAAGCTTCTTCTCAAAACAACCTTGGCAAACAACTTTCCTTTCTCAAAATAATCTTTCTCCAGGTGGTGTTTTGCTGTCTCTCTGGTTTAACCAATGGGATCAGAGAGGTGTCATTCCTATTTGCCAACTATGTTGAGTCTGTATCAGAACACCTTATAAAAGGTAGTAAGAATTTAGACAATAAAGCTTTTTTTCTGTGCTCTTTGCCTTCTGAAATATTTGGAATCTTTCATCTTTCTTTCATGTCCTACAGCAACAGTGTTCCAACCCACCCAATTCCTGCCCAGCTCTGTGTGCCTTTGCATCCTGCCCAGCCTCCCTCTGCAGCTGCCTGCTGGGAACCTGGTGTGATTTATGTACATCCTTAGGGATGGATCATATGAAGCACATATATCCCTTAGATATAGCAAAGGCTCTTTCTGACTTTGTGATGAGTCTTAGAAAACCTGAGCTATTTTCCTCTCAGCTCTAGACACCTTTGGCAGCAGAAGGTAAAAAAAAAAAAAAAATCTTGGAATGGCAGAAAAAAAATAATAAAATATATTACAAGTAATGAATGGACTTTTTAAGAGATATAAATCATGAGATTGCAAATTTCTGCATTTAACATGAAATTTATATCCCAAAAACTTGACTGTTTTTGCACCGGAATGACTCATGTCTTTGCTGCAGTTTCCAGACAGCATCAAGAAATCTGGCACATATTGGTGGACATCAAAATAAAAAGTTTTTTAACCAGCACAAAGACTGATTATTCATGGAGATCATGTAAAGGCATCTTTTTAGCCTTTCATCTGGGTCTCCTTTGGAAACCCAAACAAGACACCTGTGAAGGACCCAGTAATCTTTTCAGTCAGAGGGACCCTCCATGATCCCATTTTCCTTCAGCTGGACTGGAACCTACACATTACCTCACTAAAAGACACACTGCTATTTTACAGCTTTAATTTTTCTCTTTTTTCCCTCCATTAGGCTCAAGAGAGAGAAATTACAGCTTGAAGAGCACTGTGCTTTATCCTTGAAAGCAGATACTGTGACCAACATCAGATTTGTTTTGGGTTTGTTTGGGTTATTTTTTCTCTTCATTAAAAATCAAAACATCCAGCTCCCATGGGAAGGGCAGGATGCATTCCCAGGTTTGCCTGAAAGGCTCACTTCACATTTTTTTGAACACAGGACATTCAAGTTTACCACAAAACAGAAGTATGGGCCCCAAACTGCGTCCACTTAAATTTATAATTCATTGACTATTATTTAACATAAATTATCAGTGTCAGCTCATTGCAGAAAGCAGAGTTGTGCCTCACAGAAGTATTTTTAGTGTCCATGTACCTTAAACGTGAGTCCTCAGGATGTCTGAACAGTTTTGTTTTAATGTAATTGTGCTCATTTTATGTAACATTCTGCAGAACAGAACTTATTCCCATTCTTTTTTATCCTCCTGATGCCACCGTGTGCCATTAGTCTGAGAATGTAAAACTATACTCATGTCTTTCCTGTAGAAACCTAAAAGTTACCTGCACATAAATGCTTTGTGTAATTCTGCTTCATTGTCTTTCAGTGGATTAAAAAACTCAATTTGCTAAAAGACAACCAAATGTTGAATTTTCTTTTTCTTTTTTATTTGTAAGCTGGACTCATCTCTGCTAAAATTACAGGAGATTTACATCATTAAGAGAGGGAAAAAGTCAATTAAACAAGTAGCAGGTCCTGCATCTGAGGGATGGTTTTGAAAGAGGCTATGAAATATGCAAGACCATTAGAAAAAAAAAAAAAAAGAAAAAGTACCTTAGACAGCAACTAATTGTGCTGAATTGCCTGCTGGTAATTAAACAGGGCATTTGTTAAAAAGACCAGATTTAGTTCTTAATGAGTGAGGATTTTGACCTTCTGTATAGTTGGGCTAAAAAATGTGTTTGGGGATTGATGCACTATGAATGATTCTTTTATTGCAAAAAACAGACATTTTCTCCCTTCTTGATCTTGCTCTGGGAACGTGACATCAGCTGTTGTGGAATCTCACTCACGTGAGCGTGAAAATCAAGCTGAAAAGTCAGAGAAGTGTCACTGGTGAGGGATAAATCTTTTGTTGGAATCATAATCTAGACTGCTGCAAATTTTTCCTCATTTTTAATGATAGTGGCCAACACTTCCTTGGAGAAAGTGACCGCTGGCATTTTGTTCCAATAATCCATCCCATGTACAAGATACGTTATCTTCCAAAGAAAATTTTTAATATTTTGCTGCACATTAATGGATTTTAAGAAGGACTATATAGACAGAAAATATTTTAGAAATATACTAAATGTAGTCTCAAAAAGTTTGATTTCATAAGATTTGTTCTAGAAAAAGACACTCAGAGAGCAGCCAATGCAACTACAGCAGCCTTTTTCAACAGCTGAGTGTCAGAAAATATTGTTGATTTGCAGAGAGTGGGTCACGGTCACATTTCAAGACTTAAATAAGGTTTATTTTTCTTTAGATGGAACAGTTTCCTAGAGGGTTTTTTTTTGTGCTTTTTGTTGTTGTTGTTGGGTTTTTTGTGTGTGTGTGTTGGTTTTTTTAATTCTCAGAGCAGCTGAATAGAAGGGATTAAAAAAAAAAAAATAGGCACCATTTTTTTCTTTTTTGTTTGGATAGGCCCAGTCCAGAAGCCTAAACCCAAGGAAATGCTGCCATTCATTCCAGCAGGACTCTGGTCTCATCATAATTATTTAATTTTCTTTCTTGTGTACAGCTCATATCCTATCACATATGCACAGCAACAATGCTCTCAACACTATTTTCACAATAGATAAAATATTTTTAGGTTTGGAATCTCCTGGAAAACTCTTTAGTTTCTTATCAAAGTCAGTGCAGAGGGAACACGTTCCTATTCTTGGATGGACACAGTTTCAGAGAATACTGATTTAAAGTATTACACTGAACCTCACTATTGACTGGGCTCTGTGTCCCCCCAGTTTTCTGTTTTCACTTGATTGCTTCCAGGTATTATTTTTTCCCCTTTTCCCCACAATTTTTAACTTATTCCATTTCATCTCACAGTATTTTAATCTGTACATTTGTCATATAACTAAACTCATGTGCATTACTGCAGTGAGTTAAAGATTAAGTTACACTTTTGTAGATTTTGTGCGGAGGAAAGATGACTGGAATCTGAGAGGGTATAATGAATTCTGAAAATCAGGTCTTGTATGCTCTGTGCATGTTCTTGCTTCCCAGTGGAAGAGCAGGAGTAATTTCTCAGTGTGTCAAAGCAAACTTCACACCACTGAGCAGTATCAATCTCACTTAAAACTGCTGGTGACATCTTGACTTGTTTATCATTGTCCCAGAAACGACAGCAAATTTTAATTTTTAAACCATATTACACAGTTTGAGAACGACTTGGGCTTTTGGATTATCCAGTTCCGTGAGCTTAAAATTGAAAAACGCAAGAAGTGGGGAACGGTGAGAAAGAAAAAAATATGGTTTCTCTTTATTTCAGCTACGAATTGCAGTGTGTGAAAAGGCAGAATCTGCCGTGTTCTGTGTACAGGTGGCCAAGCAGGTGGATGCTGTGCAGAGGCATCTGCATTCCAGGTAGGAATTTCCCATCCCAGCTCCCCGAATGTACCACTTTGGTTAACAACACTCAGCTAATTGCTGAGAGGGGAACAAGTCAGAGACCAGAACTCACTCTTCAAATGCAAATAAACGCTCCTGCAGCTTCAAGTATTCGCTACAATAAATGTTTAACTGTTTATGGCTCCTGGAAAAGAGCCCCGAGGAGCAAAAGTACCCCTTTCACGGAACAGATGTAGTTTCCTTATTTGTTTATCCACCTTGGGAAGATCAGGAGCTGGGAAGTCAAATCCCCCCAGGCAAGGAGTGGAAGAACTCGAAACCAAGCCTTGTAATGCAGCTTGGCTAAGGGCTCCCGGGGCACAAAACTGACAACTGCACTTCTGACAAATTAAGTGATGCTAGCCCCAGAATTTGCTCTTTTCTTTCTTCTTCTGTCTCCAATTTGATACCATCCTGTAAATTTAGGCTGACATTATAAATTGCTCTAGGAGGACCAAAGTCACGTTTTTCAGCACACATGCCTGTCACTTCTTCTTTTTCTTCTCACTTCAAACACCAGGTTGCCCAACTATTTTAACACTGTTGAATGAAGCAATGAATAGGCAAATAATGTCACAGGAAAAAGAGTACATGGAAATTTAATGACATGTTTTATTGATGGGCAGATGCCTCAGATGTGTTTTTCTTCAGCAGATATAATTTTTCTATTTAGTTAACGTAAGAAATAGTAATTAAATTCTCTTAGTAGAGGTCTAAATGTAATAGGTGATGGGAAAAAAAGAGGAAAAAATGCCTGAAAGGAAACTGAAAAATGCATCATTCCTTCTAAATAAGATTTCAGGAAGTCTAAGCTATCCCATCTTCCCAAATATAGGTGGTGATGGCTGAAGACAGACCCTGTGCTGTCATTTCCCCTACGCCCCAAGGTTACCAGGGCTTCACAAGCATCTGGTGTCAGGTCCCAGTCTCTGCTCGGTGAAAAGCTGTCTCTGATGCCTGGATATTGAAAATACAGTCAAGATTTACTCTGTGATGTGATTTAACGGCAGCCAGGCTGCAGTTACACAATTCCTGCTGGCAGGCTCAGTTTAGGAGCGTCAGGGTTTTTTGCCATGTAAATATGTCTGGAATTCCTGATACAGAGATTATGCCCAGAGTATTTATCTTCACAAAAATCCTTGGAGATTTATTCATACAAAAAGTTTGTTGCATCTCTTTCTCCTTAAGGAGTTTTATTATCTTATTTGTTTATTAACAGGGACAAATTATCAGGTAACTCTATGCATTAATCAACAGAGAGGTAATAAAATGTGTTGAGTAAAGCTGAAAAGGAGATGCTCATAGTATGAGTTTAAATGTTTGTTCTCTCAAAAGAGGGCGGCCTCAAAACAGCAACAGCAGCAACAATAAATAGTAGCATTTAACCCAAATCCCTGGGAAGTAGAACAAAGATTTCTCAGATCATTCCTTCCCATCCCCTGAGCCACTGACTGCAGCTGCTTCCCTCAGGTTTCTGCAGCCCCGTCCATGAACCAGTTTAACAACCACTAACTGGCCTTCTCAACTACCATCATCTTGTCTCAAATATGATAAATTAACATCTCTGCTACACTCTGTGCATTTTATTGGGCAACAGGATCATAGAAAACCTGAAATATTTGAGCTACAGTCTTTACTCATATTCATCTTTTCCGTAATGTAGAAATCCATGGGTTAACCATCTATTTGCTGTTGCAAACATGGTTTCTGTGCCCTGAAGAAAGCATCTGGATTTAAATGTTTGTGCTAAAAAACCTGACCAACACTTGATTTCACCAGTAAGGAACAGGAGCCAACATTTTCTCTCAGGAAAATGGATACTGCAACTGAAATGCAAATTCTGATTGGGAGCAGACAGGACAGACATTGCTCCTCCAATGGACAAGATCAGAACACTCTCTACAAACCATGAAACAATTAATGATCTGCTGTCACATATTATCATCATAAATGGCCAAACATTTAAATCCTACACTTAATTTGCCACAGAGACAAGGCTGATACCTTCACAACAGTGATCCTCTGTGTGAATTCTAGCCTAAAACACCTCTTCAGCAGCAGCCTATCAAGGTAGGATGAAATCACATCACTCAAATGTCTTCCACTACTCATTCCCCCACCAGCCTCCTCTAATTTGCTTTGCAGCAAAAGGATTTTGTGATGGAAAGTTATTAAATCACCAAGCCCATGACTTCTTTGTCTTGACAGTGGAATAGACTAAATGACCTTGGCTAATTTAAATGAGCCACATCATGCTCTATCGAGGCAAAAAGATAGGAAAGACAGTAATATACAAGAAATTGGATGTTTGGATGGTGAAATGAGGAGATATCATAATACTAAATTATGCAAATTGAGCCTTCAGCCAGACAAACAGAGTTCTTTATTAGCAGCTCTGTTCCAAAGCAAAAGAACCCAGTTTTATTTTAATGCTCACACTTTTTTTCTCTTTCCTGCCTAATGAGCTAAGTGAAAACCTTGATGCAGAAATGCACAGTGGTCACAATGGGAATCATTCCAAATGTTACCTGATGGCTTCAGCAGCCCCATTGGTCCATCAGGAGCTCTGGGAGATTTCCTAGGGGTTATTTTCAATAACCTCATGTGACACTTTGCACATCACAGCCTTAAAGGATGAGTGATTTAAAGCTTGTCAGAATAAATACGGGTTCCCTGAGTTCACAGGGAATTCTGATGCAGGTGAGCATTACTTCCAGAAAACCTCTCATTAGAAAATGGAGGGACATTTATAATTCCTGACTGTTTTAGTGGGTTTTTGTTACCTTGTTACACAACTTCATTAGAAAGGAAAAAAAAAAAAAAGAAAAAAAATGGTAAGACTAGGATCTAAATGTAGGTCCAAATATTTCAGTTTTGTAACTTTGGGTCATTCTTAAAAGGTCTGAATTTCCCTTAAAATTCTAAAATTTGTATTTTCTCCTCTGGCAAACACTATTTAAAATTTCCTAGTGTTCCAGCTGCAAAAAGACCAACAAACATGATTCAGTAATAGCAGCATATTTATCTTCATCTTCTGATAACAATTCATTCACAAAGCCTAAACCAAAATATAATACTCTGATTATAGGCTCCTAAAACTGAACAACTTTTGGCCAAAACCTCTCCATGTGTGTTCTGCAGTTTTTTTAATACTAAATGATCCAGAATTTGCCTTTGAATATTTTATTGATTAGAGACTTCAGAGATTATGGTTCAGATCACAGTTAATAAAGATCCAAATAATCTGAAGACTTGGAAGGACTGGTATTTTTTGTAATATTCTTTTAACATTTTCTGGCTGGAAAGCTAAAATATTAGCACAGATATTCCAGGAGCTACTAAATAATAACTTAAGTTAGTTAATTAAAAAAAGAGATCTCCATAATCTGCACAAGTTTTCATTTCCTACAGCTCTAACTCAGACCAAACCCCAATTTTGGCACACCACTTTCAATTTTGTGCCACATAGAGATATCTAAGACACTGATTTATAAAACTATACAACTCATCTCTGCAGCCTTATAAAAAATACTAAGAATCATGGGGGGTTTGACTGTAACTGTCTAGAAACTATCTTAATAATTATATCTAATGGTTTACATACTCAAGGCAAAGTGACTCCAACTACCTCATGATAGATATTTGCCTGAGCTATTCCTAAAATTTTCAGGAGAAAAAAGAAAAAGGAAAAGGAAAAGGAAAAGGAAAAGGAAAAGGAAAAGGAAAAGAATAAAGAGGTATTTTAGCTTTCAAAAGACCTCAAAATCAGGCTGGGAAAAGCTGCAGCCACATAATCCCAGTTTTAACTGACCAGAGCCAGCCCCAGCCCCAGCCCCATACTGGGATGAACCCTGTGAAGGAAAGACTTGGAGCTAAAAAAGTTCAGTTTGCAATAATTTGGGGCAGGAGAGTTCTCAGCTCATTGCTCAGCTGAGCAGTAAAAGTGGCTGCAAATGCATCTGAAATAAAGGCCTGGCTCTCCAAAGGAGCTGGAGAAGTGTGTCAAAGAAAGAAGTTTAATTGCCAAGAGCAGATCTGGAGCAGCCTTCAACGAGAACTACTCAAGCTTGGCTCTGGTTTTGGCACTGGTAAATTTTATCTGAGCCTTAGCAACTCTCCAGGGAGCTGATGGGTGTGAACTCCCCCATTCAGCAGGGTTGGATAATGTGGAACTGTTGGAATTTTCAGAAATTTTGGAATGTTCAGAAAGCTGAACAGCCCCAGTATTAGCTTTACAAAAGGGGTTAATATTTATTTTGATTTCTCCTCTTTTCAGCCTCTTTAAAGCATTCTTCAATTAGATTAAAAAAAAAATGAAAAGGAATCCAAAATGACCAAATACAGATGTCTTATCACTATTATGTGCTCTGAGGTTCAAATCCAGTGAATTACACACCCCTTTCTCCTCTGAAGGTCATTGGAACACATAATGTGAAACAACCATGCATAATAAAACATTTTTTATTTCATATTGCCACAACCTCTCCTGAATTTATGCATTACATTCACCAGCAAAAAATGCGTATGTGCCTGAAATAAAAGATGATAATACAGGAATGTCATTGTATTTACTACTATTTCCTTGAAATTTCCCATACATTACCATTTCACACTGGAGCAATGACCATATTTTCCCTTGGCAGGGAAAGGTGCAGGCCTGAATACAACTCCAAAAGCTCATTAATAATGAATTAACGTGAGAATGTTAAATTCAGAGAAAGAAATTAAAGTATTTCCACTTTCTGGATGCTTATACCTCATTAGTTCTTAGAGATTTCACCCTTTGGAGTTACCTGTGCACTGAAATGGGCTTTGCCCTGGTGGCACCCCCATATTTCAAACCATAACTGATTTTCCTGGTGCTTTGGTGACTTATTTACAGCACTATCGGGGTCCCCAGCAAGAGATTATTTAACACAGCTCTGTGTCCAGCTGGGCTCCTTGCAATTCAATATTGAAAACTGCTGTTGCCTCCCTTATCACAAATTTCACATGTTCACTTGTTAATTCCAGCAGAATTGATCATGCCACTCTTGTGAGTAAAATAAAGAAAAACCTCATGATTTGGCTGGATTTCTGAAGTAACTTTTGGCCACATAAATGAGTTCAACATATGACTTGCGTGTTCAAGACTCAGGAAGTAATGAGGAATGACTCAAAGGTTACCCAAAATTTTTTCTGATAAACAGATATATATGTATATATATTTATATAGATATAGAGATATAGATACAGATATAGATTAGATATAGAGATATAGAAAGAGACAATAATTACAAGTACAAGGAACTCACACCAAATATTTGATACATAGGAATGCAACATAATGACATTTTAGTGGCAGTTATTTGTAACAAACTACAGGACCATAATGTAAAATTATGGTTTTCTATATTCTTCGGCTCAGTTCACAGAAATGTGCCCACTGATCATTTTAATTCTGCCCCCCATAAGCAAGTAAAGATATGGAGCTGCCACAAAAATCAATATTAATGAGCTTTTAACCATTTCCTAGATGAGAAGGTAGTGTGACACTTCATTATGTTTGTGTTCTGTGTGGTGTAGCAGAAATATTTGTTTAGAATGTTTCACCAAATTTTATGGTAATTTATTAAAGCAGAAATTAACTTTTCCACTGGGCAGCTTTCATATTCATGTCTGATAATAAAGAAAGACATGGGAATCAACATGAATCTTAGAAGGTGTATTTGAGCATAAATTAAAAGGACATGAACAAAGATTGGGTATTTTATGTGCTATCACATTCCAAAACACAGGACAAACACATGTACAATACGAAAAACAAACATATTTCATTGCCACTAACATAGGATTTTACTTTCAGTCTATATTTTTTTTTTCTGATTCCATTAATCTCATGTTTAAAGAATTAAAATACACTAAAAATATAAGACAGTTCTAATATAATCATTATTCAGCACTGGAAAATTTTAATCCTTTGTCATTTAACCCAGAGTAATTTACAGAAAAAACCATGAAATATTGAGGAATATAAATTTAAAGAGAACTTAATGAATCCACACTATTCTCTGAGAAACACTCACCTGCAACTTCAGAAAGTTTCAGTTTAGGCCAAATAGTGCTTTGGCCAGTTTAACTTCTGGGGTTTTTTTTGGATGCTGGGCCCAGTGCTAAACCCAATATGCTGACACAAATTTTGATTTTGTGTAATGCTCATTGAACAAGGACTATTAAACAGTTCAGCCTTCAAGAAAAGAAATGATTCCTATCACTGTGAATAAGAATTTTCATGTATTTCATGACAGCCTGGATCCTCACCTGGTTCTATAAAAATAACTATTTGCAGTTTTGTGAAATCAGCAGTGTTGTACTGATTAATTCCAGATGGCTTTTTTTTTTTTAATTTTAATTTTTTTTCCATATGGCTTATTTTTGGTGTAGACTTAGATTTTACTCTGACAGCTCCGAAAATATGTCCACATGAAATTTTAAATTCTAATTTAACTTTCTGAACTCTACCATTAATTGTATCTTTCCCTGTATATTGTCAGTTTGGATTGCAGCAGAAGTCCCAGGACCTGTCTCAGTTCCTGGTTTGGAACATGAGATCCATTGAGCATAATCAACAACCATTCATCTGGAAATTTACTGATTAAAAATAACTGATTCAAAGTATCCAAGATTTAGCCCTAAACTATTCCCAATGCAGACCTCAAAAAGTCATCTCAGTAGAACTGAGATAATAAACAGTTGACCTTCACCAACTTCTATTTAAGATTTCTCATTGTCAGAATTTGGTGACTACACTATTAAACAGCAGATTATTTGCATGAAACCCTCCTAAAACAAAGTCCTCTATGCAAAATAATGCTTAAAGCAAATTTGATACATTTTTCAGTGGTTTTCTTTAGCTTTTTCAGGTTTTTTTTTTTTTAGGCAGAAATTATAAGGAAAAGAAAAATCATCCTGGCAAACAGTGTGTTGACAACTTTCTCTCAATGAAGAGTTTCCTCATCCTTCTTTTGATAGAAGAATTTCCATCATATAAGCTTAGTAACTAATGCAGCAAAAGTCTGAAAATCTCTGTGTGCTTATTATACACAAAACATTGTTTTTTTTAACTCGAAACACATATTAAAATATGCTTCTATCAATTTGTTTTTGGTGGTTTTACATATATTCACACACACATGTAAACTTACATGTATTCCCAAGGAGTAAATTCTGATTTTCTTTGAATTCAGAAAAGAAAATACAGTGGGAGATTTGAGGTTAAAGCAATTTTCACTCACCCCTGCAGTGAACCCCCTCGTCGTAGCCATCGGAGCAGTCGTAGACCCCGTTGCAGAGCTGGGACAAGTGGATGCATTTGTTGGTGCCAATGCAGCTGATGAAATTCGGGCTGCACTTGAAATCTGATTCCTCAGGACCTAAAGAACAGATGGGAAATGTCTTGCACGTGTTTTTACATCCAAAACAAGGCAAAGAAAGTTCATAGCTTATTAAAGAAAGTTCTGTGCCTTGTTTCCCTTTTAAAGTTAAGGGCAACACTCTGTATAAGTTCATTTTGAAGATTTTGTTAATTCCTCAGATTTTAGGGCCTTGTTATCACACATAAAGTCAATGAGAAATGATTAGTGCAATTACAAATCAATGGCTCAGAGGATTATTCCCTAAAATACAGGTTACTAAAGTAAGCTTTGCAGACGCTAAAAAGCATCCCAAAATTTTCAGTTGTCTTGTGAATATCCTATCAAGAGTCACATCAAGAGTAACAGGTACAAGTATTTACTTCCACTGTTGTGCTACGCAGATAATTGTAGATATTTATGAAAACACATATAAATGTCACATACTTGTGGCTGCACTAGATGAGAGGAACTGTTGCTTCAGCCCAGGAGACTGCCTCAGAAACTGCACAGTCCAGGATGGAAGGGGGAGGATGAGGATGCTGTGATGGCTCCCTTTGGGATTCCACCCCAGCTGCAATCACTTATCTCTGTCCCTTTTTCCCTCAAGTGTTTGGTTCAGGGAGTTTTGAGGGAGCTTAGGGACTCTTGAGAATCACTTTTGTTTATCTCTTACCAAGAGTTCTGACTGATAAAACTCCCCCCATAATTCCACATTAGAAAGACTTTGAGATTTTTAACACAGCAAAGAACATTTAGAGGTCTGAAGGGTTTGGCTCAGTTAGAGGCTGAACCATAATTTACACACTGTGTATCATTACTACTCACAGACTAAAAGGGTGAATTTTCTAGGAAAACAACTTGAACCTCCTTGATTTCTTGTGTTGGAGCCTTGGGTCTGTGCTGAACTGTGGCAGCTTGTAACAGTCCTTTGGGGAAATCTCTCCTTGGATGCACAGTGCTCAAGTGCAAGAAGCTTTCACCTCCTTGGAGGCACTAACTCCAGGAGGAAGGACAGAAATCACTGGCAGTAGCTGAAAGCTCCCTAATTAGTAAGATGGAAAACCTCAGCTTTCTCAGCTCTTGTCTCTTTGGAGTCAACAGAACAAACCATTTGAGGGGAATCTACAACTTCTATAACAAATGGAGATGCCTCTCAGCACAGACCCAATTTTTTATTTATTAATTAAATAAAAAATCTTATCTATAAAATTTGTATATTAGAAATTATTAGAAAATTAGAAATCAGAAGTTAGAAAACCCCCAACAGCACAGGGCAGTGCTCTCCTTTGCCCTAACAGGGCACATCCCTTGTGCAGGAAAGTGGGATCCAGAGCTCTGCTCCCTCCTCTGACCTTGCAGCCATGGAGGGACACCAAGGACATCTCTGAGGAATTTCTGATGAACAGGGACACAGCAGGCTGGCTCCAGGGATGGAAAGGTAATGCTTGTGGGGATGAATGCACCCTGTCTCAAAGGATTTGTGTGCTCCCAGGATGAAACACAAACTGTTCTCACCATGCTCTGGGTTCAACCCACGCAAATCAAACACAGAGGGATTAAAACGTTCCACAAAGAAAACATATTCCTTGTGTTTTTCAGTAAAATACAAGAACTTAAAGACAGAACATTGAAAGTTGATCAAAATTTATCCTGGACATCAGGATTTGATGATGACTATGGTAATGAGAAACAGGGAACCAGAAAGTGTGAGTTTTAGGTATTTTATTGCTCTTTTTGTGCCCTGGAGGCAGGACACTTCATGCCATGAAGCATTCCATGCACATGAAGTCCCCTACAACACCTACAGACCCTGGCAGTGCCAGGCACTCCTCCAGGACTGCTTTGACTCTGCAGACCTTCCAAGGAAGAACATAAATAAAGCAGCCCAACGCTCAGGTAGGTCACATAAAACCACAAGGTTTAATTTGATTCCCATTTCAGCTGCCTCAGTACTCGAAGGGACCTTGTATGTAACAAAATCAAACTAATGTTCTGATTTGTCAGTGATAACTTGTTTATTCTTTGTGTTAGAGCATTTGTGATAGAATGTGAGCAGTGAAAAAGGTCTTTTCTTCTAAAACAGAGAACATTGATTAAAAAAAATTAGATCTGTGAAGCATGTGAACCATGGTACCTGCATTACTATAAACCTTAGAGCACTAAGAGCACTAGAGTTCTCATACTTTAGCAAACATAAAATTTGATATCTGTGACCAAAACTATGTAAACATACTTACATATATCCTAAATTTAATGAGTGAAAGAAGAAATCTCTTATTAACATTTAACCCTCTAAAAGACTAGTCTGACATGTTCTTGTCTATAACATTTTTGATGTGATGCTACTTGCTTTTAAAATCCAAGATTCCTCCAGGACACAAACATTGTGCAATTCTAAACATATGCTCTAACTCCAAATACTAATCAAGGAGCTTCCTAATTAGATTTGTTTGATTGAGAACATAGGATGGGACACTGAAAAACACTCCAGGATGTATTAATCAAATTGTTTTTGTTTTGAGAGAAATTTTGTCCACCACTTGTGAAAGCAGAAGATTGGAAGTGATTCCCTTATTCATGTGATTAAGATAAATTAATTTGTACTTTGACTTGTAACAAGCATGATGCTTTGGAAGCCAAATTGACTTAAAAATGAAGATGAGCTTCATTCCCCAAAACTCCCGTGTTATAGGAGCTTTGTGACTTATTTTGTCTGCAAAATAACTCTAAATGGTAATAAGTCTAAAGCATCAACACCAGTAGAAAATAAGACAGCAGCCTCCCTGCCCACGATTTCTACCACCTCTATTGAAAAAATTTTAAAAAAATTAAAAAGCCAAATCAAGCTGCATGTTGTGATGCCTTTGAAGCAGCACTTGCCTCTCCCACTGAATCCTTCCCAGCTGCTGCACTTTCTGAAATGTCTAATGCAAATAAAAAAGAGTAGCTTTTTATCTTGTTTACTCCTCTTCACTCTCCCTTTAACAGACAGCCACTTCTGGCAGTGTTATCAAGTGAACTTCAGGAAAAGGAATTTAAAAGTGTTCTTCTCCAAAATAATCTCGGTGTATTTTACATCAGTGCAAGAATGCTAAGAATATAAAAGATGGATGGTGTCTTTTCCTCCCTTCAAAAGACATAATAATTCCTTGCCTTGCCAGTTGGTGGGAAAATAGTCAAAACTACTGGCTGCAATTATGGTAATACAACATCTCCATGTTTCAAACATTCATCCTGGGATGCTGCTTGGAGGGCAAAGAGGATGCAGCAGCTCAAGAGAGTCGGCTCAGACAGCAGAATATCCAACTGCTTCCGTGAGGGATTGTCTGGGAACAGATGGCTGAGGAATGGGAAAGGAGCTGAGATACAGGAGCTGAGCCAGGGCCATGGGGGAGCCCTCAGGGCTGCAGCAGGGCTGTCCCAGCCCCAGGAGAGGGTGTTTGGGCACTGGGTGCTCCCCTAGGGATAGGGGAGAGTACCAAGGCCAGGCACACTCCATGGCCCGGTGGATTATTGCTGCTTTCCCTAAATCTCCAAAAAACAACCTGTGCCCAGAGATAGACAGGCTGGAAACAGGAGAGAGATTCACTTGGGATCCAGATTTCTTTGGCTGTCAGATCACCCAGGAAAGCCATTTCTGGTCTGGTCACACCGTGTCACACTCACTGGAAGGAAATTGATGGTGTTTTGGCAATACCTGTGCAGCTCACAGGGAATCCAGCTCCAACCCCTTCAGGGAAGGTGCCCTTGGGTCAGGAGGTTTGGGAAGAGGTCAGGGAGTCCTTGTGATGTCCCCCAGCAGGAGACAAGGGGAGGAATCAGTCACAAGGTCTGGGTTCACACTAAAGCAGCATCATGAGAAAGTATTAAAGGCCTCTGTCAGAACAGAGATATTTAACCACTGACTCCTCATATGGCACCTGTGAATTTGTGCTTAATGAAAACTCTGCCTGCCTCACCTCAGGCTCCTGCTCTACTCAATTTCAAACTGGAGAATACAACTAAAACTCTATAAACTGGTAATTTCCACTATTTGTATTACCATAAGCAATATACCAGTGTTAACAAATTAACATTATTTCACGATGTACATTTCCTTCTTCTGAAGGAAACATTCTCTTAGAGAAACATTCTAATATAAATTAAGGTACAACTTTACATATGAAGTTTAGGGGGGTTGCAAAGTTCGACAAAAGGATATTTGCAAATTTCCATCTGTACTTGGGTGCACAACAGAAATTCAAGGTTCCCAGGAAGTTATTAAATTACAGTAAAACGTACACACCCATTTATTAGTAATTCAGTAAGTGATGCTTCTAGTTGACAGCTATTAACAAAAAAAGAATCAAAGCTGCTACTTCTTGGCTTATTTTTTCACTTTTGTCTCTCTCAACTACGTTTTTACAAAGTGTTTTCTGCTTGAACAACTTAGGCAAGTAGTTGGAATTTTAAGCAAGAGACAAGGCAGTCAAATGTGGTACATCCTTTTACATCTCTGCATCCAATTTACCTCAAGACCAGCATTTTTTGAGCAGCTCTAATCCTGAGCTGTCCTCAGCCATGAGAACTAATTACACCAGACTGTGGGATGTCTCCAAAATTCCCCTTTGTGTTGTACATCAGTGACTTGCACATCCTTCCTGCTCTCCTAAGTGTCTTGTTGGAGTCAAACTTCTCCACAGTGAGCAGTTCTCCTGAACAAAATCTTATTCCACCGCCTTTGATTTCAATTCTATCCTTAAGAAGAATCAACACAAATTTGGGGATCTCTCTGGATAAATATGGGTTTAAATGAAAACGCTATGGTAGAAAAGAATATGTGGCTTGTCAAATACAAATATAAAATTGTGAGGATTTTTCTCTCTCTTAACTTTCTTCCAAAGCACTGCTGGTACACCATTTCTACTGTGGACTCAGACTGTGGAATATGACAGTTAAGATTTCAGAATTGATTTCAAAACTTTATTCTCTAAAATCACTCCTGGCAACAAGAAACAACCTACAACATGTGGCCAAAGTAACATAAAATATCTGACAAAATTTTAATTGTGAGTAGTTTTCCCACAGGTGGGGTTTTTGATTTACTTTCTGCACAGTTCATTATTGAAAACCAGGGATTTCAAATGCTTATCCTTTAAAAAACTTAAAATCACAACATCTTAAAGTAACGTCTGACCCTGCCAAGACAAGAAATATTGTACCTTAATGAAGATGTTTCTTTTATGGGAAAATTAGGTGGTTTTGTATTGGGTTTTGCTTTTAAGTTAAATATTTGAACTCTAAAAAGAGGTTGAATACTGTGTACTAATTTCTGTAGTTATGAGTTAAGGTAACTGTAAACTAAACACAGGGTATCTAATGGTATCACAACTGCTTTATAAAGTCAATTTTTACACAGAGTAGAGGTACATTTCTAATACCAAGACTTTGAAACACTGGGATTAATGTATGGAAATTACTCAACATCTTTACCCTGTGCTATCTTATATATATGCAGAGAAAGAATTTCATATTTAATAAGGATTTATGTAGCATAAGTAACCCCTTATCCATAGTTATTTTTATCCATATGCTTGATTCAACCACGCAGGCTAATAATTAATATAAATTTGAAGTCACCTTCAATTAGATCAGGTATTCAGCTGCCCATGTGAGAAGGAGAATAATAAACATTTCCAGCAGGATGAGGATAACTGAAAAGAAAAGAAACTGAAAAGCATTGTGCTGTAACAGCACAAGAAGTGTAAACTCTGACCTGGCAGACACAGCATTCTATCTCCAAAATAATATTTCACAAGAAACAATAAAAGCAGTGGCAACCGTGGCTTTGTGAGGGGGTGGGCCTATCCCATCCCCATAGTGATAGGACAATAGGAAATTACCTCAATTTGCACAGGGGAGGTTTAGATTGGATATTGGGGAAAAATTCTGCCTCAAAAGGGTGATCAGGCATTCAGGACAGGCTGCCCAAGCCAGTGGTGGGGTCACCATCCCTTAAGATACATAAAAGACATGTAGATGTGGCCCTTGGAGACATGGGTTGGTGGTGAACACAGCAGTGCTGGACTCAATAATCTTAGCAGGCTTTTCAAACCTAAATGATTCTGGGATAGATGATTTAGTCAGTCAAAAACAAGTAATTAAAAAAAAAAAAAATCCACATTAAAATTCAGTTCCAAAGGATGGTTCCCAATTCTGTGCATGACAGCAGGCAAGAGGTTATCTGGCTGTAGAGCTTAACAAGGCTCACAAAACTCCCATTCCTGTACTCCTGTGACACTGTGAGCACCAGAATTGTGCACAAATGAACTCCCAGGTGCAGCACACAGCATTTGGATATTGCACACTTGCAGAGTGATGCTCCACACTCAGCCTTTCCTCTGTGTGGATCTGTACACTGCAGACAGCAGCAAACAGCAAGAGAGTCTAAATCTAACATTACACAACAACTTGAATTCTTTAAATACTTCATTTCCAACTGTTTTCACAGTGCCAATGCAAGGCTCTGTCAGCTCTGTTTGAGATGGATCTCCAGCAAACACTTCCCCTCTGGCTCTGTTTCCTGCTCGCTGCTTTCTGCGTGTCAGACACTTGCTCATCTTCACTGCACAGATGTAAATAATTAACAGAGCCACAGGACTCATCCCTTCTCCTGGAATGGAGTTGATGGCCACTGGAGACAGGGGGAAAGCTGTGCTGGAGGTTGCACAAAAGCTGATGAAGAGGAAAAAAAAGAGGTGGAGGAAATCCTTCTAAAAGAGCTCAGTGCTGAATCATTATCCAAAAATCCCTCTGGGCAGTGCCAGGCTGGGATGGGGCTGGAGCCAGAGCTCTTGGGGTGGTCAGGCCAAGAGCAGCCACCAGAATTGGGACCTGAATTAAGTGTGGTTTCCACTTAACATTAATGTTGCCACTGAAGCTATAAAAGCCATGCAGGTATTCAGACTGATAACAGTAAAATCAGCTCATTAACAGCAAAGCCCATCTGTATTCCTAAATGAAGTTGGACGTTTTGCATCCCTAAATTATCTCACACTAGAAAATTCACCTAGCAAAGGGAGGTAAGATCACCTCTTCAGCCAACCTCCATTTAATTTAACAGTTCAACAAGGCTGGAGTATTTTTTTCACTGAACAGTTCTAAATGTAACCATTTCTGCATTAAATACAAAGTGGGTTTTTTTCAGATTTTTATTTGAAACAACGTTAAGGGTGATCAGTGAAATCCCTGGTCACAACTGGAACACCAAACCTTACCTCACCCCCACTGTTCTGGAGACTGAAAGAAAAAAAAACTCTAGGAAAAAAACCCAAAAAAACAAATAACAAGCAATGACAAAGAGAAATGGAGAGGAACAGAGATAGTGTAGCCTGGGGAGTTCCAATATTCGTTCCCTCAGTGTCAGGAGATCAATGTAATAAATAAATTAATAAATATATAGTGCTCAAAGGCTGGAACGCTGTACCAAAATGAAAAGGATAGGGTAATGCAAACACCTAACTTTACTTTATAGAGGAACTGACGAGAACCTAAAGTCCAAAATATGTTTGTGCTTGCATTTTTTTTCTGATGTCAGTGAAAATGATACATTTAAAGAATTGATGAGGTTGGGATGTCTACTGTTATTATCAGCAGGTTTGCACCTCTATGCAAAAAGACATTTTCATTCCTATAGAACACATTAGAAAAATCCAGCCTTTACTAAAGTCAAGATAAATATCCTGATTTTTTGCCATTTTTTTTAAATGAAAACTTTCTCTTTACTGCTTCCTATGCACATATGACCTACTACTATGTTAATGTGGTACCTCACCTTTCCCATTCCCCATTCTATAATAACCTGAAATTGTGAATATAGTTATTAGAAACATGTCTTGAAGAGTTTTTAGACCTTTGATATTGCTTAAATATTCCTAAATTTCACCTTTCACCTTAAAATTTTAATTTAAAATTACTATAAATGAAAAGATGCAGTCTTGCAATATTAGATAGTATGGAAGATAAAGCATTATCTCACACAAGCCATCAAAAAACCCCTCATTGCAGTCAGGAAACACTAATTAAGATATTTATCTCTAGAGAAACCTAGCTTGTGCTTGGAAACAAGAATGAAGAACCTACAAGAGAACACAACTAGCATGAATTTTTCTTAAAAATCAAATCTCTGTCTAGTCTTGCAAAGCTTGTGGTAGTAGCTTTTTTGATTAAAAACAATAAAACAATTTTCGCCATTATAATCTTTCACCACAATGGTCCAACATAATGCAGTTATGCATCAATGCATTTTAATATTTTTTTTATATCTTGTTCAATGTCCAGAGCTTCAGCTTGAGCACTAAAACTTCCCATAGAGCTGAGAGAATTTGTGCTCTTTGCCACAGACCCTAAAAATTAAAAACTTCATCCACACATTTACTAAGCCCTAGCATGTAGGATGTATCAGAATATAAAGGCAGGTCTTTGTATGTACCAACATAAGCAAAGTCATTGAATATTTATATTCCCTGGTTATTTTTAAGGATGGCTTTGCAAACATTTTTCAATGAAGAGGAGAATGAAAAAAAAAAGTTTGTTCTCAGGAAGCAAAATTAATTAATATTCTTTGTACTTGCAGGGACAAAAAAAGCTTTGCTAATGGATTTTTTGGTGATTTACTGCAACACACCGCAGCAATAATGTATGATCAATGAAGTAAAAAATTAATATTGTCCCATGTAGATGGTCACTCCTCATTAGTTATAAGGAAGCTATTTTTAATTTGGAGATCTTGATTTAATTAGTGTCACACATCCCGAGGCTGCCCTGTGTCAGCTGCTGCAGTGAGCTGATGTCTGTGTGTGTCACACGAGTGGCTGACACTGGGGTCTCACTGAGAAAACGCCGTGAACTAAAGAAGTGTTAATTACCTAAACAATTAAAGCACCCAACACCAGCAACGTTGTAACGCATCAACACTCACGGTATGGATGTTTACACAGCCAAAGTGTGTAAATGTCACTGGGAAGGTGCCTGTAAATGTTCTTTATAAAGCAGGATAATCATGCAATAGAACAGCTGGGTGCAGCACCCCAGGTCTCTCTGACACTGGAAAATGTGTCACATTTACACACATCTTCCATCTCTGGATAAACCTTTCCATTGTTTCCAGCTCAGCTCTTCACCAGGCTCACAAAGTGTATTAAAATAAGATCCTTTTATAGTAAGATTTTAGTGGATCCCAGCAATAGCAAGCTCTGGAAGTTCTGATGGAAACCCAAGGGCAGCATCTTATGAACACTCACACACTCCCACACACGCTCAGAAATGTCTGTGGGCTGAGAAGGAATTTACTAAGCTCACTTTTCCACCAGCAGAACTGCAATTCACACACACAAACAGTTCTCAAGCCCTAAATGACATGAAATTTCACAGGCTTGGAGAAAATTTGAAAGATAAGGGTTTTTTTAAAAAAAAGAAAGGACTAAAACATGCATTGATACTTTAACTGCTTCAAACAGCAAAACATAAAGTTTTCATCTTTGCAATACATTAAGATACATTGCAATACATTTGCAATACATTAAGACTTTCCAGCAGATGACGTTAGTATCAACGTACATATTTTATTTATGATTTTGGGGTAAAAATTTATCATTAAAATGCTGTGTTCTATAACCACATGAAAAAAATCAGCTTTGAGGGCCAATGTCTAAGTATTTGAGCCTCAAAAAAAAAAAAAAATCTGTATTACTTATTAAAGATTATCTTATATGTTTAATTCAGCTTTAACATGGAAACTTAGAAATAGTTCTCATGCATTTTTAAACCAAGCTAGGCAGTTTGCAATCATAAAATTATTCATTTTTATTTTGTACACAGACACATAAATTAGGTCCAATTAAAGTAAGTGTTTTACTTTTTTTTTCCTACCTAGTCATGCACTGAAAGGATGAGAACCAATTTCAATTGCTCTAAGTACAAAATGTAACATTATAAAATATTTAATCAGCTTTGTTGGAGTTTACAGTGTGTCACAAAAATAAAAATGTCAGGGCTTTCTGTTGTGTGTACACTTGATTTAGAAAGTTTTTTATGTACCTGAACTAAAAGTTTATGGTAATAAACTTATTTTTAGGTAAAATTCGTGTGTTGAAGATAGAAATGAAGACACGCTTCTATTTTTAACAAGCATTTAAAAAAGTTTATGGAAGCTATTTCCTCTCGTTCACAACAGGACTAGTGGTGGAAAGATTTCCAGATAATTGCAACAGAGTGTACTGAGCTGGACTTATGATTGTTGTTAAGACTATTTCCTCCAATATTGGCCTTTAACTGTCAAGACTTGAGATTTAAAACTGTATTCAGGTGAACAGTTGTAATGTTTTCAAATACCAAACCCAAGAAAGTGTCAAAGCGGTTTATAAAGAAGATATATATTACGTTGGTTTTAGATATAATATTCTAAACCTTAGAACATGCTACTTTGTCAAAATGAAAGTGGACTTTCTGTCTAAGACTTTTTTTTTTACTGTCTTGTGATAACATACTGTGACTCAACACCTAAAGTTCAATATGAAAAAAAAAAAAGCCCCAAAAAACAACTCTCCCCCCCAAAAAACCAAACCCAAACAAAAAAAACCCACCAAAAAAACAAACAAACAAAAAATTCCTGGGGAGATATATAGCAAATTCTAATGTTTATGTTCTTATATAAATCTGAAAAAAAAAATCAAATTTAGACAAAAAAAAGCATATAATCTTCCTTGAAATTTCACAATGATTAAAAAAATACAATCCTTTATATTTTTGTTGCTTATGTAAGTGTCGAATACAGAGATAGCATCCTTCCCACTGATTTACCCATAGCAAACAGACCTGGGCCATGTTGGTATAGAAATTTCTGGTATGAACTTGGTATTTTTAAGTCCAACTTCGTAAGGAATCCTCCTCTTCCAGGAAAGGGATAATGTGAATGACATCAAACTGATTATTTTTTCTATTTTATATATACAAAAAAAGCCCTACAAAAAAAATTTAAGACGTAGTTTCAAAATATTACCAGTGACTCAGTATTCAGTAATTTCTTCCTGAGCATCAGCAATGCCTAAAAAAATGGGGAGGCTCAGTGCAGCTGGGAATAAGTGCTGCAATTTAAGTATCTTTAGAGCAGGGACATTTATTGTTCACTTAAAATAGAGAGCAGAAATTTTCCAGGAAAGTGACAGTATATAACAGATATTGTTGGGGTATTGGTGGTTTTTGGGTTTAAGTCTACAATGGTTGACAAAATAATGACAGAGAGTCTGTATTTGATAACTACAGAAGACACATGGCTGAGTCTGAGTGCTGTCAGCATCATTTACACCCTTTACAGACAGGTTCTAGGAGAAGAAGTTCATTTACTTGAATTTAAATTCAAGAAATTCCTTTTGTGGTTAGTGAACCTATCTGCTGTGCACTGGCATTTGGCGAAGCACAAAAGTCACTTTATTCTGATGAAAGCAGCTCGGAAAGAAAAGATTGTAATATTCATATTTTACCTGAATATACTCCTAAAGACTTTTAGGACACATATATTTAAAGGATTCAATTTAGAGCCTGCTACGTTGACAATGTTATCCGATTAATCTCCATAGTTTCCCTTTGTGCTGTGTGTTTCTGGTTTAGAACCTAAAAAGTAACATAATTGTGTTCCTCTTCTCAGCACTGCTTAGTTTTGATCCATGCTCAACTCCTATTAACCTTAAGTAGCTTCCACAAGAGCAGGATGTGATTTTAGTTATCCCCCATTCACATTTTTTTAACATCCAGCTTCTCACAGATAAATATCTTCTATTTCTTTCCTAATTAAAGCAGTCAATGGTGCCCACAGATATTTTGCTTTTAAAACATTATGCAAATATTTAATTTTCAGTCTGTTAACTACCTTTCACACCTTCAAAAAGTTTTAGGTGTAGATGCAGCTTATAAAGCATGATAAAATTTGGACAACTAAATTCAGTGCTAAGCCTGGAAAAGTCTCCTAAACTCGGTGAGGGAAACTAATTTTCATTTCAAAGCACTGCTATGCAGAAGCACCTGAAAGAGCTGGGAAGGGAGGTGTTTGCACAACACACAGGAGCACCACGGAAGGGATGAGAACTCAGCTGCCACAAACCAACTTCAAAATAATTAATTTCCCTTCATCATTAATTCCAGCTGGGATCAGCCCGGGCTTTGAGGGCTGTATCTACATCAATGCTGGCTCTTATTGCTCCAAGAATATTGTTTGTTATTTCCTGGGCAAAGGAATGAATTGCAGGTTGAGAAGGTTGGAGTGAAGAATTTGTACTCTCCTTTTGTGTTTAAGAAGATGGAGGTTATGGCATTACCACAATTTCCTTTTTCAAACCTCTCCCTTTCCTCCACAAACACCCCCCAGCAGTTTGCTCTGTGAAAATACCTAATTTTTAAGAGCAAAGCCTAGAGGGATCCAGTGTTGTGCCCAAATATCCATTTTAACCTTGTTAGTCGGCCCCTCTCCATAGTGAAACTTGCATTTGTCCTCTGACTAAAAACAGACTCCAAAATCAATAGTGTTGGTTTTACTGTCCATTAGTGATGGTCGAGTTGCCCATTCTGTCTGAGATTTTTCTGATGTCCTCCTAAGAAGATCAAGAGCTGGGATAACATTTTATCCCCATTTTTCTGGTTCAAAAAATGATGTTTCATTCCAGTGCCATTGAAATTTGTTTCAGTTTTAAAAGAATGCAGGAATTTTTTTTTTAATCTTCCTGATCTTTGACCCACACATCTCAATTATAAAAAGTATAAATAAACAATGGAGTTGGAGGGAAGTATTTTAAATGTATCTTTTATTCATGCCCTTTCTCACAGAAGCTTTTTTCTGTGAGATCCTTTTTCCCATGCTAGAGATGATTAAAAAGGAGAAGTCTACACCATGAAGAATGGTCTCTGTCTCAGGACCTCTTAACTACAACAAATATTTGAAAGGTGATGTTTCCCTTTCTGTCTGCTATTGTCCCTTGGATGCTTTTATGGGGAAAAAAAAAAGTTTTATATATATGTATTTATATTCAATATGCTGTTTGGAGAACCTTTCTCCCATTTTTTTATCACTGCCTCATGGTAGTCTTTGTTTTTTGAGTTTTTATTTTAAAAAAAAAATCCACTTTTAAGCACTTTTTAGTCCTAACTCATGTTCTGCTATTCACATCTCTTTGCCTGACAGTCACTAGCTTTACCCTGGTGCATTTATTTTAAACATTAAAAGAAAGGTATTGAAGCTGAGATCACAATACAAAAGAATTGGCCCCATTTCTCCCAGCAAATGCATTGCCTGCTTTTCACATCTGTTCCTTGGAATCTTATTCCTCAACTTTGCTTGTCTCAGGTTTGCTTCAAGGTAATAATACTCACTTTTCAGAGGAACCCATAATGAGTAACCCTCCCAGCCTATGAGCCAGTATCCAAATAAATTTCAAGGCCTTTATTTTGCAGTTAAACAGAAGTGGTTTTTTCCCATTTGCTTTCATGAAACAACAGTTGTGAGGCTCCTTGCTGCAGGCAGTGGCTCATGTATATATTAGTTTATAAAGTTTCTCCCCCTCACACTGCCTGCAGAGCAGCCACAGAATCCATCAGTCAGTACAGACATCAAGGAGAAAATAAAATGAAAAATGATATTTGTAAGAACATTTCTGCATAGACAAAGAAATACTGGCAGCATAACCCGGGATCAGAGAGACAGAAAAAACACAGAATGTTTTGGGTTGGGAGGGACCTTAAAGATGATTTAGTTCCAACCCTCCTGCTGTGGGGAGGGATGCCACCAAGAGACAAGAAATTAGGCAACAGACACATGCAGCAAATGGGGGTAAAAAGATATAAAAACAAAGCCAACCCCCTCAAGATCTACATCTGCTATAACATTTTTGTGCACTTTTTTTTTTTTAAGACCTACAGTGCTTGCTGAAAGGCTTTGATTGATGAGTAGGAAAATAGTTTCTTTCCTAATTTAAATGAGTTGAAAAAAATAAAGTCTGACATATCTCTATATTCAATGACTGTATTTGTATGTCCACAAATAGATAAATGGATTGTTTATTCACTCCCATGAAGGCACCTTTATATGCTGGAAGATAAACAAGAGGGAGATTTGTAGAGCTCCATAAGAGTCCCAAAACCCTGTCAGTGCTCACATTGTTTCCCTGTGTTTTACTGGTGTGCAGACACAACCAGCTATTACCTGAAAGATTTTCAGTCAGAGGTCTAAGTGAACTTCTTTAGTTCCCAGTTGAGCTTTTAGAGAAATTGCCATGGGTTCTGAGAAAAAAAATGTCCTAGACTTCAGTGCCTCAAAACAGAAATCCATTTTAAGCTACTTAAAGTCTCAAGGTGTTCTGAGTTCCCAAACATCCTTTGTAGTCAAGAAATTATTCAAAGTTTAAGTTTTACATCTTCAAATTGAGTTTATCAGATTATTGGAATTCTGTCCATCCACTGCCAGGATTTGAACTGGTTTAAAAGGTGGATTTCAAGACAGGCATAGTGTTGTAATCATCTCTGGCCTCCTTTTTTGGGGGGTGCTGTTACTTGCTGACTGATTGCCGTGCTGAACATCCTCCTCCCTGTTCCACACGTTGACTTTTACACAGTTTTGGGCAGTGAACAGCAGGCTCTGCTCTCTGTGCCATGGGGATAATGGAATTCATGCTTGGCCTATTGTGCAGAACTGCCAATTTCGCTCCCGCCCGGCTGTTTCATAGCATGACTTTTAATTCACAGCAAATCTCTTCCTTTTCTGAACATGAACTGTGAATTATACAATTAGTGCCCTTTTATATCTGGAGAAAGAAATCTAAATGTTAACTAAATACAATTTTCCTCTTGATGTGCATGCACAATGGTGGCTCAGTCTCCTTAGTCCACCAACCACACACTCTTAATAGTCCCTTTTTATTTTCCTTCAGACCTATTTCATCTCACTTCTGAAACTCTATTTACCACTACAATTTCATTTTTTCTGAACACTTTTGCATCTTTGTTTTCATCAGCTTCAGTTAGTGCTCATGCCACAGCAATTCCAGGGGGACTCTGCATTTTACCATCATTCCCTCATCTTCTAGAAAAGCAGATTTCCCAACAGAGCTCAGTAAAAGCAAAAGAGATTTTTTTGTAACAAAATATAGGCACTCTTTGGAATGACCCCTTTTGTCATGTATAGAATTGTATGGCTTTTTTAACTTGTCCTATTTTAGTGAGAATTTTCCTAGGTTTTCTGTTTCTAATATTCATTAGCTGGTTTGCTATAACTTTTTTTTATTATTATTTCCAAGTAGAAATGCAAAAGGAAGAAGACTTTTTTTTTTTTTTAACATTGTCCACAAAATGCTGTAATCCAATTGAGCTATCTCAACTGGAGCTGAAGTTATATGAACTAGAGTTATCCACATCTTTGATAAAGAGTCACTGAGTTTTTCTGTGCTTTCTGATTTCATAATTTGCTCAATAACATTTAATTAAAACTGATATTTCCCATGCACTTTTAAGTAACTACTTAAAAATCCAGCAGCTCCTGTTCACCAAAGTCCACATATTCCAACATAACCACAGAGCTTCTAACACACCAGTGTGATTTTCTTTCTTGCACCAATTCATATTTGTGACACTACACCCAAAGTGCCTCCACTGCTCATTACTGCAGCTCTAGGACAACCTTGGTAAGATCAGTAACTAAAATAATTTTGTTTAGCTTTGTTTTTAATGGGCAAGCTGAGACCCCTTCAGCCTGTAGCTTAAATTGTTCAGCATTTCAGATACCATCTGGTTGGTGCTGGACACGTGCCACAGACAGATAAATACTCATAGAAAGAGATGTGGTTGTTAGTGCTTAATTCATCCTTTGGCTCTGATTTATTTACACTGCAAGTCTTTGCTGGTTTATAACCGTATTTACTGTCACTTGCAGGAAATCATCCTCTTTTAATAAAGTTTGGGGGGGGGGGTGTTTGTTTTGGGGGGTTTTTTGGGGGTTTTGTTTGTTTCCGGGGTTTTTTTTTTGGTTCTTTGGAGGTTTTGGGGTTTGTTTGTTTGGTGTTCTTTTGTTTTGGTTTGTTTTTTTCAGTACAGCATCAAATGAACTTAAGAAAACAAATAATCAATTTTCATAAGGGCTCGGAACCCTCTACCTCCCATCACTTCTGATACAAGAGCAGGTGCTGTTATCAGATAGGAAACTTTCAGACCAAGAACAAGTAATGTTCCAAGAGTTATTCCAGCCTTGACAGACACCTCCAGCTCCCAGCCCCTCACAGACACGTTACGACTCAGTGAAATGAAAAGCAGTTTTCAATGGAGAGAAATTGATTTTATGCCTGTGCTGAACCTGCCAAATCTACCTCGTGAAGAAAGGAGTATTGTTTTTCCTTCCAAGTTTTGAAAATTACTTAAAACAAAAAGAAGTTTTTCTGCTCTCTGTCTCTCAGTTGTTTTATTTTATGGAAGGGTATTTCTTCCAATCACAGCCTGTTGGAAAGCCAGGGCACAGTCATGTGTATGAACTGGCAGAGCTGGCAGTCAAATTCTCCTCAATTCTCTTTATGTCTTCTAAGAGTTTCCCAGCAGAAATCTACAGGTGATTAAACCCCTTCTCCCTCCCCTGTGCAATTCTGCAGGCACACTGCCTACTGTTTTGTTTTGTTTTTTCTTTACAGGAAATTGGTAGGAGCAAAATCCAGCAGAGTGGTGATGCTGGGAAGTCAGGGAATCTCAGACATCCCTCAAGCTTGGCTAAGTTTGATCATGTTCATCCTGGAACACAACAGTGCAGCACACGTTACAGGAATGGATTAGCACTTCTGACTCATGTAAATGTCTCCAATTCAGCCAAGCATGCCATCCTTCAAACCCAATCTTCTTTTTTTTTTTTTTTGCTGGCAAAGCTGCAATCATTAGTTCCATCCCTTAGATGATTTTTTTTAAAGCAAGACTTCTTGTTTGCAGGCTGTATTGTCACAACAAACTTCAAAAATTGAAGTAAAATCTAAAGTAAAATTTAAATATTAATTTCTTTATAGGTATTGATGTTGTGAAGAAATCTAATCCTTTACAAGCTGCTTTTCCAATTCCTATCTCACTTTTTCACCTAGATCTCCCTGTGCCTTCTCAAAAGTGGTTTTGGTTGGGTTTTTTTTCTCTTGAGCTAAAGTGATTTACAACTTATCTGTGTTCAACGACTGGGAAGACTGCTTGAGTGCCTTGACATCAGTTTCCATCCAGTTAGAGATGTCTCTGTCACCCATGACCCGGGGACAGCTGTTGACATGCACAGGGATTCAAATGATTGTCAGATCTGACTGTAATCACTCCTTGGTAGAGCTTCAGTGAGCTGCTGAGCACACACACAGGCTCAGGAGAACAACTCTCTCAGCTCTGACATTTATTCCTTAGGTCAGCATAACAATCAGGCTTTGACTCTGTTTGGGGGCTTGATACTAAACAACCCTGAATAAAAACAGGAAAGAGGAAAAAAAAATACAAAAAACCTTGCCCTTCCCTCATCTAAACCCCAACCAACAAACACAAACATCTTCACCAACAAACAAAAGATAAATAAAAGCAAACTAAAACAAACAAACAAACAAAAAAAAGCAACACAAAAGCGAGACAACCTTTATAGATCAAACTTCTTAGTAAGTTAAAATTATTCCAGATTCTGACAGGACTATGAAATTTGATTCTAATTGAGTTCATTAACCCAATTTTATCAAAACCCATGTGCATCTGACACAAAATGAGCAAGGCAAATGTTAACTCTTGCGAATACAAAGTGTCAGTGCAGAACAAGATGTCAGTGCTCATGAGGACACGGGATGAGCCCTGTCCACACTGGTTAAACTGGTGGGAAGACTGGGGGAAAGGCAGGTACAGGTGGGATGTTTGGTTTCTCATCCCATGAGCTGAGTTTATGTCAGAGGAAGCAGCTTTGTGAAAGGAAGGGAGAGCACAGAGTGGATAAAGAAGCACACCCAGCGTTGATTTTGCCCTTTCTACTCTAGCTAAAGCATGAAGAAAGCATGTTGAAAACACCATTTTACACTGACAGGGACTTCAAAAAGAGAAAAGGCAAATGTCAGCAAAAAGATAAAATATAATGTATGTGGAATCACTTTAAGGAGACAGAAAGAACAGGACTGTTGAAGAACAGTAATTACATTTAGAACAGAAAAAAGCTTTCAGAGCACAGGGTCTGATAAGTGTTTCAGTGGATACATCTTCAAGAACAACAGCTGCTTTTATGCTGCTGACCCTTTAATGAAAAGCTAGCAACTTTTCCTGAGAGAAATCTTTTTCTGTTACTAAGTCACTCAGCAAAAGCCACTCCTCGTGTATTTGTAACTGTTTGGGGTTTTTTTTAATGCTTTTGTAAAGACAAACCTGATCTGGGTTCTTAGCAGAAAACAAAACCATTAATCTGAACAAGCAAAGTAATCAAATCGAAAGTCACGAGCTGGGAGAAAAATAATAATAAAAATACCATCAGACATCCAAAAAAGCCAGAGTGAAGTAGCAAGTAGAAGACACAGCAACAAAATGCCTCTGTGATAGCCTGAATCATTATTCTACTTATTCAGAACTACTTAAAAGAAGTTAAAAATGACAACTTCCCAGTTTGAAACAACATATACAACTGCTGGACAAATAATTCTCATCCATGTGGAACACAGAGAGTAGAGCTGAACCCCCTGCAGAACCACAGCACATTTACCTGGAAATTAAATGTTGCTACTAGAGGTATATAATATAAGGTACAATTAACTTTAATTCTTATGGAACAAAGGCTCTCTACACTAACCTCACACATGAAATAAGGACAATGTGGTTTAATATGTTTATGATACTCACTGTTGCCACGTGCTTCAAATAAAATGTTTACTGTACTATGGCACCCTGTAACTCTCTCCAGAAATACAAATAATTATACAAATCATCCAGAAATATTAATGGAAAAATGCAAAAGTTGGATTTCAATAAAATCTTCCAACAAGGTGCAGATGGAGATTTCAACATGAGTTTTACTCCAGCCCCTGAATTCCAGGAGGATTTGTCAATATTGGTTGGTCCTTCTCATTTTTCTGAATTATATATTTAGCTTCATTTAACATAACCAATGAGGCTTTAATTTGGGAAACATCAGATGAGGGTTCCCAAGGGTCTGTTGATGGAGAGTACGTAAATTATTAAATTCAAGTAATCAAATATAGAGGGAAAAAAAAAAAAAGCCTGCTAGATCATGCATAATTAACTGCATACTAAGAGCACACACAATACATCTTTGGGTAATTTGTTTATTAGGCTCATAATTGAAATTTTTCTTCTGTTTAGGGCTATTAATATTCTCTAACCTTTCTGTAAAACACCTGATGTTCTTTATTCCAGACTTTCAAGTGGGATGCTGAGAGGCTAATCCAGCTCACATCTATATAATTATGTGGAGATTGTGTGGCTGTATTAGTTAATATTTGTTCTTTATTTATTCATGGCAACATAAATCACGAATAAGTTCACAGAAATCAAGGATATTATCGGGCTATAAAATAGATGCAGGTAAAGATGACCTACACCATTAAAACTGAGGCTCATTATGGCTGCTTCTCCAGTAGGGAAAATTGATGGATGACGGGGGGATTATTTCCCAGGAGTGAAGTATCCCAGAAATATAGAACATTTCACCCAGCTGTAATGATCATATTTAGTCATTACTCAAAATCAGATTAATCATTAATGCAATGCACTTGCCAGCACACACCTCTTAGTGGCCATTTGAGGATTTAAGCACCCCATGGTGCTGTACAATTAGCTCCTGAATTCCAGTGACATTCCTGCCCTGATGTGATCTCTTCTCAATCAAACCAGCTATGAATAGCAGCTAACAGAGCTGTTCTTATCATTCCCTTTGCACAATTTTATGAATAAAAGCATGATATTCTTATTGTGGCAAAGTGAAAATAAAAGGCAAAAGGAGAAAATAAACAAACCAAAAAATCATGGATTTTCTTGCAACTTGGACTAGTAAAAAACTTTTTGCAATATTTACTTTGCTCTAATTGTTGATATATCGTGACATTTTTACTTAAATTAAAGATCAAATCAAGGTTATTTGCACTAATTAAAGCTGCAGTCTCCAAGCACCAACTGGCTGAGGAAAACAAAAAAGAAGAGTACTGCTGGAGAAATTCCTTCAAACTTCCCTGGGCTCTGATGTTCATTCTGTGGCTCCACAAGTGGAATAAGCAGCCCAATATCCACCCCTGTTTCAGACTGGAGAAAGATTCTGTACACTAATCTTCAGATCAACAACAAGATATGCAAAAATACAAAAAAAACCCACCAAAAAACCCTCTATACTCCTTGCACCCTCATTACACCATTCCTTCCTCCCAAATTTTGTAAATCCTCTTCTGTATGATAATCACATCATGTCAGTAAATTAAGGAACTGTGTAAATTTGTACCATTTCAACATAATCTCTCTCTATTTAAATGAATGCAGAGCGGAAGGGTCCAAAATTGCCAGAAAAGAAAGAACTAGTTTTGAAAAACTGCTAATATTTCAATGGGGGCTAAATTTTCTATGGGTGAACTTCCAGGGCATTGGAAGACCTCCTTTACTTACTTCAGAAGTGCACAATAAACCTTTTTTTCTTTCCATTTATTAAAAATTTTACCTCATCTGTTCTATGAAACACTAAGTAAAAGTAGCAAGGTGATATTTTGTAATGATATTTTCAAGTGCATGTAGATTTTCAGTCTACACTCGCCCACGCTTTTTTTTAACCAGTTTTAAATACAGTTCATGTCACTGAAATCTAAGAAACTTCTCTGCAGAGTATCCACAAAGTAATAGATAACTCAAATTTATATCCATGTACATAGTGACACAAGATTCATCAAAGTCTTACTTCTTGCTTATTTTTCTTAATTCAAGTTAGAGACACTAAGACAGGAAGCTTTTTCTGACATCGGTAGCTGTCAAAAAGCTCTCCTAAAAAAAGAACCTGGGAGACAGTGCTGCATTTTAATTTCCATCCGATTTCAAAACAAGGTATTTTTCTGTCCTACAGGCAAATTACTTCAGAACACAATGGTGTGAATGTTCCATTGTTTCAGCCTGATAAATGCTCTGCTTCCAGCTACTTTTTCCACTCCTGTGCTTTGGCTTTAGTGTTTAGTCCTTGTTGCTTTTGCTAATCCTCCTTCACCTTTGCTATTTCTCAGATATTCCTGGTCTGGTCCTCTGCTTCTTAGATTTGATGTGTTTTTAGTTTGATTTTTTTTTTCCCCACCTGCTATCTACTTTCTTCTTTAATATATGACCAATATAGGACCTTTTCTCTCAATAGTCCCGGTTGATTCTTAGTTTTTTCCTCTTAGTTTCCACAACAGAATTTTTAATCCAAGTCCTGGCAGTAGCTTGACCACTCAGTTTGTATTGAGGAACACGTTTCAAGATTATTACAGCCCAGTTACAAAGCCCATATTAAATTTAGCTGAAATGTACTAAGGGCTAAATAGAACATTCTTCACAGGTAGGCCCTTGACTTATATAATCATTCACTCCACGATTCTGTGTGAATAAACTCAAAAAGGATTCAAAAATGTCTTCTTGTCTTGAAGAAACTCTAAAAATTTCATCTGTCAGTATTCATCTCTCATTTTGCAGCTTTTTTTCTCTCAAACATCAATCTGAATAGCATTTGGTCTCCACAAGTGTTTGCAAAAAGAAAAAAAAAAACCTTTTGCACCTCTTCAGTGCTTTCTAAAAAAAATTATTTTTTCAACAACTTTAAGATGCTCTTTATCTTCCCTCCATTCCTAAAAGTGTGGGATTTCACAGGAATGAAAACTCTATTCACAGTTCATTACTCTGCCGAGTAACAGCATTAATTGGTCAAATAATTATTTCCTAAAAACGTTTCAGCCAATTATGTTGAAGTATGCTGCTGGGGGAGAGGGAGGGTTTATTTGTCAAGAAGATGCAGCTGCCAAACACATTCCACATAATCATAAAATAATCTGTGTCGGGACAGGCTGAGGAACATCTCTTTTGTAATGCTTTTTGTGTTAAAAGGAATCTAAAGGAATCCCTATGCCAGCTCTTCCTTTTATCCAAACTTCCCAATAACTTTTAATCTTAGGGAAAAAAAAGAAATCAAAAACTGCAAAAAACTTCAATGGGAGGCAATCCTACTCTGGTAGAAAAGGTAAGAGAAAAGATGTATTTAACCTTTGTGTCCTGCAGCTGTAATTGCACCACAACTCCACTGTCCACAGGAGAAGAGAGAAATTCCCAGCAGCTGGTTACAACCAGAATTAAATTTCTTTAGAATAGGACCCATCTGTAGTGGCAACACAACCTTATCTCTGCAGCTTTGTTTACTTCTCCCGTTGATTTAGATCCAGAAGATAGGACTTCTTTCGGTGATAAACTTGTGAACAATGTAGTGCAGTATTTATCCTCTTCTGTGCCATCTTTCCAAAAACTCATAAATCTTTTTATTACAAGCATGCCTTCAAAATGCTGCTGATTTCCTGAGATGTGCCCCTCAGTCACATTTCATGAGACAAGTAGGATATGAAAGTTCACATTTAAAGGGAAAAAATGCTGCAGTTCTTAACTTTGAAAATATTAAGATTTTGTCAAGGAATAATGGGGGAAAACCAATCAGAGGAGTATATACCAATTTCAGAAGACAATTTGCCAATCGTTTGCTCTACTCTGAGCTTCTGTGGGGAAGTTCTCCTAAATAACAATAATTTGACTGGCAAATTGTAGAGCTGCAAAAGCTCATCTTTGGCATCTCCATTAAAAGGCTTTCAGCTACTCCTTAGCTCACTGAATGTAGTTTTATTTTGTTTACTTGTTTGGCTGTAATTGCATGCAATTTGTAATTGTGTCTTCCCTGTAATTACACATGCCACTTTTCCCAGTGAAAAAAATGATGCAGCAACGTGGCAGTCTAAAGATATATGTGGTGAAAATTGACAGATTTTCACTACTACGTGTTTTTGATGTGTATAGGTGTCATGGAAAAGAATGAAGACCTAACAGTGCACACAGATCAAAGCTGCTCAGTTTTGCAATGGAAATCTAAACAAGCATTAAAATTCTTTTCATCTTAATGATCATAGTGTAATAAATACTTTACTAAATGAAAAACCCTTTCATTGTTTCAAATCTTTTTTTCAGATAACTGTGTAGACTCACAACACTATAATTAGCTGTAATAGAAATATTTGCAAACTTCTATAAGGTGCCCAGTGATCCCTGAGTGTTATATAGTGCAGCATTTCACGTGCTATATTTCGTTTATTTCTAAAAATAGAGCTAAAATACCCAAGTCTTTCAGTCACCAAATGGATGCTTTTGATAATCCTTTCAGAAATAAATGGAAGAAAACTTTGTTTATACAGAAATGGGGATAAGTTATATAGCAGAGTTATATAGTAATAGAAACAGATGTTTAATGCCCTTCACTGAAATGAAAACATAATCCAGAGTTTAAGAATTCCAAACCTAAACAATCCAGAATTCGACCCTGAACTAAGATTACTGCAACTATGGATGAGAAATGATGAGAAACTAGAGGAAGTCCTCATTGTCCTTCCCTCAGGAGATGAAGAGGAGACAACACCCTAAATGCCAGCTCATTAAAAGCATTTGGATTCCTTTAGGATCAACAAAAAGCAAAATGAAGGAATAATACATCTCAAGCAAGTGGCCACACTGACAACATTTCAGTCACTTGGATAAATAGCTGCAATTTTATCAGCAGCATTCCTGACACTCCATAAAAAGGCATGTGCATGAAACCTGCTAACTACCAGCAGTGTGTTTGTTGGTGTGTGCACTAAATGTTCTCCTCCTCCACGTGCACGTGGATATTTGGAAAACATGGATTAAATGGCTGGTTCTGCTCATGAGTCACTGGCCACGTTTATGGGCTGACAGCTAAATTACAGTTTATTTATCACATCACAGTCACTCACTGTGTGTGTGTGGATATCTGGGTGCATGCAAAACACACTTCATTGCCCAACGATAATGCACAGGGGTTAAGCTTTCACATTTTACTCTCAAAAATGATGGAATTTCCATACAGTTTTTGCTGCTCTTTTGGCAAGCAGTAAACTCCCTGAATATTGCAATTTGTGTACATGACCGTGTTCTGACCAATCCACCCAACAAACTCATTTTACAAGTCCACTGTCCTCATTTTACAGGTAAAACTGTAATGGTGGCAGATAAACTTCTGATTCTTCATCTCAAATCTGCCCCTGCTGTCTCAAATTTACAGCCATGCTTCAGTAGTCTTCCTTACTTTGTCTTTTTTTAACAATTTTTTATGGCCTTTTTAGTACTGCAATAATTATAATATATGTATGTGTGGATCATTGTGGGAAGTAAAACTATTAAGAAATTTTACTAAAATAAAACATGTTGGGTATTAGAGAAGCTTCACTGATGCAACTTTTATTGTTTTCCAATTTTATTCATATATTTTATCCCTCCCAACCCCAATTGTTATTCGGAGCAGACGTTTGTAATGCTATGCACAACCTTTTACTGTCTCCATCAGTAGCTGGAAACATTCAGAATGGGTAAATATAAAAATGCAGATGAATTTTCAGGCGGTGCAAACCCATCAGTCTCTAACATTTCCATTGGCCAGTTATTTCTGGTGACTGGGGAGGTGGAGGGAAAGAATGAAAAAGCCAAGCCTTATTCAAAGGCTGAGAATATTCCTTTCAAAAACAATCTCAATTTATTTCTCCATCAGTATCTCAACTGACCTCATGGAACAAACCTATTTCTGACTCCTCTGCCATCAGCTGAGAATGAGAACAGATGTGATGGACAATGAGCATTTCTGGGGCAGGCAGGAGAGGAGACCAAGAGCTTCCTGACAACCTGCTGGGCTCCAGCCCCACTTCCCATCCCCTCCTTTGCAACACCTGCCTGTGAGCTGGGCACAGTTCCAACACTCCTCCTCTTATTCAGGTGGTGATTTACTGATGAGCTGAAATGAAATTCTCCCTAGCTTGACCCCCTTTTCAGCTGGCTGTCCCTCCCTGGCAGAGGACACCACTCCTGGGGCTGTTACTGCCAGCTGGAGAGTGTTTGACCCACTCAGAGGTGGGGCTGTGACCAGGGACCACCCTTGTGCACATGTGTTACTTATGGCTGCTACCGCTGCAAAGCTGTGTTTTGCACTAATGAAAAACATTTCCTACTCATCTACTTTCTAAAAATTGACATTGTAAGAAAAAAAAAAAACCATGCATGACGCTACTGTTTAAATAAATCCAAGTTTTTATCCCATACCAGAATATAGTATAGGGAATCTATAAGCAAAAAAAAGTTTTCCTACATCACATCATGGGTATTTGGCATTCTAACCTCAGCCACCTGTGGTGCCTTTCTCAGAGCATTCATTAGTAACTGTGGATTTGCAGCTTTCAGAGTCTGAAACCAACATCACAGAATGGTTTGGGTTAGACAGGACATTAAAGCTCACCCCATTCCAGCCCCTGCCATGGACAGGGACACCTCCCACCATCCCAGGTTGTCCCAGCCCTGTCCAACCTGGCCTTGGACACTTCCAAGGTCAGCCCCAACCTCACTGAGCCACCCGAGCCAGGGCCCTGCCACCCTCACAGGAAAGAATTTCTTCCTGATATACAATCTGGAATATTTGAAATCTGGATAATTGAGACAAAATTTGTGTGTTGCTTCTCTTCCACTGTGGAGTGAACCAGCTCTTCTCCAGTATGTTCTACTGCTTCAGATGACCACAATCCACTGAAGATCCCCATTAAAAAATCAGTTTGCAAAAAAAAATCACAATACTTTATTTCCTGAGTTTCCTCCAGACATATGCAGCTCTGACTGTGAGGGTACCCATGGAAAACAGGAGTTGCTTGCACTGTATGCATTTTTCATTTAAACTCACTAATTCTTTAGAAGGCTTAATTATGTCAAAATAAAAGTGTTAGTATCATTTATATCCTTCTGAGAAATATATTACCTTATATATCAAGAAAACTAATTAGAGCCAAGAACATTGTTCTCTGGTCCTTTCTAAATTGTACACAACCTTTTTATTGGCACAGTGAATTGTCCCTGGTTGAAAGTGATGATTCCTTCAGAGCCAAACACTTAAATCTTTATTTAATAGTGGAGCAAGCCCTGAAGAAACAATATTCCCATGTGTCAAAGTAGTGTAGTTTTGAAAATACAACCTTCTGCAGAAACTGATTTCAGTTACACTTCTTTCATGCTTAAAATGCAATTACCTCATTGACTAATTTTCCATCTAGCATATAACTATGGAATGTATAACAATTTCAATATAAACGTGGCTGGCCATAACAAAAAAGAAGAAAAAAAAAAAAAACTTGAGAAATAAAATACTGCAAATCATTGCTTAATTGACTCACAAATGTCACCAGCTCCAACCATGTCACAGCAATGACAAGTTACTATGGAAACTAATGCATAAATTATGTTTTAGAATAATTAAAGTGTGCATTGCTTCACATTGCAGCATTTAACAGAGCTATGTAGGAAAAAACCATCTTGCACAGAGGCATCCACCCCCCCAGAGCTGACTCCTGAACCCCATGGGGATGAGAAAGGAAAATGATGCATTTTCCTGTCAATGAAATACAGTTGGACTCTTTTGAGAGGAGCCATCATCTGTGTTTTGTGTCTCCATCAGGCACAGAACTAAATGTAGAATTCACAAGCTGTGCACTCTGCTTCTGCTTTTTCCCAGGGAGACAAGGGCAAAGCACATTGGAAGGAGGGAGACAACTGTGTTGGATGCTCTGAACATTAGTGATGGAAAACAATTCTGAAGTGGATGGAGATGTAAATGCATCCTCCTCCTGATCTGTGTCTTCACAGACAGCAGCAAAGTAACTCATTGTTTTCCCTCACATGTTAACACTGTGATAAGCAAATGAGAAAAAAAGAAAAAATAAAGGAAGAAAAACATTCCAGCAAATTCTTTTCCCCAAAGATCAAACCCTTTGTTCTGCAGAGCATGTCAGTGTATCTGCAGAGGGATCCCTGAGAGGGGAGGGAGTTAATTGCCTTGTGAGCCCAATGCACTGTTAATAGAAATTTCTTCTGAATATATAATGTGGAAATAAGAATATTAAATAGTTCATGATTTTCTAATTTACCTTAATTTGGGCTCATTTGGAATTGCTAGAGCTGGATGTGTTCTGCCCCTCAGCTGAGTAAGGAGTGCAGGGACCTTTCCCTTGCCCTGGAGGGAGGGCTGGGCCAGGGGAGCTCCCAGATTCCCCAGGTCATTCCAGGATTTCCTGGCTGGGTGTGAACCCCTCAGAGCCTGATGGATCCCCAGATCCTGTCCCGGGACCAGGAGGGCACTGACTGACTTCTGACCTCACACCTTGTTCTGAGGGAAAACAGTCAAACATAGCTTTTTGTGGTATTGACTCTCAAAAAGAATAAAAAAAGTTTCAGTAGAATTTGATTCTTCATCATTTTGGGTAGTGCCACGTCTCTTCTTCCAAGTGACAAATGTCCTTTGTGCCTGCCTCTTCTCTCCCCAGCTAGTAAAGAAGTGAAGTAATTAAAAATATTCCATAATTCAGATAATTTTTGCTTTTGGGAAGGAGCATCCAGGCCCTTTGACCAGTACATTAATTTTTCTTTCTATTTTGACTAATTACAATCCTACTCACTAATAAAGAAATAAATATTTACTTTTTCTAATGTGGTGTGGCTTGGTTTTAATACAATATTTGTGCCCAGTGATTCAGACAGAAACTCAGGATTCTTGGTTCTACTCACAGTCCTAACTCACGGAAAAAAACACTGGTTTTGCCAACTTTTGCTTTTCCTTAATCTTACTTCCATGATTTTAATAGTTATCTTCCACATCACAATTAATTCTGTGTATATAACATTTGATCTCCCTCACTGAAATATGTTATATAAGTGTTATTTAACCTTGAGTTCACTATTAAGTCTTATTACCAGAATAACTGGATAATCTCATCCATACCAAGTCCTCACCAAAATATTCATCATTCAGAAGGTTAGAAACACGATTAATACCAAACCTCTTCTCTTTTTCAGCTTTGTGGCAGAACTTACAACGGGGAAAAAAATGAGGGGGGATAAAAAGAGAAAAAAAAAATAGAGCTTTTGAAGAAAGGTGTAGGTTATTAATTCTCACCTGCCCAGGAACAGCTCCACAAAACAACTGGCTCTCCATAACACCACTGCAGACAGTTTGGTGCTGTGAGGGCTGCTGGGTCAGGGCACATTTCAGTGAAAGAGAACCAGGATTTGACACTCATTTGCAATTTCTCATCGCTGGGAATTTGAGAAACACAATGTATCAAAACTTTTTTTTTTCTTTTTTTTTTAGCTCAAACTGAGTAGGTTTCCCAAGAAACCATCAAATTTTGCTGTTCAAAAGAAAGTGCTAACTCTCCACTGGTGAAAATGAGTTTGGAAAATTGGCTTCTAACAGCAATGGGAAATGTCCCTTAAAGCAAAGTCTAGCAGAGACTTCCTTCTTCCTACTGTCTTGGGGTCTGCACAACGTCACATTTTAACTGTTAAACATTGAATTTTCCCAATTTTTTTTTCCCCCCATATAAGTTGATTATGGAAAACTTCATTTAGAGATGGATTGAGAGTTTCTAAATGAGTTAAAATTCTGTTCCACTATATTCTAAATTTAATCATGAAGGATAAATTTATATAGAACAATTCTTCAGAGGCAAGTCATTATCATAATGTGAGCTCAGTAAAAACCCAGATTAAAAAAATATTTGCTAAGGGAACCCTTGTTTTTTTCCCTCTTTATGTAAACAAATAACCACAATCCAAACATCCCCCAAAGTAAAATCAATGCAGTGCACTACAAAAATTAAAGTATTTCTCTTCATTTCTTTTCTTTTTGAGGAGTAATGAACAATCTACATGTGACAGATCATACTCATATCCCTTACTAGCAGGAGCAGTATTACAGCAATTAGTGGGTTATTAGTATTTACATAAAACAGAAGTTGGTAGAGACAAAATGAGACTTCCAATCGTAGAAAACAGGTGGTAATTGGATCAAAAAAAGAACTAACAAACACATGATAAAGTAATTAATAAGATACACAGAGAAAGCTAAAAAAGACATAAAATTAAAGTAGAAATAAAGTGTCTCTCAAGTTTATATAGGCCTATTAAGAAGGTGAGAAGCTTCTGGAAAAGAATAATGAATATCACTTTTATCTTTATGATAACATTTTTACTAGAGTCCCTTACCTAAATATCTTAAAATAACTGTACCATCATGAGGTAAGAGAGAAGGTCATCCTCTGAATTAAATAGTCTCTAAAAGATTAAATGGCAGAATTTTTATTTTTTTCCCCCCCTGTAATAGATGTAGGTTGTTTCAAGGATCAGGGCTCAGAGCTGTGATATTCAACATTTAAGTCAATGTGGCAAGTTGGAAGGTTTCTACCTAAGTTTGATGGAAAAGGCACAGACAACACAGGCTGGTGATAAAATGGCAGATCCATCTAAATGGCAGCACAGAAGTACAAATAACCCAACCCAGAGCAATAATAAACCCTAGATCAGACATTGCCACTCATACAAGACATCTGGTGTCGTGTCAGACAGTTCCCTGGAAGTGTCAGCTTAATGCTCAGTAGCTCTCAAAAGGGCAAAGAGAAAACTATTAGGAATATCTCAAAACCATCATCAGGCCATTGTGTAAATTCAAGATGCATGGCTGGAATTTCCCATGCAATCCCAGGCATCTCATCTCAGGAGAGCCTTAGGGCAGAACTATGAAAAAATTAAAATAAATACATAAATAAATAAAAATATATACTTTACAGAAGTTTCTAAATAGGAAAAAAATTACACATGTAATGGAAAGGGGGAAAATATCTACAAGCAGAGTAAAATTTTTCAGAGCAATAAAGAAACACAAAACCAGACAAAATAAAATATAAAATCATATGAGGACATTTATATAGATATATAGATATACACATCTATGTATCATGTGTTTCAAAGAAACAAAAGAAGATAAATTGAAACAGAATCTTATAAAACAACCATTTAAAATCATAATTTTGCAACAGTGTTGAGAATTTGATTGAAGTCAATAAGTTCAAAAACAGTTCAGGGCAAATTCTGCTGTTGTCAACCAGTCAGGGTGGTGCAGACACCAACCCCAGCTCAGAAGGGTTTTTTCTTTGTCTTTATCAGTTTAAATCTGTGAAGTGTCCCAAGGTTGGATAAGTCTCCCTGTGCCCTGGTGATTTATGTTTCCCTACTGGCCACTTTCCAGAAGACTTTATTAAATTGGTTGGGCCCTTGGATTTTCCATCTTAGAAATTTTTATGCTTCTGAATCCTTAAGCTTATTTATTGCTAATGCACACCTGATCCAATTAAACCTTGATTTAGCTGCTATTTTATTTAATATTGGGTAGGAGTTATCTAGTTGAAATACCTCTGCTACAGTTTGTTACAAAGTTATTTCCAGGTATCACACATTTTTTCCCCTTCCTTAATTTCCATTTATTTTTTTGTGGCTGCATTCTCACAGCTTTCCAAAAAAAAAGTTATTTAAACAGCAAGACAGCATTTAAACCAGTGTGAAGCTCCTCACACAGAACTATTAAGCTAACCCAGAGTTGCAAATTGGTTGGAAATTTGCTGTACTGCAGAAAGTGAAAGACAACTCCGTGGCAAAGGTCAAGGACTGAAATAAACAGGCAGAGATTCTGCCTGAGTTGGTGGACAGTAATATCTGGAATTTTTCTCCAAAACAACAACTTACCCAGCAAATTGCTAAATTGGTGCAATTCAGGGCACACAAGACTCAGAAAATACAACTGGGACTGCAGTTTGGAGTATCTGCTCCTGCTCTCCCTCTGCTCCCCAGGCTTGGCTGCCCCCTCCTCTGTGCCAGAGCTGGCACTTGGGGGATTCCAAGACTGCACAGAAAGCTGGAGTGTGCCAAAATTATCCCAAATGATGGAAAAACAGTCTGAGAGATCAGCTTCCAACACCCAGAGTGATCCCACTGGTGGAAAAGCACAGTCTGTAGATAATCAACTCCCAACATCCAGTTATCCCACTGATGGAAAAGCAGCACAATCTGCAGACAGACTAGCTCTCAACACCCAGAGTGATCCCAAATGATGGAAAAGCACAGCCTGCAGACAGATCAACTCCCAACACCCAGAGTGATCCCAAATGATGGAAAAGCACAGCCTGCAGACAGATCAGCTCCCAAAACAGCTCTCGCTCTCCTCATGGGTAGATTCTAAGTGACAGCAATGAAGGAAACAATAGAAATTGCTGCTGGAGGAACCATATGCAAATAGTCTGATTCTATTTTTATCATCATCATCAACATTGTTATTCAGCATAAAACAAGAGCAAGTTATGTAACTTCCAGAACATCTTATTTCCACTAAAAAGTCCTTACTACAGAGGAAAAAGTGGGAGTTTTCCTCATCTTTTCAGAGGACTATTCACTTCTCTCTATAAAGATATCTGTCCAGAGAGATTTAAAATGCTCTCAGTCCCATGGATAAATAAAGACCTGCCAGCAGAACAAGGAGATTCTAATGGATTATCATTAACAACATGTCCAGCTACAAAAAAATAATTGAACTGGTCAGTGAGCAGCTCTGCTTCCTGTGTGGGTGCCATTAGGAAGGCACAGGAGAATTTGGAGAATATGGTGCTGTTAAAGAACCATGTCAGGTTCTGTGCTTTCAGCATTATTAGCAGAGCAGATTTGGTAAAATCCAGCTGTTGGGCTGTTAAATGTGATGTAACACTGGTACTCCCCATGTGTGGTACCTCTGGAACATTTTTGTGGGATGGGATGCTGATTCAGAGTTTGGGCTCTAGAGTCCCATCCTGAAATGGGAGAAATTACTCCAAGCCATGGGATACCAGAGTAAACAACAACCTCTTAGATCCATTTTTAAAATAGTTATTTTTAGACAAAAAACACCAACACAGGCAGACAATGAAGCCCTTGCAAGGCTGTGCCAATACTTTACTGTAGCATTTTAGTATTTCAAAACCTATGGTTGGTCTAAATTGAGAAAAATTCAGTGTTTTGAATGGTTATCCAGAACTGGCAGGTTGAAATATTATTTTCCAAGTTATATTCACACTCCTTCCTTTCAGCATTGATATTAAGGATGGTATTTGAGAGGAATATAAAGCCCATCACTGCCCCTGCCCAAGGTTCTGCTCTCCACGTTCACAACATTCAAACACAGTCATTTCAGATGATTTCAGCACAGTTCTTACACAGTATTTTGGGAAGTCCTTCTTCCCCTCTTCACCCAAAACATCAAACTGACAGATCCCTGCAAAATATTTTGGCTGTACAAAGCCAACAAGCCCTACATGTAATATTTGCTGTTCACCAGCACCTTGTCACGTCAGAGAAACAGATGTTTCCCTGCTTCCCTTCTGACAAGTCTGTAGAACATGCAGCAAACCCCATCTCCCCTCCCTGGCACCAGCCACGCTGTCAGTCATGAGCACAAAGTATTTAATCAGCTGCAAACAAACCTCCCAGACACCAGCCAGGCTGAGAAATAACAGGAGTGTCTCGAAAAGGGGATGCAATTCTTTCAAAAATAATCATCTCTCAGCCCATCATTTTTCAATAGCTCAGATTTGGGATTTCTCTGCCAGTTCATGATGCTTCCAGATTTCCTTTCACATCTGCTCAGAGCTGGAAATCCTACATGTAATGAATTTTATTCAGCTCCTCCAGAGGGAATTTCTGTAATCATTTAATTGAGGCTTCCTTTTGTTCAGCTGGGTCAGGGGCTGCAGGGATCCCAGGCCCAGGCAGGTCCTGAGCGAGTGTTCCTGGTAATTCAGACTGATGGTCAATTACACCAGACTTTTTTATATCACTTCTAGGAAAAATTTCAAAAAAATTGAAAACCAGTTTTGTTTTCAATGAAATATTTGTTCAATACCAGCTAGAGGTGCAATTAATTGAGCCTGTGGGTACTGTATGAGAAGGTCATTTGTGTTTCTGATGTTCAAAAGAATCTCCTAGTAAGAGAGATTTGGAAACTCAGAAATCTGCTTCCATTGGAAGATTTAAAGCATTCCTCATACTTCTAGCATAGCAAAAATAACAACTTGCCTTAGACTATACTCAACAATTTTCCCCTCACCCCAAAAAGAGGTCATGAACCAAAAGACAGAGTTCTGAAAAAACAAAATACACTATGACTATGTAAAGCATATGGGTATTTAGGAATATTGAACCAACATCAGCTTCAGGTTTACCAGAAATTTTAGTTTGGGGTTTACTCAAGTTCTTGTTTTATTATCCTGACTACCCTGAAGTTAGAGTAATGCCCACTAAACAATGAGGCAGTTAAAAATATCTATATAACAATAGCAAGACTGCCTTGAGGATGAGCTCTGCACACACCTGGGCACTGATTTACACCTCTTCTTACCTAACCACATCAACAGTAAGGAACTCTTCCTTTTTATGAGCTCACAAAGGTAGCAGCAGAGAAGAAAAGCAGTTTTGGGTGTGCTGAAAATCTAGACTTAGGATGATTGTCTAGGATCCTTTCAGAGATATATTTTAGTAAATTTAGCCCTTAAAACAAGAATGAATTTGGCACAGAAATAAGTCAACTCTTATTAAAATTCCCATTAGTTTTTGTAATTCCAGGTTTTCCAGTCCTCCCTACGTGATCATATGTTTTTTCCCTTTATCAAAAAGAACCTCTCTTAATTCTACACCAAAATTTAACTCAAGGTAATAGTTAAAATTAAAAGCTAAACTGAGAATAAAACTCCATTTCATCTCTTCAGTACTTTCAATGTAGTTTTACCAGATACTTACAAAAAATTAAACAGAAAATTACATTTTTTTTTTAACTAAAGCATTTAATCTCCTTTTTGATTTAACAAATGAATATGTGAAGGCCACTTCCTCCAGAAAGATCAACTGTAATGGCTTCTTTTCATTTGCATTATGAAATGCTGACAAATTTCAGACTTCTCTGTCCTATTTCATTATCCTTCCTCAGATTTTAACAACATATGCTTTGTCAGCACTCTTCATTTATAGCATATTGCTCTGTTCTCTACGACTGCTTTATCTTACTAAAAATAAAATTGGGAATCTGTCTTGCTTAACTTGGCTACAGGGCTTGTTCTGTGTACCTTCCTTTTTTTCTTACCCTCCAAAAATCCACTTACTGTCATCCCTGTCTTGAGGCTTCTCAAATAATAGGTATACCAGTGAGGTATATATTGCTCTTTCTTGACAACTGATGATTCCTTAGTTGGATAAAGATTTTCCCAACCTTAACACGCAGCACTAGAGCAGCCAAAATTGACTCACCTTTCTGTTTATGCACGGAATTTTATAACATGTCTTTAGCTAGAAATGCCCATTTCATTGCTATGGAGCCAGAAATGTGACAGGAGTTGCCTATTTCCCCACACTACTGTGAGGGGAAATTTTTGCTGCAAGAAGTTTTGATGCCCTCATTTGATATTGTTTTACACCACAACAACACAGACTCCAAACTTCAGAAGACTGAAAATGACTCCTTGATTTTTGGGATATGTTTCCTTTATATACTATTTTACACAGACCAATTTGGTTGGTGACAAAAGACAAATCTCTTCAATCACATTGGTCAGACCAGACTGACATCAGGAAGAAGTCCCTCCTAGGGAAAGGAATGAATAACATAGGTAGAGTTTACAAAACGTTTTTCCTGTTTACAGAAAACTTTTTGGGAAAAGAATTTCAGAAAACCAAAACATCTCAGGCACAGAACCAGGGCTACAGTTACTGAGCAAAGCTCCAGGGTCCATAATTCTTGAAAGTTTTGGTGAACAGTGGCTCAACCGACCTCCCAAATACCCCACTACTGGTGATGGTCCTTCAGAGTAAAATGGAGAGGTTCACTGCAGTGAGATTGATCAGTCAGCCCTGTAATTAAGGCTAAAAAAACTTTGAATTTTCTACTGTGAGGTGCCAAAATTGTTTAAAGCAGAACTGAAAATATACCATTTGGTTATTGTTAACCCACAGCACTGTGTTGTTTTGCTGCAGTTCTTAAGGCAGCTTGTGCTACAGATATTTTTTTCAAAAGGTGCATGATTAACATCAACATCTTTGTTTTATCAAGCAACTTCTAATCTCATCAAAACCAATACTGAGGTAGCTTGGTAAGACCTATTTTCCCTCAGCCAATGCTAATAGGCATTAATTACATTACATTCCTTACATTTTTATTAAGCAAGCCTTGCATTAACCACTGCATTATTTTGCTCTGGATCAATACCAAGCTAACAGGCCAGCAATCTCCAGGACCAGCAGTGACTCTTGTTAAATATCAGCACAACGTTATCCTCCTATCTGGTATCTGCACCTTCCCAAGATGAATTATTTTTGTTATTACAAAGAGCAATTCTACACAAACAACAAAAATGCCATTGCTGAAGTGAATTTAATTTGCTATTTGCTGGTATAAAACTATAGAGTACATTTTCAAGAAGCCTTGGGCACCTAAATGTAAAAACTTTAAGATCTTACATCCAACATCCTAGAGCTTATGGGGAAAATAAAAATGAGGTCCAAAACTGTCCAAGTTTATGGTCAAGATGACATTGAGCCCTTTCACCTGTCAGGCTCATTGTGTAGATGAGCTCTGATTATTTCAGGAAAAAGACAAAAAAAAAAGGGGCCCCTTTGCCTATTGCTGCCCACCCTGCTGACAGAACATTCCCCATGGGAGATGCTGCTCCACATCCTCCTCCAGCTAAGGAGACTTTAATCCCAATTTCACCCTCCCTGGAGGGTTCCCCACTGCTCTGCTGGCAGCTCCATCTCTTTCTGCCAGCATGTTTTCTGTGGATGTTGTAGGTAGAAATTATTGATTAAAAACAGTTATGTTGGAGGTATTGATTAAGAACATCCAGTGGGAAATTTGCTTCTTAAATTTCTTAAATAACTAGGTTTGCAAAGCCACATTCCTCAATCTTTCTATCTATATATATATCCATTCATATACAATTACACAGATATTTATATATTTAAAATTAAAGACCACACTGAAATAAAAATTGGCATCTCTGTAGGAGTATTGGAAGTTCTGAAACAAATGAAATGTAATTTCATTTTTCTTCTACTTTTGGATATTGGACTGCAGAAAAAGCACCTGTTTGCTGTCTTAAAAAAAAATGTTTTTACAGCATAGATCAAACATAATTTATTCATCTCAATAAAAGAACCAAAATTGTGAAGCAAAACTGGAATAATATGGATGTCCAGATGAAAAGTTTTGACACTGTCAAAGACAAAATGAGGAGCTTATATAAACTGACTGAAGTGAAGACAGCAGTGATACAGCTGGGAGCTAATAAAAGATTTAGGTCTTGTGAAAGTTCATACTCTGGTCAAAATCAATGGATAGAAAATTGGTGCAATTATATTCATATTCCTTTTTTTTTTTCTGAGAAATAAACAGTCTTCCACAAACTATACAGTATTTTGAATCAGTCCAAATTATTTAATTGGTTTTCCCTAAAATGTTCGAATCAGTGACATAATTACAATAGTCCTTTTATCAATTTTATTTCCAAATATGGACTCTTTTGCTTATGACATTCAATTCTCAAGTGCCCAGCAGATCTCCTTTTTCCCTTCACAAAGCTTTTGAAGCAGCAATTCTAGAAAACTAAAACTGCTCCTCAGTACCCAGAGGAGCAGTTTCTGTTCACTGCCTTTCTACTTCCCCACTGAAAGTAACCATGTTCTTAGGCTAATCTGTGCTTAAATATTTTATTATTTCTTTTATTCATTGAAAAGAGCAGCAAAAGTGTATAATAACTCTAAACCACACCAAATAAAGTTCTGCCCTGGCAGAAAGAACGCAGCAACTTTGAAACTTGTGTCCCAGCTCTGCCTCAGAACCTCTGCAAGAAACATGAGGTGGTGTGGAAGTCTCCCTGACATATCTCCCAAAATAAGAGCTCATTTGCTAAGAAGTGCCCTGTGGTGTATCAAAAAGGAAGATTTTGTGTTGTTTTCAAACCTTTTCATCCACACAACATAAAAATGACAATGAGATGTTTGTATTAGAGCGAATAGGTGGCACAGGAGTAATTCCAACACGTGTGAATCCCCTTCTACACAACTGTGCTCAATGCAGTGATAAAACACTAAACACTTTTCCATTTCATTCACCACCTCAGCAACTACACATAAATAATGCACAGCAAAAGATCACAACAAAAGATTCTCCGTGGAAACACTCTGGTTAATAGTTTGGGGTTTTTTTTCCTATTAATTCTAAATGCATAATGAAATAGCTGGTTTCTCACAGAGCACTTTGCCCATCTAAAGAAAGTGGAGTCATGACCAGTATTGAGTCATGGAATGGTTTGGGTTGGAAAGGACTCTAAAGATCATCTTATACCAATCCCCTGAAATTGCCCAGGACACTTCCCACTAAACCAATGGTATCAATCAGCTGCTTCATTTTGACACATATATTCCCACCATATTCTGAATAATTCAAAATTTGGCTTTTGGAAACCATCCAAAATTAAGAACATTCTAATTTTGAATATCCTGAGCAGCCTAACTGGAAGAGGCTGGGAGGAGGCAGAGGTTTAAAGAACATCTCTGGAGGTTCTGCTGCTGGAGATCTGCAGAGGCAAACTTTCATGCCTGATACAAACACATCAACTGTGACAATATTCCATCTGGGCTTTCTGTTTCCTCAGTCTTTCCATTAAAGACTCTATTTCTTCACAAATATTTCCATTTGCCTAGTGTCAGATAAACTGCTGCTGAGCTACAGGAATTCCAGATATTTGTAGCTACACAAACTGATTCATTAGTTCTCAGTATAGTGTGGTAGACAGCTTTAAAAAAAATCACATTTTCATCAGATGAAGGTGGAGCTTCAGGGGGTAGTTATAGATCTGAAATAAAATGTATTCTAAGGAATAGTTCCAGAAACTACAATAGAGAATTATTAGAAAATTGCTGAAAAGTACAAATTAAATGGCTCTTTTGGTAACAGGATTCCAGAAATTAGATTGCATTATAGGAAACATGTCACAGCTTGACTTTAGGTGGTTTTGATAACTCAACAAGAGAGTTTTTAGAGGATTACATTTCTTAAACATTGCTTCTCAAATCAGAAACACAATTTTTATTTATAGATACATATTTAAAACCCATGTGAGCTTTGATACAGGTTCTGTATTTTGCAGAATTCAGAGCTGGAGGAGAGAGGGCAAAGAGGAGGTAGAAAAAAACTCAAATCACGTTAAACAATGATGCTTCAGTGGCAGGAAAACATGGAAAATTATCATGCCTTTTATCTGAATTAGCTCTGTAAAGAGGAAAACCCTGTAATTTAAATTCCTTGCCTAATAATTATGAATTATCATAACCAGAAACAAGACTCAGATCAAATTTTGGTATTCTTTTTCCTTGTCTCACCCACCCTTTCTTTCCAAGAGGCAAAGTTTGGAGAGTCCCACTTGCAGGTTTGGTGTCACCTACAATGGAGCACTAAACAATCCAAAGGAAAAGTACATGCAAAATTTTTTTTGCCAGCAATTAGCAGGGTTTATGAGCTCACTCAGAATGTTGTTCTGCGAATTGATGGGAAAAAAACTGTTATTTCTTTCACGAGCAGTTGACATTTGTGAACAACAAGGCACCAGACCATCAGGTGGCTAATTTAAGCATTAACAGTCCTTGGCAGGAAAGACAGCCAGACTGCACGCAGGCATTTATGACAGCATCTCTAAATGTAGGTTTTGGTCTGTAATCCTATAAATGAACATTCTTTTGTGCAATATTTTGACAAATCAAGGGAAAAAATGCCAGGAAAAATCCAGCAGATAGCATGAGTCACACCTTTCCTAAGCCATTTCAGGCATCTGTTGCTATGGGACCATATGGGTAAAACAGAAGATCCAGGTACCTTTTCCAGTCACAAGTATTCTAAAGATAAACATATGGGTAGAAAAATGCTAAAAAAAAAAGAGACTGATTTAATTGTTTGTTAATAGGATGTACTATGCTAGCAACAGCTTTTCTTTTATCACTGTTACAGTTAATTGTGATTCACTGTTGCTCTTGACACTCTGACACCCAAGTGCCAAAATCAAAAGTAAAACAGTTTTAACTTTTAAAGTTGCGTTTTTTCAGTTTTCAGGGTTTTGTCGTTGTGGAGTTTTTGTTTGTTTTTAATTTGGAGTCGGTGTCTTTCTATGTCAACACTAACCTCACTTTTCACCCAGATTTTAAATTTTGATCATTCTTCTACAAGTTTATTGTACTGTTAGAAAAATGGATCAGCTGAACAGAGTAGGCTGAAATTGTATTTATTTTCCCCATATCAGAAGGCTGATGAATGATTAATAGCTTTGACTCCAGGGGTTAATGGATCATTGCCTTCATTTGCATAAAAAAGACTTAATCACGGCTTGCTCTTTTGTTTTATGGGAGAAGATGATTCTAAGAACTATCACCACAAAAAAAAAAAAAGAAAGTATTAAAACCTTCCTACAGGCACTCAATGCTATAAATAACATTTGCTTACCTCATGTGTTTCTATAAATGGATTCAAAGATTCCTGAAGAATCAAACCCTGGGGGCAGAACAGCCCCTGCTGGCACTGCATATGCCCAGCTGCACTTCAGAGAGAGGTGCCACAACCAAAATCCCAACTTTTAACACAGGAATGTGAATCAAGGCACAAATCTTGTCAGGGTTATTAATCTTCCTCATTCTGATCATAATTAGGAAGTGACAGTGCCTGAATTGATAAATATTATGATTTTTGCACTTTGTTCATTGTATGATTATCAGGCTAAGATTTGTAAAAGTACAGGTTACTTTTACTGTATTTTCCCATTTTGGGGTACCAGAAAAAATTCAAGAGCAGACTGGTAGGTAATTTTCAAGCTGTTCTCAAGGTGTGAGCAGTTTCCAAAACATTGACATTTCACAGATTTGAGGAAATTGCAATTTTCAGGCACCTAAAGAGTTACAAAAACTAAATGGCAAATAATATGCCTTTTCAAATGAAAGATCACATATATATACACACATACATACACACCATAAAATGGTTTAGGTTAGAAAGGACATTAAAAATCACCTAATTCCAACCTCACTGCCATAGACAGGGACACTTTCCACAAGACCAGGTTGCTCAGAGAACCACAGATATACATATAGATAAAATTCTGTATATCAGAATTTCAGTTCAACTCAGCTAGGCTAAACTCACTGCAGAATGTGAATTGAACAGCAACATTTGAAGATTTTATCACAATATTCTGAGGAATATCCAAGTCTTAGAATGATTTGCCCCTATGTTGGAGGGTTTATATGCATTTTTTGTTAAGTAAGTGTTGCTTTGTTCTGGATTTCAGCTCTTCAGTTTGTATTCATACTTTTGGCCCTGCTGCAGGACTCTGTGCTGATTTGGATCCAGCAGAAATGTTAACACTGTCAAAGCTTTCACCTTCCTTCCCTCTTCTCTTCCTTCCATCCTCAAGATTTTAACTACAGTATTTCCTCTCCAACTTCCTTATCAGCAAACCATATGCAGAGCTAATCATGAAAGCTGTGTTATCACCTCCACTCTTCCAATGACAGCCCAATAACAGAAATCAGCTTTAAATCAGTTACAGCATCAATCAACCACCCTGCACTCCAAATTCACCAGGACCTTGTGTTTGAAAATACCCACTCCAAAGGAGGCTCTGACAATATGCACAGCTGTCTCTCCCCTTTCTCTCACTGGCAATGTCTTTTTATCGTAATGATAAGCAATGACACTTGAAATAAAAGTGCTGGAAATCTGAATATCACAGGCCGAACAATGTTAGTGTCTCAGGACATTTAAAATGAAAAAAAGGCTCAAATCAAAGCCTAATGCTGCCTGTTTTATCTTCTGTGCTTCTCCCTGTCAGGTGAAATAAAAACACAAATCCACGGAATACACAAGGATTATGAAATGTTCCTGCTTTCCCTGAACACCCCTTGCTGGCCTGCACTGAAGGTAATTGCTGTTGAGTCAGAAATTGCTGAAAAATAAAGAGAAGAAGCTGCAAAAGGCAAGTGCAATTGTAGGCATAACACAGAGGTGACAGAGTCACCCTCAGAATGTGCTCTAATGAAAGCCAGAATCCTCCCATTTGTCCTTTCAAACCTGGCTAGAAAGAACAATTTATTTTCTGTTATAAGTTGTTGGGTTTTTTTTCCCCAGATCCAATACACAAATAACACTTCTCTACATTGAAATGTGCATTTATTATCTGTCTCTCAGGTTCGTATTTCACTGAAATTCTATTTCTGTATTTTTGTCATTAGTAGAATGGATATATCAACAAATAATTTTGACTTGCACACCCCTCAGTGTTCCACCATACCCGTGCTAGCACCAGTCTGGCTTCAATTACATTCCAGTACTGTTGAGAATATTATTTGGGCTGATTATACTTCACATGACCACAGAAATCTTTCAGGAAACCTTCACAAACTGCTGTAATGATATTCTACTTTGAGATTTCCACATGTGTAGCCCAACACTAAATTTTAAGCAGATTTGAAAACAAACACAGTACTGAAATATATCCTAATGTACGTACAGAGGATTATTTTAGGTTGCTTTGCTTAAAAGTGGACCCAGATGTACATGGATATAAATGCAAATGGGTTGGCTTTTTAAAATCAAAATAAATCAAGAAAAATGATTTTTCGTCCTCTTTTTGTTTACTCCACAGGAAGTAACCAAGATTCATTTTGAAAACTAAAGGACATTATACCAAAATTATTTTGCTGGGTACAATTAGAAAATAATCATATTTCCAATTACCAGTGAGAAATATGTGCTCTTGCTAAAACATTAATTACAGATAATTTAATTATTACTCAGAATTAGGTTTGGGGGTTTTTGTTAAACTTTTGTTTCTGTTTAAGGCAGTTCACAAACCTCACTCTCACAGTGGTTAGAAAATGTCTTCTTAGAGATAAGCAAATAATAGTATAAACACATTATTCAGTGAGAGCCTTTGACCAAATCCAATTCCCAACCTGAACTGAAAGCTTTGTAAATGTTCTCCAACATTTCATTACAACTATTTGCATATTTTTGATCTTCTTGTTTCTCTCTGGGCTGAGTTTTAAGAGTCAAAATAGAAAAAATAGAACAAAATACAGTCAAGTCCAAAGTTGGAAGGGTCTACAGTGACCATCAAGTTGAACTGGCCAACCACTTAAGGGATGACCAAAAGTTAAACTCTATTATTAAGGAAATAGTCCAAATCCCTCTTAAATGTGGACAGGGATGCAGAAAACTCTCAAGCAATAGTTCAGTGATGCTCCCCCAGAGAAAGAGCACCTCCCTTCTAACAGGAATATCCAATTATATTAATTTTCTTCTGGGAATACAACAAAGGAGTGGTCAGCTTTCTTGTTAAACCTTGTAAGCAGTAAGTGTGAAATAAGAAAACACACTTTGGGATAAGAAATCAAACGTTGTATCATGGAATAACTTTTTTTTTTTCCTTTATATATTCCTCTACACAGATCACAAACTCCAGCAATCATTTTTTGCTCATTCAACAATCGACAATATTGTTATTTAACAAGCTACAAGATTTTATCCCTTATTTTACCTCTGTGTACATGCACTGTCTCTATAGGCACAAGTTCTGCTCAAGTCAGAGGCAGAGGTAAGCTGCCTGTAACAAGCAAAAAGCCATGGGTTTGAGCAGAGATGGAAGATCTTACAAAGGGCATTATCCCCTTGGGAAAGGCACCATTTACTGTTCATTATCCCAGCAATCTTTCCCCAGTATTATATTTAGCCATGTATTTAGGGCAAATCAGCAAAGGCCAGAACTGTGTGCCTACACTTAAAGATGTGTTCAAGTCCTTCTGTGCTCAGCACAGGCCACTGACCCCCATCCAGCAAAGCACTCAGAAATCTCTGCATAAACCTGAAAGCTCACACACACTGAGAAACTGCAATGTGCATTACCACCAGTTTTGCTTAAAAGCAAGTAAATTGCCTACAAAAATACTTAAATCATTGCCATGCATGTAAAATACTCTTATTCCTGTTCAGTGTGATAAACTCCTCTCCCAGGAGTTAATGGTTTTGCTATATTCAGAGCTCTGCAGATAGGCAAGTGCACAGAAGAAAGTGAGGTATGAGTTACTCTGTGCTGATAGCAAATGTTGCAATTTTCCTCAATTTCTACAGCCCAGTCCACAATGCAATACTGGAGAATGGTTAAACACCCAGCAGTTCAATGTGTTTGTCACTCAGCCTCTTGCCTCTGCAAAACCTGAGGAGAAATAGATAGGCCACTTGTGGGATTCCCTCTGTGTAATTAGTCTGGACACAAGAGAAGATGTGCTGCCCTGCACCAAAGACACTGAAACTGATGTGATGGTATCCTATTAGTCCTAATCCTCCCAATAAACACCAAGATTTAAGAGAAAATACACAGAGGAGAGGAAAACAGACACAACATGGCCAGGTTGGATGAGGCTCTGGCCAACCTGGCCTGGTAGGAGATGTCCCTGCCCATGGAAGGGGTGGAACTGTAGGATCTGTAAAGGTCCCTTCCAACCCAAACCATCCCATGACCCTCAGATCCAGTTCACTGTTTTCAGTGACACCATACAAATATCAGAATGGCAGTTTTGACCTTTTAGAACCTGCTGAAAGACAAAGATCTTTGGGAAGTCCATAGGTTGAGGTGTTTTCACATAATTTCCCCGGAAATTAATCATAAATAGACTCTATACACATATAATGGATTATGCTTTGCTCAAAGCTCCTAAGTTTGCAAGTGTTACTATAATTCAAAGTACATTTACAAGACATTTTCTTAATCCCCACACACTATGGATAACACTATAGACCATTTGTTTGGATTTGTTTTTTCCCCTAAACTCACTTCTTGGTAAATCAATAGATCATAAAAATACAAATGGTCTAAGGAGTTTGCTTTGAAAAATTACATCAGTAAGTTACAAAACACAAAAAAAAACCACCTGACTTCAAGGACAGAATTTCCCAAAGACTCCACTGGGAAGACAAAACTGCACTTAGCATGTGAGGTTATTGTATAGAAAGCCCTGGAGAGTTCTGTATTTGCAGATCAGACAACATTTGAATGCTGCCTTAGGAAGGCTGGTTTCTGAGAGGCAGCTGTCGCCCAGAGGCTCTCTGATATAACAGCAAATCACTCCTGATGGTGTGTTTTGAACCAGATTATGGCATTCTGATCTTTAGTTAAACATTCATGTAATAGCCACGGGGGTGAATAGTAACTATTCCCCAATGAAATCACTCTTTGGATACAGATGTCAATATGAAAGAGCCAAAGATGAATCTTTCCTTTTGGTTGCTACAGGAGAGCATGGACAGGATAGAGGAGCTCTTAAAACTCCCAGCCCAGGTTAAGCCTGATGGTCTGTGCTGCCCTGCCATGAACCAGACTGAAGTCTCATTGTTTCTGAGTGTTAAAATGCTGCTTTAGTATCCCACTTCTCTCTGTTTCAGCAGCTACAATGATCTAACAGCACTGACTTTTTGAACCTTCTCGGGTTTTCTTTTTTTAATTTTCAATAAACATGGTGTTAGGTAGGAAGCAGAGATTTAAGAAGCTGTGCCAAGTGATTCCATCATAACATAGTTGTTTTTTTTTCCCTCCACTTCATCTTGTTTTGTGTTCTATTTAAACCAAATAAACCCAGCCTTTGCTAATCAACCAGCAGAACACAATGGCTTTCACCCTGTTTGTCTGATATGGCTTCTTGATGAGATAAAGGCTGCTACTAAGGAAATTATTATACTACATTTATTCTAATTTTGGATATTGATATCTTAGATATGAAATTATTAGAAAACATAATGGCCTGAATTGTAATTAAACTCAGTATTGGTGCTGTGCAATAATGAATGACTAATGATGACCCTGCTACCACTGGAGAGAAAGCAGACTGCAGCTCTTTATCTCCCTGTAATGGGAACATTTCCTTTCCCTTGATGCCCTGACAGAGGTTTAGCCTTTCTGACACTGTGGTTTGAGTTAAAACCTCACAGAAAGGCTAAAGAGAAGAGCTGATCTATTGAGCTTGTTTTGATATTCTCCTTCTACTGTTTATTCTTCCTGATAAACATTCCAACCTCGGCTGATGTCACTGCCAAACACCAACACACCCAGAGCTGAGGGGAGAGAAAAGGTGAAGGACAATGGGCTGGAATGTGGATTAAACTGAATTTTATCCTGAGGCTCCTGGCAGGCCCTGTCACCACAGAGCAGTGACAGAGATCAGGTGCCACTGGGCTGGAGATGTGCAGGAGAACAGGGACATCACCAGGAGGGCTGGTCCTCGAGCTGTCCTCTACTGATTTCTTGATCAGAACTACAGCCCTCAGAAACACCTGGGCAAGACCAAAAGGAATCTTTAAATATCTTCTAAGGTGATTTTAAAGAGAATTAAATACAAGGCTCTGCTCTTGGAAGAGTTCATACCCCAAAGCTAACTTACTTCTATTTTATGCCAAATAAAAGCTTTATAGATCACATAATAAAATGTTATGGCTGCTGGCACAATTAATTAGAGATGGAGGACAGCACAACTTCCACCTCAAACAAAAGTGTCATATTAAGAGAAAAAAAGCTGATAAAATACTGTGACTATGACCATTTCAAACTGATTCAGTACAGAAATTAAGAGATGCTAAGAAAATATTAATTTAAAGGAGATAAGGACAGTCTGTATCACTGTAATGTTTGTAAAACACCTGGAGATCATATTGAGAGGAGAGCGGATCAATACTTCACATGATAAACCTCTGATTTCTCTACTGCTACTTATGGCTACAAAAAATGTGTATCAGCATCTGTACATGGGTCAGTAAAGTCCATTTACACATTTGGGAAAAGAAACTCTCACAACTAATGCACTGATGTCCAACTTCCTACACAATTCTGAAGCTTCCTTCTAGACTTAGAAAATTATACTCCTTCTAACATTTCAGGAAAGAGAAATTAATTCAAGAATTATTCAGGATTGCTCAAAACTGTTTGCTGAAGAGTGACATGAGTGCCCATGGAATGCCCACTGTGTATTTTATTTGTGGCTGGGCTCATGGAGCACCATCTTTATGCAATTTAGCACATGAAGTCCATACACTACATGCTGTGCTGACCTGCACTGCACAAAAAAACCCAGGAAACACCTTAAAAAGAGCAGCAAAGTAACTGTTTTGAGTCAATGAGAATAAATGTCACATTTTTCAGAGGATATTTCTATTTCAAACACAGGTAACACCCTAAGTGTCTATTAAGTACCCCTTTAGTTCCAGTCACACTGACAGAGTTTCAGGTGTGACAGCTTAACCTGAACAGAAAACTGGCAGCCTTCACTCTGAGTTCTGCATCTCTGAAGGGGTATGGATGGTTCATTTAGAAGAAACATAAATATAACATTGTTGAGGTACAAGGAAAAAAAAAAAAGTTATCAGTGGTCAAAGCATTCCTTCTGTTCACCAAACCTGCTCAGTCACTGCTCTCAGATTTGGAACCCGAGTTTTGGCACTCAAGGATTACCCTCCCCACATCCCACACTCCTTTTACACAAAATGAGCAGCAAATCACTGTGTGACTGCACAGTGACAGCTGAGATGGCACTTGTGACCTCTGATGCCTGATCATGTCACTTAACAGACACACTCTTACAAGTGCTTATGCACACGGTGCAGAGCAGCAGAAATTCGGGATCCACTTTTGACAGAAGCAGGCAATGATGACACCAGGACTCATTTATAATCTGCCTGCACGTGTCAGTTCCAATTTCTAAAAATGTCTGTTTGGAAGACCTAGAGATTATATGTAACTATTATGATTATAGGTGATTACTAAACACATCCTCAAAGTTTGTTTCAGCCTTTTTAAGAGAGGTGCTCTGTGCTATAGAATCTGGGAAACTTTCTGCAGAACAAGTTGTTAGAAAATAAGACAATCTTTGGTTTTGTTTGGGTTTTGTTGGGCTTTTTGGGCTTTTTTTGTTGTTGTTGTTTTTGTTTGTTTGTTTCTTGTGTGTGGTTTTTGGGGTTCTTTGAGTGGGGTTTTTTTTTGGGTGGTTTTTTTTGGTGGGTTTTTGTTTGGTTTTGGGTTTTTTTGTTTTCTGCTTTTCGGGGTTTTTTTTTGTTTGTTATGATGGTTTGTTAGGCAGGAGTTCTGCTTGACTGGCTCCATGCAAATTGCAACACTCCTCAGATGCAGAGTGCCACGTTTCTGTCTGCACCAAACCTGATTAACAGCCAGCATCCACCAGGAGCTCTGCCTCTCACAAATGAAACTTAACTAGGTTGCCTTCTGTGATGTTTACCCACAGGGAATGAGGAAAAATTTGTATTCCTAGTTAGAATTTTTTTCCTCCTTGCATGTAAGAGGAAGCAAGTTTCCCCTAGGTATACATCCTTCTATGTTTATGAACAGATGTAGGAAGGAGGCAGAGTTTATAGGATACTACTTTTAAATTGACTCATTTGTGATTTCATTAAAATGCAGAATAAATTTGATATCCGCAGGCAATATTTCCACAGAATTCTTTAGGTTAAGATTTTCTATTTCCCTAAAAAGCAAAGGAGATTTTCTAAAGGCTTACTGATTTTATATATCATTTAAAGTGCTGTTCAAAGAGGAAAGGAGAAAAGAACAAATTTTATTCCTCAATATTCTTCATTACTTCTTAAAACAGCATATGTTTCATGAAACTCAAACTCAATCAGAAAGTTAGAGAGTCTCCGCTTGTGGAGCACCTATGAAAAATCCACACAGAATTTTGCATATGTTATACTTTAGAAATCTCTTTTTCTGTTAATGCATTTATTCGTGATGAGATTACCATGATTTTTAGGCACTAAAATTTAAAGACAGCCGTTGGTATGAAGTTATATAGAGCAAGAAACTACAATATTCTTGCCTTCATCTCAGGAGTCAGTAAAATATACATGAATATTTCCTAAATTCTATGATCAATTAAAAAAAGGTTCTATAGTTTAGCATTCTGCATTCTATATAAAATTGATCCTTACAAACTACTTTGATGATGAACAGTCAACTTTGCTGAACAACACAAAAGTATCAACGTATTTCTGGTTAAATTTTCATTAGGGCCCAGAATTTTTTTTACCTCTAATGACATGTCTAAAAATGCCATTAGTGACCCTATATGCCACCCTCAGACAATTTTTGAGCTGAGCCTTGAAACTTTGGCACTCACCACGTGAATCTGAAACGCCAAGATGAAAAATCATCTCAAAATTTTGTCATGGGAGATTTAGTCACAACCAATTATAGTGAGGTTCTAAACAGGCAGTAAAAAGATAACCCCAGACCTGTGCTGCAGGTGATCACAGTGATCACTTTGAACAAATATCCATTTCTGCTGCTGCAACCACAGTAATTAAGTGAGGAAGTGACAGGAGATAGTTTTGATAGAGCAAGTCTGGCAGCAGAGGGTTTGGAGTCCTTCAGCTGCCAGCTTGTGTCACCCCCTGGTATCACCTTTTTCTGGCTGAACTCCTCCTGACTGGAGTGTTCCTTCCACTACAAAGCCCTGATCTGTGGGATACATGGATTTTAGTGGAAATTGTGCAGTATGTTCCATTTGACTGTCTTATTAACAGCTGGACTTTTAGCTCAGTACCAGGAATCCCTTAATAAATGTACAAATTGCTGCTTAGGCAGGAGACATTGTCTAGAGGTTATTTGAAATGCTTCTCTGGTCAGTAAAGCCATAGGGAAAACAACACAAAACAGTGTTTATTCTACTCTGCTTATGGTGAAGATATAATAGAAATGTAGGGGGAATATAATTAAGAGAAAAGCACCTTTATTTTTCCATAACACTCCCACTTTACACATCCATCATTACAGCTATTATTCTGTGAACAAAGAATGAAATCTAGTTTTGAAAGCTTAATTGAAGTTTTTTGGCTCTGTGACAGAACCAATTCAGATCTGTTTGCTTCAAATAATCTCACTGCTCCTTCAGAAGTTCCTGGACTTGAACCACAGCAGCAACATGAATGCCACATTTCTTAGTCTCACATGCTACTATAACAAAAAGAAAGTAAATTATTTTTTATGAAGCATTTTTTGTTAGTTTTTAAACTTGTTTATAAACCAGCTATTTGAAAATCCTGGTCCCTGGGCTCCTGCAAACTATTCAGGGAGAGCATAACAAACAGAGACAAAGGGATGAGGAAGATCATGAAATTAGGGCAGAGTTCAGTCCTGAATTAACGTGATCTGCTGGGACTCTTGAAGTTTTCTAAAAATTGGAATTCAGGGGGAAACATTCAGCATGACCCACGTATCTGTGACTGGCCTGAATCAGACTGCAAAAGCCATGGGGACAGCCAGACAAATACTTTTCTGTCCTGCATAATCCAGGCAAGGAGTGATGTAAAAGAAAGCAGCATTTCCCAAGTGCCCACAGAAGGTAAGGGTTGCAAGCAAGGCTTTTATTATTTCTGTCTGAACTGCTTATCTTCTGCAAAGCCCTTTCTCTCAGAGAGAGATGAACAATTCATTGCAAAGTTAGCTGGAAAGGCAAATGTGGGGCCCACTGGGAACTCCAGGTTGGAAATGGAAGGCACTATCACTAAGTAATAAGTCCTATTTACCACATTATGGGATTTTCTTTCATTTTGGTTTTGTGCTAAACAACTGTGAGCGAGGGACAAAGCCAGACCCCAACACCTTAATTTACAAACAGCCATGTACTCTAGACAGGGTAGGGGGAAATAGATGTATTCCACTTGATTAGGTTAGAACTGCTCTGAGAACAATATAAATTGAGTAGAAAACAACTATGGGGTACAGAGTGATGCAGGGAATATCACTCCTATCATGTCAGCTTCCAGTTTCAGCTCAAATCCATATTTTTCTTCCCATTAATAAGTGTGTATCTTTACTACTTATCTACTTACTCAAATAAATTTAGTTCCTCTGTAAATGGATGTTATACCAAGTATTTCAAGAGTTTGGAAGACTAAATTTGGCCAAATACATACTATGGAGCACATCTACAGATTTCAGTTTTCTCTCTAATCTTGCAAACATTGAAATTCTTGTGAAAAAACACCTTCTAATGTCTTATGCACTGCTCACTTCCAGATCACAAAGAGCTAATTAAAGATTTGTTACTTTTGCAAGGTTTCAGCTCTATTAACACTTAAAGTATGTGAAGAATAAATATCTATAGGCCAAATCTGCCTATCTAAGAGACAGATTAATGCATATCAGTATTGGTGAAGAATCCCATTCTAGCAGGGCACCTTCCCTGGGGTGACACCTGAGATTGTCCTTTATATAAAGCAAACCATTAGAGAAGGGCAAATATAAAAGAATCTGTCCTGTGCTGGTGCCAGAATGGGAAACAAAAATCAAAGAGAGGGGGAAAATAACACTGCCCCATTTTCATGGGTGTGTGGAATGTGCCCTGTGGAAAAGAGCAAAGGACCAGCAAAGAAAGTAGGTGCTAAAATGTAGGAAAATGCAGCAAATATGCATGAATTTTGAGATGTTTATACCTTGGTAAAATACAGATATGAAGAATACAGATCTAGGTGCTCATCACGGGCAGGAGTAAGAACAGATTGTGTACCCTTAACAACATCTTTTAATGCTTGAATGAAGAAACTCATAGGTCACTTAAGGAGCAGAGGAATAAAGGAATTTGGGAAATGCTTCCTTGCTTCATGGAACCTTCACAACACATCCCATGAAGGGCTGAAGAACCATTTTCATGCAATAATCAGGGCAAAGAATGTATTTTCCCATAACCACTCACTCTCTCTGAAACACAGAATATATTTCACAGACTGAGATATCCTGGTATTTATTAGCTCATATAACTGACACTAGAGTTTCTGCAATATATGTAAAGCTGAGCAGAAGAGAAACAGAGAGCAGGGTTTGGTCTGGGGAGGCAGCAAACAATCTCCACAGGAGCCCCTGCTGTGAGTCCTGCCAGGAACAGACACAAAGCACAGCTTTTCCCACAACTCCCAAGAAATTATGTTGGACTCTTGTCAACTACCAAATTGTGAAGCTGTGACTGAACTTTGCTGCCACTTGCACATCTCACATGGTAAAGAAGACTGTGGAGCTGTGACTCCTGACTGCTCTAATGCTTCCTTAGAAGAGTAACAGGAAAATTGGTCTGCCTGAACAGTATTCAATTCAAAAAGCAATTTACATAGCAAAACAACACACGACAACAACAAACAAACCCACCACACACACTTTTAAAACAGAAAGGGCACTTGCAAACAAAGTATTCCATAGAATTTCTATTTTATTTTTAAGTATACACACAAAACATTTATAACTATACACATTGTAGGCATAGTAGATGGCAATTTTCAGTCGTTCTCCCCCTTGACCCAATTTCAAAACATTAGGGAAGATGTCAGGAAACCATTTTGAGGGATGGTGAACATTTGCACCTCAGGACTTATATAATACTATTTCCTTCAATATTTCATCTCCCTGTCTTATGCCTTCTTAGTTGGAATGTTCTTTATTAGCCTTCACATAACACGACTGAGTGCCAAAAATGCAAGCACTCTAAATGCTCAGGATATTTCTCTCTTGAAGATGGTAAGGATAATTGAATACTACTTGCCTGGGGAGATTAGAGTTGCAATATGCCTTATATATCCTAGTTGATTGGGTAATATACTTAATGGGACATACCTGGGAAGATGAACTGCTTATCTGGCCATAGCACGACTCCAGGAAAGATAAGACAATTGACTTTTCTTTTTTTTTTTTTTTCCCCTCCTGAACTGATGGTTCTTGATAACTCACCTGTTTGTTCATTTGCATACACCAAATGCTGTATGAAGCCTTTTACACCACTCAGGGAAATGTGGAGAGCAGTAGCAGGCAAGCAGCAGCTCTCTGACATCCCTGAGCTCCCCCTGAGCAGGTCTCCACGGGTAGAGCAGCAAACCAGACACCAGCACATGCCATGGTCTGTAAAAGGGCTGTGGCAGGAAAAGCTGCAGCCCAGTGAGGTCAGTCAGCCTTGCAAAGGGCCTGACCTGAAATTTCAGCCCTTAATACAACAATTAAGCATCCTGGTGTGAAGTCAGCCAGATCCCTTCTTCACCCCACAGCCTCTCCTGCTTGTCAGCAACTGCCAGAAAGACACTTATGGCCAACAGGAAAAGTGCAGGTGAAAACAACTGAGATGCCCAGCAATCTCTTTTCCTGCCAGCTCTTCTCTGCCTGCCTCACCTCAGGAAGAACATTGCCAAAGAGCACCAGGCATGACCATTTTGTTTTATGATCCTTCTTTTCAGAAAACCCTTTTATTTACTGAACAGAGGTGAGATCTATTTTATGTGACAGGGTGCAGTCAGCTGCCCCTGACTTTGAGTCACCCCCAGAGCTTTCCTGGACAGGTGGGAACAGACAGCAGGTAAGTGGAAATGGTCCTTGGTAGGCCAGTCTTTGTTTTGAGAAGGGATTTTAGTCACAAATAATCAGAGTGGGGTCCAGTTTGGAATTCAAACTTCAATCTGGTGGATTTCTGTATAGCCCAGCTCTCTGCCAGGCAATAAAGGCAGAACTTGTGGTTAACTGAGGTAGGAAACCAAGACAATAAACACCATTTCTAAAGTCATTTGGCTGACTCATGGCCAAACTGAAAAAAACTAAGTCACATGAAAAAAAAAAAGGTCTACAACAAACCTTCAAAAATTCTGAGGATTCTTTGGTTTACTTTGCTGCGCCATATGCAAATTCCAAACTACCTAAACCTCTAAGGGTCAGAATTCCAAAATCTTACTTTCAGTATCCACAGAAAAATCTACTTTGGGAAGGCAAAATGGCTCCAGAGAAAGATGTTGACAAAGGACAGAGAAAGAAAATGGCTTTTGGCAAACTCCTTTTTCCTTTCATTACTAAAGCAAGGGAATGGACACCTTTTACTGCCAACAACCCTGCTAGCCAGTAGCTCACAACAAAATGACTTAATAGATTTAATAAGTGAATCATTTCCTATATTAAGTTACCAATAACTATAAATACAGTTATGACAGCTGGAGTTCCACAGTCTGGGAGAAGCAGGTCACCCTAGGGCCACATTTTCTCACAGTAGCTGGTTCATAATTTAAAGGTCAGTTTTAAGAGTTTAAAAACTCACTGAGTCACCATTGCAGGAACAACAAGTCCTTGGTTCACGGACATTACAACTCTTAAAATTGCTGATACTGCTCACAACTGAAAAGTAAACAAATAAACAAACAAATTCAAACTACCAAAGAAATGGTATAAGCTTCCCTGCAGCCCTTTATTTAGTCAGAGATGGTGTTACTGAAGGCTGAACATCTACTGTAGTAAAATCTTGGTGTAAATCACCATAATCCCACAGTAAATTCAACTGGGTTCCATTTGAGTTCAGTGAGAACAGTGAATTGGATCGAATTCATACATTAAAACATTAACAGACCAAGAACATTCATAGAATCATAGAAGGGTTTGGGTTGGAAGGGACTTTAATCTCATTTCAAACCTCTGCCATGGGCACCTTCACTACACCCAGTTCCTCAAGTTCCCTATGTGGTCAGGGAATGTCTTCCTGATACTTAAAATTCTCTCACTTTTAGACATTTCAAAATATTTTCTTTTCTATTTGTTGGAAGCTATCAAATGTTGTGAACAAAACAGTTGTGAAAAGCTGAGTACAAGATCTAAAATGTCTTTCTACTTTTAATACAGGTCAGTCTTTTAGAACAGGGCAGAGTCTATGAAAAAAAAAAAAAAACACTTCTTTTCCTCTGCTCCTTTTCTTACTCCCTGTTGTTGTTTTCCTTTTCTTGGTGACTCTTTTCCACATCAATTTCTATCAAAAGAATTGTTAAGTTTTTACTGTCTACATCTCAAAATGCCTTTCAATAAAATGAACCCGCAGGTGCAGTGCTTTGAAGGGAGTAACTTTTCCAGCTGGGACAAAATGATACCATTTTATTGACAATAAAGAACAAAACCAAAAAGAATGGTGAAGAGAAATAAAAACACACCTAGAGCCATATCTTAAATCAGATAATTGTGGCACTGAAGATGGGACAGTAAAAGAGAGCAAAAGCAGTATTTAAGGGAAGGAGAAAACCACCAACTTTAATATCCTGTTATTTGGCCTGATATTTGAGGAATTATTCCAGATATTTTGAAAATGGAGAATTTGACTGGACTGAACATGTAATGTATTTCTATTTATGTCCTTTAGTGTCCAGTAACAGTATGAAAAATGGAAGAAATTATTCACTAATTCACATAAACACATTACTCAGAGTCCAACAGAGGGCAATAAGCAGTTCAACATTAATTGTATTTGTGAAAATGAAAATGCTTCAAAACCAGTCACACTGATACACAACCCTGCCACTGCTAAACACTCAATGTCAGCAGTAAAATGATGACCATCACACCAATGCATTTTCAAACCTGCATTCATATTTTGAATTTCTCCTCCACCCAAATATAAAGCCTAACTGAAACATAAATTTTAAATTAAACATCTATGTGGGACAATAAATTAAAACAATTATAAAGTGGTTAAGAGTAGTTTTGATCTGTGTGTTTGCTTGGAATGGTCAACTGCAGAAGCAACACAAGTCAATGCCTGCCAATAAAACATTCTGAATATAAAGCAATGAATGCTTTCAGTCTTGATGTATATATTTCCCCAACCTAAACTGCATAACAGCTTCATACTTTCATTCCTTTGTTTTCCACAATAAATCTTTTTAAATGTCTAAAGAACAGAAGTTCAAGGCCCAGCTGCTCTCACAATCAACTTTATCTTTCAAAGCAGTTGAAACAAATTAGATTAAATTGATTACCTTGAATTTTATTGTGATTGGGGAGCATGCTGTTTCCAAGCATTTGGATTAATTGCATCCCTTTGAGGCCTCCAAGGCCCTGCTGTGGTACAAGGAACCCATAAGCTCTAACTAAGTTTATTTTTATAAGGTGAAATACACAGAGCTGGAGGGAAAAAAAAATTACAACTGGAAGAGCAAAAGCAAAAGAAAAGTATAAATAACCAAAACCTTTCTGTTCCTTTGACTGTGAAGCATGTTAGCTGTCTGGCCTCATACCATTCAGTAAGAGAGAGAAACTTAGGTTTAGGTTCTGCTCTTTAAGAGAAGGATTAGCCAGAATTTGGAGTTGCAAGTTTTATTTAAGCCTTGATTCTCTGCTCCTGGTTAAAAACAGAGATCACATGGATTTCACACATCTTAACAGAGCTTTCAAGTAAATGAAACTAATTTGGATGAGCTTACTTGATTAATAAAATCCTCAAGCTTCAGAATACTTCATTTTGATGGACAGGAAAGAAAACACACAAAGCTGTGTGAGAGAGGAAATGTGAGCACGTTATTGAGCTGGCAAGAAGCTTTGCATCACCAGACTTTTGATAACCACGCTCAGGATGTCACCTTGTGCGTGCCTGTATGGGGTATATCTTGCCTCTCCCAAATTCAAGGGAAATAAAACACTTTAGAGTAGCCATCAGTTAATTTCTCAAGGGTCTACCTTTAGTTACACAGTAAAACCTAAGGATTTTTATAAACCTGAGCTCAACAAGAAAACTTATTAAAAACTCCAGATGAATGAGCAGAAGGACAGACTTTGAAATCCCATGGTACATGACAGCTTCCATATACTGACAGTGAATAAAACCATATCTTAATGACAATATTTTTAAATTGGTTTTGAAGTACTACTGTGACTCTCTAATGTGAAACTCAAAAATTGAAAACTGAGTAAAGTTTTATGCTAACGTGTTGCATATTTCGAATCCTCCATCAGTTTAGCACATTCATACATCACTGACGTTCATTTATAATTCATGAAACATTTCTCCATATTATCAGATTCAAAAACATGTTTCTGCTTTTGTTTGGCAAATGCTGCAATGAGAAACATGGAAGGATTTGAGAAACTGCAAAGGGGAAATCACTGAACCAAATTTGCTGCAACAACCAAATCCTACCTGCAAAATCTGTCTGACTGAGCAGATTAATTGTTCTTTTGCTGCTTCCTTGGCAAGATCAACCACACAGAAACAGACCAGGACTCCAGAAACTCTTATAACTTCTCAGTTTCATGCAGGGATCAAAGCTTCAAAACCACAAAGAAATTTGAGAGGAAGAAGAAGGAGCTACTTGACGTTACAGCGGCTTCTCCAGCAATGCCCACATGAGCACCAGAATGATTTAGGTGCCCACACCTTCCCACTTTAATGATAGAAATGGTTCATTCTGCAGTGCTGAGGTGCTCTGGGAACACCTTCCCCTTCACAGTGTGCACTCACAGTCTTGCAGCAGTGCTGGAATCACCATGGGGTTTAAATTTGCAGGACTTTCTCACATACAACCTGACTCAAAACCTGTTTTGGCACATGACAAACTTGAAGCACATCTGCCTTCATTAAGTCACTCCCAAGGGATTCACTCTTATGGCGTCAACCATCACTTGCAGTAACAGAGATGGGAAGGGGCAGGTGAAGACAAGGAATCTTCACATCTTCCTTGGGAAAGTTTACAACCAGAAAATCTGATGTTTTATCTTTTCAAGGATACCCAGTGATTTTAGCTGTAGGAGTTACTAAGGTTGCTCTTTGTCTTGTTTGCTAGTAAATCACAAGAATGAGAACAAAGAGTTAGAATATTTACAGACTCATTAGAATAAAGTCATCATTTCCTGCAAATTTTCATCCTTCTGGGTAATAATTACAGCTCAAACCCCAAGGTCAACCTGAGTAAACACATTACAACAAACACAACACTTCAAGGATCAGCACCAAATCTCTCCCAGTGAGCACCTCCAGGCCGAGTATGAACCAAAATGAGACAAACTACAGTTACAGGAAAAAGGAAAAGCAATCTGTGCACTAAAAGTATAGAGAAAGATTTTTTCTTGTGAAGTATCTGTGTGGCCTCTTATTACTCTAAGAGACACCTGCAGAGAAACGTCGTCAATGGAGTCACACACTGCTGTTATTTCTGTTTTGAATTTTACACAGCAAATTACTCATGTAAGATGCAAACTGTTTTCTCAGTAATGTGATTTTAACCTGTCTTTTGAGGCTTCTTTTCCTTGATTAATGGTAAATTACTGTGACTATTCAATGTCTTTCAGTATTCTACTTCTACATATTAACAACAAGATAATGATGGGTAATTCATTTTAACAAAATTAAAAGCTTTCACATGTGCTTACTTTCAGCCCAAAGATGATTTGCATTTATTCCAATAAGACTGCAGCACATGGACAGGTGCCAGTACTTTTCTCATTGCCACTCTACTCCTGGAGTTTTGCACGGATTCCACACTTCAATTCTGAAGTCCTTTTATTCAACATCCACACCAGAACAGCTTCTCAAGCTTTTGAAATGAGGCCCAACATCATCAAAATCAAGGCACGCAATTCCTGTTGCGGTGAGTCAGGCTGCACCTGGTGTTCAGCAAACACCCTGGGAAGGCCTGGGAGGGGCTGCAGTGGCTTTTTTAATTGCTCCAGCCTGTCCTGCTGCCTCACACCTGAGCTGGCAACAGCAGCAGGGACTGCTCAGCCTCCTGTAAGACCACTGGAGGAGGATGTACTCTGCAGGAAAGCCACACTCTGCACTTCCGCCCCTCTTAAGCTTTTTTTTTTTTTTTGCAGTCACTGTTCTGTGTGTAATAAATATGTATTATATGATTGGCTTTTCTCAAATATTGAAATGAATACTATATGTGTTACATTAGAAAGTTATGTTGTATTAATATAGTATGATTAAACTGTCTCTTTGGTCGGGATAACATCCAGTGAACATGTAAAGAAGACCCTGCTATTGATATAATATGATTAAGCTGTCTGTTTGACCAAAATAATATGCAATAAACATGTAAAGAAGACTCTACTATTGATACACCAACTATCAGCATCTACCATCTGAAGAAAGTATGGACCATGGCCCAAGCTGGAGGTGATAATGAAGACACAGCCAAGAAACACGCAGGCTCTAAAAAGGCAGACCTGAGGAGGGACCATGCAAAACAGTTCCTAGAATATGGAAACTAGTTTATGGAAAAATATGAATATTCAACAGACTGAGGCAATAGAAAGGGTACTTAAAGAAGGCCTCTGAAATAGCAAGTTATGGACTTGGTGAATGCCAAGTCACCTGGCCAGCTGTACTTCTGTTTGTTTAATCTGTTTCTTAATTGTCTTATTTTTTATTATTAAACCTATTTCTTAAAATTTACCAGGAAAGTGAACTCTGTTTTTCACAGGTGTGAGGACCAAACCCGGCCATGAATTTTTGCACAGCACTTTCCCATTGATCCCAGGAGGATCAATAAAGCAGGGGCAGCCTGCTGAGCCAGCAGGGCACAGGGAACATCCACCCCCTGGGAGTCAGCAGAGATTTCAGGGGAGCACAGAGCCACCCCTGCCTCCTACAGCACATAAATTGACTGGCCAAGAGTCTCCACCACCCTCAGGTTCTCTCTGCAGAAACCAGACATATAAATCATGTGCTGAATAAAAGTTGTTTTGAGGACAGGCTTGGCAGAGAATAATCCTTGAAGGCCCCTAGCCTTTTTTTTACTGTGTCATTAATACTCACATATCCTGGATTGCCTAAACAGAAATGCACACACACCTGCATATCCCATAATCAGTGTTTGGGTTCACTGTGGAGCACAAAGCTGATCTGTTGACCCACTGTGGCTCAAGAGCAGACCTGGATTTTTCCAGTCTAACCAAAGCCCTGGCTAATGGCACAGCTACAGGATGTCTGCCCTGAAATTTTCCAGTTCAGCCAGAAATTATATTCATTAGGAAAATAAACACATCTGGGAATAGAAACACAGCACGTTCTATTCTGCCCAGTTCTACCAAACTAGAATGCAGAAAAAATAAAAATAATTAAAATTTCAAACATCTGTGGTGCAATGTCAAATTGCACTACAAAATTTTCAGGAAGAAAACCTGATAATAAAGACCAAAATCAACAATCAGAAAGAGCAGAAGAGTATGAAATAAAATAGACTCAAACACAGGCAATGGAAAAACTTTATGTATATGAAATAAGTCTCTGCCACAAAACATAATTGAGACAGGCTGCTCAGTAACATTTAGTATAGGTTTTGGCATCTATATGAATCCCTTAAAGATTTCAAAGTTGTCATCACTAAGAGTTGTGAATCTGACAGAACAATATAAAAAAAAAAATCTACAATCAGAAATAACTTTACTCATTTGTACGTAATGGTAGAAGTGAAGTAGCTGACATTTCATCACAATGTTCCCAAACTATCAATTAGAAAATCGATCATTTCATCAATAAACAGTTGTCAAGAGATGACACTTCCTTACAAGTCTCCAACTCAGATGGGCTGAATTCTGTTGTCATTTACTGGCTTTTCCACACATTTTCTGTTTAATGTGTATTTTAGCTGTCTCCAGATGCAGCAATTATTTTTAACTCTCATAGAATCATTAAGGTTGGAAAAAAAGTCTTTAAGATCATTGAGTGTAACCAGTAATGCTGGACTGGCAAGGCCACCACTGAACCATGTGGTGCCACAACTTTTAAATCCCTCCAGGGACAGGGAGTCTGCTGTGCCAGGGCTTGACAACCAGTTCAGTGAAGAAATTTTCATTAATATCTAATAAAAACCTCCCCTGGTAAAACCTAAGCTTGTTTCTTCTTTTCCTACTGCTTGTTACCAAGAAGAGACAGACATCACCCAGCTGCAACCTCCTGTCAGGGAGTTTTTGAGAGTGAGAAGATCACCCTGAGCCTCCTTTTCTCCTGGCTGAGCCTACCCACAGCTCCCTCAGCTGCTCCTGGTTCTCCAGACCCTTCCCTACAATATGCTCCAGCCCTTCAAGAGTTTTTGAGAGTTTTCTTGTAGTGGGGGGACAAAGCTGACCCCGGGATTCAAGGTGTGGCCTCAGCAGTGCCCAGCACAGGAGGCAATCACTGACCTGCTCCTGTTGAACACAATATTCCCCACCGCATCCTTTCCCCAGTCCAACAGCATGAAGAGTCAGTCGTGTACATCCATGCCATGAATTCATGCCATGACCACCTCTGGTTACGAATCTTTGGTGCAAAACACCAAGTTTGACCTTCCCACTCAATCCTAATTTATGTCATTGATTCATTTGCAAAGAGTAGAGGCAAGGGAAGACTAAACCTTGCTAAACAGATCATTTGGGAGAGAATATCCTAAGGAAATGAAAGGTGAAAGCTCCATTGTTTGGGAGCATTAAAACACAACATGACAAAATCCATTGTAAGGATATCACCTGGAACATCATTGCCCTGGAGGGGAGATTAACTCCTCTGTCTTCTCTCCAGTGAGCCTGAGCTTATTTGCTCTGTATTGAGATCTGCTGTTCAAAGTGACTTGGAGGCAAATCACTTATCACTAATTGCTATCTGTTCACCAAGCTACGAAAATGTACACATCAGTTTTTAGGGCACTTCTCCTGTATTTCATTTGTAATTTAAATTAACTCTCAAGTCAATATGAAACATCCCTCTTTAGCTCAGTGAAATGCTCTTAATTATTTCTGTAGTTATAGGAGCTATAAAAATCAATGTCATTATAAAGACAAATACATTTTATGCAAGTCACAGAAAACACTGTTACAGGCAAGTCCCCATTTCAATTTCTATTTTCTTTGTAAGGAAAAAAAACAAAAACCCTTCTTTTAAAAGCACAATTCTGTCCTTTCATAAATCACAAGCTACCTAGAAAGTTTTCTAAGTGAATTAACCAGACCTTGCAAAACTCCAGATTTAGGCAGTGGAAAAAATGATTTTTCAAGTGGAGAAAAGCCATGCTTTTATGCTAAAGCAGAATTTACTGCACAAGTTTGACTAATACCCAAGTTGTTTATGAATCAAGAGAAGACTCATCCTCACAAAGCACTTCTGAGTCAAGCTCATTGAGTAACTGTCAAAAAAAAGCTCCACTGATACTTCTGAATATTTATTCCATGTCACACTGATGGGCTGCAGAAAAATCACTATTAGTTGAGTTAATCTACTGTGGTTTTATGAACCAAAGGGAAAGAGAGACATTCTACGCCATGTTCTCAAAAACCAGTTGTTTCCACTTTTACACTACTGCATCAACAGTCTCAAGGAGCCAGGCTGCATTTAGATCATTCAAAACATCTGAAGAAATAAAATCCAGGGAGAGAGAACAACAGAGAGAGATTGTGTGAATGCCATAGATGGGTGTCTTGGGTTGTAGAATAAGATACAAAGTATTATACAAAGCACAAAGTATTCTATCACCCTCTTCATCAACTGTTGAAACCAATTGTTGAAGCAGTGTTCTTCCAGGTTCCCCCTC